>JADMNL010000023.1:155042500-155642500 GCA_016271365.2 Neoceratodus forsteri | reverse complement strand
GGAAGATTGATGCCATGGCAAAGAAACAATACATGGCAGCATCTTTGGGACTCAGGCAGGCTAACTATATGGCCTATACAGCCAGGTACTAGAAGTCCAGGTGGGACACTGTACTGGCACTGGCTAAACAGGCTCCCACCCAGCTTGCCAAGGAGCTGGAGCAGGTGGCTGCAGATGGGATTGAGGCATTGAAAGTACAGTTTCATGCTGCTGTGGACTCCAATGATGTGTCATCAAGAGTCATGGCTACATCTGTGGCTCTTCGGAGAATGGCTTGGCTTAGGTGTACTAGCCTCTCACAGGATACCCAGGCTAAGGCCATGGAATTTCCTGTAATTGGTAATCCTCTGTTTGGGGAGCAGACAGAGAATTACATGAAGAAAATGGATGAATACAGGATCACTTACAGGAGTGCTCAGGCCAAAGAAAGGCAAGCAACTCCTCAAAGGCTGCAGTCCAGGGGCAGGGGCAGGCCTTTCCAAAGGCCTTTTTACCAAGCTCAGGCCTCCTCTTCTTCCTTTTCACAGAGGGGGTTCTTTAGAAGGAGAGACAGAAGGGGGATGAGCAGGCCTGCATCCACCCCTCGGCCTAAAGCCCCTGCCAAGCATACACCCTGATGGGTCTGCCCGGGTCGATTCTCCAATACCAGTAGGGGCAGGCTGGCTTACTTTGTCCAGGACTGGATGTCTCTTACATCAGACAAGTGGGTCCTGGAAGTAGTAAGCCAGGGACTGGTTCTCAGCTTCAAAAAATTTCCCAAGATGAGAGCCAGATCTTTTCCACCTGCAAATCTCTCAGAGACCCTTGCCCTAGAGGCAGAGGTTTCTTCTCTCCTAACTCTCAGACCTATAGAGAGAGTTCCCACCCTACACAGGGGCAAAGGATTGTACTCCAGGTACTTCCTAACCCCCAAGAAGACAGGAGAGCGGCAACCCATCCTGGACCTAAGATATCTGAACAAACATCTGTTAAAGCCAAAATTCAAAATGGTAACTCTGGGAATTATCCTTCCTTCTCTAAGGCCAGGGGACTGGCTAGCCTCCCTGGACCTCAAAGATGCCTACTTTCACATTCCTATCAGGTGCTCCCACAGAAAGTGCCTCAGGTTCGAGTTGCCCTCAGGCCACTATCAATTCAGAGCAATCCCTTTTGGCCTAACATCAGCCCCAAGGGTCTTCACAAAGTGCCTGGCAGTAGTTGTTGCCTTCCTAAGAAGACAATAGATTTCCATTTTCCCATACTTGGATGACTGGCTCATAGTAGATCAGTCTCCAGACCAAGTCAAGTCACATCTGCAAGTGACCCAGCAAGTGCTCACTTCTTTTGGATTTCTTCTCAACCTACCAAAGTCAGTTCTCAAACCAGTGGAGGTCCTCACCTTCATAGGTGCAGAACTGGATACGGTAAAGGCAAGAGCCTTCCTTCCCCTGGAAGGGGCAAGGACCCTTATGGAACTGGCCTCTTCATTCACCCTTCAGGTGTCTCGAACAGCAAGGCATTTCCTTCAGCTACTGGGCCACATGGCAGCCTCCACAGCAGTGGTCCAGGGAGCAAGATTCCAAATGAGGGACATTCAGTTCCACTTAAGAGCCTTTTGGTCCCAAAGAAAGGATTCCCTTACAATACTAATCCCAGTGACTCGAACCCCGATCCAAGCCTTGCAATGGTGGCAAGATCAGGACAATTTGAGACAAGGGGTTCCATTTGTCACTCAGTCTCATTCAGTGATACTCACCACAGATGCTTTCCTGCTGGGCTGGGGAGCTCACTTGGGGGATCTTACCACCCAGGAACTGTGGTCACCTCAGGAATCTCTGCTTCACATCAATCTCTTGGAACTCAGAGCAGTGTTTCTGGCACTGCAAGCTTTTTTCAAATCTGTACAGAACAAGGTGGTTCAGGTCAGAACAGACAACACCACCACCATGTGGTACATAAACAAGCAAGGAGGCACTCGGTCTATGGCCTTGTGCACAGAAGCAATGAAGTTGTGGTCCCTGCCCTATTCCCTGCAAACCTCTCTGATAGCAGTTCACCTCCCAGGGAAGGACAATGTCCTAGCAGATGCACTGAGCAGAATATCCCAGGGCCATCACGAGTGGGCCCTGGATCCTCTGGTTTTGAAAGTGATTTTCTCAAGATGGGGCACTCCAGAGATAGATCTTTTTGCAGCCCCAGACAATCACCAACTTTCTCTCCTTTGTTGCATACCGCCAGTCTTGGGCTCAGTCCCCCTGGGTGCTCTGATTCTGAACTGGGAAGGGAAATTTCTGTATGGTTTCCCCCCTTCCCTCTCCTGTTTAGGGTGTTAGTCAAGATAAGGTCACAACCATGCAAAGTGATTCTGATTGCTCCAGACTGGGCCAGACAGCCATGGTACCCCTTGTTGCTGTCTCTAACAGTCCGCCTTCCCCTGTCTCTTCCCAGGAATTACAACCTGTTAACATCCTCTCAGGGGAGGATTTGGTACCCGAATCATCAGTCTCTCAATCTCAAGACTTGGCTCTTGAAGAGTTAGAGTTTGCAGATCTGCATCTTTCCCAAGGGGTTCTGGATATCCTTAAGGCTTCTTGAAAGCCTTCCACCAGAAAGACTTACAACTCCAAATGGAAAAGATTCAGCATTTGGTGTTCTAAGAAGAATATTTCACCAGACTCTGCTGAATTGCCTACGGTTCTGGATTATATGTTCCATCTCAATGGCCTAGGCCTCAGACCAGCTACCCTCAAGGTACACTTGGCAGCTGTTTCTGCTTTCCTGTTGGTAAGCAAGTTTTCCTCTCTGTCATCCCATCCTGTATTCTGTAAGTTTTTCAAGAGATTGCTTCACACCAATCCCCCCTTTAGGGATCCTGCTCCTGCTTGGGACCTTAATGTTTGCATTGCTCAGCTTATGCAACCCCCCTTTGAGCCCTTGTCCTCAGCAGAGCTTAAGTACTTGGCTTGGAAAACTGTGTTTTTGGTAGCCATTACCTCTGCCAGATGTATCAGTGAATTGCAAGCCCTGTCAGTGGAATCTGATTTCATCTCTTTCACAGAGATAAAGTGGTCCTTAGAACTAACAGAAAGTTCTTACCTAAAGTGGTTTCAGATTTCCACCTCAACCAGTCTATATCTCTCCTTGTTTTCTTCACTGACCATTCCTCCTCAGGAGAGAGGAGGCTACACAGTTTGGATGTTAAAAGAGCCATTAGCTACTACATAGAGTGTACCAAGGGTCGCGGGTTTGAATCCCTCCAGTTGTTTCTCACTTATGGAGAAGTTGGTAAAGTCAAACCTGCCACTAAGAGATCTATTGCTAGGTGGATTGTTTCTTGTATACAATTCTGCTATGAAAAACTGGGTAGAACTTCACCCTCAGGCCTGAGGGCTCATTCCACAAGAGGTACAGCTGCTTCCCTGGCTGCGGCCAGGATATTCCTCTTTAGAAATTTGTCAAGCAGCCACCTGGAAAAACAGTCCATACTTTCACCAAGCATTACTCTCTGGATATCCAGGCTAGGAGTGATGCTCGGTTTGGCACAACAGTACTTCAAAGGCCTATTTCCAAAGTAGGTTCTGTCCCTCCTCCATGGAGGTACTGCTTGTGTCTGCAATAGTCAGACTACAGCAAGACTTCATGTTGTTTGAAGAAAAATTACTCACCTTAGTAATTATGTTTCTTCTAGTGAGTCTGCTGTGTCTAACCTCCCCGCCTCCCCTCTCAGAACCTAGTTTTTGGGATGTGGGTGGGCAGGAGCAGTGTTGGCACCCTAGGGGTGTCCTTTTTACACCCTCTTTTTTGTTTGGGTGGAATGTTGTGTTTTGGATGTGTTTTTGTTTTTGAGTTTCCTGACTTGGGTCTTCCTTTGAAACCAAACACATTATATATTTGCCAGTTGGCTAGTAAAAATTTTACAGTTTCCACACAGAACACCTAGTGAGTTTTTGCTCTTAGAGATCTGACGGTTGCAGTTTGAACAACAACAGACAGGGGCTTCAACCTAGCTTGTGATGAACGTTCTATGCAAGGCATAGAAAAGTTGACCCTTTGTTCTCCGGGGCAGTTGAAAGGCAGGACCTAACTGCAATAGTCAGAATACAGCAAGACTCCACTAGAAGAAACATGTTTACTAAGGTGAGTAATTTTTTCTTTTAGGCTATTTCGTCAAGCAATGCCAGAGTTATTAAGGTGCCAAATTGGGGTTTAACATTAAACAGCCTACTCATCCCTAACTATAGGGGTGCTACCATGCCCCTATAATATATTGACATGCCTTGTTTCATAATATTGATAGTTGTATTGCAGTCCAGGAGGTGGGTTACCTTTGGATCACCACACACCCAAATGAAAATAGCCTTCTACTTCACATACTGGAAGGGAAGTATAGTATCTGATGTTATAAAATAAGTTAGAAATGTTCTACTGCCTGATTGGCTAAATAGGTCCCAGGACCCATATCTTTATCCCTGACAAATGTACAGTTACAGCAAGTTCAGACAGTGTGATTTGGAATACGGAAAAATCACATACAGAATTCTTGATCCACTTCACTCAGGTGGGTGATTGGTTGTGAGATGCTTTTGCCAAGAAGGGACTTGATACCAGTCTAGAGATTGCTTGGCTTCTTGATATTTTTCTCCCAGTAGCTGGTGCAAAAAGCTGTTTTGCAATTTCAAATCTTTGTTATTGATGGGTTTCTGAGTCATCGATAAGATTCCCAGTCCCTCTCATTGAGTGAGATTTTGAATGTGTCAGATGTTTTGTAATGATGGTAATAGTAGTCCAGTAGGTCAGCCATAATTCCATTGTTGTGCCCACCTCGAACTCTCACTAGCCTCATGGGGAACAGTTTCTCACAGATAGTCTTGAGCTCTGTAGTAAAGTAAGACAATGCAGTTTCTATATCAGGAATGAAAACAAGTTTGTCTCGGTTCAGTTTGTTAAGTTCAGAATGAAGTTGGGATACATCCAGAGATTTGTATGAGGTGATTTTGATGAGACTTAGTGGAGAGAGACTTATCTACCTTACATGGTCAAGTACAGTATATGGGGCTGTGGTTGCTCACGGAATTGGAGTATGTTTGTATATTTACTATTTTATCTTGTCTATTAGTGAGGATACAGTTTGTTCACTATTGAAGGCAAAGCCTGTAAAATCAAAGAAGACTAGGGACTGCTAGAGAGGAGAGTGAAATGTGCAATGCTACTCTCTTTTTCCTCATTGCAGCCACTACCTCCCATGAAAACCATAGAGGTTTCCTTCTCCGTTTGCTCTTGCTAACCTTCCTGATGCACAAACTAGACATCTGCAATATCCCTTCCTAGATCATGCCTCACTTCTGTTCCATCTCCATTTAACCTCTCCTCTCCCAGATTGTCCTTGAGCAGCTCCCTCATGGCCTAAAAGTCCATGCTGCTGAAGTCCAGCACTCCCATCCTGTGCAGCCCTTTTTTCACTCATCTTTATTCAGAGAAAAAGGCATGAAATTACATACAAATCAGAACAAATAGTACATAAGGCAAGGAAGCACTTTTTATGACACTGATTGACAGCATCCTTCTAGGTGCCCATAGCCTTAGATATACATCTACACTTGGTTCTTATAAAGTTATTGAGAGAGAGACAGCGAGAGAGAGAGAAAGGTTAATTAACTTCATTTGTTGAGGGTATTAAAAATACCTAGGAAAAAAGGTACAATCCTGTGGATCATTTCATCTGCACACTTGTCAGAATAATAGGTGCTTAGAGCTGCTTCCTTTATTCAAAATTTTATTTTAACTTGAAACTGCATGACAACGTTCACCACAACAGCAATATTAGTGCAGATAGTCATGTGCAAAACTTGCAAGAAAACATATTAAATAGTCATAAGTGCAAACCTGCGAAAAAGCTTTTAATGTTCAGTCTTTGCTGCATAGTCCCAATTTCCTGCTTATCTTCCCAGCTAGCTTTTCTTGCTTTGAGTAGAGTATCCTCTTGCTTCTTAATGCTGCCGGTGTACCGACGGAAGGGAGAAAAAAACCCATCGGCAAAATCCCCCACAGAGACATTTTCTACAAGTTTAGAAAATGTTGCTGTGAGGGACCCACTGGCGAAAGTTCACCCGTTTGCCGAGTTTCGCCCTCCCTTCGAGTTAACTCCAACTCAGAGTTAACAATCTATAGAAGGGGGGTATGGTAGGTGCATCCCCTCGCATGGGGGTTTCGGGAGGTGCAGCCCCCCCAATAGAAAAACAGATCGATGTCTGACAGGTGAAATTTCACCTGTTGACATCAGGGATGTCTCTATGCTGAAGGTCGACAACAATGTTGTTGCGTCAGCACAGGTAAACCATGCTGCTGACCACAACACGTCCTCTCCCCTAGTTGCTGGCTGTTCATTCAAGTCACCCCCAGCTAGGGGGGCAGGTATGTCATGGCCAGCAGCATGAAGAAGTAAAAGGAGACTCTACTCAAAGCAAGAAAAGCTAGCCAGGAAGGAAAACAGGTTTGCTTGGAAGGAAATACCGACACAAGTTTCATCAGTAAATACTTGATTTAGTAGTTGCCGTATTGGTCCTTGCAAGAATAGATCCAGAAGCAAATGATTTGATACCTTTTAATGGACCAACATAGATGTAACAACAAGAACAAAGTGCTCTAGCTTTCGGACCAACCAGTCCTTCTTCAGAAGCTCATGGCAGTTGTTTAGAAAATACAATACTTATAACAGCTAGATAATGCAGAGAAAAACAGAAGAAAATCCCCATTGGTTTAAAATACTCATTTAAAAAAAAAAAAAAAAAACAGAAGACTTTAAGCTGGGTGGGGGTTGCCTTTCAGTAATCACATCCTTATACTGACTGTGACACTCATGGCTTGATTTGGGAGTTATCTGCTTCAGCAGTGTTATCTTATGTCAATTAAATTTATGTGCAGTAGGATTCTTTGTTTGTTGCACCAAGCACATCTTAACCCAAGGTTCATTCGGACTGAGGGCAGTATTGTACTGTTTAACTTCTCTGACATCATCTTCTGTTTTTTTTGTTTTTTTTTTAAATGAGTATTTTAAACCAATGGGGAATTTTTTCTGTTTTTCTCTGCATTATCTAGCTGTTATAAGTATTGTATTTTCTAAACAACTGCCATGAGCTTCTGAAGAAGGACTGGTTGGTCCGAAAGCTAGAGCACTTTGTTCTTGTTGTTACATCTATGTTGGTCCATTAAAAGGTATCAAATCATTTGCTTCTGGATCTATCAGTAAATACTGGAACTAGACAATTGAGCCACAAGAAAGAAGGATGTCCTTGCCTTCATTGAAATTGGGACTACACCACAAAGACTGCACATTAAAAGCTTTTTTGCAAGTTTGCACAAAAGGTTTTTGAACCAATGACTAATACAGTATGTTTTCTTGGATGTTTTGCACATGATTATCTGCACTAGTATTGCTGTTGTGGTGAAAGTTGTCATACAGTTTCAATTTAAAATAACATTTTGAATAAAGGAAGTAGATCCAAGAACTTATTATTCTGAGAAGTGTGCAGATGAAACAATCCACAGGATTGCACATTTTTTCTTAGTTTCACTCTGTATCCTGCACTTGAGTATCTAAGGGCACAGATATAGCTAGTCCTCTGAGCTGAGCAAATGTTTTTGTTTTCAAGTATTAAAAATACCTTTCTGTTAGTAAAATAATTAGCTAATTCTCTGAATCTTGCAATTCAAATTTTATATATATTAAAAAAAATTAAAAATGAACAACTCGAACACGGCGAAACAGTTGTGCACAAATATCCCTGCCAAGCTCTAAGTTCATGACCTACATTTTGGTGGCAGAGTTGGAGAGAGAACAGTTAAAAAGACGAATTGTGACCAGGAGCATGATGGGCCTATCCTCACAAAATTAATGAGAAGAATAAGAAAGAAAACAATGCCCTGGAGAAGGCAAGGACCCTTCTCCTTAAAGTTAAACAGCCCCCACCATATCTCCTTTCCCAATCTCCACTTCAAGAATCAAGCCCCATTCAGGGTATCTCCTTCATGGCCCACTGTTGCCAGACATGACACCTTTCAGCATGTTTATCTTCCCTCAAATGCAATTTAGTGGTAACAAATTCCATATCATGTAACTGGCCCACCCTGTGCACCACTCCATCAAAGAGGGAAGGTTAACCTGCAGCCAGCGTGCCATGATACATTTCAGGGCAGCTACAAGGAAGGCTAAAGCTACTTGGCAAGGTCCAGTCAGCATTCTAGAAATAGTAGGGAAACCTAATGCCCAGACCGAGAAGGTACCTGGGATAGTCTGTTGCATGGTCTGACAGAGTCCTGTACCTGGTGCCAGAAAATTTGCAATTTGGGGGAGCTCCAAAAGATATGAATGTGTGAACCTCCCCTTCCCCCAACATTGCCTCCAGCAGGCTGCAGTGTATATCTGGTTGCAATGCTTAGTAATTATGGGAGTCCAAAAATACCAGAGAACAACTCTCTCCATGAAGGAGAGAAGGTGGCTCTCCAACCCTGCTGTAGACACCTAGTCCAGGCTTTGTCTTTAATGAAACAAGCTGCCTACCTTTCCCAAACTAATTCAATCTGGGTGAGGGAATCCCCTTTAGCAGCCTGCAACAATTTATATGTACTTAAAACATGCCGCTCTTTCCCTCTCAAGAACACTACCCAAAATATATACAGCCTTCCCACCTAGTCATCTGTTTGGTAGGATGCCTTTTATTATCTTTCAAATTAATAAAATGTCTTACCGAAGATATCTATGAAAATCATGGTTTCCTAACTAGAAATAAATAGGACATCATTTGAGTCTTTGAGACTGGATAAGTTTCTGATTTCACAACACCATGAAAGGAATGTGTGTGTTTCAAGGGAAAGCTCAGAAAGCTTAATGACTTGAGGGTCCTATAGCTCAGGTGGTTAAGAACAAGCCATAGAATGGCAAGGTCCCTGGGTTAGAGTCCCGGTAGGAGTCACACTTTTCCTTTCATTTCTACAATTGGATTTTCAAAATTGCCTCGCAGTGGCTAACTGCATGGAGAGAAATGAATAGGATGTAATTTGAGTCTTTGAGACTGGCTAAGTTGCTGATTTTGCAACACCATGAAAGGAATGTGTGTATTTCTAGGGAAAACTGAGGAAGCTTAATGACTTTAGGCTCCTATAGCTCATGTGGTTAACAGCAAGCCACAAAATGGCAAGATCCCTGGGTCTTAGTCCTGGTAGGAGTCACCCTTTTCCTTTAATTTCTACAATTGGGTTTCCTAACTGAAATTTCTGCTTCTAGGACTGGAAAGACATACAGGTGCCGTTGTTGAGTAGTTGTGAAAAATGGGTGAGCCCCTTCATCTCCCAGGTGTTGTAGCCCTATCCAGTTTAGGTGGGAGAAACCCAGGGTGGTACCGTATAAGAGAGGTAGGCCCAAATGACATGTCTGAATTAATTTTTTTCCAGACTTTTTAGGATGGTCAAAGTATGCTAAATCCATTTGCTGTGGATAGATCCAAAGTACTCCTTCAAAACTGGGGCTAAGGCTAGTGTAAACAATGGTTGGCCCCCTGCCTCCATATTTTCAATCTCATACCACACAGAATCCTCCATCTGTTTAGCCCTTGGGCAGACCACCACCATTTGCCCCCCCAAGTAATATGATTGAACATCTGGCATAGAGAGCCCTCCCAATCCTGGGGCAGCATGATAATTTTCTCGCTGATACTGGCTCACTGCCCCCCTTTAAAAAGTGAGGTATGCCCTGCAGAAGTGGGGTCCAGTATGACAGGGGTGCTAGTAATGGTAGGGAGTGAAACAAAAATAAGTATCTTGGGAGAACATTCATTTTAATGGCATCAGTATGCCTAGACACAGTGAGTGGAAGAATGGCCCATTGTGCTAAATCCTGTTGGGCCATTCACCATAATTTTTGATAATTCAGATGAAAGACCCTTGAGAGATTAAGACCAATTTTTTATTCCCAGGTACCGGAGCTGGTTGTTCTTGGCCCAGGCAAATGAAAAAGTGTCCTTAAAGCCATCCAGGCAAGAGCCACTCATTTTGAGGGTCTCAGGGTTTTCAAAATTAATTTTATATCTAGAGACCTGGCCACATATATCCAAAATAATGATCAGTCAGGGGACCGATTCCTTCTGATTACTCAAAAATAGTATATAGTCATCTGGATACAATGATAGTTTTTGTTCCACTCCCCCCACCATGACCCCCTTAATATTAATATCCTGTCTGACCCCTGCCGCCAGCAGCTCCAGACACAAGGCAAACAGCAGCAGGGACAAAGGACAACCTATCGTGTTCCACATAAAAGGTGGAACAGTGGTGAGTTAATGCCATTAACCCTTACCATGGCCTGAGGATTGGAATACAAACTTGAAAGGGCTGCTAAGAATTTAGGGCTGAATTTCATGTTCTCCACAGTCTTTTGTAAAAACTGACAATTGACCCTATCAAATGCTTTTTCTGTATCCACTAAGATTGCTATTTTAAATGCCCTCTGACCCTGCCACAATGTAATTATGTTTAGCAGTTTATGAACATTGGGCCTGATTCCAAGTCAGAGTATGCCAGTGCAAGCCAAGATACACCACACCCCTTGGCATAACCCGTGATTTGCGCCATGCCTTATGTTAGCCTCAATTCCAAGAGGTGCCTTGGGCCATGTCAGCTGTAGGCTATGCCAACCATGGGTTACATCACCCACTATGCTGCAGCCTGAAATGACATCGTGCAAGGGTGGGTTACAGCAGCAACTGTGCCCTATTCCAAGAGGGCAGCTGTCATAACCCACTGCCGCAATTCCAGGTGCTGCACTGGCAGAGCAAACTTAGGGCAGCTCGGAGCTGCTTTAAGGAGATCTGATGGTGCCATCCATTGGATGCCCACTCTGCAGTGCCGTGGCAATAGTACCGATGTGCTCCCCATGCCCCCACAATCACAACCATGTCCTGCACCCCCCTGAATGTCAGGGACTCTGAGGGTCCATTCTCCATTGCACCACCAGACTCCTGTGCCACCTGTACTGCCCCCCCATGCCCCCGGTGCATGCTGTGGTGTTCTGGGATGGTGGGCTCTGGGGGGGCTGTCTGCAGCAGGCTGCGACTTGTGATATGCAGGGCTATTATGCCATGCCTGTAGCATTAGCCTCTACATGGCACAACCCACATGTCATAAGTGCTCTGACCCTGCCACTCTTGGAATGTGGTGTAGGGACCCCAGTGTAGTGGCGAATATTGCAACTCGCATACACCAGCAAGTTGCAACATTTATTCTGGAATTGGGACCATTATCTTTCAAAAGGCACCAGATATGTACCTTATCTGATTGGGGTGAATCACCAAGGTGACCACTCTCTGTACCTGTGCTACTAAAATCCCAGTAAATATTTTAAGGTCCATATTAAGCAGGGAGATGGGTTGGTATGATTCACATAACTCAAGGTCCTTCCTTGGCTTTGGGAGTATGGAAATTTGTGCAAATCTCCAGGAGTCAGGAATCTCACCCCGTTCCATAATTACCCCATAGCAATCTAGAAGGGAAGCAAAAGGTCAGCAAATTCTTTCTAGAATTCAAAGGGCAGCTATTCATCCCAGGAGATTTCCCTGTTATCAACTGTTTAATTTGTGCCTGAACTTCAGGTATTCCAATTAACAGGTCTATGGAATTATGTTCAACCTCCCCAAGAGTAGGCAATGTAATGGTATATAGAAATGTCTGTAGTCTATTGGTCATATCTGGAAGTAACTCCTGGGTGCATAGCTTGCTGTAATAGTCAGGAAATATTTATTTATTTGCTTTTGATGACCGGGTAGGTGCAATATGCAAAAAACCTGCCTATTTTCAGGCATGACCCGGGAGAGTACAGCTTACAGTAATACAGCAAAGACAACAATGAGTACAGCTTACAATAATATGGCAAAGACAACGGTGAGTTACATAAGGCAAAGGGAACTGTCAGAACAAAAATCATTACACAGCATTAACATCAGCATAATTAACATCACTGGGGTACCAGAAAGAATAATACAAGTTGGAGCAGACATACAATCTTGCATAGTTTCCAGGTACCAAGTCCTATGTCCTACATAGTGGAGACAAGAGACAGGTAGTAAACATGCACAATAGCATACAGAAATGGGCAGGAGAGAAGCTGGAGGGCAAGCAGCAAACCACAAGTATGTTGAGTGCAGTCACAGTTAGCTGGAGCATTAAGGTGGGAAAAAAGTGCATACTTAAAAGTTAGGTGGGATGTGCAGGTCTTCACATGAAGGGGGAGTGAATTCCAGAACCTAGGGCAAAATAAAAAAAAGCCTGCTCTCCCATTTTAGTGGAGCATGGCTGAACTGAAAGCAAGGGGGAGGAGGAGGAGGACCTGACGGCACAAGTGTGAGAGACAGGGGTAAGCATATCACCCAGAGCTATGGGGCAAGGTGTTCTGTTTAGAGAGTCTACAAAACAGCCTAGTGCATGATCTGAAGGGCATTATGAGACAGACAATTTAAGGCAGAGTAAAGTTGGCAATGATGTGTAAGATGAGGAGCCGATAAGGCGAATCTGCAGATGTTATTATAAGTAATATCCCATTTACAAAGAACCTCCATGCTGGCATGAGAGACTACTGGAAGAGCATATAGCAGTTGTGGTAGCAACACACCTCTCACCACAGAGATCCTGACAGCAGGAGTAAGTGAGTGATGCACTCTATAGGCTGCACCGATCTTGGCGTTAACTGTGCAACATACCTCGTTAACGTGAGCAGCAAAATCCAGACCTGGGTCTAGTGATACCCTAATGTATTTGAAAGTTAAAGTATTCAAGACAGGAGACCCATCAAAGTCACAGACTAGAAGCTTAGAAGTATTGGTCAGTACCTTTCTAGAGGACCCAAGGAGCATGGCCTGGGTCTTGGATAAGTTTAGTATTTAATAGTTGGAGGAAAACCAAGATTGGAGGATCTGAAAGGCTGGTGATAATTGTTGGTTGAGATCAGCAATTGACTTGGAGTCAGAATAAAGTACCAGGTCATCAGCATACATAATGGTACTACAGAGAGGGGAAGGGTTGGGAATGTCATTGATGTAGAGAGAAAAGAGTAGGGGCTAAAGAATAGAGCTCTGAGGAACACCAGAGGTGATGGGGCAGGGGAAGAGAGAACCTTGTGGAAGGAGACAGTCTGAGAACGATTATCAAGGTAGCTGCCAAACCAAGACAGGGTAGAATCAGAGGTGCTGAGTGATTTCAGCTTGTCCAGTAGTAGGGGGTGATGAACCATATCAAACGCTTTGGAGAGGTCAATGAACACAGCTCCAGTAAGTACTCCCTTGTCCATGTTGCAATTAACATCGCCGGTGAAGAGGGTAAAGGTGGCAGTAGTGCTGTACCCAGCCCTAAAGCCGTGTTGTGCAGGGGATTGAAGATTAAAGTTGAGAAGGTGTGCAGAAACCTGCTGATAACTGATTTTTTCCAGCAGCTTACTGATCGTAGGCAGGAGAGAAATGGGCGATAGTTCGATAGGATTTTGTCATCACCTTTCTTAAACACTGGTATAGTTCTGGCAGTTTTTCAAACAAAAGGGACAGAGGCCGTGCAGATAGAGAGGTTGAAAAGTCTGGTAACCGGGTCAGCAAGACGAAAGGCAAATTGTCTAAGAATCCTTGGATTTATCCCATCAGGACCTATGCTACTAAGTGCAGGAACAGTTCTTAGTAATTTAAGGACTTCATGGTGCGTGACTGGGGCCAGCTCTAGCTCAGTAGGAGCAGTAGCAGGTACTGGGGGGTAAGACAGTGGAGTGAGGGATGGAGAGGGGATGGGGTGGGAAGAATGGAAAAGAGGTCATTGAAGGCATTAGCTATCATGAGAGTATTATTACAGTGGATATAATTTATGAACATCTCATTTGGAGTCAACGGCTTATTTTTCCCAAGAATTTCCTTAATCTGAGACCAGTAACGCCTAGGGAATAGAAGCCGAGGAACTGAGCAGGGTCTGGTAGTACATACTCTTGGCAGCACAAATCTCCTTTTTACCAATGTTGCACAAGGACCTCTAGGCCTCAAAGTCAGCTTGAATATTGGAGGACTTCATACTGCCCAGAGTTTATCCCTGCATTTCAGCGGCTGGAGTAGGGAGCGCTTGTGCCATTTAGTGACTTTCCCTTTTACCCTTCGTGTGGTGACTGGAATATGCTGGTTCTGGAGAGAGAGAGCAGGGTAGAGTTGAAATACTCAGTCCCCATATTGATATCATTGGTTATGCAGAGGGGGACCAGTCAACCAGGTTTAGATCTCACAAGAATGCAGCAGGGTTAAGATTAGATAAATTGGAAAAAGATAGTACTTTAGGGTGGGTAGGAGAGGGGTATGGAGTCCCAAACTTGGAAGACCGGGCAGTGATCACTTATGGAAGTCAGGAAGAACTCCAGCATTGGGGAAATTCCCCTTTCTGTTAGTCAGGACCCAGTCTAAGAGTGTGTTACAGGAACCATGGCAAGACAGCCTTGTGGGGGCCTGGATTATTTGCGTGAGGTCAGCCTTGCTCATAGTGGAGGATAGGAGAGAGGAACTAAGCCTGGTCCAGTCCTGATTAAAATCTCCCAAGCAAATTACGTCATTATTCCTGGTCACAGACAACACCAGCTCGATGAATTCATCTAATCCAAGTCTGAAATGTCTGGGAGGTATATAAACACAGAAGATGTGGAGTTTTTTGATACCCCCAAGCAGTAGAAGGGAATGAAGGACCTCACAGTTAAGCAGAGGGGGACCATGCATGATGGACATGTTGAGATAAGATTTATAGTACAGTGCCACACCTCCACCTCTTTTGGAGTTAGAGAGAGATCCGCCTGAAGGATATTGTAGCCTGGCGGAGAGTAGAAGGAGTCAGCCATGGAGGGCTGCAGCCACATTTCTGTTAAAGCTAGGATGTCAAGGTTGTTTGAGCACACCCACACATCCAGTTCAGGGAGGTTGTCTGTTAGGCTCCTTATATTAAGGTGGACGAAGGTGATGCAAGAAGTTTGCGGCAAGCAGATGGGGGGGAGAGACTGGGTTGCATTCATAAAAATTGTAGGTCCTGGGTTAGTTTCGATATCCCCAGCCAAGGTGAGGGAGAGAGTTATAATCCATAATGCTGCAGTCAGCAATGCCCTGGACACACAACCTGGGAATATTGAGAACCATAATAATATACCTGAGTAGTATCCCTATATATTTATGACTGTGCCCCAATACGTATGATGGATAAGGGGCAGGATCAATCAATAAATTAGAGTGACAGTACAGGGTGTGAAGCAGGGAGACAGTTAAAAGTAACTAACAGCCTAGTAAGGGGAAACAAAAGCAGACCAGATAAATCAGGAATACACTGCCAGGGTGGGAGGAGTAAGGTGAAGTACGTCAGAAGAGAGGAGACCTTGGGGAAGTTTGCAATGGAAGTGCTGAGGCAAAGACTAAGGGAATAATGTGGAAAGACACCAGAAGAAATGACTAAGGTGATCATACAACCTCTACTGGAAAGAATATATAAAGAGCAAATGGGAAACCCGGGAGATTGAAAAAAGAAGGAGATTCACACGAGAGTTTAACCTAGCTATATCTTCAACACTAGCAAAGGGTGGGAGGGTATTGGGGTGGGTGGGCTGCAGCCAGTCAGCTTACTGAAAGAAAATTGTTGCTGATTACAGCAGCTGCAACATAGAGCTGATTACATTAACCATGCAGCAGGCTGACTGTCTTAAGTTATTTTAGCAAAGTGAATTTTTGGCAGCTGGCTTAAATGATCTTAGCAAAACAGATCACACACAAATTTAATTTGTTTTTTAAAAAGCAGCTTGCAAAACCCAGTAATTAAAAAGCAGCTTGCAAAAGAAAGTAATTAATTTGATTAAGCACAGCTGAATTTGTGCAATTATATGAGCAGCAGACTTCTCCAAGCTGAATTAAGTTTTTAATGTGCAGTTCTTTCAAATTAAGCAGCAGTTCCCCCAAGTTGAGTGCTGCGATCCCGCTAGAAAATGGTGCCAAGTTCAAATCCTGAACAAAGGAGCCTAGTGCAGTCAAGTGAAGCCTCCAAGCGTACCTTAAAACAGGGTCAGCAGTGTGACGGGAGCAGCTCCGCAGGCGGTCCAGCCAGAGAGAACTTAAACAGGGTTGGCAGTGCGATGAGAGCAGCTCTGCGGGTGGTCCGGCTGGAGAGAACTTAAACAGGGTCGGCAGTGCAATGGGAGCAGCTCCGCGAGCAGTCCAACTAGAGAGAACTGGGTCGGCAGTGCTGGTTTGCCATGGTTCTCCTGCCTTCGGCAGGATCTTGTAACTTAAGAACTGCTCTACTACCTTGCTGTTTTTTAAGAGCGAGGGCCAGTAAATGTCCCATCAAATTCCCATGTGCATAGTACCAATTACTAATGCTTCTCAAGATGCCCTCTATCTTAGTGGTAATGAATTGAGTGAGTTCTTGTTTTTTAGAGTTCCATAAGTGTTTAGCTTGGGGGTTTTATGTGAGTTTATGCTGGAACTCCATTTCATGTAGGTCCGCCTCTAATTGAGTTTGTTGAGCCTGTCTATCTTAACTTCTGAGCAATACTTAATAATCATTCCTGGAAGGACAGCTTTTAAAGTGTCCCATTGAACAGACAGGGTAGTAGCATCCCTGGTAGTTAGAGCTAAATAATCTGTAATAGTGGCCCTGTTTCATTCTTTAAAGGTGTTGGAGTTCAAACAACCCACATTGAACTGCCAATTAGACTTACATGGGGTGGGTGTCAGGTGGAACCACAGTAAAACTGGAGCATGATGAGAAGCTGACATGGCTCTTTTGCAGTCCTCCTATGCCCTAATCCTGATGTAGACCCACACTGCTCGATAGTCACTGTTCCCCAGAGTTTCCATTATGGGGACCTCCCCAGCTGTCCCTGTTAGGCAGTATCAGGTCTAGCACTGCATCCTCTGTAGTAGATTCCCTAACTAGCTGACCCAATTAGGCCCCTAGAACTCACCCAGCATGGCATGACTTCTGGTGCATGCCACTGTGGGTATGGTATAGTCCACTTCGGACATAGTGAAGTCCACCAGAAACAGGATCACTGTCCAGTTGGTCATTAACCGTTTTTCTGCCCCTAATTAATTGTGCTTCTCTCCCTGTGATGTTGGCCTATATACCACACCTACTCTTTATGTTTTCAACCAATCAATTTTTATTTTATACAGGAGGGTATGTGAGCAAAAATGCCCATTTTCACAAATGCCAGTTGTACAGATATTTTTACAAAACATTTGGACACAAAAGTAGAGCATGAATAAGTTAAAACATCATACAGTGAGGTGAGGAATAATACATAATATACACTTAATTAATACACTTGATTACATTAGGTTTATATACAGGGAAAACATTCAATACAGAGGCAAATAGTCATAGGGAACAAGTTTTGCCCTCCCCAGTCTCTAGCTGTACCCACAACAATTCCTCTTCCCTTCCTGTATCCTCTGCATTGATTACCATGGCTTTCATTCCTTCTTTAACATACAGTGCCATGCCCCTTCTTTTCTTCTGCTGTTTGTTTCCCCTGAACATAAGAGTATCTTGGGATGGCCATGTTCATATTGTGATGCACAGTGACCCACATTTCTGTGATTTCTACTAGGTCCAGTTGTGCCTCCACCATTAGAGCCTGCCTCTGAAGGTATGCTCTGATCATGTTAAACAGTCAGTGAGTACCTGACCTTGAGACTCAGTGGTGCTTTTAACATGCCCATATTGCAGCCAAACATGGCATCAAACTAAGTAGTTGCTGCTTACTGTGGCCTTACAAAGAATTGCCCAATCAGGATAATCAGTGTCCGGGTACATGAATGTGAGCCCCATCAGGACTTTCAGTGTATAAGTCTATCTCAGCGGAAGCTTCAGTCTATGGTCTTACTGTACAAACAAATGCTGAACATGAACCATAGCAGTGCTTTAAACTTGTAAGTACTGATGCCAAATGTGGCTTTGAATACTGTAGGTGCTGCTGGCTGTAGCCTTATGAACAAATGAGTTTGGGCAAACAGAGGGTTATCATATGGTGTTATCCTCAACTGAGAGACATTACCACAGCTGCTGAGTGGTTTCAGGCCTACCCAATGTGGTTCAGGAGCTGCATATATGGTGTTTTTGCTTTCTAATCTTAATAGATTTTTCAATAGTAGAATATAGGCATGGTTAGTTTTTCCACACTAATAAATAGTAAATATTGTCAACTGGCCGGCTTCATGGCAACGGGTGATGGGAGATTGTTTTGGCACACTGGGGACCCAGGTTCATACTCCGAATCTGGGACATCAAAAACAGAGGCCAGCAGGAAGATCCCAAGAACATCCTTTAGATGTGCTTCTCCTGGGGTGTACTCAATGTACTTTGCTGTAGCTGCTCCTGGCGGTGGCATAGTGGAGGGGCATCTGATGGCATGCTTGACCATGCACCATCAGGCATTTGGCTTGTCAACTGCAGCATGAACATGTGTGTGGGAGGGCAGGGACAAACAGGCAGAAATGCCACACAGGTATTCCAGATGGCAGCCTCTCAGACCTCCATACCATCAGGACCTGCAAAGCACCAGCCTTGGAGACCATCAGCAATATCACAAGTGTATTCCCTTTTCATGACACGAAGAGGCCCACAACAGGGAAAGGCTGGCCAGTGGGATGGAGGGAAAAAAAGTGGATTCCAGGAGAAGCTCCCTTGAAAATGACTGAAGGAAGTCCCTGTCAGGGACAAGTCAGCCCTAAAACGTGGCCGCAGTCTGGCTCAGTTCCCAATAGCTGTTAGCAAGGGATGAATTAAGTACTGGTGGCATAGGAGGCCTAATGGAGTGATATTCTGGTAGGCATAGAGGAGAATAAAAAAAAAAACTGGCAACAAAATATTGTCTATGAGCATTACATATACTGAGAATAATTCCAGCACTTTGGGATGCCACCACATAGGATTTCAAAGGCAGAGGAGCATCTTGATAATTTAAAAAGGTCAGATTGGATTATATTACCAATCTATAACTATATAACTATATAACATATAGAATAATACATGGAGTGATGTGTTTAGCAAGACTGTACACACACCCGAGCTGTTGGATACTACATAAACCCCGAGAGTGACCTTCAAGTGGTTTATTTAAGCATCCAACACTGAGGGTGTGTGTAAAATTCAAGTTTTACACACCACCCTATGTTTTATTTTATACAATTGTTGGGGAGCATTTTTTCACTACAGCAAACTATAAAAAATTAAAATGCATTGCTGTTCAGCCGGTGTTGGATTGAGCTGTCCGTCCATGCCCCAGTCCGTGTAAGTTGAACGTTTTTCATGACAGATTACCAGAAGTAAAAAAATAAATAAAAATTCAGTACAAAAAAAAAAAAAAATAATTCAAAGTCTTAAGATTTTTTTGACTCACTGGCTGTGGAGTCCAAGTCAGGAAGTGCAGCCACGGTCCTTAGGTTTACGTGACGATGGGAGACTGCAGGCTGCGCATGCATGGAGCGAAAGAAACCTGGCACGTGTTCACTGTTATAACCTGCAGGTTATAATGGCAAATTATAACTGGGCTTCACTATTGGAGAAAATGCTCCCCAGGTATTATTATAGAATTAGAAGCAGACAACCTCATAAACCAGGAGCAGAGCACTGTGCCAGTCAACACAAAAGTAAGTAAGCTAGGGAATGTAAATCCAGTCACATACTGTACTATATAGTGCCTTTAACAGAAATCCAGGATTCAAAAGATGTTTGATTTTTCTTACAAGTTGCTGTGTATTCCTTATTTATCCTCTGCAAGTGTCTGGTAGTGTACTATCTCCATGTTTATTTTGACATGCACTTATTTGTATCTAGTCTGGATTATTATAGTATGCCTGTAACCCTTAGTTATTGACTGTATTATGTTGCTGCTGAGGCCTTTGTAACCTACCGGGTCATGCTTGAAAATAGGCAATGACTTTGTCTAGTGTATTTACCTGTGAAATATAAACTAAATAAATGTCAGAAAAAGGCAGACAAATCCAGAGAAGAGGCAACATTCAGGGAGCAAAGCAACTTGTAAATTACACAGTAGTTCCATTTTTGGAGCACTTAGCTATTTATTTGGACCTCACTACTCTCTGGTTTGAATGTTTCATAGTTGCACTGTGATGTCATGAAGCAAAGTTTCAGCTGTTGTCCCACTGGTTACATACGACATTATGACCTTTTTAACCTGTATTATCTTGTTTGTGACTGGCTCTGCCATTTATAAGACAATGTCCTGTCCCCTCACATGTGAAGATAGAGCGGTGTATTCTGAGTCAGCTCAGATTCAGTAATGCCTCTATGTTAGGGCTGAGTCAGTGTTTGTATCAAATTGGAGGTTTTTGAGAGCATATATTTTGGCAATCTTACCTCCTATGACTGTGACATTTGGTGTGCACAGTCTCAGTCAAGGGGCTAGTTTTGTTTTTTGGTACATTTGCTAAAGATTGGTTTGGCTGTTCAGAAGTTATTATATCGTGAAATTACATAAAAGGGGGTCATCAGATAGCAAAAAAAACATTGAGTTAAATTATGAAATGGTTTGAAAATAATAAAAAATATATATATATATATTGTTTTTAAGTTATAAGGCTGTAAAGTTTAAATCTCATGTTTGTGAGGACTGCTTGACAAAATAGTTGAAAAACACAGAGTTTTTTTCCAAGTTAAGGTTGGGCATGAATAAAAACTTTAAAAGCTAAAAAAGTAAAATAATATATAAGTCCAATGGGTAACAGTTGCAGTGCTCATCAGAAGACAGTCTAAGGAGTCGTCTTAGCTGATAGAACACAAATTATTTTTATTACTTAGTATTTAAATTAGAAAAAAAGATGTTTGTGATTGTGGTGAAAATGGCCCAGCTGTGTAATATTTGCAGATATAATTCTGCTATATATGTGATTTTCTTATGTGATTTTGTGAAATTTAATATGCCACAAAAATGCCAGTATTAATGAAAGGATACATGAAATGAAAAAGAATGCCTTGCACTGGTATGGGCCTTGAAGAAATTGATCTCAACCCCCTGGTGTGGTTGAAGCAGATGGGTAAGACAAATGGTCATCTCTTAAGGTGGAGTATTGCCCTACTGGTCTACAATATGACCATTATGCAGAGAGCAGGGTCAGCTAATGTTAACACAGATGGTCTGTCTCACCAGTTATAACAGTAACATAATTTATGAAAACCTTACCATGCATTAGGAGGGGTAGCCAGTGAACACGACCTATGTTCAGAGCTACCTGGTAGGGTAGCGACCTGATATCTGGGTGGGCAAGGTAGGGAGACAGGAAGCATATGAGCGTGTACGTGCGTGCACATGCGTGAGGGAGAGGAAGGGGAAGGGAGGTATGTGGGAGGGAGTGTGACAGGCAGTTGCTGAGCTGGTTGGCTAGCATGGTGGGGAGGGTGGTTGGTTGGGGAGTGCAGGGATCTGGTATGGAGTGGCACAGGGTTTTTATGTGCCAGCAGATGGTCTTGTTTTTTTAAAAGAATGTTTCCCTCCCCACGTGTACCCCCTGGAGTAGAGACTCCTTAAGTAGGTTAACTCCAGTCACCGCCTTGCAGTTTGCCGCTAGTGTACATTGCCGTAATTTGTTTTTGGCGATGTACACTCACCCAAATGCGCTCACTATTCTGCGATCGCTGTTATGACCTAGAACCATTAGGAGGTGTGTTCCCACAAATTCAGTCTAAGGAGGGAGGGATGTGGTGAGAATGGCCCCAGCTGTGTAATATTTGTAGATCTAATTCTGTTATAGATTTTTTTATGTGATTTTATGAAATTTTAAATGCCACAAAAATGCCAGTATTAATGAAAGGATCACATAGGATAGTGAGAAGGACTGGATTTCTTTAAAAAAAATGTTAGACCTTCTTCTGACCTGAGGGGCAGCTGCTGCCAGGAAACTGAAATTGCATTTCTAGGTCCCTTAATAGAGCTATGCCAAAATCCATTTGCCTGTCATAAACCATCCACTTAAAAGACAGGATGTCGGGAAAACCAGGTTTTGGGAAATAGCCCTGCTTGACTAACTGGTGGGAAAATTGTCTTACCAGTGTGATATTGTAAGGTTGTGTGACATCACAAGGTAGCCAGAAAATTGTGTTGGGGAAACTGCAAGAGTGACATCTACTGGCCTAAAAGAGGAGGACACCCTTGGGACCAGACAGTTTTTTTTTTTTTTTTTAGATTGTCTCCTGCTATAACAAATTCTGGTCAGATCCACCACGGCTGCATTATGAAGTTAGTGAAGTTGTGAGGAATTATTAAGGAGGTATGGAGAAACAACACAATGATTTGTAAGTAGTAAGATTTGTTTTAGTTTCTGTTCCAAGGAAGGCATACACATTATTAGGAAAATATATGGAGGTGTACATTTTAGTGGAAGCTTACAAAAGAACCCCAGAGCAAATGCCACTGATGTATGTGTTATCCCAGATGATACCAGCCAGACAGCCACATTTTAAAGAAAACACAATTGCACATATCCCAATAATGCAAAGCATCAATGGAAACATATGCAAATCCCCATGGTGGTACAGATGGTGGCAGTACATGAAAAAGTAATGGCTGGCAAATGTTCGGCCTTGGGATTATTTACATTTTTTTTTTTGTTTATTTTTTTAAGAGAAACAGGGGTTTTTGTCCATGAGGTGATATAAGTTATATTTAAGCAATGTGTTGATGCCAGGAAGTCAGGTGTAATGATGATGGACTGTTAGAGAAATGTGATATTAACTTTCAGAGTGGGTCACTTTTGATAAGGGCAAGGTAGTTATGCTTCTGATAGTGGGAATATTAGGAAAGTATGAGGTCTACGCAGGAGTGGAGTACAAATATGCACAGATTCATAAGTATGTGTTCAGAGTGCAGGCAAATGTGATATGCAGGTTTGTTTTAGAAATAAGTAAAAATAGCGATACATGCAATTAATAGAAAGATAGATAATTACATAGACATATAGATAGAGAGAGAGAGACAGACAGACAGACAGACAGGCAGAATAGGAATGGCAGTGAAGTATTGAAGTGACACCAATCCCACCCCCCCATAGACATGGACAGGCATTGGGGTGTGCCTTTGGGTCATTGCCCATAATGCTCACGCCATTTCACCTCACCCTACCCTGCAGACACAGACCAGAGTCGAGGTGTGCCTTGGGGTTTTCAAACTTTACACTCACCCCATTCCATAAGGAAATATGCTGAAATGGGTACAGTATAACTTATTACCTCCTGGGTGGCCATTTTGTGTTGGGTAAACAATGGATAGTTCAGACTTCATATAGAGCTATTGGAGGTAATGAGATAAGAGAATGGAGTGAACTTTAGGTCTGAAGAATCAAAGGCACACCTCAATGCCTGTCACTGGCTGCAGGGTGAGGATGGGGTGGAATGGCATGAGCATTACTGTTGACACTCCCAAGTCACACCCCTGATGCTTGTCAGTCCCTACAGTGCAGGGTGTTATGGTCAGAAACCCTAATGCCCTGGGTGTTTTTTGGTATTTTCACTCCAAGTTTTCAGCATGGATGTTTTGTGACCCCACCATATGAACAGTGACACCATCAGTTCATTAGCTGAAAGAAGATTTTGCACAGTGACTGTGCCATTTGGCACCACAGGTGCAAAAAACACATTTTGAACATGATGTAAAAAATGACAGCTGTACATTTCTTGCTTCAGTAATTGCTCAGCACATCTGTTGCATGACCTACTTATTGACATTTTATATCTGCTATGCAATGTACTGCTGCTATGTCTGGGGAAATACCTTTCCTAGGTTGCAAGAACAGCCTCAGAGGAACACACACACACACACACACACACAGAGCAGAACACAGCTGTGAAATGATTAGATTGTTTACAAGCACTGTTTTCCATGCAAGACACAAGCAATTGAATCAAAAGCACACCAAAACACACACACACACCAGAACACAGTGGCAAAATGATTAGATTTGTCTACAAGCACTATCTTCTATGCAAGTTGGAGTACGGGGAGGGGGGTAAGACTGGAGATCAGTTATGGTCCATGACATAACCACATGGTCAGAATATTAAATATTTTAAAATAAACATAAATGCAAAAGTAACCATTTCAAGAAGTAAAGGCAAACTGTAAAACTTAACAGGTATAGGGTAAGTTAGCACATCTGGACTTTTTTGCTGCATATGCCTCTCAATCGCTAAGTGGTCCTGACCATGTTCACCCTTCCTCAAGCCAAGCTAGCTACAGTATGTCTAGCAATACCATGGATGGAAAAATTATGCCATATTTTCAACAAGAAGTTAGCATTATAAAAAGACAGTCCTGTAGACTGAGAAGCAGCTTGTGTGGGTGCATTCATCATGCTAGCCAAGATATGTTCTGGTTGCATTCCATAAGGCTAACCAGAGGGAGAAGTAGAGGAAATAGACAGAAATCTAAAATAGAACCATTTAACCCATTTGTGATTTAAAGTTGCATGACAGAAATGCGGCTTCCAGAACTGGACACCATATTCCAAATGAGGCCTCACCAGTGATGTACACAGTGCATTACCACCTCCTTCCTTCTGTTGGTAATACCTCTCCCAATCACCACAGCATTCCACTGGCTCTCCTCACAGCTTTGGTACATTGTTCAGCCACCTTTAGGTCATCCAGTATGATTACCCCAAAATCCCTTTCCATTTTGATGACCATCAGCTCCCTCCCCTGATAATCATTCCCTGGGTTCTTGCAACCCTTCCTTATTCAGCAGGTGGTTAGTACATCTGGACTTATTTGCTGCATATGCATCTCAATTGCTAAGGGGTCCTGACCATGTTCATCCTTCCTCAAGCCAAGCTAGCTGCAGTATGTCTAGCAATAACATGAATGGAAAGATTATGCATATGAAAACTTATTAATTATGCTGTTCATACCCTAAGACTCAAAGTGTGTCTCCTTTGGCTGCCATGATGTCTGTGGTTAATTTGAAATAAAAGACAATGTAACAAGACACTGGCCTCCACCGGAACTATTAAACAATAGAGCAAACTGCACTCTGGGAAGATTGCCTGGGGCAAGATGCAATAAAAAAAAAACCTGAATAGCAGGTTCCAGGGAGTATAAAACCACCAGGAATGTTAGAAAGACCCCCCCACTCATTCACAGGTGTCAATCACTGTATTTGTTAACCATGCTGGTTCATCTTCTTGCTTCCCTCATAGTAAAAATGTGAAACTACATTTGTGTCATTTTAGTCTGCATGTTTTTTGTTTGTTTTTTGTTACAAATGTGAAGTCTCTTTTTAATAAAATATCAAAATATGTATGTGTGAGTTATTTAGTTTGGAGAATATTTGTTTTATTATTTGAAAAAGTGTGCTATACTAAATGTGTAGTGCAGTGAACCATTGTAAAATGGAATCAAATGTGTAACTGGAATAGTCACTGTCATCCTATTGCTTTCATGCCATAACACACACACACAGTAGAAAAATTGACTTCAAAATATTTTTCAGTTTCTATGCTGCAGCTTCATACCATACACTTCATTTGCAAAAAAAAAAATGAAAATCTTGTCACAGAGCAAAATCAGCACTAACTGCTAATAGAATGCTGATACCTACATTTACAGTTTAGCAAATACTTGAAATCTAACTGAGTGGGGTTTCTGTAAGAAACCAGCTAGAGTCTTTATTAATTATAGCATTGATGATCTGGGCAGTTTCTGTGCTTTTATGGTTGTGTATAGTTTGATAAAATTAAAATGTTTAAAATTGAAACACTTCTGCTACCTAGACCTGACACACACAGAAAACAAAAATAGTAAATTAGAGCTATTTAGTAGCTGTTGTCTTACAGAAACCCCAATTAGCTAGCTCTCAGGTATTATGCAAAGGGAGGGGGGAGTGTCAAGTAGCATTGTTGAGAGGCAAACACTAACTTGTATTACAAATAGATGAGCTCCATGATGTTTCTAGGCTAGTTTATATAAAACATTCCAATTCTGCATATTTCATTTTATGGTATACTTTAACAACCTATAAGGTGATTTTTTGCTACTTAGAACTGGTGCAAAAACTGAAAGGGATTGAGAGGAATATCCAGATGAGTGCAGACACAACCACTGTAACAAGTGACATGATTAAAACACACACAGAGACACACACACACACACACCAGAACACAGCTGGACAAAGTACCAATACTGTATCTAAAAAAATTATTGCTTAAACTCACCCCAAATCTAGCAGTATGTCTCCTCTGTAAGCAGTATTCACTCTGTGGCTGAGCTGTGACAGACCCTGTAACAAGACATTGGCCTCCTAGAGGGGTGATTAGCTATCATATCAAAGGGCACTCTGGGAAGACTTTCTGGACAAGAGGCCATAAAAGAAACCAGAATGGCAACCTCCAGGGGCAATAAAACCACCATGGAAAGTTTGAAAAACCAAAAACTCTCACAGCCGGGGGACACACTGGGAAGAGGTTAAAACAAAGAAAAAACGGATAAAACATATATTTTCTGATTTTAACATGGAGTTTTCCTTTAATTACTTCCCCAGGCAGCTCTGATAATCAGTTGTTCCAACATGATAGATCCGCCTCATGCCTCTCCCACATGAATCAAAAAAAGGTGGGGGGTGGATCTTTAGAAGCTTCTCAGGTGGAAGTGGGGTGGATCTTACTCCCCCAAAAAACTAATGCAGCCTCCCACTACTCAGGTTCCAGTTCTTGTACAGCCCATTTAAGAAAGAAAATAGTACCCTGCAACCATTGACTAACATGAAAGCGTATTTATTTGAGGGTGGAAAACATTTCTTGGAGGAGGGTAAGGCGGAGGAGACTATTTACACCTTCAGTCAGTTTCACAGACAGAAAGCATGACATCACTCCTTTTGTACATGCAAAACATCTGCAGGCTCCACCTACTGCAGCCATAAAAAGAGAGGAGCCAGAGTCAATCTCTCTTACTCTCTCATTTTTTTTTTTTTGCTGAGAATCTACAAGGGACACTCTTCTCCTGACATACCAGAAGCAAGACTGCCAGTACAAAGGAAACTGAATCTTTCATTTACTTTCTTTGAACTTCCATTCACTACGGATTTAAGATAGACTTTAGATAACAGTTATAGTGTGCTTTTCAGGTATATTTTCCACTTTTATTTCTGTTTCTGTTTTATTTCTGTCTTTTATTTATTTTATTCTGTGACCAAATTAGTGCATCTTTTAGTTGTAACTGTATGATTCTTAATTATTTTAGTAAAAACATTTGTTTTTAAGAAATCTGCCAGAGTGAAATTTTTCATATTGTGTGTGTGTGTGTGTGTGGTTGTGGGATGTTTAATAATAATCTGTGATCAAACTGTTATTGCTGAGGGGTGTCACCATAAGCTACCAAATCCAGCAAGGGTCTGTAACAGGGAAAATTTGGATAAAAGATAGAGAGAATACGATAGTCTCAAAGAAGAGTCTGTGGGGATTTGAACCAGGTTATTGTATGCCTTGTGGGAGAATGCAGAAGCAGGGTTATAATGTTATCCTGCAGAGGTTGTAATACCTGGACCTTCCACTTTGTGGAACAACCAAGAAAGGGTTCTCATTTGGCTACAAGACTTGAGACTGGTATTGTGCCCTGATCCAGAGTAAAGAGGGAACCCTAGGACTTCATGGTGAGTGTTCAATTGTGAAGCTAGTGAGCACTAGAGAGGGACTCAAAGAGGGTATCCCCTGTTTTCCCCCTCCATGTCATGGATTTCACTTAGGGGTGGGCACTGTGAGCTCAGTCACCTGACCTTCAGGAGTGGGTTTGTGACAGATTGAGTGTGCAGAGGTGGGATCCGAGAGTTCTGGTAGCAGTGAGATTTGAGAAATATTGGTGGCACAGGCATGACAGTTGAATTCGAGGCCAGTGTATCAGACTGATAAACTGAAAACAATCACACACAATTTAAAGGCAGAGATTTGAAAAAAAAAATACTTTGGTTATAGTATAAAGTTCCCTACTTGTTTTCTTTTTTTTTCATTGTAAGCTAGTGTAGAAATAGTTAGGGAAGAAGATGGCTTCCAACTATAATGAATGCACTGAAGACCTCCTAAGGCAGTTGTGTCAGGGAAGAGAGGTCCAGTAAAGGGGCAAACCAAAAAGCACCTCATGGATGCTCTCATGGCAGCTGATGAGCTAGCAGCTGCCCAGAACCTTGAATCATTGCCAGTGATTGAAAAGGACCACAGCCTGGGTGTGGAGGTTCCAGGGTCCATCGCAGGGTCTAGTCCCATGGAGGAGGACAGCGAGACCAGAAGCAGGGAAAGGTCATCACAGAGCTGTGTCTAGAAGAGATCAGGCTGCAGCTGGAGTTGAGGAAATTGGAGCTTGCAGAAAAGTGGCGAGAAAGTGAAATGGAGCTGGAATTTGAGCATAGATAGTCTGAAGCACAGCAGCAGAGGGAGTTTGAGCAGAAGAAGTTTGAACTGGAGATGCAGTAAAAAGAAAAACAGTGACAGAGGGACTTTGAACTGGAGAAACTAAGACTCCAATGACCAGCACCAGAGGAGGTAAGTGACAGGGGTGAACCTGAAACTCCAGGGCTGCGATATAAGTTAAATTCAAAATTAATAGCTGAATTTAAAGAGGGGGAGGATACGGGTGTGAGGTGCAAGGCCAAATGGACAATCAGGACAGCAGCAATTTTGAGAAACTTAAAGCCGCTCTGCTTAAAAAGTATGAGTTAACTCCTGAAGCATACAGGGTTAAGTTCCGTAAGCTCTGAAGAAGCCCTGACATGAGTTATGAGGAACTCACCACAAAGCAATGTCAGTTTTTTGAAATATTGGTGGGAAGGAGCAGAAGCAAATTCTGTGGAAAAAATTGAGGAGGTTATGTTGCTAGAGCAGTTCTTTTGGGCTTGCCTAGCAGAGTTGAAAACCTGGCTAGAGGGCCAAGATCCAAAAACAGCACAGCAAGCTGCTGAGCTCTTGGACCGCTATGCCAGGAGTGGGCCTGCTCTGAAAGGGAGTGGGACAGGTGTGGCAGTGCAGAAAGGGAAAAGAACGCCTTCAGGGCAACGAGAACCCTCACTGAATCTATAGAAAGGGGGAAGCCCCAAGTTACAAAAAAAGAGATTTCTCAGACAAAAGAAATTATGACTGTTGGTTTTGTAAACAGCCTGGACATCCTGCTAGTCAGTGTCCTAAAAAGGCACAGAGTGGACAAAGTAGTGCTCATACAGAGTTGGGTTGTTTGTGTATCCCTGAGAACACACCTGTAAACATGAGAGAGCACATGCACCCAGTTACTGTAAATGGGGTGCAGACCCATGGGTTAAGGGACATGGGGGCATCTTTTACCTAAGTAAAAGGGGATTTGGTTGGGCATGAACAGCTTATACTTAGTCAGTTTGTAACAGTGAAGGGATTCACTGGGGAGGAAAAAACTCTGCCACTTGCTAGTGTTCTCTTGGACTGGGGTGAGACAGAAGAGATGGTGCAAAAAGTGGCAGTGGCAGACAATCTTGCCCTGGATATGATAATAGGGAACAACCTCCAGAAGGGGTTGGTGTATGTGGTTACCCACAGTCAGATGACAGAGGCTAACTGTAGTTCCCTGAACCCCATAGAAGCCCCTGGGAAAAAAATGGGAGGCTGGTTCTCCAGCCTGTGTCTCCTGAAATGGAGGGTAGTGAAAGGGAGGTAGGACTTCCCAAGATAGCCATTCACAAGATAGCTACAGAAGGTTACTCTAAGGAGGTAGGGGTAACAAATGATCAGAAGGTTAGGGATGACAGTGACACTGAATGCCCTGACACTAGAGCTATGGATCCCAGTTTAGGAACTGAAGGGGATATGTCCCAGGCCTTGAGAAAATGTGAAGATTTTGCAGCTGCTCAGAGAACTGACCCTAGTTTGGAGAGGCTGAGGTCTTGTGCAGAATCCGATGGGACACCAAGAGGTGACATAAGACATACGGTATTTTGGGATAATGGACTATTGTATACGTAGGACGTGAGGACAGAGGGAGGGGTGATGGGCAGGCAACGTGTCATTCCCAAGGGGTACTGTGAGTGGTTGCTCAAGACTGCTCATGATATCCTCAAGTCTGGACATCTGGGCATTGTGCACACCATGAAGCGATTGGCTCAGAATTTCTAATGGCCCAACTTCACCCAGCAGGTGAAGGAACATTGTAGATCTTGTCACTGGTGCCAACACATACGGAAGGCAGCTAGTAAAACCAAAGCTGCCCTAATCCTTTTGTCTATTGTGGATGAGCCATTCCAGAGGACAGGAATGGATATTTGTGGGACCTTTGAGTACCCCAAGCTCCTCTGGAAAAAGTTTATCTTGACGGTGGTCGATTACACCACCCGATACCCAGAGGCAGTCGCCCTCTCCTCACTTAGGACAGATGAAGTGTCAGATGCCTTGCTAGGGATTTTCTCTCATGTCGGGTTTCCACAGGAGGTTATCACTGATCAAGGGGGTACCTTCATGTCAGACCTGATGAAGTGTTTGTGGGAGAAGTGTGGGGTGGTGCAGAGATAGATGACACCTTATCATCCGCAAGCCAATGGGCTTGTGGAAAGGTTTAATGGTACCCTAAAATCGATGCTCCAAACATTTGCTGAACAGCATGGGAGGGACTGGGAGAAATACCTTCCTCATCTGTTGTTCACATACAGGGAGGTGCCCCAAGATTCGACAGGGTTCTTCCCCTTCGAGCTCTTATATGGACGTAGGGTGCATGGGTCCCTAGTCGATCCAGGAAGACTGGGAAGGCAAGCAATCTGCCCAGGGGACTCCCATAGTGGAGTACGTCCTTAGGTTTAGGGAGAAGCTAAAGGAGCTTATGTGGGTGGCCCAAAGCAACCTGTCAGCTGTCCAAAAGAAACAAAAAGTCTGGTATGATTGCAGAGCCAGAGATCACACATACAGTGCACGTCAGAAAGTCATGGTCCTAATCCCAGTCCAGAAGGACAAGCTGCAGACCAAGTGGGTGGGACCATGCAAGGTAGTCCAATAGGTAAATGATGTAAATTATATAATGGAATTGCCAGATAGGAGACATAGCCCTAGGATGTACTATGTCAACATAATGAAGCCATATGCAAATAGAGCAGACATGGTATTTGCAGTGTGTGGTCCTGGGGAAGGGATGGACAAAGAAGACCCCCTCCTGGAGTTGACAGAGGAAAGCAAGCGGGAGTCATCTGTGGAGGCAATCAAACTGTCATCCCAGTTGACCCCGGAACAGTCACAGGAAGTGAGGAAGGTTTTAGAGGACTTTGCCCCTTTGTTTACAGCCAAGCTGGGATGTACCCCTTTAGCGACACACAATGTAGTAGTAGTAAGCATTTATTGATCAGCATAGAGCCATATACAATATAGGAATTTTAACACCAAAATGCAATACATAAAAACTTTAAACAACAATCATTAACATATCTTATAAATCTCTTAAATACAAGTTTTAAGATGCCAGATTGACAATTTAAATATACATATTTAATATATCAAGAATACACAATAATGCTGATCCATGCCTTTACAGATGAGTTGTTTGAAGAAACTTTGCCAAAGGCTCAACAGTTTTTTATCTGTAGCTGTAAACAAATAATTCAACAAGTCAGAAGGGGGGAAGACTGAGACCACCAAGCAACCCTCCTAACCATTTTTTCCTAGAAGATCCATAAAGAGGGCAAAAAAAGTACAACATGTTTTAGATCATCTATTAGTTCCAATCCACAGTTACAGAAAGGTGAAAGAACAATCTTATTTTTATGTCTGTGCTGTATATAATTAGCAGTATAGCATTCAGTCCTAAATCTTGTATATATCCTCCTTAATTTAGTGCAAGTTAGCAACGAAAAGATATTTCTCAAAATTGCATGAAGACTTAAGTGTCTTGTTGTATTCATGCAGTTTGAGCATGGAAAGTTGTGAGAGCAATTTGCTCCTATCCAAATCATTGAATCTTAGTTTGGCATCCTGTTTAACTTCTGAGAAAGGTCTAAGATAAATTTTATATAGGAGATGTCCTAGCCCAGCAGGCATAATAATTTCTTTGATCAGCCGAATGCAGGGATGTACAAGCCATCCTTATGCTTTCTTCTAAGCACATTCTAGGGTATCTTTTTTCCAGTAAGGGAAAAGTTTCAGTACAAATAGGGTTTGTTGTTCCCGTCTAAGGGAAAGCAAAGAACGTTGACCCAGATCCAATGCCAAGATACATTTCGGGGTTCCTTGTGGTAACATAAGAATATATCTATACAGATTGTTTAAAATAACCAGTAGTCTTCCGGACTCCGCATGACCCCAAACCTCAGAAGCGTATAACATGCTAGTTCTTATTTTAGCATTTAACACTCTCACAATTCCTTTTACTGATGATTTCCCTATTTTATTGTTAAAAATCTTCAAGGCATTTCCTGTGGATCTCATTTTATTTTGAATAGTATCCAAATGTTTAGTCCAGAATAAATCATGAGCAAAACAGAATCCTAAATAATCATATTGCTTTACCCTATCAATACTTGCAGCATCAATCTTGAAGGTTAGGATGTTATTTCTTTGTTTTCCAAACACTACTATGTTAGTTTTTACTATGATTAATCCTGAGTTGTAACTAAGTGCAAAGAGATTCAAACTTCAGTCATTTCTTTTTCAAACCCAAAGCTGAAGTGGAAAGTAAAACCAGGTCATCTGCATATGTAAGGCTATCTATCCTACGGTCTCCAACCTTAGGAGCATGAAAATCAAAATCTGTGATCTGATCCAGAATAGTGTTTATATATATATGTTAAATAACATTGGGGCTAGGATACACCCCTGTCTAACCTCTATATTCGTTGGAAATTTATCAGTTTCATGCTATATTGATCGTATCGAACACTAGCCCAAGTATTTTCATGCAACCTGATGATGGTGTCAAGCAAGATACTTTCAAGATTTGAATCCCTAAGTATTGCCCAGAGTAATTTCCTGCTGACACCATCAAATGCAGAAGAAAAATCCACAAAACAGCAGTATAAATTGGTTTTCCTAACTTTAACATATTTACATATCAAATACTGCAAAACAAAACAATGTTGTACTGTAGACCTGTTCTTCCTAAACCCATTCTGTGATTCATTTAGTATTGAGTTCACTTCAACCCAATCCAACAATCTCTCCAGGATTATCTTAGAGAAAACTTTCTGGGATACATCAATCAGGCTAATTGGCCTATACATCTTGGGGTTGTTTGGGTCTTCTTTTTTAAAAATGGGAAATATAATGCTACCTTCCTAACTTTGAGGGCATGTAAGACCCTGAGCCAGCCCATTAAATAATGTGAAGAAGAAGAGAGGAAGCCACCAATTTGGAAATGCTTTGTATAAATCTCCCAATATACCGTCAGGGTCTGGTGCTTTATTAGTTTTAAGTGATTGAATAGCCAGAAGAATTTCTTCCTCTGTAATGAATAAGGGTTTTGGGAAAAACAATTCTCCCTGAGGCACCTGGTAGTCGGGCATTTCTTGCTCCATCTGAGAGAAGTAGAGTTCCCAAAAATATGAAGTCCAAATTTCTGGTGTAATACAAGCATCGAGTTTATTAGAATACCTGTTGTAACCTTGAGACTATTTTCCAGAAACTTCTGCCACCCCTATCCAGCGAAGCTTGTCTTAGTTTCTCCCAAAGTCCCAGAGTATGTTTTTCCTTTACATTATTAAGGGTTAATTTATACTTTTCCCTCTCTTTCTTTAGCAATTTAAAATCTGCCTTTATTTTATTTTTTTTCCTCCTATGTGATCTTAATGAAATGCCAAATAGTTTTTTTGGCCGTAGACATTCAGCATTAAACCATGACGTTTTTGCCACTTGTCTACAAGGTAGAATTTTCTTTTTATGCCATGGTTTAAGTAGCCTAAGGATTGTTTCCCAATTTTCTGCAATATTAATAGGTTCCTGATGTGTAACAACGGCGTCATGTATATCGTAAATTTCTCCTGTATTCAAAATAAATTCAGTTATTATACTGTAAAGGGCCCCAAGTAATTCTCTTCTCATTAATAATCTCCAAGTTTTCAACATTACACACCTCCTTCCTATAGATTCTAAATTGACATTTTAAGGTGAGTACTAAGGGACAATGAGCTGATTCCAGTCTTTGATCTTTAATTTTTGAACCAATAAGGATGCCTCCAGATTGGTCCAAAAGAGGTCCGGCATTGATGTGCCCAATGCTCCTCTAAAGGAAAAAGCCCCCAACTTATCTCCCTGGGTTCTTCCATTCAGGAGACAAAAATTCCTGGATGCAAGGGCCTCCAAAAGAGCCCTACCCCTAGGATTGAGCACTAAATCCTGAGACTGTCTTTTGTAGATGATGTTTACTTTAATTAGGGGGAGAGTACAAATTAAATCAGTATAGGCATCTTCCAGAAAACCAGAAGGTATTCTGGAGTTAAAATCACCCATAACAATTATAGGACAAGCTGCAAAACTTTTAGACAAATCATCAAGCAATTTTTTAATGTTCTCAATAAAATTATCCAGTGCCTCAGCATGTCTAGAAGTAGGTGGAAAATAAATATTACAGAGAATCAATTTCTCCGTACCTTTGTTAACTAACACAGCCAGGATACCGTCTGAGTTAACTGAGATTTTAGTTATCCCAAAGTCTAACTGAGTTTTAACAAGAACAGCAAGTCCCCATTTAAATCTGCCAAACTTTTTATCTCTAGTAGCAGAGAGAATTACAGCCAAGTACCCTGCCACTCTAGGAATGGTATCTTCCGTGCACCGTGTTTCTTGCATACTAATTATATCAAAGGACTCTATAAAACACAAAACCTCAGGATCCAAAATCTTGAGATGTATACCCTCTACATTCCAAGAAAGAATGGAGAGTGAGTCTATATCGGACCCTTCACTCCTTGTGTTTATTAGTGGCCTAGGGTTAGACTCTTCGAGCACTTCCATGCCAGGTTCCTGCCCTGACTGCCTTTGTCAGGCAGGGTCCATAGTTTGCAGTGGTAAGAAAGTGTTTGGACCCTCAAAGCTTTCAAGGTTGATCAGCATGAAATCAGTAGTTTGCTCAGTGTCTTGTAATACTGTTTCAAGTCTCCAGCCAAGATCTACCAAAATTTCAGCTGAGTCCAAAATATAAATTCCCAGTAGATCCAATTTACCTGCTGAGGACAATATCTTACTGGCCATATTGGGATTTTTAAAAGAAATATCAATCTGTGAGGATAAGCCTGAGGCATCATATATTTTTATAGAGTCAATCATGTTCCTAGAAATATGTACATCCAGTGCCTTTTCCAGAAAATAAAGGAGATCTCCTCTCACCTTTCTTTTTGAATCTCTACTCATAAATTTCCACACAAACACAGAAATAGTTCTCCTAAGCCATGATTTGTTCTGATTGTCTGTATATTCATTAATAACTCCTAAAATCCTCTTCTGGGGTTCACTAGCCAGCTCACTTTCCCTGGCCACAGGGGGTAAACTCTCTTGTGCCCATTTTTCTAAACTCCCATCATGCTCAGGTACAAATTTGGGAACCAACATAGGAAATGCTATGCCCTTACCCTCTTTACCCAACAACAATATTTTTTCCAAAATAAAATGTGCAGCTGCCAAGGTTGAACAATAAAGTAATACAGTACTCCTGAAGTGTGGATTTAATGATCTGAGAACAGACACTTCTTCTTCAAGATCAGTATAACATATTTCTAGGAGGCCTAAAATATAAGCACGTAATAATTTTTCAGTTTCATTCTCCAGGAAAGGGACATCCTGTACCTCAGTCATAAAGTCAACATTTCCAAAGCTCTGTGCAGCCACAAAATTCCCTGTGTCTGTCACCAGAGATTTGTTGTTGTGTATATCTTGCAAAGGAGAGTGGTTACTGGTGGTCTCAGTCTCCCCCTAATAGGTAATTGACAATTCAGTGCTGGTGATCTCATCATAAATAATTTCATTATGTTTGCTACTTAAACAAGAATTCACCTCCTGTGAAGGAGATAATTTTCCAAAATTAACAACCTTACTGCACACCTGTTCATCCCTTAACTGCTGGGCTACAAGCCTTACTGATTTGACATGTTCATCTTGTTTATTTTGATTTTGATTACTAGATAGAGACCTTCTTTTTTTAATTTTTTTCACTTTGGGTCTCCTTTTCACTTTTAACCGTCTCTGAGTCGAACTACCAGACTCACTATTATCAAGATTTTCAGGATTTAATTTGTATATAACAATTACATGCCTTATTTTTATCAAAAGGGGGAGTCAAACCTGTATTCCTTTGGTTGCCTTAGTTGCCATATCTATGTTAGTAGGATAATCTACAATAGTATTTGAAGGCTGATGTTTACTAGTACCCATAATTCGATCCAGGAGCACTCTATTATAAAATACATCTGCACTAAGATTACTTATCTCATCTTTGAGGATAGTAATATTCTCCAACAGCATTATATCCACTAAGTATCTATCCTTCAGAGTTTCAAGGGTCTGCTTGGGAATAGTAGAACTAGCCACAACACGCGACCTATCTATACATTGGCTTATCTTAGAGAGGGAGCTAGCCTCCTGGGCAATGTGTTTTCCCTCTATTTCCAAGACTTCTTTATGAGTTACATCCACCTTCTTTAATCCCTCTATGGTAACACTCAATTATCTAATTATGGATTTTAGACCTGGATTTACAGCAGACTTTATATCCTTATCTGGAGGTAGATTTTGAGGACTGGACTGGCCGTTATCTGTCTCAGTGGACTGGGCTTTGTTCCCAAGGATATACCCTGGAGTGTTCCTCAAAGGTAAAGGGTTCTCCTGAGGGAGATAAGTACAGGGAGAAAGGGTCTCAGAATGGGACAAAGCAACTCCAAGCTCAGAGCAAGATTGCTCTTTGGTGTGGGTCCTAAATGTGTCCCACATATATTGATCATTGAAATAGATTCAACCAGGTGTGCAGACTCATCCATGTCCAGATCAATATCATACAAATCCTTCTGAGGGACCTCAGGAAGAATACCCAGATCAGCTGGGAGGTCTGGTATCTTGAGCAACTTAATTGCGATCGATAGAGGAGTAGAACAATGATTAGGCCCATTCCCCACCCCTCTGTCAGTCCAGAAGTCAGTTATCTTTAGTTGTTTCCTTTCCCCTAAACCACCTGAAGAAACAGGACAGAAATTAGCATTGTCTTTCTCTAAGTGAAGGCTTCCTGCTTGAAATTTCCCTATTTGCTTATTATCATTATTATTATGTTTTTTCCTCCTCTGTATTTAATCATTTTTTTTCTGCGATGTGGTTTCCTTAAAAATGTCCTGTGTTTCAGGTATTTCTATTATCAAGTGGTCAGCTTCACCTACTGAAAGGTTTAATAAATTGCCCTTGCCACTTCTAGTAACCACCATCACAGCTACAGGGGGTACACAAGGCACAAGGCACAAAGCAAGATAGGATGGGCAAAACAGCAATAAAACAATAAAGGATATTATAGGGAAGTGTTAGCAAAAGTTAAACAGTAGCCGTGATTAAACCAATGTTGTCAGTTGCAACATAGCTGGTTGCTGAAGCAAAAACAAGTCAACAAAAGAGATCAGTGAAAGCAACAGAATATGTCAGATGAAATGAATAAATACTTCACCGATTCTTCTCCAGCTCAAATAAGGCTGCTGTAATGAAATAGGTCCCAAAAGAGTCAAAAAAGTTCAGGAATTGGTGATATTCCCCTTCTTAAACCAGGACCAACGCTGCAGCTATGGCTGTAACCAAGTAACCGGGTACTGAAGCCAAGACTCTTACCTTTCCAGACCTTTGGTGTAGAGGATCACACTCATAATAAAGGCAAATCCAAAAATGAAATTATGCAGTGCATTGTAGATGAAGTAGACAATGTAGACATTGAAGGCATTAGAAGCTTCATATATTTCGACACAGCATACTCTGTTTCGCTAAAAAAGAGAAACACACAAAATGAAGAATTTTGCCAAGACACGGAGAACCCCCTTCCTCCCTTAACCACCTCAGTTAACCAAGGCAGCAAAAGTGTAGGAAAAGCCGTGTAATATCTTTACTTGAATTGGTGAGGCATTCTATACTATAACCCTCATTTAGGAAGTTGGAAAATTCTTAGCTCTTCCCAGGAAGTTCCCAGTTATCCTTTTTATCACTTCTCAAGAAGATAACTAGGTGACTAAATAAATAACTTTAAATAACTTTAAAAAGAAGGTAATGTTACTCAGGTCAACTCAGCTCAGCTAAGTTAACCACAATGTTAGTATAAATCAATGTGGCTTGAAGTTCAAAATGGTAAAACCCTTTGAATAAGGCTCCAAAACCAGAGCCAAAAGCAGGTAAAGCTGCTTCTTAAAACCGCCAAGGCGCCGTGTGCAGTCAGGAGATCTGGTCTCCTTCAGTAGCCCCAAAAATATAAAGAGCCTGAATAAACAAGGTGCACAGAGAAAAGGTGAGAAGATGTAAATTAAATAACAAAACTCCAATTACATCTAGATAAAAGGAAGGATTGTACAGAAAGTGCAAAATGTGCAGGCAGATGAGACACAGAGGGATACCAGTATCAGTCAATTAAGTGAGTAATAAATCAATCAATCAGTAGATCAGTAGATCAGTCAGAAGTCCACTAATCTGCCTACCAACTGATATAACGATATAATAATCTTAGTTTTGCAAGTCTCACCAAGTTTGAGATTGCAATTAAACTCTACTAACCACCATCACCCTATTTATGTAAACAGGAGATGTTAAACAAAAATAAAATCACTAACAATCAAAACACAATTTATCTAAAATCAAATCCACTCAAAAACCTACTCATAAAAACATGACCTAACAAAACAAGCAGACAAAATAAACAAAAATGAAATGAAATTAAAAAAATAAAAATAAAATAAAAGCACATGAATTTTCATAAAAATAATAGTATATTGAATTCGATGTCTCTCTTAAAATCATAAAAGGGAGGATGAGGGAAAATAAATGTTCCTTGCCACAGGAGCTTCAGTATATTTTCAGCGAGGATACCCCAACTAAACAGCCGTCCGAAGGCTAGGGCCACTTCTCTGTAGCTGGTGCAGGCTCCGCCACTGCCCGGACTCCAAGCCCCCTGTCACAGAGCCGGCTTCGGCCGGGGTCTCTACGCTGTAGAACTGCGGCACAAGTTAGACTGGGAAGGTGCTAGATTTTCAAAAACTGATTTACAGTTTTCTTTTCCACCCAAAAATATCCTTCACTATTCAGGCAACAGTGGCATACCTGTTTTAGGTAGAAAGCAGACTTATCAGCACCCTACTACAACTGTCCTCACAGAGTAGCGTTCAGCCGCAACCTCATCCACCATGTTTCCCATTCGACACACACTGTAGATACAGAGACACAAGCACCCACCTGACAGACAGCCTACCAGGTGTCTAAAGCCATCCTAAAAATCATTAGGAGGGAGATGGAAGAAATGCTGGATTTAGGGGTAATCCAGAAATCCCACAATCCCTGGGCCTCACCTGTAATTCTTGTTCCCAAGCCATATGGCTCTAGTCACTTCTGTGTGGACTGTCATGGACTTAGTGCAGTCAGGAAGTCTAACTCCCACCCAATGTCATGGATGGACGAACTGCTAGACAAGTTGGGAGTGGCGATATACCTTACCACCATTGATTTGACAAAAGGGCACTGGCAGGTGGAGTTAACTGCCGGAGCTAGGGAGTGATTGGCCTTCATCATTCCAATAGGATTATTCAAGCTCTGGTAATGCCTTTTGGAATGAAGAATGCCCCTGCCACCTTCCAATGGCTGATGTTACATGGTACTGAAGAGTATGCAGTGGCTATCTGGATGATACTGCCATCTTCAGTAACAGCTGGAAAGAACACCTATTCCACCTGAAGGAAGTGTTGGGCAGGATACAGAGGGAAGGGCTCATTGCCAAGGCTGAAAAGTGCCAGGTGGCTATGGCAGTGGTACCTAGGCCATGTAGTGGGGTGGGGGCAGCTTCACCCTAATAAAGCAAGAATTGAGGCAATGGAGGCATGGCCTATGCCTGAAACCCAGAAGCAGGTTAGGAGCTTCCTAGGGACTGCAGGGTACTAGCGAAAGTTTGTTCCAAGTTACAGTACCCTGGCAGCTCCCCTATCTGGCCTACTAAAGAAAAGAAAGCCCACAAAAGTAAACTGAGAGCCACCCCATGAACGAGCCTTCATGCGACTAAAGGAGGCACTGTGCAGTGCCCCTGTGTTGGCTAGTCCAGATTACACTATGCAATTTATAGTCCAGACAGATGCCTCAGATGTGGGAATTGGAGCAATCCTCAGCCAGACATCTAATCAGGGAAAGGATCACCCAATAGTGTACCTGAGTAAGAAGTTACTTGCACAAGATCAGGTCTATTCCACAGTTGAAAAGGAATGCCTTGTACTAGTATGGGCCCTGAAGAGATCAGAGCTGTACCTTTATGGGAGACACTTCGAGGTACAGACTGAACACAACCCCCTGGTGTGGTTGAATCAAATGGGTAAGACAAATGATCATCTCTTAAGGTGGAGTATTGCCCTACAGGTTTACAATATGACCATTAAGCACAGAGCAGGGTCATTTAATGCTAACGTACTCGGCCTATCTTGCCAGATAGAACAGTAACAGAATTTGTTAAAACCTTACCATACATTAGGAGGTGTGTTCCCAGAAATTCATTCAAAGGAGGGAGGGATGTTGCAAGAATGGACCCAGCTGTGTAATATTTGCAGATATAATTCTCTTATAGATGTTTTTTTGATGCGATTTTGTGAAATTTAAAATGCCACAAAAATGCCAGTATTAATGAAAGGATCACATAGGATAGTAAGAAGGACTGGATTTCTTTTAAAATATGTTTGACCTTCCTCTGACCTGAGGGGCAGCTGCTGCCAGGAAACTGAGATTGCATTTCCAGGTCCCTTAACAGAGCTATGCCAAAATCCATTTGCCTGTCATAAACCATGCACTTAAATGACACGATGCTTGGGAAAACCAGGTTTGGGAAAATAACCATCCTTGACTAGCTGGTGTGAAAAATGTCTTACCAGTGTGATATTGCAAGGCTGTGTGACATCACAAGGTAGCCAGAAAATTGTATTGGGAATGCACAAGTGACATTTACTGGTATAAAAGAGAAGGACACCCTTGGGCCCAGACATTTTTTTTTTGCAAGGTAAATTTTATTAAAAAAACACCCAATCCCAGAGGTTCTGGGTTCTGTACATACAACCAACACAATACAACATCAATAAACAAGATAATCATAAAACTACAATACAATTAAATAAAATTCAATAAAGAAAGAAAAGAAAAGAAATGAAATCGGGACAAGTAATTTGATAAGTCAGTAAAAGGCAATATTTACCATGCTGGGTTGGGAAAAGCCTGCTCAAACAGGAAGGCTTTGAGGCGTGCCTTAAATACCTCCACTGAAGGGGCCGCCCTTATTGATGGAGAAAGTGAATTCCACAGGATGGGGCCAGTGATGCTAAAAGCTCTACCACCGGCAGTTTTAAACCTTGTCCTGGGAATCGCAAGGAGGCCCCTTGAGGAGGAATGGAGGGAGTGAACTAAGGCAGCAGGCATAAGAAGGTCCACCAGACAGGATTGTCTCTGGCTATAAAAAGAGATGAGCCAGAGCCAATCTCTGTCACGCTCTCATTTTTTTTTTTTAGCTGAGCATCTATAACAAACTCTCATCTCCTGACATACCAGAAGCAAGACTGCCAGTACAAAGGAAACTGAATCTTTCATTTACTTTCTTTGGACCTCGACTTACTATAAACTTAAGGTAGACTTTAGATAACAGTTATGGTGTGTTTCTCATGTATATTTTCCACTTTTATTTATGTTATTCTGTGACCAAATTAGTGCATCTTTTAGTTGCAACTGTATGATTCTTAATTAAGTATTTTAGTAAAAACATTTGTTTTTAAGAAATTTGCCAGAGCGAGATTTTTCATATTGTGTGTGTGGTTGTGAGACATTTAATAATAATCTGTGATCAAACTGTTCTTGCTAAGGGGTATCACCATAAGCTACAAAATTGAGCAAAGGTCTTTAACAAGGAAAATCTGGATAAAAGATAGGGAGAATATAAAAGTCTCGAAGAAGGGTCTGTGGGGATTTGAACCAGGTTATTGCACGCCTTGTGGAAGATGGTAGAATCAGGGTTAAAACACTACCCTGAAAAGGTTGAAATGCCTGGATCGTCTTCCTTTGTGTAACAACCAAGAAAGGTTCATATTTGACTACAAGACATGAGACTGGTATAGTGCCCTGATCCAGAGGAAAGAGGGGACCCTAGGACTTTGTGGTGAGTGTTCAGTTGTGAAGCCAGCGAGCACTATAGAGGGACTCAAAAAGGGTATCCCCTGTTTTCCCCCTCCCTGTCACGGATTGCACTTAGAGGTGGTCATTGTGAGTTCAGTGGACTGGACTCTCAGGAGTGGGTTTGTGACAATGATTATCCTGAAAAGACTATCAAGATGGACTTCAAAAAACTCAGGATGTGCGAAACAGATAGTGTGTGTGCTTTGTAAAAACACAACAAAAAACAGAATGCTAAGACAAAAATAGTCATGAACAGAATGGAAAATAGAGGAAAACAGAATTTTTTGGGGTTAATGTGTTTCTTTTGGAATTGTAAAAAGAGTTGTGAAGATTTTTCTAAGCCTTACACAAACAAAATCACTGAAGGCAAAGAAACATGAAAAATATTCAAAAACACAAGGGAAAAAACAGTCACATGCATTTTTTACTACAATTAAAGTCATACATGAACAAAATATTGAGAAATATATGACACATCTCATGCTTTGTGCAGGGAGAAAAGGGCCCTACATGAATCAAGTAAAGCTTTAGCGCCCTTTGTGCCCTGTGCATCCTGCTGTACTCAGGTCCTACTCAAAGCTAGTTAGGACTCATCTGTTGCTTTTGGCCCTACAAGTTCTTTGCTTTGAGCCCAAATGGCCCTGTGTGAAGCAATTTAAGACTCATCTGCTTTTTGCAAAGGGCTCTGTATGAAGAAAGTAAGGCTCTTCTTCTGCTTCCCACAGGGCCCAAAAGGCCCAGCAATAAACAATTTAGGGCTCACCTCCTGCTTCATATAGGTCCCTGAACAAAGCAAGTTCTGACTCTACTTTCTCAAACAGTAATTGAATTCGCTGGAAAAAAACTATGTGGACAGGACTGAGATCTAAGTTCAAATTTTATGTTCCAGTTTGTTACTTTATTTGGTGTTAATGGGGCGTGCAACTGAGATGTTCAGATTGCATTTAAGTGGTATGAGTGTTCTGGTTATTTATGGGGACCGAACATTTAAATGGTGGGAATACAGGCTGAAGGGGATGGTTTTGTGAGGTTTTAGTTATTTTATCTGTAGGCAGTCTGTGCTCTCTACATGTCATTTAGGCAGGTCTGCTACTACTCAGACAACCTGTGGCAGCTGTGCCCTTTTGGAGGTTCATGGTTGCTCTGTTTTGGTGGTTCTCAGCTACTGTGTGGAGCTGGATGTCCTCTGCAGTCATGGCAATAGGCACAGATAGGGTCAGATGGTTAACACTGAGAAGGGAAATTTCAGGGGTGTAAAGACAGGGAGAAGCTCTGGGAAGAACTGGAACTGTGATAAGATATCTAACTGTCTGATTCCAGTACCCAAGGCTCTGCCTAGCATCAGCAGGCAGATGCCAGTGGGACCAGCTAATGCTTCTCCTCCCCTTTGGGTAGTTCTCAGCAACACGACATCCCTAAGCAATAAACTGCAATGATAGAGGGTTTCATCATGGATGTCTCTGTTTACCTTACATGCCTCATGGAAACCTGGCTAAGTGAAAACACTGTCCCTGCACTGGAGTCATCAATTCTGATGAGGTATTCTGTGGTGCATTGCTCTATGTGGAAGTGGAGGGGGTAGGGTGGCCATCTGCTTTAGATTTGCATTGGAATGCATAGCATGCCTCATGAGAGTGACAAGGTCATTTGAATACATGGCTGTCAGGGGTCAGCTGGGTGCAGTATACAGGATCATCCTTGTTTATCATCCACCAGAATATGAGAATTAACTCCTGTGGGAATAGTCAGACTTCATGGTCAGGCTGATCTTGGACACCTTCAGCCTTCTGGTGCTGAGGAATTTCAGTGTATTGGACAAGGATGAAGCCTCATACTTTGGACAACAGCTCCTCCAGTTGACATCATCTTTGGGCCTTGCACAGGTGGTTGCCTCCAGTACCCACCAACGTGGTCATTTCTTGGAAATGTATTCTTATTGGGTCTTGACATTTGTGATGTATGGGTTAATCTGATTACAACATTACACTGTGTAGTTCCTCTGTGGGCCCCCCCTGTTTCACCCCTTCCCCAGAGAAGGTGTGTTATCACCCCAAGCAGACTATATAGTCTAGCAAGATTCTGCTGATGTCTTGAGTATGATGATAGCTTGTACTACGGGAGCCAAGAAAGCCATGGAGAGCTATAACATGGTTCTTACATTTGCCTGGACTCCCTAGCACCCTACTGTGTCTGTTCTTTGACACCCTACTGCAGCTCACTATGGTATTGTGATGAGCTGAGGCAATTGAAGACTAAGGGATGGAGGTTGGAGTATTCTTGGTGAAGGTCCCAGTAGCTCGAGGATACTTTGGTGCTAAGGGCTATGACAAGTATCATTGGGAAATCACCCTGAAAAGACAGAGTTACTGCTAAGGATGATTGCTGCAAGGAAAAATCATCTGGTTTGACTTTTTCACATAGTAGACAGATTATTTAATCCCCATCTCCAGACTGAAAGAGTATTTTCTACAGAAAAGTGCAAAGAGTTGAACCGATTTTTCTTTGACAAGATGTCTTCTATTTCATCTGGGATCTCCTCACTTGGCCTGTCATGGTTTAGTAGTATTCTGTTAATGGAGGAGGTCAGTCATTCTGCCACCCTGGGGTGAGTTTCACCCAGCTGTCAATGATGAGGCGTTCCAAGTAATCTTGAGGTTGCAACCCACCTGCTGTAAATTGGATCCAGGACCCACCTGGCTGTTTGTCTGCTGCTGGGAGACTGGGTCAGATTATCACTGAGATTGTCAGGTGCTTCCTGAAGGAAGAGGTTTCCACCACTGCCGTATAAAGGGTGGTGGTGATAACTCTCCCGAAAGACATCTTTGGTCCCTGATAATCCTGTAATTTACAGGCCTGCATTGAACCTTCCCTTTTTGGGGAAGGTTGTCAAGAAAGTGGATGAAGTACAGCTGGAATCTCACATGGAAACATTTGACACCTATAAGCTTCTCCAGTTAGGGTTTACTTTGCCACATCAGAAAGACCACTCTAGTCAAGGTGCTCCATGATCTCCTTAACACAAGGGACATAGGATACTGGTCCATCGTGGTCCTTTTTGATATCTCATCTGCACTTGACACTGTGGATCATAGGGTGCTGTTGGATTGCCTGATGCACTACATAGGACTCAGTGGCACTGTGCTGCATTGGTTTGAGTTCAACCTCACAGGTAGGGCACAGCATATTGCTCTAGGAAATTCCATCTCTGGAACTTTACCTGATTGTATTGATAATTTGTTCCCTAAAATATCTGATGTTATCTCTACTAGGGCACAAAGCAGATACTCTTTTCCGGTCCCTTTTTTCCATACTGTACTGGCACAAAATTCAACCGCATTTATGGCCACTAAACTATGAAAAATTGCCAAATTCCATTGTCTGTTGTCCCAAGATTTCAGCCTTTAAGAGGTCCCTTAAAAATCACTTACTCAATTCTGTATGCAAGTGTGTTAAATGATTTTTTATAATAACACATATTTTATATATATGTTTGTTGTATTATGTCATATACTTTTGTGTTATGTATTTTTGTGTTGATTGTAGCTTGATGCTTGTGAAAATGGGCAATTTTGCTCACAGGCCTTTCAGTATAAAATAAAAACAAAATGAAATAAAGCTGCTGTGCTCTCCTGTGGAGTGCCTCAAGGCTCGCTCCTTGCACCTATGTTGTTTGCTGTTTACATGCTGCCACTAGGTAAGGCAGTATGGCTTGGAGTATCATTACTATATAGTTGTTAACCCAGCTACAGTTGTCTTGTATACCTGATGGGGTTAATACAGGTTCTCTGCTAGGTTGCTGTCTCTATGAAATCAGCAACTGGATGGCCTTCAATAGTTTAAGTATTAACCCAGGCAAGACAGAGATGATGCTTGTTGAACCAGGTTCTCTTGGGTTGGGTATGATGGGTATTGATACCATTTTACCATCTTTTAATATTGTCATACTTGAAGATGTGGATATGGTTAGAAATCTGGTGGTCATTATGGATTACAAGCTCACATTGCAACAGCAGGTGGTAGCTGTAGTCGGTAGTGACTTTTTCCCCATCTTCGCAATATGACCCACATTAAACTGCATATTATGCCAGGGAGACCTGATTATGATAGTGCATGCCTTTGTCTCATCTAGACTGAAATACTGCAGTGCCATTTAACTAGGGTTATTTGGGGGTCTGATGTACTACCTACAGCTGGTCAAGAATTTGGCAGCCCATTTGATTGCTGGAACATCTTAACTATGAGCATATCACACTGATGCTGCTTGATTTACACTAGCTGCCCGTCCTGTGATGCACCAGCTTCTGGATTAGCTTGTTAACATACAACACCCTACATAGTTTGGGTCCTGGCTATCTGAAAGATGTTCTGTCTTTATTTGCCCCTATCTACCCTCTTCATTTCACCGAGGCTGGCTTGTTAGTGGTCCCTTGTTCGAGGTTAAATTTATCCAGGAACAGAGCCTTTGGGGTGGCTGCACCTCTATTATGGAACTCTCTGCCATCAAATGTTTGTGATGCTTGCTTAGAGGAGGTCTTTAATGGAACTTTAAAATGTCAATCATTGTGGAGGGGCACAGCTTTGACATATTTTCATACTTTAGGCATTTCACCAGAAGTGAGTGAGTGAGAAGTTTAACAGCATCGTAGCTGGGGGCACAGACATGATGTACCACAAGGCAGAGAAGCTTCAAGTCAGGGGAGTCAACACCAGTGCTCTTATTTCTGGTGTGGTTCTTCAGTGCTTTGAGGACCTCTACCGTAGTGATCTGCCAAAAGTTAAAGTTTGGCAGATTATAAAGGTCAGGCTCTGGGTTGCTTGATGAGAGACCAACCATGGATGGTGCCAAGAAGTTCTGGAGCTTGTCAGTAAAGCTGAGGTTAGTAACATGGGCATTAAAGGCTTTCAAAAAGTCTGTAAGGGAGGTGACAAAGTCCCCAAATGGGTTCCAGATTTGACAGCTTGCACTTTAAAATCCATTTAATAAGGGGTTTTAGCCCCAGACCAGAATTTTTTTCACAGTTAGTGATGTTTCTCCCACAAAAGAACAGAAACCACACTCATATAAAATACTTTAGAAATTCACCCAAGACGCTGAGGTAAATGCTCAAGTACAGCTATATTGAAGCAAGTAATTTTGTGAGTGAACACACACAGACCGAGCTGTGAGTCACTACTGTACTGTACTGTATGGTATGGGGCAGTACTGGCTCACAGCTCAGTCTGTGTGTGTTCACCCACAAGATTACTTGCTTTAATATAGCTGCATTTGAGCATTTACCACAGTGTCTTGGTTGAATTTCTAAAGTATTTTCTGTGAGTGCAGTTCCTGTTCTTTTGTGTTTGTACCTACGGGTGGGCTACCTGTTGGCTACTGTACCAGCCCCATGTCACTGCTCGCAGTCAGATTCTTCACTGGATTTAGTGATGTTTCTCCCCTGGGCAATCAGTCCTTGAGACACCAGCCACAGCAGCCCTGTCTCTCCTGATTATCCTTCAGGGCTTACCTTCATGCTTTTGTAGCATGGCCTGGGTGTTCATCAGGGTGTAGGGCTACCAGCTGTCTGGGAGTCAGCAACTACTCAGGAATCCATTTTCTCACTTTCTTCCATGAAGAGTGGCATGCAGTGTGGCCCAGATGTACCAATGCATGCTTCTGTATCTGGAACATCAGCAGGCACCACTCACCCCCATTCCAACAGTCCTTGGCTGTCTTACCCATAGCTAACGTCAGGGGCGAGGCTAACGCTGGGCACTGAAACCCTCTCAGGACTGGAGAGGAGAGCAGTGCTCCTGATGCTCTGTCCTGTCCTGCCCCAGCCGACCCTTAGCAGCCCAAATCTTTATCCGAGCTTGGGTCATCAGCAGGGTGCAAGGTGTGGCGATCAGCACCTTAACCTTCATTGCTACTGGGACAGCTACCCCTGACCAAATTAGCCAGAATGATGTTTGCTTTCCTCCCAGTAATTGTGGTAGCGGTCCACTTTTGCTTTTATGAGGTATGCAATGGGCTGACTCAAAACATGCAATTTATCTTCAAGTGTGAGAGGGCAGGACCTAACTTACAAGTGGCAAAGCCACGAGTGAGTTATGAAAGCCCTGCCCACTCACAAGTGTTGAAAACCTGCATATTTTAAGGCAGATCATTGTATATTCAATTTGTATGTCAGTGTACTTGTTATAACTTTAAACATGCTGTTCTTGTGAAGATTTAATAACTGCTGGCTTCAGTGCTGCACAGCAGTATTGTGATGTTATCAACACTGAGAAAGTTGCTCTGGTATTGGTTCAGTATGTCACTGTGATATACTGTATATAAGGTTCAATATACTGTATTGTATATCAATTGTGATCTACCTAACCTTCAGTATATCATAATATCTTAAGGTTAAATAGAGGGGATATGCAAAGGGCTGGCTCAAAATATGCAATTTATCTTCAAGTGTGAGGGGGCAGGATCACAACTCACGAGTGACAGAGCCACAAGCGAATTCTGAAAGTCCGGCCCACTCACAAGTGATGACAAATTGCCAGTTTTGAGCCAGGCTATTGTATATTTGATATACACAACAATAGTTGACAAGTTATAACTTTCAAATTTGCCATTTGTCTGGAGCTTTTGCAGTGTCTCTGATTTTAACAGCTGGCTTCAGTGCTGCACTTGGCACTGTGATGTCATCAGCATTGTGAAAGCTGCTCTCTAATCGGTTTAGTATTCCACTGTGATGACAGTAACCTTAAAAATATCCTTTGCGTCAACAGTAACAACAATATTTTTTGATATGGTGCTGCTACTGAAGTCACTAGCTAAGATATCTATGTTATCTTGTCATTTTTACCCCCACTCCTGCTGTATATACAAAGAGATCACTTGTTATGATGCCATTTTTACCTCAACTTGTCTTGTATAAATGTATTTATTTATTTAGTTGTTGTTGGCTAGGGAAGGAGGGCTAGATAATACTGCTTATTTTCAGCCTCATCCGTGGGGAGATACCAATGCAAGCCAACTGAAATTGAACCAGGTTAAGCTGTTGGTGTAAAAATTAATATACAGTGTATATAAATAAATATTCATGTGTGTGTTCACGCATGTACTTTTAAAATTTCATCTGTATATATTTTTATGCACTTTTAATATAGAGTTTATACTGTAGTTATAGTCACCAAAAGACTTCTGGTAGATGACACTTTGCCTAATTACCCATTGCTTAACAACTGATAAGGCCTTCTTTACCCTCTGTAGCTTCTTGTACTTGGTGTTTGACATCCTGCCAAAATATCTGAGATCTTCTATATGTGGTAATTACTGTAAACAAGGTAGAACAACATAATGTGTAAAATACCTACTTCCTGTGTGAAACTATCATCACCTGAAGAAGCGTCCTTTGTAGACCTGGAGGTTTACGCACTGAAAACCACATCTTGGTGGAAAAAACATTTCTTGTACTTTTTTGACTGCATGACCCTGAGCAAGGCATTTGACCTCCCCTTGGCTTCAGCCTACCCAGTGGTAAAACTGGGCAAAAGCAGAACCTCACTGAAAATGAGATGTTTCATTTTGGTAAATATATCCTGTAAATTGTAATAGCAAAAAAGCCCCAAAGGCCTGAATCCCTGAGGATCTCAGTCAGGGACATGGTACTCTGAGCAAACCCCCACCAGAAGAACAAAGGCAACAGATGGGAGTTTGTTCAGACATGAGATCTTTCCAGTAACCCCCATGTGAGCATTCATTAACCCGCTTCAGTCTCACTTAACAGCTTTGCCTGAACTTCATGCTGCTGCCAAATGTTCAGGAACTGCAAAGAGCTCTGAAATACAGTATGTATAAAAGGCACTGTGTGACCACACATTCATACCGTTTTATTTGTTTTGCTTTTATCCTTTGTAGCTTGTATCTTGCTGGTGCTGTCAACAGTACTGCGAGGAAGCCAAAGCCACATTTATGGTGGTGAAACATTGGGGGAAGCTGCCCTACCATACTATTAGGCTGTCTGCCTGCACATAATTCTAATAAATTAGCACGGATTTTATGCCTTGTTGCGTGCACTGTTTTTTCCTTTTTGGTTTTGGACTAATGAACAGGTGTTATCGGGAGCTGGCCGCTTTTGTTGGACTTGTGTGCATGAGCCCTTTGTCCAGTTCTTGCCAACAGGATACCTGTAAAGAGAAGGTATTACACCTCGGTTAGCCTGTCTCATATAAATATAAGTACACAAAATATCGCTCGACGTAGAGAAATGGTCACAAAGAAAAATGTGCACAGGGTTGCTGAGTACCACCTAGTGAATCCCAATCAATTTACTTTCCACCAAGGAACAAAATCTGGCTTCTCAACAGAAAAGGTGAAGGTAAACTGAAGTGGGTGTAATGCATCCTCAAAACCGAATACCAAGCCCTTTAGGTCAGTATTCAGGTGTTATTGTGGTCAAAGTAGATGTTACACCTTCACAGCAAGAACGAGTCTGCTACTACTCCAAAGAACTCAAAACATGCACAATGGCGAATCATGGCTTGATATAACCAGACGTCTGCTTCTAATGGATTGTGCCAGAGCTCACTGAGAATAACAATTACACTGTGAGGAGCTAAAAGGAATCCTTGACTGAAAGAATCAGCAACCCAGCATTTCAGTCTGTGGAGAGGAATTGCACTGCAAGGAAAACAACATCATGTAGTGTCTGGCACAGCCTCCTGATATCTTGCCATCCCTTGTTCAGTCTCAGTTCAGAACAGAAGATACTTTTTCACAATTTGCTACAATATTTGATGGCCTTTCTCCACCCTCTTTCTTCTGTCAGGACTGTGTAATACGGTAGCTTATGGCCTTAGTACTAATAGCATGATGGTAGAATTGTAACTCTATTCTAATACTCTTCATACACAGTTGCACACTGTGCTGTATGATTTGAAGTAATCCTGTTAAGTGTTTTGTGATAAATAATGTTTGAAAGGTGCTATGCAAAATGAAGCTATTGCAAAGGCAATGGCAAGGCAGTATAGCCTAGTGATCGAGTGCAGAGCTCTGAACTTTAAGACCTAAAGACCTAGGTTTGAATCCCACAACCACTATATGCATGCTGTGTGACCTTGAACAAGTCCCTTAACCTTCCTGAGCTTAATTTCTCTACCAAGCCACACAGGGAAATAAACATCAGCTCAGTGTGCCATTTCCATTCAAAAATTCTAAAAACAAATAAATAACTGGATAGCCAGTAAAAACGAATGGGGTCACTGTTCTGTCACCAGAAAGTTGTAATTCACAGCTGTGAAGTTTGATTTTCTGACATCAAAAATGGTGCTCAAAATCAACCAGATTTAGAATTTTTTGTCATTAAAAGGTTATAAAACAAAGAAAAAATTCATACCAATACTCAAGACAAAGTGACGCAGTATGTCTAAGTGGTACATAGTCATAACTAAACCATGATACACTAAGTGAATCTGTAATAATGAAGATATATTTGGCTGCAAAAGACAGCCTGTAGACTTTCCTTCTGTTAGCAGAGATCTCATTTTTTTTAAGAAAAGAAACTCATAGTTGCAGAAAAAGATGGGGTTTAATAAGATGGTACTGACCCATAGATCCATACTTAAAGTTGCTGGCAATGGGCCAACATATATTGCATGCAGTGTCCAAAGATCTGATCACATTTTCAGATATGACATGACATGCCACCTTGTGAGCTATTCGCTGAAGCAGGGGGTCACCTCAGCTGGCTTGGAATGCCATCTCAATCATGGAGAACACTTTGATCCTGTCAGTGAGAGAGCACAATGCATTTTACTATCACAAGAACAAACCTAGTCTTGAAAGTGCTGAGGGTATAGGGATGTTTCTGTGTGAGGACAAAACAGCAGGTTCACAACAGAGCACTCAACCTTGGTATGAAATAGTTGGTGAACAAAGTGAGAAACTCTTGACCAGATAGAGGGAACTGGGGAAATCCCATGCTGTAGCATACGTAGAAGGCAAACTTTGGGCTGTCCACACCTGCAGCACTCATTCAAAGAAGTGAGATCCAAGCAGTGGAGTATGGAAGTGGTACAGAGTACTCTTTGTAAAATGTTTAATTGTACAAAATGGACTCTAGCATCCTACAGTTATATTATAGCAGAAGAGAATTCAGTCCCTCTAGTACTTCATAAACATCACCATAGGTCATGTGTTTAAGGCATGACAGAGCCTGAAAAGAGGGGAGAGATAGCTCAAAGGCATGAGTTTTCTAGCTGTCAGAGATGAGATGCATCTGGTCTGTCAAACTACAGAGGGCGTTGCAGGCCTTGGAGATGGCTGGCACTTCCTATCTGGGGCCTGTATGGAATCAGAGGCAACACGGCAATTGAAGAGAGAACCAGAGCTGTGTTCTAGGAAGTTGATGCTTGGCAGCAATGACTTCAAATGAAAATAGACCCCCTCAGTGATGTCATTCAGTTTATGACTTAAAAGTTTCTTCTGCATGGATCATTTATCAACTTTTATTCTGGCCAAGTGCCATAATAGAAAGTCTGCAGTGATGCAAGCGTGTGTTCACCTTCTGCCATGTGCATTTATCATTAAGAATGATGGGTTAACTTTCTCTTTGTTACCATGCATGGGGTTGAATTGTGGGAGAAAGAGGCAGGGGGACATCGTGTCCCTTTCCATGAACACCCAGACGCAAACTAGTTTAAAACAAAAAGAGACATGTTTCTGATTATGTCAGTTTTATATTTATTTTCATTAAAACCCAAATTAGAAAATAAATAAGAAAAAAAGACAGCTTTGAACAAAGTAACTGCAAACTCATCGGATTCTAGTGCTATCATGAACCACTTAAAATTCCCCTAACATGCCTTATGATGTCACCAGGTCCCATTAACAGAATCACAGACATTTAGTTCACAGCTGCCTATCTATTATTTTGAATAAGACACAAAAAAGTATAAGATGCGGTGCCAATGAAAAGGCTACAAATAAAACAAAAGGGTTAAACTGAATAATTCTGAACACAGAAAATAAAGGTGGACTCAGTTTTCAGCCATGTATTCTTTGTGAACAATCTGTAAAGCATAGTAGTGGATTGATAGATAGAGAGAGAGATAGATGGATGGATGGATGGATGGATGGATGGATGGATGGATGGACAGACAGACAGAGACAAACTGACAGATAGATATATAGATAGCAGGCTTACCTACAGATAAAAATAAGAAAAGTAATACAGAATGTGCCAGTTTGGCAGACAGATAGATATGTAAAATATTACAGAATTTCTGCTTTGTACTGTGCCTTTCTTACACACTGCATCCCAAAGTACATTGCAATGCAGTGTGTTACATGCAGCTAGTGCAGGGACACTGTGTGCAGCATATATGCAGCTGCCGCTAAGCACACTAATAGCATACACTCCTATGTAATGCTTGAGGACCTATGTGGCAATATGACAGAAAAGGACGCAGATGTGACAGAAGAGGATGCCATGCCTGTTGATCTCCAAAGTAGAGTTTAAACAATGATGTAGGGTGTGTGCGTGGGGGGGAGGGGTATCCTTTACAGATGCAATCCTCTCCCCTTCCCCCAATCATTTCCTTGAATTATCTAAGTCAGTGTTCATAAAACCGGGGCCAAACCTATTATCAATTAAAGAATAAAGACAAGCATCCTCAGCCCCTGGTCAAGGTTAAAAAAAACCCTCACCTCTGAAAATATATTTTTACAGTAATTTATTATGCTTAGACTGGCCATTTGGTGTCCTTAAAACCTCTACCCTCACATGTCCTCCAGTCAGAAATATAAATGGACTCTGAGTGTTCCTATCTTTTCATATGAAAGGTGAAGACATTTTTCAAACAGATTTGCAAACAAAGCCTGAAGAGGGTGTCCTTGGCTATGCCGAGTACTGAGTATCTTGCAGTTTGTTCTAAGAACCTCCTGGTGGCACTGCACACTACATTTGCTAATCTGGTTGTTGCTAAGACAAACGGCACTCTGTTTTTGTAATCTGACTCAACAGATGTTAGAAACGTGGGAGCAACAATATCCTTTTGCAGGAAGAGTCATGTCTGACAAGTTTCCAGAAGGTTTTCATTCTATTTGTAATCAAGACATTAACTGCATCAGCAGGTAGCACTTAAAGGGAAACTTTCAAAGCACCTTCTTTGTTTTCCTTGACACAAAATGTATGTTGAGGCACTACCATGCCAAGTACCACTCCCTTGGTTATAGGAAACATACTGTGATTGTGTCAAATCTAAAACAGTCAGAAACTGCGTATCTGGTTGGTGAAGTGGATAAATGCAGTCAGTGATCATGAAAAATGTAATCATTTTCATCCGTGGAACTGGAAATGAAATAACTTTGCCCAGAACCATGTAATATAAGCTCCTTTAGTCTGCTGGCTTTTGAAAGACTCAACTTTGCCTGGGCGTAAGTCCCAGGTTGCCTGCAGATCAGGCTTGGTTTATGCTACAAAACTGGTTGCTTGGACAAGCCGAGATCTCTGTGCTGGGAGGAGGGTGCAATGCAAATGAAGGGTGGGGACCTGAATATTGGCACAATCCAATATTCAGAGTATGTGCACCTCGCAAGGCCATTTTGCATGGTCCCCTTGAGCAGCGCACATACTGCCGATCCAAATCTCAGCTTACTCTTGTGCAACTCTGGCAGTTGTTGGAGGAAGTGTGGTGGCCCCCCCGACCCCCAGCACAGTAGTCCCTGCCATCTAGTGGTACCCTCCTCTGCCAATCGTCAGACTGATATAACAAATAGACTTTCCCTGGTGTCTAGTTGTCTCCCCCCCCCCCGCTAGTCATCAGCCCAATATATTAAATAGACTTTCCATGGTGTCTAGTGGTTCCCCTGTTGATTGCTGGCCCTATATAGAAATTGACATTCCCTGGTGTCTAGTGGTCCCCTCCACCAATCACCACCTGATATAACAAATAGACTTTCCTTGGTGTCTAGTGGCCCCCCAGCCAATTGCCAGCTCGATATATGAAATAGACTTTCCCTGGTGTCTAGTGGTCCTCTTCCTGATCGCCGGACTGATACATACATACATACATACAGTTTTGGCCCATGCCTTTGTGACCTCACACCTTGACTACTGTAACTCCCTGTACCTAGGGCTTCCTGGGGTTGATATCCACCACTTGCAGCTAGTGCAGAACACGGCTGCACATCTATTGACTGAGGCATCAAGAAGATCTCATATAACCCCTGTGCTGCACGATCTACACTGGCTGCCAGTTCAGTGGCGGATCACCATTAAAGTAGGCTTGTTAACCTACAAGGCCCTACACAGTCTGGGTCCTGACTACTTGAAAGAACTTCTGATCCCTTACACCCCTGCATGAGAACTCCGCTCGGCTGATGAGGGGTTGCTAGAGATTTCGAGGGTTAGATTGAAGTCATGTGGGGCTCGGGCTTTTATGTTCGCTGCCCCTTCCTTCTGGAATTCTCTACCTCGTCAGCTATGGGAGTGCAGGACTGTGGGCAGTTTTAAGCAGGCACTGAAGACCTTCCTTTGGGTTAAGGCATTTCCTGATTTTCCATGATTTTATTCTTATTTAATGCTTGATTATGTACGTTTGTATTTGTGAAGCACCTTGATGTTTTGAAAGGCGCTATACTAAATAAAATTATTTTATTATTATTTATTAAAATAGACTTTCCCTGTTGTCCAGTGGTCCAACCACCCCCCCAACTTGCACCCATGCCTAATGGCTACTGTAGTATTCCCCAGTGTCCAGTGGTTCTCCCCACATGATAACCCCAGACACACAGATACCATTTCCTGGTGTACAGTGTATCCCCACCCCCATCCTGATCTGCTGTATATTACAGATAAACCATTCCCTGGTGATCTAGCAGTCCCCCCTTCCTATCCCTGATTTGTCTGTATAATACAATCTATATCTTTCCCTGGTGTCTCGTGGACCCCCGCCATGGCACGTAGTGCCCCACCGCCCCGCTCCCCTTCATCCCATCCCTGAGCCGGCGACTGGCACAGCCGTTCATTCTCCACCATGGCTGGCCACTGACTGAGCTGTCAATAAGCACATACTGTATATAGTATGTGCTCATTGAAAGTTCAGTCAGCGGCTGGCCATAGTGGAGAGTGGAGGGCTGTGCCATTTGCCAGGTCAGGGATGGGATGGGGGAGTGGGGTGGTGGGGCACTACGTGCCATGGCGGGGGTCCACTAGACACTAGGGAAAGATATATATTGTATTATATGGGCAGATCGTGGATAGGGACTGGGAACTGCTAGACCACCAGGTAATGTTTTTTCTGTAATATACAGGGGATCAGAATGGGGGTGGGGATACATTGCACACCAGGGAAATCGTGTCTGTGTGTTAAGTGGGTGATCAGGTGCAGGGAGGAACCACTGGACACCAGGGAATACTACAGTAGTCATCGGGCATGGGTGTGGGTGGGGGGGTAGGACCACTGGATACCAGGGAAATTCTATTTTATATATCGGGCTGGCTATCGGTTGGGGAGGACCACTAAACACCAGGGAAAGTCTATATTATATATCAGGCCCAGCACAAAATGACATATGGACTGAGGGGGACCCAGGGCATCCCCAACCCGTAACCGCGATTGTGGCATAAAGAATGTAACACAAGTCCTGGTAGTCTAGTGGTACCCCTCTCCCTCCCTCCCATAAACCCAATCATGGGCAAATGTAAAATTAATAGCCCTGGTGGTCTAGTGGTATCCCCCTCCCTCCTGGTAGCCTAATCACAGGCAGAGGTAAAAACAAACCATGCCCTGGTGGTCTAGTGGACCCCCCTCCTGATCCCAACCCTCCAATTGCCATCCGCTGTACTTATGAAATATCCCTGGTGGTCTAGTGGATCTCCCCCCTCCCAAATCCCTGAAGCCAACGACAAGTCAGTGACCAAAGCCCTAGTGGTCCAGTGGTAACCCCCTTCCCTTCCACCCACAGAGGACCCCTGCCACCCAGCTCCCCCCCCATCATCGTTGGGAAGCTGCACTCCACCCGCATACCACCTGGCCACCTACCGAATTACAGCTTACAGTATGATTTATAAGCCAGTTGGTCCACAGTGTGGATGAATGGGCTTGCACATCATACTGTACTACACAGGCAAGAATCCATGAATGAATGAATCATCAGACTTCGCCAGAGCAGTAGGGCCATCACAGGTCCATGGAGCCCCAGCCATTTTCTGTTTTCTCCCTTCCCTCCCCTCCAATGTAAGCACATCGGCTTCTGATCCCCTGACCCATACTGCCCTCCAGCCATCACTAGAGGGCAGTCAGCAGGTGGGATGACTAATCCCCTTCCCTGGAGAAAGGAGAGCAGTCCTAGAGATGCTCAATCCTCTCTCCTCCCTGCCGACCCCCAGCAGCCCAGGCTCGTTCCCAAACCGGGGTCACTGGTGAGGTGCAAGGTGTAGCATCCAGTGCCTCAACTCTCAGCACCACCAGGCCGGTTATACTTCACAGTATTTGAACCAAGCTAATGCTTACCAGATTTATTCCTTGTGAAGGAATTAAACTTTTTTAAATAAAGAAAATAAGAACATTAAATATTTAAAAAAGTCAAAGGTCTTATTAGACCCTATTGTCACAACTACTGTATATAAGTGGTAACATTTACTGCTGAGTAATTATCATGTTTTAGTAGTCTTAGAAATTTTTGTTTGTCTCTAACATGCTTTTTTCCCCATATAATTTTTACTGACCATTTTGTTCCACACATGTGCACATTCATTAAACTTTAAACCTGTATAACTTCATAATGAAAACAGATTTCATTCTGCAGCTACAAAAGGACTCTCTTGTGAAATGAGGTCTGATGAACTGGTAAGTTTAAAAATGTAACTGTTTTTTTTTATTATTATTGCACAAAAAGCATCTTAAGATTGGTTTATTTTACACAATTTGTACAATATGTAATAGAAAAATTAACAAATTTTCTAAAAGTCTGTAGACAATTATCACATAGAACTGAGATGGAACATACCAATTTTCACAGCCCTAAGAGCTAAGACATACAAGTTATAAGCTGTCAAATATAGGGGTAGTAATGCAAACACTATCAACCTTCATTACAGAAGCACTACCACACCACTATAATTTAAATATATAGTCATTATAGGCTACTTCTTAGGACTCTGGAGACTGAAAGGAGAGGCTTTTGTTAGTCTGGGACTGGGCTTCAGCCAGTCTGACTTTTGATCTGTGTGTGTGTATGTGTGTGTGTGTGTGTGTGTGTGTGTGTGATGTTTCAAAGGTCTCTTATCACCCTGGTCACACCCACTTACTCTTTAGGAGAACCCTCTCACTGTTGGAAAGATGAGTGTAGCTTTTTACAAGCTTTCTATGGCTTCCCTCTGTGCTGGACATTTCTGTATTGCCTCAGGATGGATAGTCAAGAGTGAAGTTGCCTTGATCACACCAGGTGTGTGAAGCAGCTCACATTTCAAGCAGAAGCCTCTTAGTCAGCTTTAGAAAGCAATGCATGGCTGGCTCAGTTTCATTTCTCATTGCCCTTTCAGAGAAGAATGACTTGCTCTTTTTGTCATTAATGGTATGCTGCCCACACGACATGTAGCTGACTGTAAAACTATGGTTTTGTGCGTTGCTCAAGTGGTGCAAAAGACATATATCAGAATTTGAATCTTTAAAATAAAACACCATTAGCTGTCAAATCAGAAAATAATTTGATTTCAAATCATTCTAATTGGTTAAAGTACTCCTTAATATGCAGGTGGCACTATACTTTGAGTTCAACGTGTGTGGAATAGCAATGAGGAAAGATGAGATATATATGCTTGTGTAACTTTCAGGAACTTTTTGTGGCTTTACTCTATTCCCACCCTTGCATAGTAGTAGGTAGGTAGATAGATAGTAATTTGTAGGGAATAGAGGGCCCAGAAGAAAGGGTGAGAAAAGTGCCAGAGAAGGAAGAGGAGGAGGTGGAGAAGGTGGTTGATGAAAACCTTCCCTAAGCAAGTGAGGTGTGTCAACGGAGGGCTTATGTAGAGGTTGTGGGAGGAGCTATTCCCCACATTGAACCTCGGGGCAAAGCCCTCCCATTCAATGTTTGTGGAATAGCAATGAGGAGAGATGAGATATATATGCTTGTGTAACTTTCTGGAACTTTTTGTGGCTTTACTCTATTCCCACCCTTGCATAGTAGTAGGTAGTAATTTGTAGGGAGTAGAAGGCCCAAAAAGAAACCTCCTCCAACTCACGGACAGTATGACCGCCTGGCACTCAGGAGAGGAAAAAAACCCAGGTGGAGGAAACCTCTGAGGACCTATGGCCGGAGGTCTGCCCATCCTTCTGGGCATGCTAAATGGAGAATGATCTAGGTTCTAATAACCATAACTAATTCAAGGTTGGTGAGCTGTTTGGAGAGACAATAATCCATCTTCATTCTGTGGATGATGCCAATCGCATGATGATCCTGTGGTTGAAGAGGAAATCCATTCTGAATGAGTGATGGAATCCTGAGTATGGAGTGAAGGAGGATGAAAGAAGGGCAAGTGTCCAAGATGATGAACGATGCTTGTCCAACTGAATTGTAATAGTCAGAGGGATCATGGATGGATCAATAAGATACTAAACTTGGAATGTTGAAACTCCAATGGTAGAAGAAGTCATTAGTGAATAATCCAACTTGTGAGAGGCTCAAATGTAAGGGTATGGTCTGGAGACTAGAAATTCTGAATTGAACAAGGAGTCGCTAGGGAAGCATCCATAGAGTAGATTTGTAGAAGAGTCTTTGAGCTTCATAGAAATGGTGATTCCTTCCCAATCCAAGGATGATACAGCTTGAATGATGATCCTGAAGATGAAGGGAACATCTTTCCATAGGAATGGTGAAGTCCTATGTGTAAAGTGGATTCAGTTACAGAAGGGCAAATGCAGACCATATTTCTGAACTGATGAAGGATGGATGCCCAAGAAGTTGTGTGGAAGTTATGAGATGGGAGAGCAAGATGAGCTTGATATAAGACCAAATGGAACACTGTGATAGCTCTGAAGAAAAGTAAGGTTCTAAGTGACTGGTCCAGTTCATATAAGGTTCAATGTTCAAGGTAGTCTGAAGGTAAAGAATCAATTAGTGAGCAAAAGTCACCAGGTAAGTATACTAGAGCAAATGAATAGAGGAGTTTGAGTGCTGGATAAGAGTAATGCCATAAGTGATTAGTAAAGTCCAGAAGATAAGTTGCAGAGCCATCCAAATGGTAACCTAGTATATATGAGAAATGATGGGAAAGGTGGTACAAGGAAGTAATACCTGCTTTGGCCATGATGTGCATGACTTCATGCTTAATCCTTTACTGGTATGCTGTCTGAAGTACGTGCGGGTATTCTTGTGAAGTGACCATTTTGGAATGTAAAGCAGTGGCATAGGGGGTTAGGTTTACACGTAATCCTGATGCTGAAGCACATTTTTTTTCTTTAGTTGTTTAACCAGGAGTAGCACACTAAGCTGAAAGCTTTTTACAGGAGTGACCTGGGAGCACAGGGAAGTGAAGTGACTTACTCAGGGTCACCCAGTATGCAAGTGGAAGCTGTGGGATTCAAACCCAAGTCTGGTCTGCTGGATGTCACCAGATTTGCAGCTCAGAGCCTTAAACCACTGCGCTATACTGCCTCCTTATGAGAAAAGCTTGTCGCAAATGAGAGGAAGAGTCTGCAGGCTGGATTGGTAGGGAGATCTGTAAATGCTGGATGCAATATAAATTTTTGTGCAACGACAGATAAATGCCAATTGGGGTGTGAGGCTGAGCTGGTGAAGATAACTTGGCTGTTACTGGTTGCCAGATAGAATTCAGGAGATCCAGTTCTCAGCGATCGTCTTCACTGTAGAAATTAACAAAGGTACTTGAAGAAGAAGAGGCTCAATGGGCTGTAGGAAGAACAATTAACCTGGCAGAAAGTAATAAGTGACCAGGTGGATAATAGTATGAGGAATAACAATGTCCATGAGTGAATTTGAAGATGTGGATGGTGTGAAGTCAGGCATCAGCTAGGCGATGATAATCCCATGATGAATATTCTGGCCGATATCTCTGCAATTTCTAAAACTAGTAATGACTGTCGGGAAGTAGGAGTCGAGTAGCATGGTCATCAGAGTCATTGTTGAACTAAGAGGCAGTGTAAGGTAAAATGGAGGAAGTTCATAGGGGGAATGGGTTATCTTGCAATTCCTGGTATCTGTAGAGGCGATGCCGATTATGAAGTCTGAATAGAACAGAATGATTGAAGTTCTTTCTATGTATGAGGGTGGCCAATAAGGAAAGCTGTCCAAGGAAGGGTGGTGATTGGATGGACTGGAATTGGTGGGTATATCCAGTAGAGATGGAGAAGATCTTCCTATTGTCCAGGCGAATGGGATTCCATTAATGATTGTAAAGAACTGAATGGGCAGTGTGAGACTTCAGCAATAATGTAAGAGTCTGAGGGGCATGTGAGCCAAGGAATGTTTTGCTGGCAAAGGTATTAATCCAGAGTAATGAAGGAATGATCGAATGAGTAGCAGAAGGTACTGTTGGAAGGGCAGGAGTTGAAGCAGGGGATGGATCGTATGCAAGCAAATGGCTTGGTATGAGCACTGGCCAGAATTGTAGTATAAGGCCCAAAGAAAGCCATAGCAAACTGTACAAAGCCTCGAGCCAGCAAGGTGGAGAAGGGAAGGCAGCTAGTCATATGTGAAGGAAGTACAGAGTGGATCCTGAGCAACAGAAGAAATGAGCAGAGGAAGCTATGGGCAAGGCAAGCTGGATGACATCCAGAGCAGGAAGGAGCAGGACGATGGCAGTTCCAAGGTGAACAGCAGTGAAATGCAGGAAGGTGAAGCAAGGCAGCGGGTGATGGTCCACAGAAGGCCAAGGAGCCAAGTGAAGCACTATGAGCAATGGGAGTCCGACATCTGATGAAGGCAGGAAATGACCAGAAATGATGGAAGGCATTGGAGAGACAAAGGATGAGGTTCCGTATCTGCAAAAGAAAGAAGTTTGTACAGCAGCCGAATGGGGGAACCTGCAGCAAGGAAGTTCATGAGGCAGTTGACCTGGAGTGAGAGAGGGAGTGAACAAGCCAGCAGGATCCATATGATGGGGGCAAGCGATGAGGTCCTGGGAAACGTAGACTCTGTATTGCTTGAAGGGAAAGGCTGGCAGAACAACTGCGGTAAGGAGAATCGGAGGCCACTCAGGAGGAGGCGATTCAAGTCCAGAAAGGTCATGGCAGCAGATAGCAGGTGGAGATACACACATGAAGCAGTGGAAGGGAAGAACTGCATCCAGAAGGGACAGGTGAAGCCTGAAGATCTGGACTGAAGGCGAGTAGCAACAAAGGATGATGAAAACTAAGCTGGAGATGCAGATTTGAATGGCAATCTGCATCAGTGGGTGGGGATGCAAAGGCTGAGACAGCACATATTGGAGTCAGGCTCCTGGCTGTGGAAGGCACCAGATAGGGCCATGAGGTTAGGCTGCAGCCAAGGCAAGATGGAGAAGTAAAAGAGGGCAAAGTCCTGATCCTAAGGAGAGGTAGCAGGGCATCAGGCTGGACAGAAGCAACCTGAAGCAGTAGAAGCAGCATGAGTAAGGTAAGCACCGGGAGAGTTCTGTTCCCGAAGGGTAACAGCAACTGGCAGAAAGCAGAGAAGGCATGGTATGGCATGATACTGTAGGTTAGAGACATAGCTCCATCCCTGGAAGTTAGGCAGACTGATTTTCACTCAATGCTATCCAGCAGAGTTAGGGATGGAGAATGTCGATGTGGAAGTAGGATGAAGTTCTGTTCCCAAAGGGAAGCGGCAACTGGCATAGTTAGAGAAAGCATGATAACAGTTTGTAGATGAAAAACATGGCTCCCATCCCTGGTCATCAAGGCAAGCAAACCTTCACTCAATGCTGGCCAGCAGAGTTAGGGATGGAGGATGTCAGGTTGGAGTCAGGAGGATGTCATGAATGAAACGGACTCCTATCTCTGGTAGACAGGGGATGCCTACCTTCACTCAGCACTTCAGAAAGTGCGAGTTAGGGATGGAGACCGGAATACTGCTGGTATGGGCTGCCCAATGCACAACACTGCTGTACAAAAAGTAGAGAAGTGATAGTGCAGGTATAAAACAGTACAAGAAACAGGAGACGAAATAGTAGGTGTAAAGTTAATGGACAGAATGGCAACATATGACATGACAGATCGGTAAAGATAGATGATGGAATGAACAGAATGTATCGCGAAGAGAAAGTTGTACATGGTCGAATATGGAATTATGAGTTATACCAGTAGACTTGTAGATCTGAATTAGTAGTCCACTGTAAAGGCTGTGCATTCAGGTACAGATCACTGGGCTTGAGGAAGTGAAGGACAGGAATGAGGAATGAAGAGCTGGAATTCCATCATAGGGCAAGGGAAGCAAAGGAGCAGAACCTCAGGGAAAATAGTTCCTAAGCATCCAGGTATAATTGGCAAAACTCGGACAGTGCCAGGTGGAAAGCGCATGATCCAAGCAGCATAGGAAGGCATGGGTCTGTGAATGGGTTGCAAGCAGGCACTATAGTAGTAGTAACCAATTGCCCTTCCCCCACTGACAGAGGTAGCAGTGGGAGAAAGCAGACACAAACAGTAAAAAACACGGACCAGTAAGGAACTGAAAAGGTTGTTGAAACCCTAGGACACAGGCCCAACCAATAACATAAATGCAGAATGTATCCGGCAGAGCAAGTGTCCTTGTATGTATTCTTGAGAACAAGCAGATGCTAACATGTCCATTCCATAGAGAATAATGCACTGATCTGAGGTTCTTTAAATAAACAGGCAGTCCAACCACTCATTTTGGTACAGGCATAAAAATAGAATTGGAGAGGTCTGAAAGCATCAATACATCACAATGTCAAACTGAATTAAGAGTCCCAGTGCACAGAAACGAAGCTAAAGCGAGACGTAGTGAAACAATCAGGCGCTAGTTGGTAATGGGAGTTCCACAAGGCAAGAGGAGGTAGCATAAGAAGTAAAGTGCTGTGAAAATGGTGTACTTACAGGCTGCAGTAGGCATAGAGGGAGAGGCACGCTGCGACAGGGAGGCAGTGCCGAGAGAGGAAGGAGAGGTAGAAAACCCTGTTGAGTGGTCGGTCCAGATAGCATTGGCTCCACGCAGTCCCAAACAGGCAGAGGAGCATGGGTGTTACCACAACAGATGGCGAGGAAGCATGGGAATGGAGCAGGGCAGATGGTGATATGAGCACCGATGAGACTGGGCTGGAGCCAGAAGGGGAAGTAGCGCTAGGAGACTGCATGGGAGCGGAGAAAGAGGAGATCCTGCAAGTGCCAGGTGCAAAGAAAGCCCAAAAGACAAAACAGGACAAAGAAAGAGAGTGGGAGGGGACACCAGCAAGAGAAAACGGCAGCACTACAGGTGCCAGTGCCAAACCCCGCAAAGGGCAAAACAAGCAACGGAAGTAAATAAAGCCTGGGGTGGCATAGCAATGCAGCAAGGTGTGAGGAGACCAAGACAAGACAAGACAAGAAAAGAAAACCAAACACAGGAGGGGAGGACAAACAAGCAAACAAGAGCAGCAGTGAGACGAGGGAGCAGCCACACAAGCCACGCAGGAGCCCAGGATGAAAACACTCCCTAAGCAAGGGAGGTATGTTGAAGGAGAGCTTATGTAGAGGTTGTGGGAGGAGCTATTCCCCACATTGAACCTCAGGCAAAGCACTCCCAGAGTTTGAAAGTAAAAAGGATGAAACGAGCTCATGCTGAAACAAAAACTTGAGTGATACCGAAGGACCATGCTTGCCACAAATCAACAACCAGTTTCAATTACTGGGGCTTCTAAATGGCTAGACAACTCAATCTCCTTCACTTTTTTATCCTTTGCTGTAATACTGTTACAGCACTTTTGGTAAACATCTTCCTTTCTGATTCTGTAGTGGAACACTGAGTTATTAGTCAATCATTTTAACACACTCAAGACAGAGATTCTCTACATACTGTATACGACAAGTATTCATTCATTTTATTATGTTTGCTTGTACGCATGTGCCACCATACGAGTTTTCATAGGTGTGCCGCCCCCACTTCCAATACCCTGCTCCTTTTTGCAGGTGCAGCCGCACTGCACTGCACTGCACCAGTGAATGTCCAAGCTGTCTATGACAGCCGTTCAGATGCAGTGCCATACAGTTCTGAGAAAAACACTGCTACAATCAGCGGTGGTAATGTGTAGACAATTTGCATACTGCTGTCAGCAGTATGCAAATTGCCTACACATCAGCACTGCATCTGAACTGTCATAGACAGTTTCTGATCCCCGTCGGATCCAGTTCCCCCCTTCCCACTGAACACCTAGGTAGCATGCTGGGAGCCCACCCCAGCGTGTTCATGCGCTCCCCTCCACACTGTATGACCGATGGGAGTTCTCAATCCCCCGTCGGCTCCACTGCTGCACCCCCAAAAGCAAACTTCCGGATGCCATGCTGGGGCCCACCCCTGTGTGGCAAAAGTCTGTGGCCCACAGGGGTGCCCAATCCCCATCGGCTCCACTGCCCCCAGCAAACTTCCGGTGCCACACTGGAGCCCACCCCAGCGTAACCAAAGTTCCCGTCATCTTTAAAAAAAAAAAAAACACCTAGAACAAAGAAAACAGTCCCTCGTTGACTCTTCCCTCCCTCAGCCTCACGCCCACCCTCTGCGTACCCCACCTCCCCACACACCTCACCCCATCACCTCCGGAGGCCGGCGCGATGATCTTCGGTGGACTGGGAACACTTCTGCACTCTTCAAGCCGACCACGAATAGAAGAAATGCCGGTAAGCTGTATAATGACATAAATGTTTTTTTTTTCAACTTTGGTGCATATCTTGGCCATTTTTGGGAATTTTTTCACCGAATTTTCAACATGAGGTTCTTGGGACCCCACCTCATGAACCCAGCCACTGTCATTTTGCGTGGAACCACCTTTCTGGACTGAGTAATAAAATGACAGCATCACAGTTCATGAGGTAGGCCCCCCAAAACCCTATGTTGAAAATTTGGTGAAAATCAAAAAATGACTGTTCTGACGTCGTTACACAGTTCCACGCTGCGCTCGTAACTTCGAGACTTTTTACTATTTTCACTCCAGATTTTCAACATTGCCATTTTACTACACTTTCTTATGAGCAGTACAGCTGTCATTTTTCACATCTTGCCCAAAATGTGTTTTCACGCATGTCGCGCACAATGGCGCAGTCAGTATGCGAAATCAGTGTTTGGGACAGATTAAGAAAATCACAGTGACACTGTTCATAAGCAGAGGTCTTAAAATGGCTATGTTGAAAATTTGGTGACAAATGTCCATAAAATGACTGTGTTACTTGCGTGCATTTCACAGTTTCCCCGCACCCTCGTAAGTTCACGAATTTGTAATATTTTCAGTCCAGATTTTCAACACTGCCATTTTCCATGCCTCCTTATGAACAATACAGCTGTAATTTTTCATACCCTGGCCAAAATGTGTTTTCGCACTTCTGGCGCAGAAATGCGCGGTCACTGTGGGAAATCAGTGTTCAGGACAGATTAAGAAAATCACAGTGACACTGTTCATGAGCAGAGGTCCCAAAATACCTGTGTTGACAATCTGCTGTAAAAAAATCCCCAAACTAGTTACATTATGGGTGGGCGTTGTGCAGTTTCTACCCACACTCGTGACTTCACCAGTTGTTTTATATTTTCACTCCAGATTTCCAACATTGCCATTTTCTACACCTCCCCATGAACAGTACAGCTGTCATTTTTCACATCCTGTTTGAAATGTGTTTTCGCACCTGTGGTGCCAAATGGCGTAGCTGCTGTGCAAAATCAACTTACGGCTAACAAACTGATATTGCCGCTGTTCATGAGGTGGGGTCACAAAAAACCCATGTTGAAAATTTGGAGTGAAAATACCAACGAACGCTGGGGCGTTAGAGTTTCCAACCATAACGCCCCACACTGTAGAGACTGACAAGCATCAGGGGTGTGACTTGGGATTGTTGCCTGTAATGCTCATGCCATTCCACCCCCACTCACACCCTGCAGCCAGTGACAGGCATCGAGGTGTGCCTTGGACTCTTAGGCCCCAAAGTTCACCCCATTCTCCCATACTGCACCCATCTCACCATATTTCCTTATGGAATGGTATAAGCGTAAGGCCCAAAGACCCCAAGGCACACCGTGACACTTGTTGGTGTCTGCAGGGTAGGGTGTGGTGAAATGGTATGGGCGTTATGACTGATGACCCAAAGGCACACCCCAGTGCCTGTCAGTCTCTTCAGGGTGGTGGTGGGGTTGGCTTCAGTTCAATACTTCACTGACATTCCTATTATGCATCTCTCAAACTCCTACACTACCAATGCCAGTGCCAACAAGCAAACATTTGGCATTGACAAATGCTTATTTTATTTTATTTTACCAGGGAACAAAGCATACTGAAATAGGAAATACCTCTTTAACAAACATGCCCTGGGGGCAGCAGCAGCAACATTACACATAGTTGCATAGCAGCTGGACATTATGTACACTATATACAGAACGCAGACATTTCAATTAGCAGTATTAAGTATACTAGTCTTTCATCTGCAGTATTTTAAAAACAGGCTGCCACTCTTGTACCTAACCACCTCCCCACAAATTTAAACAAAAAATCTTTACTTTCCAAATGTTGGGACCATATGATTTTATGGAGGCATTCAGAGTTTCAGAACAGCATTTTCATTCTGTACTACTAAGTGGGTGAGTGAAAAGCCCTGTCTATGTTGAATGATGTCAGATGTTTATATTGCAGAATTACATCATGCATACTTTTTATAGTCGTTCCCTCTGGAAGCAGCGTTCCAGCAGTACAGAAGCCTCAGTTACAAAGCCCCTGAACTACAGATTCAAACAATGTTGTGCAGGATTCACCTAGTTTGCCTTTTTCTTGCATTATTGTAGTTGTGAATTATAATGCTCATAATGAAATGTGCCAGATTGGCAACGCCAGAGGCTGATGCCCTTAATTTAGTTTGATTATATTTTACCAGGGATGAACTCCTTGAGGTAGCAAACCTCTTTTACAGGAGTGCCCTCGAACAGCAGTAAAAGAATTCCATACAGTTGAAAGGTATCAAACACGAAACAGCCTGAGCAGGAGTTCTTGATGCAATAGCTCATGATACAAAAACAACTTGAAATATCCTATTAAACACAGAAACACATACAATGATGGCAGAAACAGACCACAAGTCCAGCTAGTCTGCTCGGAGTTCCCTATCTGCCCTGGAACCTATTGTCCATGCAGGGTTTTATCCCTTCCGGTCCACCCTCCTGCCCCCTTTCCTACTGCTACTGACCTGAGCAACCACCAGACCCTTCACTCTGTCCCAGCCACGCATGAAATCATTGATGATCTTGGTGCCACCACCTCCTCTGCTGGTAGACTGTTCCATGACTCCACCACCCCTTCTGTAAAATAGGCTTTTCTCACATCCCCCTTAGACCTTCCCCCCACCAGTTTCGTCTCATACTTTGGGGTGCCTGACTCCATACTCATGCTACATAGTTCCCCATAGTTTACCTTGTTTAGTTCCTTCAGGAACTTGAAGGTCTCTATCACAGCCCCCCCCCCACACCTGATCTCCAGCGAATACATGTTCAGTGCCTTGAGACGATCTTTGTAAGGTCTGGCCTGCTGGCCCTGAATCATCTTGGTCACCCTGCATTGCACCGTCTCTAGTCTGCCCATGTTCTTCCTTAGGTGAGGACTCCAGAAGTGACCACAGTATTCCAGGTGCGGCCTCACCAGTGACCTATATAGATGTAGTAGTACCTCCTTTTTCCTGCTGTCATTATCCCTTCCGATGCACCCCAGCATCCCATTAGCCTTACTATAGGCCTTGTTACACTGGCTTGATGACTTGAGATAGTCACTAATGATGACTCCCAGGTCCCTTTCCTTTACTTTGGTACTCAGTTTAACCCCTTCCATCCAGTACTCTGTCCCAATTTTTTCCCTAGGTGCATAGCCTTGCATTTTTGGCATTGAATTTCAACTGCCATACCTTAGATCACTTCACTAGCCTTTGTAGATCCATCTGCATCCCCCCTGATCCCTTTGTTACTATCTACCCTACTGTAAAGCTTTGTGACATTTGCAAAGAGACACAGCTCACCCTGGATGCCCTCTCCAATGTTGCTGATGAACATATCAACAGTGAGGATGAACAAAAACATATGGAGAGCAATGTATTCAACAATTATTTAATTCCCAAGGTAAGATAATCAGATTTGAGGTTTTTTTTAAAGATCGAAGGCACGATGCACAGTCATTAGATGTAAAGTGCCAAAACAGGGTGCAAACTGGTGCCCTGCTGCAGCCACGCATCTTGTGGCCATTAAAGGGTTGACAGTCATTGGGAGGCAAGTCAGCCCTGTGACTATTTAACTAAGTCACGATAAAAATGAAGGTCATCAGATATCCACCTACTACCATCCAAGTTTTCAACTCCCACCTGTCTGTGGGTGGCACAGCACCAGTCACATGGGGCTTTGCCATGTAAGTCATTCCCCACCTGCACAACCCATACCTTGAAGCCAGCTTGTGGTCTGGGAACAAAGATCATCCTTTGTCCCTCAGCAGTATTCCCTGAAGGTCCAATTGCCCTCATCCTTATCCCAAGCCTGAAATTAGTCCCTGCCATCTAGTTAATACCCCCATCCCTAATCCCATTCTCCAATGCATAGCTCTGTCACATCAGATTCTCCCTAATCTCACCCCCCATACCATCATTCCAGAGCATTCATTAGCAAAGCCCCTTAGAATTGCCTGTAAAGGTCTAGGTTAGGTGATGCTTCTTAGGATGTGACTGCACCTTCTGAGGGTCGTCATGCTTTGCGGATTGCCCAGTGAGCCATTTGCATGCTGACCACCACTCTCTTTCCTGCATTGTTACCGTCCATTTTATGGCCACATGGAAAAGGGCTGTGACACCTTCTGAAGATGACATGGGGTGGTCAGAGGCAGTGGACAGTAAAAAAGTAATTGCTAGAATGATTTTGTAAAAGCCCATTGTGACTGTGTATCGGGCCCAATGTTTCCTTGCCCAGCCCACCTTGATAAAGCTAAGATGGCTGGGCAGTACTATGCTGTTAATAAATGCTTGCTCTGCATAGACATATCTGCAATTTAAATAAAGCATTTACAGCTGAAAAGAGACCTCTGGGAAGAAGGTTTTTTAATTTATATATTTTTCCTCTCCCACAGCTGCCCCTATCTGGGCAGTAGCTGGTAACCTCCTAGTCCCACCCTTACCTTCTCTGTTGCTTTCCCTGCCCCCTCTTACCTTGCACTTGCCCCTCCAAGGTGAGGCAATGGGGAGTTACCCAGGCTCCCCTCTGATGTCTAGTTTGGGGGCAGGCAAGCAGTTGGTGAGTGAGGGATTAAGAGTACCAGTGTCACTTAATCCTGCAGTGCTGCTGGGCTGTTTCTCTCTTCTCCCCTCCTCTCCCCTTGGGAGGGCTGAGAGCAGGCATGCACATGCACCCGTGGGGATGCACTGAGCCAGCCAGTCGGCATCGCCTTCCTCCCACCAAAACACTCCCACCTTCACCACCACCCATGGTCACCCAGATGGCAGTTGCATGGTACTAGTAACAACCCTGCCTTCGGTGAGAAGGACAGCATCCTGTGGAGCACTTCATCTTTCTCCCCCAGCTGACCCTCTGACGACTCAGACTCATTTCCGAACCTGGGTCACGGGCATCATGAGTGACAGTGCCACTGCTGTGCTGGCAGGCCAGCTACAGAAGATTTTTAAAAACTGCTTGGTGCTGCCACCTTTATCGCTGATCCACACTAATTAAATAGAGAATAATGCATAGATGACTGTGTACTATGAAGTTTTTTTGCACACCCAAGATTTGTGATGACCCATAAACATCGAGAGCAAAGCTTGAGAGGTTTATGAAGTCATCACACATTGAGGATGTGCCAAAATACTTCATAGACACACAGCTGTCTATGTATTATTTTTATAATTACTGGTGCAAGGAGTCAATGCAATCACCACTGTGGCTGGAGCCATAAACTGTAGAAGAAGCGGTCTTCATTGCTGTCACCTGCTTGATCCCTCTTCTCTGCTCTCTCTCTCTCAGTGCCACAGCCTGACCCACCAACCCTGCTCTGCTTGGACCACTGTTCACTAGCATGGCCACGCTGTTCTATTGCTGCCACCCCGGATCACCAAACTGAACTGTAGTGTCATCACCTTTTGGGGTCACTTTCACCACCGTGACTTGGGACACCACCAGACTAGACTGTGGGAGGGAACAAGAGAACAAGCACTGGAACTACTGACTCCAGACCAGCAGATAACTTTTAGTTTTACCATCAGCTGGTTCCCTGCCTGTTTCATCCACAACTCGCCTAAACACTTACTGCTGCCACCGTCTGTCTTGAGAGAGGTCTTTCCTGTTCTTAGTTTCATGACTGAAGCATGACTAGCAGAAAATGGTTTGAGACTGACAGTATGAGGCCAAAAATGTCATAATAACTTGGTGTGATGTCACACCGGGTTATTACGGCTTTTGAAAAGTATCAGAAGCGAGTTGATGTAGCGGGTCACGAGTTATTATAACTTTAATAAAATACAATTTTAAAAATGATTGAAAGAACAAAACATTTCGCAGAAGATAATCTAAGGATGTTAGGAATATATAGCTGCTAGAAATAATATATGGTGAGAAACTGGGCTGACTAATAAGAACTGCTACTTGAAAGAGCCTCTAACAACACAGAGATAACTTTTACAAAATACAATAAGTACACACAGTTTAGTTTATAGTTCAGATACTTAACTTCCTCTCTACTTATGAGAGTCACATGGAAATAGGATTGCTATCACTTGGCCTTCATCTGGTCTGTTTGCTTGTCTACTAGTGGCCTTGTAATCCTCTTTTGTGACATCCCTATCGTAACTGTTTGCCATAGAAATGAGTATGATGTCACAGGTGAGTATTATGATCTGTGATAAACTGAATGCAGCTTAGCAAGTAGTGATTTGGACACATTTTCATATAGAAATCAACATAGTAAAAGAATGAGATTGTGGTAGCATTTACCCAGCTGAGATGCACTTCTTGATAAAGGCCATATTTGTGCCTATACATATAGCCTAATTTTGGCTCAGTCCTGTTAATTAGACTGCTTACACGTACCTTTTAGGCTTGTGGCTAACCAGACCTCCAGGTACTGATATCTGGGAGCACTATAACTGTGACATCAAAGGCAGTGGTGTTCAAATTAATATTCTATTTTCTGAACATTACCTGGTTTTATAAAAGTTTAATTCCAGGCTACTCATGGCTAAGATATGCTACAGATTGATGACACCTGCCTGCAGATGTGACTTAACTGTATCACCCGGGGTCCCACTATAAAAAGGACAATGTCATATACATATACATATAGATGTACCTTTAGCTGTGGTATCTGTAGGTCTGGATTGTTTGTGAATAATAAGTAAAACATTGGGCCCAGAATGGAGCCCTGTGTGGAACCCTTCTGGCCACAGGCAGGGGACTTGACACTACCTCCTCAATGGACACAATTTATTAGAAAAGTCGGATTTACAACCTTTGAGTCATGGACTCATTTACAAAAGCACCTCATCACGGGGGGGGGTAGACAGAGTTACATAGTGTGGTTACAACAGTGAGAATAGTACAGGTGCAGAACATTAAACACAGAGTACATATAGGTTACATAATAATGATACTTATAACAGGTTACAGTCATATACAAGGTACCCAAGGGTTACATTGGGGGTACAGCCCTGGACATACTATGGAAGGAGTGGGATAAGGTGTAGGCGCTGGTTGAGGGAGGGGCAAGAGAGTCAACGAGGGACCATTTTCTTTTGTTCTAGGTTTTTTTTTTTTTATAAAGATGATGTGGGACTTTTGCCACGCTGGGGGTGGGCTCCCAAGGTAATGACAGACACCAGACGTTAGTATTTAGTGCATAAAAAAAAAACACAATAAATGTGTTTATCAATTTCTTTGCAAAACCTTTGCAAAAACCAAACAAAACAACAAAAAATATATATTTTTACAGAAAGTAAATTGAGGGTGTTAGTCCATAACACCATTTCAACACATCAGGAAATACTTCTTCTTGAGACTCCTGTCTCTGTATATTCAATATACAATACTTAATTTGCAACAATACAGCATGTAAGCTCTCACACTAGCTCCTTCTCCCTCGGTGGTCAGAAAATACTGACCCCCACACACTTCTTAGTCCCCTGGTGGCAAGTTTTATAGCAATCCTTAGGGTGACATCACAATCAGGGGAATCTCCCACTTAACATAAAATAGACCTCTATGTGGTCCTATCTAAGGCTATCTTGGATCATTATTGTACAATAGGAAAAACAAGCATTTATGTTATTTTCCTTCTGTGAATATATCCTAAAATATCAGTTTTAGATTATCCAAACCTTAATTGGGGGTTTCTACCTCATTTGGAGCATAGCTCCTCCCACTTGCTGTGACCTCATCTCTCCTGATTATTACAAAAGCAGCCACTTCAGGGGCTTTCAGTCCTATAGTAGGAATATCCCCATAATGGCAAGAATTCAGGTAACAACAAAAGAAAAACATTTATTTGTTCATTTTCACATGTGTTATATACAGGTGTAACCCCCTTGTTACCCGGGGTTACTAGAATCCCAGTAAGACCTAGTGGTAGGCAGGGAAGGCAGCTTGTGAAACTCCAGTTAAATGGGTTTCACACTGTCTCACTCTGTTCTCAGTCTCAGCTGAGACGGAGGGATGACATCACCAATAGAACTTTCGCAGCTGCATAAGCCACATTGGAACCTGCAGCAAAGGGAGTTAGATAGAACGTTGGGAGTTTTCAAAGTGAGAGTCTGCAGTTTGGCTTGAAGGAGTGAAGTTGTACTCAAGTGGTGGAGACCGCTGTTCGGGTCTCAGTGCCCCCTCCCTCCGGGGGGGGGGAATGTAAAGATTCCCAGCAGATTCCTGGGGCAATCCCCTTAATCCTACTAGTGGAAGAAAAGCTGCCTGTTTAGTCCAGGATTTATTTTGGAAGATGGAAGATTTGTGAGTCGCCTGTGGGGCACCTGCAACTTAAGGGTGAGTGTCTGCTCTGGCTAAAAGGGCATATGTTTTCTTCACCTGGGACTTGTGTGAAAATCTAGGGATTTAACTACATATTGGGAAGCCTAGAGAAATGGGCCAAGCAAGTAGAAGTAGTGTCAAATCCCAGAGTTTTGAGAGATGCAAATAATATGTAGAGGAGATGTGACAGACATCTACCCTTAATCTACATATAGAAGTTCAGCAAAGGAATGTTCAGTTTTCCAGAGAAATGGATGGGTATGGGCTGTGGGAGCTGGAGGTGGGTGGCCCCCATCTTTAGTGACCAGGTCCACCTCTACGGATTTCTTCTGTGTTTTCTACTTTGCCTCAGGCACTTGGCCAGTGATGGGGGAAGTACCCAGACATGGGATTGTAAGGAAAATTCTGTCTAGGAGTCGCAGACTCTAGTGTGGTGTGGGGAGCCACGACAGATAATTGGTTCATTCTTCCAATGGACCGCGAATGGGATATTTGGTTCATTCTTCCAATGGACTGTGGATCAAGTGGCCGGCGGGGGAGCCTGGCCAGTGGGGAAAACCCAAGTGTGTACAAGTTGGGCTGTGTACCCAAAGCTGTGGGCAATTCCGGGCTGTGTGCCTGGTGGGTTCAGAGCCTGAGGACTGGAAATGGTGATAAAGTGTTCTGTAGTCTCTAATCTGCATTACCAGGAAATGTAGCCCCATGGGGTCCATCTATGCTTTGTTTGTTCAGCTAGTATGTGAATAAAAGCCACACTGAAGAATCCCATTCCTGGTTCTGGACATTATAGTTATTGCTTTCTGTGTTGGGATTTACTTGGGTGCCCCTGTGCAGAGTAGCCAAACCTAGGTCCCCCTGTGCCGAGTAACCTCATCCTCCCCGAACCCAGTCCCCCACCAGGTACTGCTGTCAGCTTCAACAGCATGCCACCTGTCATTTTGGCAAAAAGGCAGGGCTGAGGGGTTACACAGGAATACCCAGCCTGGACAGGGGAATGACAAATGAGGGGCACACTCTCTATTTGCCTTCTCTGCCAGACCAGGGGATCTGCCATTAAAGCATATTTTATTTCAGCAAAACAAGAAGCTTTTCTTTACTACCGCAAGAAGCGGTTCTCTTTTTATTTACATCGCCTGACCTCAGGCTTGTAGCACAGCGTTTTTGTGCGTCTTAAAGGGCACCAATTACAGTAGCGCCTAATGCTTCACTTTCTTCACAGATGCACCAGCTTTCCAGTGCTGAAGCACTACATAAACAAACTGGGGGCACCTTAGGAGCACAACCATTACTCAAACACAGAGCTCCTTATGGAAAAAGGATACATTTTCATTGTGGAACCATAAGGGTTTTAGGATTATTTAAAGGGACAGTAAAGTTTGTAGAGGTATGCCAGGTAGGCCACCCTGACACAAAATTTAGTAAAGAAAGGAGGAAGAAAAAGATGAGTGAAAAGTAGGAAAAGAAGATCTGGGGGGGGTTACACATTTTTACTTCAGGACTAAATATTCATAACAGGGGCACCTTGTTACACATACCTAGATAACACCTGGAGTGGGTGGATTTAGGGATGGGGAGTGGGGGTGGGAGGTAGGGGGAGAGGATAGGTTGTGCAGAGGACATTGTTAAATCAGGGAGGGCTGACAGGAGGATCCCACAGTGGGATTAATTAGGTGCATCTACAGCAATGGGCATCAAAGAGATGGTTCCAGAGGGCAATTTTGAAGGGACCAATTTTGGCAATGTCTGTGATGCAGGGTGGGAGGGAGCTGAACCAAGCAGGGGCTTGGTAATGGAAGGACCTCTGGGCTAGTGAGGTCTTGGTTCTGGGCACCAGAAAGGTGGCCTTGATAGAGCTATGGCTGGCAACAGACACAACGCATGCCATAGGGAAGCAGAGACCCCAGGGGGGCCCTAGAAGAGATTTTTTGGTGAGTAGGCAGGTCTGGTAGCTTAGACACTCCTCAAAGGTGAGCAGGTTGGCAGTGGAGTAAATCAGGAAAGTGTGAGTGCAGCTAGGGGCTCCAGTCAGGAACCTGCAGGCCTTATTGATTGAGAGCTGGATTTTACTCAAGGCAGTATTGTCCACCGCAGCATAAATGGGCAAGCCTTAGTCCACTAGCAACAGGACGGAAGAGGTGATGGCCAGCCGAAGGGCAACTTGTGGGAGGCAATCTCTATGTTGCAACCTGCATTAAAGGTGGTGTTCGAAACAGTATATAGCATTGCTGTCAAGCCCAAACAGTTTTAACTTTTCTAAGAGTGTGTCATGCTTAAAGGTATCAAATGCCTTGGACAGGTCAATAAAGATTGCCCTAGTTAAGAAATCAGTGTCCATTGCCATTGTTATGTCACTGCTGACCTTAGCCACTGCAGCAGCAGTGCTGTGGAATTTACAAAAGTTAGATTGATTAGGGTTAAGATGTTTATGATTTAGTAGGTGTATGTTCAATTGACCAGGTTGTAATTGATTAGGACTTGATTAGTCTAGTCCTGATCATCAGAACTACGTACAGTGGTAGTCATAGAAAGGTTTCGCCGTACTGAGGTATACCTAGGTATACTGAGGCAGAATGAGGCAGGATCACATTACAGTCAATTCAAATTACCTCAGTGGTACCTCGAGGTAGGAAACTTTTCAATAACTACCACGTAGATTACAGGTTTAGTGGCCATCACCTAATTGGAGTAGCCAAATCAGCCCATTTTGAAACAGTGTCAGCAGCAGTTAGAAAAGTTCTGTAAAACCTCAATATCATTGTTGTTGTCACATACCCATCTCTCCATTCAAAGTACTAGTGAATGGGTATTGTCTTTCTGGTTCAATAAACACTGTTGTATGACAGCCGCTGTGTTATGTCTTCATTGTACTGTCTATTCTCCAGTGTATCGGGTAGGATGCTCTCTATTGACACAAATTATTGAAAAACAAAACAAGATGAGACAATATAAAAGCACAATCTCTTTATTCCAAAGTGACATGCACACTTGTCTTCCTTTTTGTTTCCATTTTAACTCTCCTGTGAGCCTCCTGGAAAGGGACAGATTATACTCACAGCTGCAGCTGTTCATCTGAAGGGCTAAGGAAGGGACAAGCCCCACAATGCATCAGGACATTAATTTATGTATGGAAGCCCCACAGTGCACCTGGGAGAATGTTGCATAAGAAGGGATGCCATGGAGCTTGTTTATACAAAGGAATACCTTGGTCCATTCTGGGACTTATAGCTCCCTCAGAGGACATGACTGTGTGAAAAGATAAGTTTACACTGTCACATGATAGGCCTAGATCCATTTATGTGGATTCATATTGTATATGCTGTAATGTACTTTAGAATTAAGACACTGCCCCTTTAACAGGGCTCCTTAGGAATAACTACAAAATATCCAGAATTTCAATAATGGCTAGTGTGGATCTGTTATGTCCGCAGATAAGGAAAACAGGTATATGGCCCAGGAAGGCATCACATATCCTACTGTAGCTTTCCATGATATGAAGAGGTCAGGGGATGACCTAGGGGTCAGGAGTTAAGCCAAATGCATGGACCAGATGTTACTGGGATTGACATGAAACCTGACATGGAACCACAGTGAGACTTTCAGGAAAAGGCAAACTGTTGCACCCTAATATCTGTATTGTCTTGGAACCATTAACCCCACCCCAGAGGGAAAAAAAGGTGAGTGTGTCCAAAAATGACCATCATGTATATTATCAGATACACATTTTGAATTCAGAGCAGTTGTTGAAACAGTTTAGCTTGGAGTCAGAAAACCTGACCAGCTGGTACACACTTGTAAACCAGAAGTATATGTGTAGGCCTGGAAAAATCTCTAAAACCAGATCTGAGTGTGTGGAAATTTGACTTTTCACATACTGAACAGAAAATTCTGATTTTAAGTCGGCATTTTGGAAACCAAGACTTTTCACCAAGGAAACACCGCGAGTCTTTTTAAACGGACATTCAGAGAACTGAGTTGGAATACAAACTTGCTACAAAACGGTTGCTTCAGGACTCATCTGTACAAGAACATTTAAAACTGTGTCTGGACTCTAACATCAAAACAAGGTATAGTTCAGAATAACAGTATCTAGAGTTTTCTGTAAACCATCCAGTTTTACTTTTGGTATTGTCTGCATTTCAAAGTTCTTCCAAACTGTATACTTTTCTGTATTGCTTTTATTTTAAGTAAACTTTTATGATTTTCTTATCAACTCTGCCTGAGGTCCAATTGTGTGGTCTAACATTTTAATAAAAAGGTTTTGAAAAGACTGTGTGCCTTGAAAGATAGTACCGCTCGGCTATCCTACCAAACTACTTAGGCAAGAAGTAACTAGTTGCCGTGGAGGGCTTCAAACACTGAATGTAGAGCAGAGGCAAGGGAACCTGAGACTACAGTTTCCACACTCCCACTGGGAAAAGGAAGATTGGTGATTCTTCCTGAACCCTTACAACTGCTCATGAGTTCTTGAAAAAGGGGGATCCTCTCTGCAAACAGGAGGTCCTACCAGGCTGCCTAGGGTTTGGTGACCAGGGGCTCATGACAGATTTGGTGCTAGCTGCTGGGATTTTGAACAGTCTTGCAAAACCATCACACAATCAAGGGCAGAATTTGGAAAGGGGAAAAAGGAATGTGTTTGCAGACAACAGACCATATCCTGTTTAATTTTTTTTTTTTTGAGCAGAGTAGGGTAGATAGAAGAATGTCTGTCCAGTACAGTACTATGAACCTGGAACAACTGAGGAAGATCTGTGGGGAGAAGAACATTCCTAGTGAAAACAAAATTAAAAGGCAACTCATGGAGGCCCTTATGGCAGCTGAGATGGAAGAAGCGCTACCCACTTAGAGCCACAGGTGGTAATTTCAGAGGTCCAGAGCCCAGAGGAGAAGGAGCCATCTACAGTCAAAGAGCTGGAGCTATAGAGGCTGCAGATGAGGGAGAAACAGCTTGAGAATGAGCAAAAAAGGTTTGAGATGCAGCAAAAGAGGTTCTAGATGGAAATGGATGAACAATGGCAACAGAGAGAGGCTGAAGAACAACAGCACCAGGTGGAAGAAAGGCAGCACCAGATTGATTTCCAAGATGACCACCGACTAAACAACAGCCAACAGCTGGAACTCCGTCTCTGCTAAATAAATCAGCTGCTTTTAAAGGGACTAATAGCTACACAAACTGGCTACTAAAAGGAAAAAGATCACAGCAAACCAAAAACAGGCAACAGGGCACAAAAAAAATAGCAGAATACTTGGCAAAGAATTAAATATGCCTGCCTCCTAAGGCACAGCACCAACAGACAGACAAAGCAACTGCCACAAACCACAGCATACCAAACGGAGAAGGAGATAAAGAAGAGGTCTAGTCAGCAAGCACAGAACATCATGCTCAATGAGATGAGGCAAGGATTTTCAGCAATAAATGAAAAACTAAACCTAATACAAACTAACATACAGCATATAACTTCAAACTCACCAAAATGGATAGAAAAGTTGAGGAGGTAGAACAAACGATTGGCACCACTGAGGACTCGCTAGCCCCACTCCAACAGCTGGTAGCCAAACATGAAAAAAACTTTCAGCTGCTGCAACAAAAAATTGACTGCCTGGAAAATTACAGCTGCCGGGACACTATAAGTGTCAGTCTTACCGAAAATGCAGAGGGGAGCCAACCGGAAAAGTTTTTCAGCAAATTACTCCAAGAATTCCTGTCACCAAATGGCTACCACCCCAAAATAAAGATAGATCATATACAACGAGCACCAAGGGCTAAGCCTGTACCAGGGGAGCCTCCGAGATTCATCCTGGTCAAACTGCATGAATATGGGAACAAAGAAAAGATTATGCAGGGATCCAGAATGGAACGAGGTCTCAAATACCAGCAACAGACACTCCAGCTTTCTCCCGACATTAGCGCTGATCTGTTCACCCACAGAAAAGAATTTACAGCAGCGAAGGATATTTTAAAATAGAAGAATGCCCAGTTCACTTTATTAATGCCAGGAAAGCTGTGGATCACAGCAGCAGAGAAGACTGTCTTCTTTACAGATTCACACAAAGCCCGGGAGTGTGCAGAACAACTTTAACAATACACAGCATTGGATGCAGGAGAAGAGGGGCTGGTGAGATGCTTTGGACTGCACACAGCAAGCGACTGCATGCAACCTCCAGGTACATCAGCCAGGAGAGAAGGAGAAGGACAATAATAAAATAGCCCTATTTATTTATGGATCTGCTTTAAAGCCCCGAACAACAACTAAAGTGGCATTTGGACACACCAACTGTAATTAACACTGGGACCTTGGGAAACACCTGATGAAATTGGGGATGGAGAGATCTGGGGAAACAGGGGTCACGATGCAATGAAAGATTTCTGCTTGGAAAACTCGGCCAATCATCCCCTTGTCTCATACTTGGTACCAGAGGGGCTGCTGGACAACATGGTGGCGAGAAGTAGGCTGGAAGTCAGGACGGGGGGGGATGCCCAGACACCAAGCCACACCAAGGTAAAAATATCAGGGATGATATGCAAGTGGGGGGCACTGGAGTACAGGGAATGAATAACGGGAGGTGGATTGAAGAAGAAAAGAGTGGGGAGAAATGAATGGAAACTGAGATCCAGGGTAGATGTGGAACACTAGGAAGGAGCACTAGGCAGGGAGCTGGGTGATAATGGAGGGGGATGCAGCTTACACTTCAGAGTGAACCTAGTGGCCTGCCTCGGTGCACAACTGGGGAACTCTTCCCTAGCCACAGTGGGTGGCGATATTAACTTCTTCGCTATTGATGTATGAAAATGTTTCTTATCAGATTCTCCGGCAATAGGGTTAGTGAACATAAACAAACTACTCTGGATGCTCAGTACGGGGAGGCACCATGGGTTAGGCTCATTCTGGCCACTGGTGGGAGGGGATGGGGGACACCGACGCTGAGGCAGACACTGGAGGGCGGGGCTGGGAGAGGGGGAAAGAGGGGGATTCCAAAACCAAAAAAACAGAAGGCACTACCATTTCGCAAGCATGCCTGTGGACTACTGCTGATATACGGGGATATCCCTGACTCTACAGGGGAGATCTCTGCTTCACTGCTCGGAGCGGTGGCATCTGACATGCAAGAAGTGGATAGGAGGAATGGCGAGATAGTGAACATTTGGGTTGCATTGGGGCACACGTTTGGATAGACCTCAAGAGTCCACACAAATATTTCTCGAGATGGAGTCCCTATGAAGGGCATTCGACCCTGATCCTCTCCAAGCCTCCACCCAGATAGAATAAGTATGACAGGAAGTAAAGACGGAGGAGCATGAGTGCCAGGAGACAAAGTCTGGCAGGCAAAGGAGTAACATACTATACAAAACCAAATTAGGAAAGGGAAGGTGGGGAGACAGACAACACACAGGAGACTGAGAATTGGAAGACAAACAATGCACACAGCATGACAGTAAGGGAGGATGTGGGGGAGAAGGGAGGTAAGGAAAATAACAAGGGACAGGGCCAGGCAACACTGTGTGGCATAGACTACAGGCATCCTAGCACAGGATTTCTTGACGAGGCTGGGGGGGAGTGGAAGGGCCAGAGAAAGGATCAGAGAAAGGCTTCCCAGCTGACTCTGCTCTTGTTCTGAGGCACGCACTCAAGCATGCCTCCAGGTCCGAGTCGGCCCCTCTTGTATTATGGATCTGGACATCTCAGTGGTGAGGCTGTGGGAGCGGAGCATTTCCATGGGGGTGTGGAACCAGCCGACAATGCTCCTTCTTGAGCCTTGGATGACAGGATCTATGCTGGGAGCCGGGGGGGGGGATGGATCACAACAGGCAAACGGGTCAAACTCCAATAAGGGTACCAGTATGTATATATCGGTAGGTAGTTAGCTATGTGTATATACTGTATATAAAAGCCCAAACATTGACTTGGGGAGCTTAGCTACCTCTTCCAGGGTGTATCCCTTAAAAGTGTAAAGGAGTATATCACTGTAGGAGCCATAAACACTAATCTAGTGGGAACCTAACAAACCGAAGAACGCTTAGCCTATATTAAACCACAAAACAGGCTAATTCTATAAGGGGTTAGGGTAAAGAACAATAGGGTACCCTGTGGGACCTGGTCAGGAGTTCACACCCCCCCCATACTATATAGACTATGAGAAAACACAAACTAGACCAAGATGAATGTATTTTGTCACTTTTGTTTTTTATAATTTCATACCTATTTGAATGTAAAGTTCTATTGTTCTTTTCAACTACCTCAACTAAGTTGTACTTCTAAAAATAAGAGACCCCACATATACTATGAATTTGTAATGAATGTGACTGCTGGAATGCTTAATATGTATGTACAGGTGAGCATGTGCCGGACTGATGCTACGTGGGTTGGTGGGACTGCCACTGGAGGGGAACAATGGGGCCCAGGGCAAAATTCTGCAAGTGAAAGCCAGTAATGGTAAGAATAACCCTAATCAGAGTAAATGTCTAAGCCAATAAAAATTACCATGTGGAATATTAAGGGGTTCAACCACCCAATCAAGAGGAAAAAGGTGCTGGGGTACTTAAAAAAAACAACAGACCACCATAACTCACCTACAAGAAACACGCCTTACAGATGCACAGCATACTAAACTGAAAAGGGACTGGGTGGGGCAAATAATTAATCATCTTACACCTCACATGCTAGAGGAGTGGCGATTCCAATACACAAACAGTTACCGTTTAAACACATCTTCTCCCAGACAGACACGTAAGGCAGATGGGTGCTGGTACAGGGAGAATTATATGGGCAGAAGGTAATATTACTGAATTTTTAATGCCCAAACTTTGATGACAGAAAGTTCTTCCAAGACTTAACACAATCTCAGCCTTACAGGGAGTCATTATACGGGGAGGGTACTTCAATTTCATACTAGACCCTTGCCTAGATAGATCGTCCATGCGCCCATTTCAATGCACCAAATCTGCTAACCTGCTACTTAACCAAATGGGCTCTTTGGGCCTAGTAGATGCTTGGAAGGTGTTACACCCGACCACACAAGATTACTCCTACTACTCGCCTGTCCACCAGTCTCAAACCCACATAAACATGCTACTGATGCCAGCGGGTGCCATGAGCATAGGAACATAGAAACATAGATTTTGACAGCAGATAAGGACCACTTGGCCCACCCAGTCTGCCCATTTCCCTACCTACTGGATAAGCTGCAGATTCTAGTTAACCAACAGCCTACTTCCTGCAACCCCCCACTATAATTGCCTTATGTCTGTCCCATGCATGTTTGAATTCCCCCACTGTTTTAGACCAAACAACCTCCCCAGGAAGGCGGTTCCATGTATCTACCACTCTCTCTCCGTGAAAAAAAATTGCCTCACATTACCCCTGAGCCGCCCCCCCCTCTATCTTTAAATTGTGCCCCCTTGTTCTTACACATCTCTTTTTCTGAAGATGCTATCCTCCTGGACTTTGTTGATTCCCTTGAAGTACTTAAAGTTTCTACCATGTCCCCCCTGTCTCTCCTTTCATCAAGGGTATACATATTAAGCTCTCTCAGTCTCTCTTCATATGGTTTCTGATGCAGACACTGCACCATTTTAGTTGCCCTCCTCTGGACTGCTTCCATCCTGTCTATGTCTTTGCATAGATGAGGTCTCCAAAACTGCACACAGTACTTCAGATGGGGTCTCACCAACTGTCTGTATAGAGGGATAACCACTTCCCTTTTTCTACTTGTGATGCCCCTTCATATGCATGGTGGCATCAGCTGAATACCCACCAATATTGATCTCCGACCATGCCCTGATTAATTTGGGCTGGGTCCCAGACTGGGGAGAAACAGACCAAGCTGGGATCTGGCGGATGGACTCCACTCTCCTTAACGACCAAGAATTCATTATACAACTGGGGGAAGAGAGCACTGAATTTTGGGCAAACAATACGGGCTCAATCGAAAATATGGGGATGGTATAGGACTCCCTAAAGGCATTTATAAGGAGCCGCACAATGGCATACGCTAGATACTCTAAAAAACGTAGTGAAAAGCAAATGGTGGACATTCATAAGCATTGAGGCAGTATAGCGCAGTGGTCTAAGGCTCTGAGCTGCAAATTTGGTGATATCCCGCAGACCAGACCTGGGTTTGAATCCCACAGCTTCCACTTGCATACTGTGTGACCCTGAGCAAGTCACTTAACCTCCTTGTGCTCCCAGGTCGCTCCTGTAAAAAAGCTTTCAGCTTAGTGTGCTATACCTGGTTAAACAACTAAATAAATAACTAAATAAATCATAGAAATAGAATGAAAGCACAGGGCCACTAAAGACCAAGGGATATACAGAACCTTGGTCAACCTTCGGGAACAGTACAATGAACTATTAAAATAGTAGAACGGGCCCTCACCTATGAGAAAACCAGGATATACGAACAAGGGGATAAATGCGGTAAACTACTGGCATACCAACTAGAACAAGCCCGATGCCATATCAGCAAGATAATCTCCAACACAGGGGAGCACATTTGCTCCCAAAAAGGGATAAATCATCAATTTGTAGAATGTTACTCAAATATATACAGTACACTAAAGGGAGGGACAACCCCATCACCAAGACAGCCCCCAAAATAGCTAAGTTCTATAAAGACCTGGCACAAATAGAAGAGGGGGAAAAAGCATTACTGGATTCTGATATACAGAAAGCAGAGATCAACAGGGTTTTGGGTCAGCTAACCCCCGGGAAATCACCCGGACCAGATGGCATACCAGTGGGGCTCTATAAAAGACTTAGTGCCACTATAGCAGGCCCCCATAAGACACTATGAAACACATAGTAGAGAAACATCAGCCCCCACCATCCTTCCACCAGGCATGAATATCAGTCCTCCCAAAATCAGGCAAACCCCCTGACTGAGACGACATCCTATAGACTGATATCCCTTCTAAACTCAGACTATAAAATATATAAAAAACTCTTGCCAAATAGACTGCAGGAGACCCTGCCAAAGATTATTCATGAGGACCAGTCAGGGTTCGTGAAAGGCAGGGGTACAACATCTAACATACAAACACATACAACTATAGCAAGGGGACAGAGAGACTGGGGGGATTGACCAATGGTGGTCTCACTAGACGCAGAAAAAGCATTTGACAGGATAGAATGGGACCACCTGTGGTGCACGACTGAATTTTGCCTCCATTCCCCCTCTCCAAAGGAACAAGACAGGGGTGCCCCCTATCACCCCTCCTGTTTGACCTAGCTTTAGAACCCCTGGCACAAGCATTGAGGTGCAACCAAAACATACATGGAATCACACTGGGGGAAGCGGCCGCTAAAGTGTCCCTTTATGTGGACAGCCTTCTAATGTGTATCACACGATCTGAAACATCTCTCCCAGACATGATTGAGGTCCTAAGGGAATTCAGGGTTGCCTCCGGATACAAAGTGAACCTGGAGAAGACCAAGATACTGCCCCTATGTAGATGCGAACATAGCCGACTCAGACAGCAACTGCCCCTCACATGGTTGGGGGAGGGTTCAGATATTTGGGAATAAACATTAAAAATAAAATAAAAGAATTATACAAAGCCTATTACCCACAGCTCCTCCAAACAACCAAAGACCTCTGTTCTAAATGGTGAGATCTGCCATTCTCCCTCCTGGGATGGGCCAACGTCCTGAAAATGGCCATCCTGCTGAAGTTCTTATACATATTTCAAACCCTGCTGATCCCCACTCCTGGACAGCTTCTTCAAGCAACTCCAGGCACAGACCACCACCTGGTTATGGAAATCAAAGACCCTAGAATAAAATATGAGCAGCTAACACGAGATCCATGGAAAGGGGGCATGGGAGCGCCACACTTTAAAACTACTACTATGCAGCCCGACTAGCAGCAGTCAGGGAATGGTTCAAGCCGGACAATCAAAACACGGGAATCGGACTGGAAAGAGAATGGACCAGGATCACATACCCAGCCTGCTTACTATATAGCTCCAATATCAGAACTCTGGGCACAGCCAGAGGTAACCCCATAATACAATATCTACTGCAGATATGGCACAAGACTCACAGCACAAATACGATCATAAGCTGAACTTACACACCTGACCCCCTCTGGAATAATCCAACCCTACCTGAATTCTTGGCGATCCCGGCTATTCAAAATGGGCATCCTGCCATATCAAACTGTTGGGGCATGTGTCTGAGGACAACACACTGATGTCATTTGAGGACTGTCCCAAAAATACGACCTCCCGCACAGTCAATTTTTTAGATACCTCCAACTACGACATTACTTAGCAGAGAAACTTGGACCTGGACTTGCCCTATGAGTCCAATCAGAAATAGTGCAGACATTGATGGGGCAGGGAGCACAAAGGGCCTGATAGCACAATTGTATAAAATATTAATGCAATCAGTGGCAACCAACATAGACTCTCACAGACACCATTGGGGGAACACCCTAGCAGAGCCAATAACAGAAGAAGCATGGCAGGACATAATAGAAGAAGGGTGGAGCTTTTCCATACAAAGCAAATACATACATTACATGACCACCCACAGGGTCTGCTACACCACGGCCAGACTTGCTAAATTTGACCCCAGCTCAAATGGAAAATGCCCCAGATGTGAGGCACCAATGGCAGACTTGGTACACATGATGTACAGCTACCCAGAACTGGTTCCCCTATGGGGGCAAATAAACCAAATCCTAACAGACATCATAGGGAAACCGGTAGTCATCTTGGCCATGCAGGTCCTCCTGGGTGACCTAGGAGAAGAGGAGTTGGAAAATAAAAAACTCCGACCAAATGCAATAAACACAGCAAAAGGGGGAATCCTGAGGGAATGGAAGCAGTCTACGCCACCCTCCTTTGGGAGCTAGGCTGCAACAATGGAGAGATGACGGATGTTGGAGAAACTGGTATACCAGTCCAGATAAAGAAATCATGTGAATACCAGAGTGTGGGACAAGTTTGCCTGGGCTGGGGGCTGCTGGGGGGCTGGTGGGATGAGCAATGAATAAGGGCAGGAGTCCTAGCTAAGGGGACCCCAATGGGCTCAGGACAGAAATACCAGTAGGGAAGACAAACCAGGGGATGTCCACAGGACTGACCCAGGGGGTGCGGAGTGCAAAAACCTGTACATACTGGAAACACTGGAAAATATGTAAAACTCGTGATGCTGATATGTAAAACAGTTGATTGAAATGACTGATATGTAAAGTGTTCGAACAGTATAAGTCACAATGTGTCTCTTTACATTTCCTATACTTTTTATACTCTTTTTGTATACTTTTTGTACCTTCAATATACTTCCAATAAAATATATTTAAAAAAAAAAAAGAAAGGCAGCTCCAGGCGGAGGCGGAAGAACAGCAGCGCCAGAGGGAACATGAGCTGAAAAAGTTGACGCTCCAACAGATAATGACCCCAACAACCCCTGAGCAGGTAAGTGGCGGAGTTGAGTCTGAACCTCTAGGACTGGGGTACAAGCTCAATTCAAAATTAATGGCTGAGTTTAAAGAGGGGGAGGATATGGACATGTTTTTGAATACATTTAAAAAGGTCTGCATCCAGGCCCATCCATCTGCCCAAAGAGACCTGGAGCTTTCACATGTCTCCACTACTTATTGGCAATGGGGGGTGGGGCACTGGGGCAGATGGACAATGTTGAAAGTAAAGATTTTGACAAGTTAAAAACTGCTTTATTAAAAAAATATGATCTGAACCCTGATGCATACAAAGCAAAGTTCCAGAAACTCTGAAAGGGACTGGAAATGAGGTTTGAGGAATTAGCCACTAAACAGCATCAATATTTAAAGCATCGGTGGGAGGGGGTGAAAGCAGATTCTGTTGAAGCTATTGAAGGGGTGGTATCGCTTGAACAGTTTTATTGGATTTGCTCACCTGACTTAAAGCTTTGACTAGAGGACTGAGATCCTATGACTGCCAAACAGGCTGCAGAACTGGCGGATCGCTATGCTCGAAGCAGGGCTGCTCCCAAGAGGAATTCAGGGGTGAAAGTGAAAGGGAAAAGTGGGCATTGTGGACAACCAAAATTCACAGGGCCCCTGCAAAAAGAAGGGAATCCCCAGGTGCCCAAACGGGAGGTTGGGGACAAGAAACAGGATGAAAGCTGGTATTGTCACCAGATAGGCCATCTGTCTAGGCAGTGTCCTAAGAAAGCCCAGAAGGTAAAAGGGCCTGTGCAACTGGAGACAATAGCCCACTGTATAGCTGAGGCTCTCCATGACAATATGAGGGGGCATATTCACCCAGTCACGGTGAATGGGGTACACACTAGAGGGGTAAGGGATATAGGAGCATCTCTTACCCTGGTTACAGGGGATTTGGTGGGGGCTGAACAAATACTGCCAAATCAGTTTGTCTCTGTGAGGGATTACACAGGGGAAAGGAAAACTTACCCATTAGCCAGTGTTACCCTGGATTGGGGAGATGTAGGTGAAGGGTTAGGGAAGGTAGCTGTTACTGAAAAACTCATTATGAATGTTATAGTGGGGAATGATGTTCCACAGGGAGTGGTTTGTGCTGAGCCAAAAGAATAGAGACTCCTGTGATCTTCAGGACCCCACAGAAATTCAGACAGGAGAGGTTGGGAGACAGGCCAGACAACCAGTAGTTCTTGTAAAAGGGGGTAATAATCGGAGGATGGAACTTCCCCTAGTGGCAGTTAACCCAACTGCTACTGAAGTTTGCTCTCAGGAGAGAGGAATGACACATAGTCCAGGGGAAGGGGTAGGTTGTGATACTGAGTACCCTACTGCCACAGCTATGGACCTCAGCCTGGGAACTGATGAGGGCATGGCCCATGCTCTGGGTAAGTGGGAAGACTTAGCAGCAGCACAACGGACAGACCCTAGCTTAGAGAAGCTGAGGGCTTGTGCAGAGTCTGCTGGGACACAGAGAGGTGATGGAAAACATAGGGTGTATTGGGGCAATGAACTGTTATACACACAGGATGTCAGGACAGAGGGAGGGGTGATGGGCAGGCAGCTTGTTGTTCCCCAGGAGTATCATGGGTTATTGCTCAAAGAAACTCATGATATTCCCATGTCTGGACATTTGGGCATTGCTCACATGATGCAGTGCTTAGCCCACAATTTCTGTTGGCCCAATATTACCAAGCAGGTGAAGGAATACTGCAAATCCTGTCACTGGTGTCAGGAGATAGGAAGGCCAGAAGCAAAGCCAAGGTTGCCCTGATTTCCTTACCACTTGTGAAGAAGCCATTTCAGAAGGTTGGAATGGATATTGTGGGTCCTTTGAATACCCCAAGTTCCTTGCAAAAATGGTATATATTGACAGTTGTTGATTATGTTACCCGCTATCTCAAAGCCATTGTACTGTCCTCCACTAAGGTGGACAAAGTGGCAGATGCTTTGCTAGGGATTTTCTCCCATGTTAGGTTTCCACAGGAGATTATCTCTGATTGAGGGGGTAACTTCATGTCAGGCCTAATGAAGGATTTGTAGGAGAAGGGTGGTGTTATACAGAGGCACACAACGCCATACCACCCACAAGCCAATGGTCTCGTAAAGATATTTAATGGGACCTTAAAAGCTATGCTTATGGCATTTCCAGAACAGCATGGGTGGGACTGGGAGAAATACCTGCCCCACCTGCTGTTTGCCTACAGAGAAGTACCACAAGAGTCAACCTGGTTTTCACCCTTCAAGCTCTTGTATGGATGCTGGGTGAGGGGGCCCCAGACCTAATATGAGAGGACTTGGAAGGTAAGTATGCCACCCAGAGGACTCCCATAGTGGACTATGTGTTAAAATTCAGGGAGACACTGAAGGAGCTTACAAGTGTGGCCCAGAGCAACCTGGCAGCTGCCCAGCAAAAACAAAAGACCTTGTACAAGCGTGGGGCCAGAGCTTGCTCATACGGGGTAAGACAGGAAGTAATGGTTCTTATCCCGGTCCAAAAGGACAAGCTGCAAGCTGAGTGGGCAGGGCCATACAAGGTAGTCTAGCAGATAAACAATGTTAATTACATTGTAGAGTTACCTGACCAAAAACACACTCACAGGATGTATCATGTGAACAAGATGAAGCCATATTTTAATAGGGCTGACATGGTACTTGCTGTTTGCAGTCCTAAAGAGGAGCTAGGTGGGGAAAACCCCTTCTCGACTTTTTAACCGAGAGCAAGCAGGCATCATCTGTGGAGACCATCATGCTGTCACCCCAGTTGACACCTGGACATGCCCAAGAACTGAGGACCGTTTTGTGAGACTTTGCCCCTTTATTCACAGCAAAACCTGGACGGACGCCGCTAGCAGTGAATGACATAGATATGGGGACCCAAGCACCCATACGTAGGATAGCTTACTGAGCATCAGATACAGTCCTCAAGGACCTTAGGAGGGAGGTGAGGGAGATGCTAGATCTAGGAATGATCCAGAAATCCCACAGCCCCTGGGCCTCACCTGTAGTCCTTATACCAAAACTGGATGGGACTACATGGCTCTGCATAGATTATTGTGGGCTTATTGTCATCATGAAATCTGATACCCACACAATGCCACGCACAGATGAACTGCTTGACAAACTAGGAGGGGCAACATACTTGCCTATAGTAGACCTGACAAAGGGATACTGTCAATTGGAACTGACTGACTGAGTTAGGGAAAGGTCAGCATTCATCACCCCAATCGACCTGTTTGAGTTCAAGGTCATGTCCTTTGGGATGAAGAATGCCCCTGCTACATTCGAAGCAGTTGGTAAATCAGATGTTAAAGGATACGGAGGACTTTGCAGACGCCTACCTGGATGATATTGCTATCTTCAGCAATAGCTGGGAGAAACACCTGATACACCTGAGGGAGGTGTTTGGCCAAATACAGGCCACAGGTCTGACTATTAAGGCATAAAAATATCAGGTGGCCATGGCAGAGGTCGCTTATTTGGGACATGTGGTGGGGCTAGGCCAGCTTCGCCCAAACCAAGCAGAGATAGAGGATATTGCATCATGGCCTACACATGAAACCCAGAGATAAGTCAGGAGCTTTCTTGGGACAGCAAGGTATTATAGAAAACTCATTCCCAACTATGGCTCCCTGGCTGCTCCTTTATCTGGGTTGCTGACAAAGAATAAGCCTAGGAAGGTAAAATGGGACACAAAATGTGAGCAGGCCTTCAAGCAGCTGAAAACCTTGCTGTGCAGGGTCCCAGTGCTGGCAAGCCCAGACTAGAACAGACCTTTTATGGTACAGACAGATGCCTCAGATGTGGGAATGGGGTAGTCCTCAGCCAAGTATCCAATCAGGGGAGAGAACACCCCATTGTATACTTAAGCAAGATGCTGCTTCCACATGAACAAGCCTAATTAACAGTAGAGAAGGAATGTTTCGCCTTAGTTTGGGCATTAAAAAAACTGGAACCATACATTTATGGGAGGCATTTTAAGGTTCAGACAGACCACAGCCCGTTAATAAGGTTGGGCCAAATGGGGAAAACAAATGGGAAACTTCTGAGATGGGGTATTGCCTTGCAGGCTTATGACATGGAGATTTCGCATAGGTTTGGGACCAAAAATGGGAACGCAGATGGCCTATCACGCATACTGGATCTATAACAGAACTGGGAAGAACTGCCTCCTATAGGGGTGTGTTCCCCACAGGTTCTGTTTTAGTAGGGAGAAATGTTTCATGATAGGCCTATATCCATTTATGTGGGTTCATATTGTATATGCTGTAATGTACTTTAGAATTAAGACACTGTCCCTTTAACAGGGCTCCTTAGGAGTAACTACAAAATAGCCAGAATTTCTATAATGGCTAGTGAGGATCTGTTATGTCTCCAGATAAGGGAGACAGGTATATGGCCTAGGAAGGCATAAAATATCCTACTGTAGCTTTCCATGACAGGAAGAGGTCAGGGGATGACCTAGGGGTCAGGGGTTAAGCCAAATGCATGGACCAGATGTTACTGGGATTGACATGAAACCTGACATGGAACCACAGTGAGACCTGTGGAAAAAGGCAGACTGTTGCACCCTAATATCTGTATTGTCTTGGAACCATTAATCCCACCGCAGAGGGAAAAAAAGGTGAGTATGTCCGAAAAATGACCATCATGTATATTATCAGACACACATTTTGAATTCAGAGCAGTTGTTGAAACAGTTTAGCTGGGAGTCAAATAGCCTGACCAGCTAGTATATACTTGTAAACCACAAGTATATGTGTAGGCCTGGAATCATCTCTAAAACCAGACCTGAATGTGTGGAAATTTGACTTTTCACATACTGAACAGAAAATTCTGATTTTAAGTCAGAATTTTGGAAACCAAGACTTTTCACCAAGGAAGCGCCGGGAGTCTTTTTAAAAGGACATTCACAGAACTGACTTGGAATACAAACTTGATACAAAACTGTTGCTTCAGGACTCATCTGTACAAGAACATTTAAAATCTTGTCCAGGCTCTAACTAACATCAAAACAAGGTATAGTTCAGAATAACAGTATCTAGAGTTTTCTGTAAACCATCCAGTTTTATTTTTGGTATTGTCTGCATTTCAAAGTTCTTCCAAACTGTAGAATTTTCTGTATTGCTTTTATTTTAAGTAAACTTTTATGATTTTCTTATGAACTCTGCATGGGGTCTGATTGTGTGATCTAACATTTTAACAAAAGGGTTTTAAAAAGACTGTGCCTTGAAAAATAGTAACGCTCGGCTATCCTGCCAAACTACTTAGGCAAGAAGTAGCCAGTGGCTGTGGTGGACTTCAAACACTGAACGCAGTGCAGAGTCAAGGGAACGTGAAACTACAGTTTCCACCCTCCCACTGGGAAAAGGAAGGTTGGTGATTCTTCCTGAACTCTTACAACTGCTCACGAGTTCTTGAAAAAGGGGGATCCTCTCTGCAAACAGGCAGTCCTACCGGGCTGCCTGAGGCTTGGGAGCCAGGGGCTCGTAACATACACTAGCACTTAAAACTGCAAAATTGTTTCAGCTCCTCAATCAGAGAAGAGAATAGAGGAGCCACAATTAATAACAGCCTAGATAGTTTACACCTACAATTGTAAGATGTTTTAGTCTTTAAACCACCCAAATGGTTTAGATAAGGTGTGTGTGAAGAGGGTAATAGACATACAGATATGGGTACCTTGATAATTCACTTTTAGGATTATAGTTCACAATGTTTCTCAGTTCCAAACCACAAATACTTACAGTACATTCACCTCTGTACTCTGAAACAAGCGGGGCACAGCGCTTACTTGATTGCAGGTGGAGCAGTCTAGACATACTAGGAGCAGATTCATTTCAACAAGACTGAGCCATTTTGTCAGTGGGAGTCAAAACACTGAAGGCACGGGATGCTCTCCACCAGCAGCAGAATTATGAGTGACTCCTTATCTCTGTACCTCCCCCTCTCCCCAACTACCACCCCCATTGCTGCCAGGTGCCACTGTGGAGATGCACAGAAAATGGCTGAAACATTATTAGTCACACATGGAGCAAATACACTTCCGGAATACAGCTAAATGTAAACATGGTTCAGGGATCCTTCTCTCCCAATCATCTCCCACTTCCTACAGCTAATGTAACTTTTATTCCTGGTGCTTCACATTATGTACATTTCATTGACTATTGGTCAGAGTAAATCAGTAACTCAAACCTTAGAGTTCCCATTCTGCTGGAACAGACAGGACAGGCTCTTCACGATTCCGTTTGTGTTTTAATTGAAACTTGGAGCATCATCACTTCTCCTTTCAGGTGTTATCAGGGAGCAGAATTAGTGTTCTTTATGTCTAAGTTGGTTACATAGAAACATCAAAGTTGTTGGCAGAAAAGGACAGCTTTGTCCACCTAGTCTGCCCTAAAATTCCCTACCTCCTGTGTTACCACAGACCCTACTCAATCTCCTGCCTTAACCCCCCCAGCCCTGTTTCTTTGTGTCTATCCCATGCATGTTTGAATCCTGTCACTCTCTTGGTGCCCACCATCCCTGGGAGTTTGTTCCAGATGTCAACCACCCTTTCTGTGAAGAAGTACTTCCTCACATCCCCCTGAGCCTCCCCCTTCCAGCTTCAAATCATGCCCCCTTGTCCTTGAGCATTTCTTTCTATGTCAAATACTGTACATTAGTATTACCCTTGCAGTATTTTTTTTTATATATTCTACTTATCCCCTGGATGACTTGACAGGTGACTCCAGCTCTCCCCTTGGGAGGGCTTTTACTCCACCCACAGCTGAATTTCTCTTTCCTGATCCTCTCCCTGGGGAGTCCCCCATGGATTGCCCCCCATGGAGGGGCCAATGGAGGGGAGGGCCATCCTCCGGGGGTTGGGAGCACAGTCCAGGCTTCACAGAGCCTGCTAGCAATGTCTCCAATTTTCCACTTTTCTGGTTTGTCCCCTCCCAGTTGCTGGGATACGCACATCAGCGAGCGCATGTGGAGGTGTGCGCATGCTGCAGAGTCCCACAGCACCCTCCCTTTTCTGGTGTGCCTGACCCATTCTTCCCCTGGCCTCCACCTGGGGCAGTCATTCAGTGGGACTGCCAGGCCACCCTCCCCAGGAGAGGAGAGCTGTCCTCCGGATGCTCAGTCCTCTCCCTCCCTGGCCGACCCCCAGTGACCTGCTCGCTCCATGAACATGGGTCACTGGCATGGCAGGAGGTAAGGCACCAATGCCTCAGCCCTACACACCACTGAGCCAGCCCCCCTTGAGGTATTTGAATGTTTCTATCATGTCTCCCCATTCCCTTCTATCCTTTAGAGAGCACATGTTTAAATCCTTGAGTCTTTCCTCATAGGGCTTCTGATGCAGTCCCTGCACCATTTCAAGTTGCCCTTATCTGTACTGTCTCCACCTGATCTATGTCTTTCCTGAGATGGGGTCACTAGAAATGGTAGCTGCACCATTGACCTATACATGGGTAATACCACCTCTCTCTTTCTATTGGTGATACTGCTCCCTATGCACCCCAGCATTCTACTAACCCTTCCAACTGCCTTATCACACTGATTTGCTACCTTCAGGTCATCAGATATAATGACCCCATGTCCCTTTCCTGCTCTGTTGCCGACACCTCTTCCCCTCACAATTGGTACTTTGCCCCTGGGTTTCTGTGCCCCACATGCATATTTTTTAACCTTTGGCATTGAATCCTAGTTGCCATACTCTTGGCCATTCTTCCAGCTTTTTCAAGTCCTCCCTCATGTTTTCTAACCCCTGTAACCCCCCCCCCCGGGTGTGTCCACTCTGTTGCAGATTTTTGTATCGTCTGCAGAAAGGCACACATTCTCTTTCAGCTTTTCTGCGACGTTGCTAATGAAGATATTGAAGAGAACTGGTCCCAGAACTGACCCCTGTGGCACCCGCCATTTAACACCACCCTCTGGCTTCTGTTACTCAGCCAGAGGGGGGACGGCTCAGAGGTAATATGAGGAAGTATTTTTTCTCTGAGAGGGTTGTGGATGCATGGAACAGCCTCCCTGAGGAGGTCGTGGAGTCAAGAACAGTGGGGGACTTCAAGAATGCATGGAACAGGCATAAGGCAGTCCTAGTGGGGGGTAGGAGAAAGTAAGCTGTTGGTTAACTAGGATCTGCAGCTTATCTGTTAGGTAGGAAAATGGGCAGACTGGGTGGGCCAAGTGGTCCTTATCTGCCGTCAAATTCTATGTTTCTATGTTTCTACTTTGTACCCATTTTACTACCTTTTGACCCACTCCCAGGTTGCCCAGTTTGTTTACCAATCATCTGTATGGGACAGTGTGGAAGGCCTTACTGAAATCTAAGTAGGCCACATCCACCACCTCTCCCTGATCCACTTCCTTGGTCACCCAGTTGAAGAAATCAATCAGGATTGTCTGGCAAGATCTCCTCCTTGTGAACCCATTCTACCTCGGATCCTGAAATTAATTGGCTACAAAGTATTCCACTGTCCTTTCTTTTAGAAGTGTTTCCATAACTTTGCCCACCAATGACACCAGGCTTACAGATCTATAGTTCCCTGCGTCCTCCCTATTTCCACTTTTGTGAAGCAGGACCACATCCGCTTTCCTCCAGTCCCCCCAGAACTACCCCTGTATGCAGTGATAGGTTCAACACAGCCATCAGAGATGCAGAGAGCTCCTTACTTAGTTCCCTCAGTACCCTAGGGTGAACCCTGTCCAGCCCCTTTGCCTTATCAACTTTTGGTTGCATTAGTTCCTTGAGGACTCTCTCCTCCATAAAAGGGCTAGTGTCCACCCCCCTTCAATTTATACCCTTTTCTCCTAACTGTGGCCTATCACTTCCCCCTTCCTTCATATATCCTGAACAACAGTACTTGTTAAATATGTATGCTTTCTTCTGGTCCTCTTCCACACACTCCCCTCCTTCCCCTTTTGGTCTTAATATCCCTGCTTTGTTCTACCTCTTTTCACTTATATACCTAAAGAATGTTTTATCCTCCTTTTCACTGACTTGGCAATGTTCTCCTCTGTCTGTGCCTTTGCACTCCTAACTACTTTCGATGCCTCCCTTTGTTTCTCCTGGTATTCCTCCCTGTCCTCATCTGTCTGTTGCTTTCTATCTTTTGAAGGTTAGCTTCTTTGCCTTTACTTTCCCTGCTACTTCCTTGGAGAACCACAGCGGTTTCTTTTTCCACTTGCTCTTTGTAATCTGCCCGACACAGAGGCATGTTGCCTTATCTATGGCCCTCCTAGTGAAAGGAGAAAGTCCAGAGGGGGTATTGCTAAGATCAAAGGGGATAAGGGGGAGTGTGAGGAGGAGGACCAAAGAAAAGCATCTGTCCTAAATAGATACTTCTGCTCAGTATTTACCGAGGAGAAGGTAGGGCAGGGCCCACAGCTCAGCACCATGGACACAGAGGGGAGGGAGGTGTGCACTAGTCCCTTCACAAAAGAAAGGGTCCTACAAGAGCTCACTAAGCTCAGGGTGAACAAGGCAATAGGACCTGATGACATACATCCCAGAGTACTAAAGAAGCTAAGGGTGGAACTAGCAGAGCCATTATCAGAACTGTTTAGTGAGTCTCTGAGCACAGGAGCGGTCCCAGAGGACTGGAGAAGGGCTCATGTGATCCCGCTCCACAAAAGTAGTAGCAGGGAGGAGGCAGGGAACTACAGACCAGTCAGTCTTGCCTCAGTAGTGGGAAAGATTATGCAGGCACTCCTTAAGGAACTGATAGTGCAATACCTGGAATCCATAGAAGCACAGGATCCAAGATAGCATGGGTTTACAACAGGAAGGTCCTGTCAAACTAATCTCATAGATTTCTTTGACTGGGTAACCAGAGTGGTGGACCAAGGGGAAGCAGTTGATGTCGCCTACCTTGACTTCAGCAAAGCTTTCGATACTGTTCCACATAGAAGATTGATTTATAAGCTAGGTAGGCTCGGGGTGGGTCAAAAGTTGTTCAACTGGGTGGCAAACTGGTTGGCAGGCAGAAAACAGGGAGTGGTGGTAAATGGTATACAGTCAGAAGAGATGCAAGTCACAAGTGGGGTACCTCAGGGATCAGTTCTGGGGCCAGTCCTCTTCAATATTTTCATCAGTGACATTGCAGATGGACTGGAGGGTAAGGCTTGTCTGTTTGCAGATGACACCAAGATCTGCAACAGAGTAGATGATCCAGATGGGGTGGGCAGAATGAGAAGACATCTGGATAAACTGGCAAAATGGTTGGAAGGGTGGCAAATGGGGCTTAACACAAAGAAGTGCAAGATCATGCACATATGGAAGAGAAACCCTGAAGCCACCTATAAGCTGGGAGGGGAGTTGCTGGCAGTCACAAGGGAAGAAAGAGACTTAGGCGCCATCATCACCGATGACCTGAAATAATCCAAGCAGACCATTAAAGCAGTAGGTAAGGCTAGAGGGATGTTGGAGTGTATTAGTAGGGGTATCACAAGTTGTAAGAGGGAGGTAATAATCCCTCTTTACAAGACACTGGTTAGGCCCCATCTGGAGTACTGCGTGCAGTAATGGAGGCCGCACCTGCACAAGGACTTTAACAAAATGGAGGCAGTCCAGAGAAGGGCAACCAAAATGGTGCAGGGACTGCATCAGAAAACATATGAGGACAGATTAATGGAGCTCAATATGTATACCCTAGAGCAAAGGAGGGAGAGAGAGGTGATATGATTGAAACATTCAAACATCTTAAGTGCATTAACAAGGTGAAAGAGTCTAACATGTTTCAAAATAACAAAAATAGCAGGACAAGAGGACACAGCATGAGATTAGAGGGAGGCCAATTAAGGGGGAATGTGAGGAAGTCCTTTTTCACAGAAAGGGTTGTGGATGCATGGAATGGCCTAACTCAGGAAGTGGTGGATATTAATACAGTGCAGGGCTTCAGACAGGCATGGGACAGGCATTAGAGAGCAATAAAGATGAGTATGAATAGATAGGCCATTGACAGAGTACAGGCCTATGGCACATTCATAAGGTAGAAAAAATGGTCAGACTGGATGGGCCTTTCGGTCCTTATCTGCCATCAACGTCTATGTTTCCTCATTTCAGCCCACTGTTCCTCAACCCCCTCCATTTTCCCTATCCCTGCTAGTGCTTCCCCTAGTTACTCTCCTGTCTTCTTGAAATCAGCCCTCCTGAAGCCCAGGACCCTCGTTTTAGTGTGGTTTGTTTCTGGATTTCGAACCATACTACATAGAAACATAGACTTTGATGGCAGATAAGGACCACTTGGCCCACCCAGTCTGCCCACTTCCCTACCTATTGGATAAGCTGCAGATCCTAGTTAACCAACAGCCTACTTCCTCCTACCCCCCGCTAGAATTGCCTTATGTCTGTCCAATGCATTCTTGAATTCCCCCACTGTTTTTGACTCCACAACCTCCTCAGGAAGGCTGTTCCATGCATCCACCACCCTCTCTGTGAAAAAATACTTCATCACTTTGCCCTTGAGACGTACCCCCTCTAACTTCAAATTGTGCCCCCTTGTTCTTGCACATCTCTCTTTGTGAAAGATGCTACCCTCTTGGAATTTGTTGAATCCCTTGAGGTACTTGAAAGTTTCTATCATGTCCCCCCCTCCCTCCTTCCCACGAGCGCATACATATTAAGCTCCTTTACTCTCTCTTTGTATGGCTTCTGGTGCAGACCCTGCACCATTTCAGTTGCCCTCCTCTGGACTGCCTCCATCCTGTCTATGTCCTTGCGGAGATGGAGTATCCAGAACTGCACGTAGTACTCCAGATGGGGTCTCACCAACTATCTGTACAGAGGGATAACAACTTCCTGGTTTCTACTGGTGATGTCTCTCCCTATGCATCCCAGTATCAACCCCTGCACTCTTTACTGCCTTCTCACATTGCTTGCCTATCTTTAGGTCATCTGATATGACTATGCCCAGGTTCCTTTCCATTTTTGTTGTTGTTAGTACCCCCATTGTGTGCTCTTCCCCTGGGTTTTTGTTTCCCTGGTGCATTACTTTGCACTTCTTTGCATTGAATCTAAGCTGCCATACGTTTGACCATTCCTCTAACCTTGCCATGTCCCTTTCATCCTGTCCATCCTCCCTTGTGTATCAACACTGTTACAGATCTTTGTGTCATCTGCAAAGAAGCATACTTTTCCTTCCAGCCCTTCTGCAATGTCACCTATAAAGATATGAAAGAGGACCGATCCCAGTACTGAACCCTGCGGTACCCCGCTAGTAACACCCCTTTCTTCGGAGTAGATTCCGTCTACTATTACCCTCTGAGTCCTGTTGTCCAGCCAATTTTTTACCCAGGCTACCACCCTGGACCCACTCCCAGGCTGGCTAACTTGTTTATTAATCTTTTGTGTGGGATTGTGTCAAATGTCTTGCTAAGGTCTAGGTAGGCCATATCAACAGCCCCTCCCTGTTCTACTACTTTGGTCACCCAATCAAACAAATCTATTAGTATTGTCTGACATGACCTTCCCACTGTGAATCAATGCTGTCTTGGGTCCTGTGCCCCGCTGGCCTCCAGGTACTAAACAATGTTTTCTTTCAGAAGTGATTCCATCATTTTCCCTACCACTGAGGTCAAACTAACAGGTCTATAGTTTCCTGACTCTGCCATACTCCCACTTTTGTGAAGGGGAAACACATCTGCCCTCCTCCTGTCTTCAGGTACCACACCATCGACCCATGATTTGTTAAAAAGGGTAGTCAGTAGTGTCACTAGTTCTCTCCTTAGTTCTTTTAGAATTCTGGGGTGAATCCTGTCAGACCCCATTGCTTTGTCCACCTTCAGTTTTAGGAATTCTTTCAGAACCTTTCTTCTGTGAATGGACTGGTATCAACACCGCCCCCCCCCATCCAGAGTGCTTCTAGTGCTTCTATTGTTTGGTTTAGGTACCTCCCCCTCCTCTTCTTTTGAGAATACTGAGCAAAAGTATTCATTCAGTATCTCTGCCTTTTCACTGTCACCCTCTGCCCACCCCCCCCTTTATTAAGCCTCACTATCCCTCCTTGGTCTTTCTTCGCTCCTTAATGTACCTAGAAAAGGTGTTATAGGTTTCATAGGTGTTTCAGAGCAATTATCTAGATCAATGATCCATGTGCTCGCCGCATATTTACTTATACCCAGAAATTTTGTTACTAATTAAATACTTATCAATCCTGATCTTAATTTCCTCCATTGTTCTGCTAGCCACAATCTCAATGGGGAGCCTATTCCACATATTTGCGACTCTAACTGTGAGCCAATATTTCCTCCTGACCGTATTTACCTTCTCCTTATTTATCCGAAGTGGATGTGCTCTTGAATTATAAGTCTGATCCCTAAGAACCAGATTTAATTGATCCCATAATATTGCATCATTCAAAGCCTTATAAATAAAGCACATATCCCCACGCAATCTTCTGAACTCAAGGGAATACAATCCCAGGTTCATGAGCCGATCCTCATACTCCATACCCTGGACCTCCTTAATCCTACGCATGGCACGCTTCTGTATTCTCTCCAAGGGTTTAATATCGCCCTTCCCTCCCGGTGCCCAAAACTGGGCACAGTACTCCACATGGGGGCGCACCAGAGAGGTATACAGGGGTGAGCAGGACCTCTTTATTTTACTTTTAATATGTTTATGGATGCAATACTGGATACTACTAGCCTTTTTAATAATTTGATTGTAATGGGACCTAAAACTGAAGTCATTGCTAATTTTAATACCCAAGTCACTTTCTTCACTAACTACTTTGAGTATTCTGTTACCTAAACTATATGGGTAATTATTATTTTTCCTTCCTATATGCATCACTGTACATTTATCCACATTAAAAACAGACCCATGGTCCTGAGCCCAGACCTCCAAATATGCTAAGGCTGACTGCAGAGCGCCTGTATCGTCCCTGCTTCCACTGTACAGCCAATCCGATCACGTTATCTCGCTTCTTAACTGAGTTGGCTATCTTTTCCTTGGTTTGGGTCTTTGCTTTTCTAACTGCCTTTCCCACTTCCTTCTGCTTTAACTGATGCAGTTTTCTCTCCTGCTCCTTCTGTGATTCCTTATGCTTCCTGAATGCTATCTTTTTTCTCCCTAACCTTCCTCGCCACCTGGTTTGAGAACCATAGTGTTTTTTTTCCTTCATTTTGTTTTGTTTATTTGCTTCACACAAACTCTTGTTGCCTCTGTGATGGCAGTTTTGATTTTTCCCCATTGTTCCTCCACCCCTCCTTCCTGCTCATTTGCTAGTGCATTCCTTAGGTACTCTCCCATTTTGCCAAACTCAGCCCTCATAAAGTCCAGTACCCTCGCTTTTGTATGGCTTGACTCTATGGCTGTGTTTAACATGAACCACACTGTTTGGTGGTCACTTGTTCCCAGATGACTACCAACTTCTAAATCTGAGATCCTCTCTCTGTCCCCATTTGAGAGTACCAGGTCTAAGGTTGCTCCCTCCCGAGTGAGTTCTAACACTAGCTGTCTGGGGCATGCCCCCTGCAGTGCATTGAGAATGACCCTGCTCTTGGATGTGGTTGCAACAAAGGTGCTCCAGTTAACATCTAGCATATTCAAGTCCCCCATCAACAATATCTCTCCATTTTCCTGCAGTTCTAAGGATGCCTTCTATCATTTCCTTTTCCATTTCCTCCCCCTGAGACAGGGGTCTGTATACAACCCCTGTGCGGACTGTGGTGTCATTTCCTGTCTCCAAGGTGACCCATGTGCCTCCTCTCCTCCCTGCTTATCCTTTAATTCCATTTCTTTGATCCCTTCCCTTAGGTAGAAAACTACTGCTCCTCCTTTTTTATCCTCCCTGTCCCTCCTGTAGATTGCGTACCCTGGTATGTTGACATCCTAGTCATGGTTCTGTATGTACCACATTTCTGTAACTGCCACGATATCCAGGCGTCCCTCTTCCATCAAGGCCACTAGTTCAGGAAGCTTGTTACCCAGATTATGGGCATTGGCATTCATTGCCCTCTATTTTTTGATGGCCTTACCCCTTTTAGCCCCATCCCTGTCCTTACTGCCTTTGCCTTTTTCTCCATTTACACCTGTCCTGCTCCCTATCGACCTCTCTACCTTGGTGTTTACCTCACTAACTACCCTGTTTTATGGGGGGAGGCTGGGAATTCACTGCTCCTTTTCAGTGTTTCCCCCCTTGGCTAGTTTGAAAGCTTGCCAATGAAGCATTTAAACCTATCACCTCTAATCCTGGTTCCCCTCCCGGATAGATGCAAACCATCGTGCCAGTATAGGCTTGTATCCCTTCAGGTGGACTGCTAGTTCCCAATGAAGCCAAACCCCTGTGCTCCACACCAGTTTTTCAGCCATTCATTGAATTCCATGGTGCAGAGTACCCCAGCCTCACCCATGCCATAGACAGGCAGCACCTTTGAGAAGGCTGCTGTGCATGCTACTTGTCTAAGGCCCCTTCACAACTCCACAAACTCATCCTGCACTACTCTGATCCCATTCCCAGCTAGGTCATTTGTCTCTAGGTGTACAATGATGTCCAGCTCCCTCTCCCATGTGGCTGATCCCATGATCCTGATAATTCGCTTCCTGTCCCTCCAAGCCATGGTGTCAGGCAGGCAGCTTACTTCCCTCTCCCCTCTCTCTCTCCCCCAGTTCTGCCCCCTAAAAATTGAGTCCCCCACCAGAAGCTGTTTCCTTCCCCTGTGGGGTCTCATGCCACCCTCCTGTGGGTCTCCTTTGTGGAGGTTCCCAGCATCCTTCTTGGTCTCCACTGTGGGTGCCTCCATAGAGGAACCACACTCTGCCAGAGCAGCATCTGAATTGTGGAGAGGTACAACTGGAGGGATGCGCCTCTGTTCCACCACCCTCACCCTTCCTGAGCCCATCGTGGTCCAACTGCTCTTCTTTCTTGGCAACCTCTGAGGCAGCAGTGGCAGTTCTGGTGGTCCCTGGGTGGGAGAGGTGGTTTCCCTACTCCTTGCCAGGTCAGCCTGGAGACGGGTCACCTCCTCCCTCAGAGCAGAGAGGTGCCTGCAAATAGGGCAGCATCACAGCCTCCAGATCATTTCCCAGAAGACTGCTGACCCACAGCCACTGCATTGCACCACTTCCCACATGTCTCCCTCCCTTCCTGTTTAAGAATTTTTCTGTTTTAGGTGTGTGTGTGAGCGATGCATGCTACCCCATGCAGTGTGCTGGACTGTTAAGGATATGACAGGTGTATGTTCTCTGACCTTTTGAGGAAGTGATGTCAATACCCCTGGTATGAAGGAAATGATGCTCTTGGGGTGGGTGGGACCACGGTTGTGCCCTCCAGAATCAATCAGATACTGTACAATGATCACTGCTCCCCAGGTGACTGTCACCATGATGTCAGTGACACTGTCCCCATTTGACAGTGCCAGGTCTAGTACCCCCACAAATGGGTTCTCCAGCTAGTTGCCCGAGTAAAGCCCCCTGCAGAGAGTCTAGGATTTTCCTATTTCTACCTGTAGCTGCAGTCGGGATGCTCCAATTCACATCTGGCATATTGACGTCACCAACCATCCCCAAGCAGTAGTTTTATTTATTTAATATTTATTTATAAGTTTGTTGATGCTGGAAAGTTTGTTGAGACTAAGTCTGATTTACAAGTACATCCATTGCATGTAACAGATACAGCAAATGTACATACAAAAACAGGATTAGTATGCATTATACTTCAAGCAAAACATATGCAAGCATTACAAAGTTTCAACTGATTCAACTTCCCCTACTCAGAAACAGCTAACCAGGTGAACATGACTGGATTCATATCTATGTTCTATAGATTAGTGCAATTAGTTGCACATCTGTGAACTTTATAATCCTGTATATTACTGCATGAATCAACCCAGTAAATCGGGTGAATTTGAAACAAACAATGATACTGTTAAATGTTAAAAACAGCTTCAGAAACAGCCTTACCAAATATGTTTCCCCCAAGAAAAACAGAAAAGTGAATTCTTCACCATAGCTGTCACTGAAATACATTGATAAAGATAGATCTCCACAATGAAACATATCTTAAACATAATGCAAATAAAACTTCCAATAACATTTGTCACAACCTGCTGCCGATTAACATGTACAGACTGACTAAGGCTAGAGAAGCAATATGTACATAGACAACCTAGGTAGGTGTGTTACCACTTAACAGTGGATCCAACTGGATAGTCACAACAAACCAAGTATCTTACATACAGTCATATAACACAATTTATAAAATGGGTTTCGAAAATCCCGTAAACCAATTGGCTTACAGCAGTCATGAGGGGTGTGGATATCAGTCAATGCTGCCTGGGGGAAAAAGCTGATATGCATCTTACATTTCTACAGTGCAGCTTATGCTGACAGTGAAAGTTCGCCACCATGCTCGCTGTTCTCTCCACTCTGCTCAGCACTGCTTGCAGCACTTTAAAACCCCATTCTATCATGGTTAGAAAACTAGTCATGTCAGGCCAACACAGCTCATTTTCTAAGCATGATAAGACCCTTCAGGGTGCACATTGTTTGAGAATAACCTCACCTCCAGGGCCATAAGGCCTTTCCACCTGTGGTGTTGGGCCTCACTTTGCCCTTGGAGTACAGGTATCCCCCAGCACTGCACATCCTGTCAGTTCTTATTGCTTACATAATGCAAGAGTTGAATAAACTGATTTTAATGTATGGTCATCATTTTTTTAAGTTTGGATAACCAGGCTTTTAAATCGCATTACAACCTCCTGATTGATATTTTTGATTACAGCTGGAAGGTTGTAATCAGTGCCTGCCACTCATACAAGGGCTGCGAAGCTCATTGGCTATAACTCTCCAATCTGGGTGGGCCTATTATCTCTCCCAACATGGAGGCTCTGTTGCTTGCTGAGTTTCTGAACGTATCCCTTCCATCTTACTTCATGGCAGGTAATTTTTTTACATATTTTTCAATGTGGTTGATCCTGCCTTCAAAGTGTAAAAAATCTATCTGGTTGATCCTGCGATTCTTACCTCTTGAGCAGGGCTCCATGGCTGCATCCTTAACTGACCGCGCGCGACTGACGAGTGAGTGAGTGAGTGAGTGAGTAAGTGAGTGACAGATAGGGTGTGTGTGTGTGTGTGTGTGTGTGTGTGTGTGTGTGTGTGTCTGATGGAACTGCTGCACTAACTTGAGTGTACTAAAAAGAAAAACATAATGACCATTAATTAAATAAAATAACATATGGGTAGGTGTGTGTAAAACCGGAATTTTACACACACCCAAGGTGTGAGAGACATTTATAAACCCCTCGGGCTTTGCTGTTGGGGTTTATGTAGCATCCCACACCTCGGGCGTGTGTAAAATTCTGGTTACACACACTGTCCCATGTATTATTCTATATTTAAAGTATGGATGTATGGCTTAGTTCACCATATTTCTGTTATATTTTCTGCTGGTTGTTGAGTGCATTGCATTGCTGGTCCATCGAGTGTTGGTCACTGCTGTTTTCATTTTTGTATGTTTCCAAAATGTGCCAAGTATAGCTGTTCATACATGGAATTTGTTGTCCTGGTCAGGAATACATTTATATAAAATCTGATAATGTTCTTGTATGTATTACAACTTAATAAACTTCAAATTATATAAAAAGAAAAGTAAAATATGTCTCTGTAGCACATTGTCCTCTTGATATGGTCACAGTTTGTGTAAATTAAAAACCAAAATTTATGCTGAGAACATTACTTCAGATGTGGACTTTTCCAGTGAATAGTACTTCCTGCAGGACATGCCACGTTAATGCATTTCATCACAAAATCTTTTTCTTAATAATCAGAAATAGCAATTTTTTGACAAAATATTTTTTTAAATCCTAATTATCAGAAATGACAATCTCTGACAAATTTCTTGACGTTTATTTGGAAGGCTGTCTGCTGTAGAGGTTAGCACAATAAACTAATAAACATTAGTTTGCACAGCATACTGTACCTGTTCATACCTTCAGATCAAGCAGGGGTGCTGACATGATGGACCTGGGTTCCCCTTTGATTTTAAATGACTATGGTACTATTTGGGTTATCTTGACTAAATGCATTGCAAAATAAATAAAACAATTAATTCAGGTTCAAAACACTTCTGTCTTCCTCCCACTCCCAACTCTGAGACTGGAGCCTGTGTTCTGTGAGTTTGTTATTCCTCCTCCCTCACCACCACTCTGCCAAGAGTTACTGACACTCAGTCTTAGTCACAATTAACTTTAGTTAGGGATAGTTCCTACTATAGATATCCATATTCTTGTAGTCACTGCTTTAGTAGGTAGAGACTGCAAGAATATGGATATAGTCTCTGCCTTGGTAGGTAGCTAAGAGTTTTGAAATTGTCTAGCTGGCTCTCATTTTCCCAGTGAAAGGTTTGTACATGTCTTTATCTTATTGTCTTAGACTACGCGCAGTATAATTACATCCAGCCACATCCTGCTACACGCCAGTTTTCTTAAATAATTGCTTTTTTATGGATGGTGTGGGTTTCTCATCATGCTAGGGTGGAGATCTGCCACTGTAGTGAAGCTCCTGAGTTCGAATACAGGTCAGAGCAGTTTTAGAACTCAAAGTATTGCTTCTTGGTATGTTGTCACAACTTGGCTATTGTAATATTCTCCTGCAGGGGCTACCTGCAGGTCAAATTCATTGCCAGGCTGCAAAAATGCCACAGGTCAGTACCAGCATCTGTCTTCTACAAGGGCTTTGGATCACATCATTCTTACTATTATGGTCTTCTAGTAAAGTTGAGGGTTGATTTTTTTAATTTTATTGCTAACATGCAAACCCCTTCACTGTCTCCCCTCACACTACTGTACCAACCAGCATGATCTCCTCCGTCCTTCTAGCCCCACTTTGTGCCTTCACTTCTCAGAAAAACAATCTCCTAACAGTTCTCATTTCTAGATTAAAGTGAGTTGGTGATCGATCTTAGTCACAGATGGACTGAAAACAAGGCTTGAAACACAAACAAAAGCAGTGATAGAACAGTTTGCCTCAGTACTTCCTGTTTTGGTTAACTATCACTGTTTTTCTTTGTATTCCAATCCTCATTTTCAATCCAGTTTTACTAAGGTCCATTTTGATTTTGCACTAGCCTCTCATGTTCTCTGGAATGCCCTTTCCTGAAACGTGAACTGATCCAAAACTTAATATATTTAAATCATACCTGAGACTTTTTAACTTGGACTTTGTTAAACCTTAACTGAATCTTAGATTTTGCCAATTGTTAGCATGACTCCATGCCATCAGAAAACTCACAGTTGCTAGGTGTGAAGTTGTAAAACGTGGCACAAATTAGTGCCCCATTGCAACTAAACACCTAATGGCTATACGCAAAGGGCCTAACTAGTCATTGAGGAAGGAGTTCTATCAACAGCTAAGCCACAATGCAAATGTGGATCGCCAGATGTTAATGAGCCCAAACAGGATTTGTGTCAATTAACATCTGTTGTGCAACACCGCATGGCCTTCTGTGGATGGCGCATCACAAGCTGTCGGGCACTGTGCCAACCACAGGTGGCTGTGGCAGATGATCTACTGCCTAAGTCTTAACCCACATCCCACTGACCCATGCCTTAAGGCCACATGTGGGATAATGTTGACCCCTTTTTTTCTGGGCCTCCTTTGGCCCTCCTGCTGGCCCAGAGACCCGTCCCTAACCCCAGCCCATGTACAAGGCCATGGCCCCCATTGGATCCTCTGCTGACTGGGTGGTTCAGCGAGAAGCTGTTGTGGCTCAGAGGGGTGAGCCAGTGGCAGTAAGGGGAAGCACTGCATCTGTGGACCAGGGCTCCAGTAGTGTTGTGTTGTTAGATGTCTTTACTTGCATTGTAAAGGGTCAGCGCTAGCAATGCACCCATTGTATTATCAGCATGGTATATTGCTGCGCCGTTCTTGTTTACTACATTATGACCCCGTGCCCCACAAACACACCCTTCCTGTGTATTTTCCTCAAGCTTTTTCCCTTTGACTGTCTGCCACTGCATGACATGTTTCCCTGTTTATAAACCTGCTGTAATTAAGTGTATTAACTAAATGTATATACTGTATTATTCCTCACCTCACTGTTTGATGTTTTAATTTATTCATTCTGTACTTTTTTGTCCAATTTGTGTTGTAAAAATATCTGTACAACTGGACGTTTGAGAAAATGGGCATTTTTGCTCAGATACTCTCCAGTATAAAATAAAATTGATTGATTGATTGGATCCCCTGCCAAGCCCACAGGCATGATTCCTTCATTTTGGTCTTTCGCTGATCTGTCCTATGACAACTTCTTTGTTCCACCTCACTCTTCAGTGACACCCAGTAGAACTGCTTTTAACAGTCTTACATCGGGTGTCATCAGAGATGTGACCACATATTGCAAGTGTTCCCATGCTCTGTGGTTGGTCATGCAGTCAATTTACATGAGCATCCTGCCACCTTTCCCACATGGCCGTAGGGCAGTTCTTGACCATGAGAAAAGGGCTGTGACCCCTTTTGAGAATATACTTAAGAGGGGGTCACAGGCAAGGGACTAGTGCAAAATTGTTTGTGCAACAATTTTGTGACAGCCCCTTGTAACTGTGAATCATGTCAAGTGTATTTACTGACTGTTTTAATTTGCATGTCCCTGTTTATTTTATTTTTATTGAGAACTTGTGCACCCCAGGATAGCTTTGTTTAGGTGTTATACCTAGCTTCCAAAAGGGACCTGGGGACATGACAGCAGCAGGTTGGACAAATTACAATAATTACAGTTTAAATATTTACAATTTACTAATCTAATTACAATAAGAATTTGCATTGTGTGTTGAGCTGTGGATCTACCGAAAGCGCTTTATAAATTTAATAACCATGACTTTCCTTGTCCTGCTTGCCAAGAGGATCTCTGTAGTTAGCCGGGGTGGGGGGGGGGTCAAATACAAATTGATTATCATTAAATGTACAGTATTACATATAGTTTAATACTCTGTTAAGGGTTACATTTCTTAAACTCTTTTAAGTTTTTGATATATAAACAGTTTTCAAAATGTCTTATTGAACTCTGTGTCAATACAAAACTGGAAAAAATGAGCAATTCAAGCCACAGCAGGAAGTGACAAGACGTGCAGCAATCTTGTTTTGAAGCTCTGTGTATTGTTTTGTGTTTTTTGGTTTGGGTCTTCCTAGCGTCTCTGCTACAAAAACAATTTTACATGTGAAAACCAGCCAAGATCTGATTCAGTTGGCTGGAGAAAGTCACCACCCTCTCACCAATGAAATAAGAAATGATGCTGTGGGATAGTAGAAGTCCTTGACAATCTGTGGGGTTATGGTTTTCTCTTTCCAGGCTTGTGCTGCCAGAGTTTATGTTTTTTAACAGAAGGTTTTTTTTGGTGGCGGGGCGGGGGGTAACCTAATACATCAAAAAGGTTTCAAATGCAGTCAGCAGGCTCTAGCTATTCTGAGGTCATTTCTGGAACTGCAGGATTGTCATTTTCTATAATTGTATACTGTTGTTATTCTCAGTGTATCTTCTCAAACACATTCTTTTCAGCTCAGAGGGAAACTGAGGAGGCCCACAATTATGTAGGCAGGCAGTCCGATATAAATGTTATTTTGACTGTTTTGTGTAATGGGATTACACTATTGGATTGGAGGAAAGTATCTGGGGATGATCTGGGGATGCCCCATGTATCTCTCAATAGTTTAACAATGTTAAACCGCTCTCATTTTGTATTTGACATTTTATGAAACATGTTATAATGCACGAGATTCAACATACTTTCTTGACTCAGCATTAGGGAACTTGGTTAGTGCTAAGCACCACAAGTAAAAGAATGAGTTGCTGTCCGCAATTTGGTGTCCTGTTATTTTAATTTTACTTTTTATTAGCCTGGTAAGCACAACTAGGCTAAGGGCCTAGTTCCAGGTACAACCAAAAGACACAAACACAAAATGCATACATAAATATTGCATGAATCATTTTAATACATAATTAATGCAAAAATTATTATAGGCCAGCCCGGTGGCGCTGAGGGTTGAGGCAATGGATGCCACACCTCGTGCCATGCCAGTGACCTGGGTTTGGGAATGAGCCTGGGCCGCCAGGGGTCAGCTGGGTAGAGAAAGAATCGAGCATCTGGAGGACAGCTCTCCTCTCTCTGGGGTGGGATTCAGGCTTAGACCAGCCTGGTGGCACTGAGGGTTGAGGCGCTGGATGCCACACCTCATGTCACTCTTGTGAGCTGGGTTCAGGAACAAGCCTGGCCCACCAGGGGTCAGCACTGGAGAGAGAGAGAGAGAACTGAGCATCTGGTGGACATCTCTGCTCTCTCTGGTGGGGGATTCAGGCTTAGGCCATTGGCACTGAGGGTTGAGGTGCTGGATGCCACACCTCATGCCACGCCAGTGACCCTGGTTCGAGAATGAGCCTGGGCTGCCGGGAGTTGGCAGGGGAGAAAGAGGATAGAGCATCCAGAGGACAGCTTTTCTCTCTCTGGGGTGGGATTCAGGCTTGCCTGGCACTGCAGCGGCCCCCGGTGGCAACCAGAGGTACTGCGCATGCCTGGGGCAACACATAGTGGGATGAGAGCTGCGGTAGGTGATCTGAAGCCATTGCACAGCCAAGCTCTCAGGAGACAAGGGGATAAAGGGTGTAAAAACCAAGAAAAATACCCTGGCACACTGAGGAGGCGATGAGGGCCTCAGGGAACTCCCTCACATCCCCAACACTGGATGCTCTCACAGACAACCCATGGCCGACCCCAGAAGGAGATAAAATCTCTAATTTCAGACAGACGCCGCCAGGTAGGAGAGACGGCCCTGCTTTGAGGGGTGATCCAGGGTGCTGGTAAATCTTCCGACGGGGGAGGCTGTGGAGGAGCATCACAGTGGGGAATAGCAGGGGCTGAGTGTCGAGTAGGCACCTCTGAGAAACACCTCGGTGCACCAGTGCCAGAAAAAGAAGTTAAAAAAAAAAATATATATATATATATAAATTATTACAATGGAAATACTGAAAACACACTAAAACTAGGCACATCTTTTTGCAGTTAATTCTTTTATTGAAACTACAGAGACATATAAACAACAATCAACAATCCATTTGTGGACATACAATTGGTCACAATCACAGTGCTATATGCAGTTCTTATCTTTACATACATACATACTGTTTTGTTTGTTACAGGTACAAATATACTTGGAGGTACAACTTGGGATTTACATTCTACGTACCCTTTAAGGCTAAATAGGTTGATTAACTACAGTTTGTCTGTAGGGTTCAATTAATTGAAAAGTGGACTTCTATGTGGGGGGTGGGGATTGGGAGGGCATCCTCTACCATGTTTCTGTCTGGTTGAGTATTGGGGGGGGAAGGGGTTCTTGCGTTGTTAGGCTGCAGGGTTCAGAGAGGGTATTGCCATGTTGGCCACTAAAGCCCATTGGGGGGTTGCACATCTTGACAAATTTATGAGATAACTTTTTAAACCATTCTTAAGCTGATATTTAGTTTGAGACCCTCTAACATCTGCTACTTGCTTACGCAATTTGTGATTTCTTTTGTGATGGGGGTGTAGAGATGGGAGGTGGAAGCACAAATATTTTGAAGTCACTGCCCTTTGACAGGCCATGTGAACTGATCATTTTAGGTCGCAGACCTGAACATTCTAGGTTAGACTCCAATTAAGTGAAACTTTCCGGTTCTGTCTATATGAAACCAGTTTCAAGTATTCTATAGTTTGCCTTTTAGGAGTATGCCACTTTGTATTGTGATATGTAATTAACCACTATGACAGCTGGTCTCCTTTCAGGTCTCACAAGTTGAAATACTTAGCACTGTTTTCTTTACATGATAAATGGCATTAGAATTACCAAAGTCCTGCTGTCTGTGACGTTGTAGTTGATTATCTGGCCAGTGTTTCAGAGAAGAACTCAAAGACAAGAAACACCAAGTAGTTATCAGCATTTTACATATGTACAATACAAGTTACTTTCTAAAACAATATTAATCCTTGGGCCATGATGTCTATTCTAGATGATTTATCTTCTTTCACATCCAATACACTTCAAGGTAAAACATAGAAACATAGACAAAGACGGCAGAAAAAGACCAATGGTCTGTCCAGTCTGCTCAAGTTCTCTATTTAGCTCTGGAACTAGCTAGAAAAATCTATGCTTTGGACTGCACATAAAACTGTGGTCTTGTGATGGCAGAAATGGCAAAAGGTCATAGCAACACAGTAAGACTCTCAGAGACAACAGTCAACCTCATGGTTAAATGGCAAAATATTGTCCTATGGACAAGAAGCCAGGCTTAAGAGTGGCCCTGAGTCTGAATGCCAGGGCAGAAGATAGCAGGCATAATGCAATACTGTTTTTTTTTTTTTTTATTCTGTTTTCTCACTCTGCAGGATCAGGCATCCTTCCAGAGTAGCCACACGGCTGGGTCTCTACTCCCAGCCTGAACCCCTGCTTGCCAGTGTCCTCCCGCTGACTACCCAGGCAGGCAGGTCCAGTCCCTGGATCACCCCTGGGGTGGGCCCGCCCTCCCTCAATCACCTTTCTGAAATCAGAAGGGCCTATCTGGCGTTGGGTTAGCCGTGGAGTCCACTAGTGTGCTGGGTCGGCAGTGAGATATGGACCTACCCCCGGAGTCTCCTTCATCTCTTGGCTCCACAGAGGGCTTTTCTTGGTTTTTCCTTCCCCTGAGGGCTCAGACATGCAAGGGCGGCTGAGCACAGCATGCCACCACCCACCGAGATCCTCCCCCTCACAGTGTGCACCACTGGACTGTGCAGCACCCGACAGCTGCCAGGTGCCACTACAGAGCGGCGCATCCCCAGAACCCTCCCCAGAGAAGGCAGAGCTGTCCACCGGATGCTCTATCCCTTCCCTCCTCTGCTGACCCCCAGTGGCCCTGTTCGTTCCTGAATGCGGGTTGCCAGTGTGGCGTGAGGTGTGGTGTCCAGCACCTCAACCCTCAGCGCCACCGTGCCAGCATACTGCAACACTGTTGAGAGTGAAATATTGTACATCCCATGTGGACATTTTCATTGGCAATACTGACAACCTGGGAGTCCTTGATTGGGGTTGAGGGGAAGATAGTAATATACAGTGCTGCCCACCAGGAACAAGAGCTCTGTGTGAGAGTTCACAGATTGCATGGCAAATTTGAAAAATCGCCACTGGATTATACTGAGTTTCTGTAGTATCCTGCAAGATATCTCAGAAAAATCATAATACTGCACTTAAACCTGGCAGACGGTACTGCAGCAACAAAACATAATTATGACAGTGGAGAGATAGATTCCATCACTCCTGATGTATGATAGTGTACCCAGTTTGAGTATGGGCACATATCCAACCAGAATGTTACTGTACTTATGCTGCATAACCCTCTATGCCATTCTCTCTGGCATTTGTCTAGTCCTGCTTTAAAAGGCTGACCAGTGCTAGCTTCCAGATTCTTACTGGGTAGGGTTGTCCACATGTTAACCACCCTCTGTTTGAAGTAATGCTTTCTTAAATTTGACTTTATTCTGCCTCCTCTCCTGCCTCAGTTTGAGGGCATACCTTCTTGTTCTGCTTGCACTTACCAGCTCAGACATTTGCATATATTCTACCTTGTCCATCCCCTGTAGTATTATGAAAAACATGATCATGCCACCTATCAGCCTTCTCTTTTCTTGTCTAAATAATCAGAGCATGTCCAATCTCTTTTTGTAGATATTGCCTCCTAAACCGCTAATCAGCATGGTAGCCTGCACTAACCATGTCAGTCTTTTTAATCTCCTATCTGTACTGACATGACCAAAACTGGACACAGTACTCTAAGTGTAGCAAAACCAAGGCCTTGTGAAACGGGAGGGCCAGGTCCCTTGACCTGCTCCTTACCCTTTACTAATGCATTACAGCATTATTCAGTTTCACTGGCTCAGTGGGTAACATGCTTACCTCTGCGGTGGAAGATCAGATGATTGTGGTTTTGAACCCTATACATGTAACTGACAGCATAGTGGGGTGGGGGGGTGCTGCACTGTTGAGGTTAAATCAAAATCCCTTCTGCCCATCTATGGTCACTGTTTAGCTGGACATTAAAGACCCGTGGTACTGACCGAAGACGAGTAGGGGGATTTAGTTATTAAAATAATAAAATAACAATGAGAATCTCTAAGGGTAAGTACATGACATAACGTCACATCAAATCTCCTCTACAAATCCCAAATTACTACAAAAAGTTAGAAAGATCATAAATCCAAACATATAAGCAACATTGTTTCATGTTGTACAGAAAAAATTAAATGAACAAGAAAGCTTGAGCCCAATAAAGGAAGACTCAAACCAGTTTCATATACTTAAGTATCGCAGTCGATATATCACAAAAGAATAATCCAGATTGAAAAAGAGTGGTGGAATTTTATTAAAATAAAATAACTTATACAATTGCAATACATACAATGCCATGTGTGAATCACAGAAATAGTGAGAAAGGGAAAAGAATCAATAAATTCTCATATAGAATGGAAAATAACACCAAATTACTGTAAAAAAACACTATTCCCCTAAAAGAGAACCAAAAAGTCACAACACGTATTACTTTCCATACAAGGTACAAGAAAAGGGCGAGGCAAGGAATTAGAATCACACAGAAATAAAAAAAAAATCAACAGTAGTAGTTTAGTGAATCAGCCATAATCTGTGATCCCTGTACAGTGGCCCCATAACCTTTCAGGCTGTGCAACAGATACATTTTGAGATTCTGTGTTGCATAATCATCTGAAGCAATTTTGAGCCATAGCTGCAGTGGACTCCTATTGTTATAAGGTGTAAGCACACCTTGCCTGCTACAAAAAATATTCACATACAGTGAAAATTAGCCGTAGGGTGCCGTTGTCATACCTTATCATCCTCGGTGGTATAATCCAAGCACAAATATCTCATATGTTATTGGGGGTAGTGATTTATTTATTTATTTATTTATTTCGTTTTTGTTGACCGGGTAAGTGCACTAGACAAATCCTGCCTATTTTCAGGCATTACCCGGGGGAGGGGATACAGATGAATGCCAACTGACCTTGAACCAGATTAAAATGTTGATTGTATTTTTTAGTGAATGGGTGGAAATTTGGCCAGGGCACTTCACATATTCTTTTCAAGAAGTGCCATGGGATCTTTAACATCCACCTGAACTACCACCGGAAAAGGCAGATGGGACCTCGGTTTAATGTCTCATCTAAATGACGACACCTCAGGAGTGCAGCGCGCACCTCATGCTGCACTACAGTGTCAGTATTGGGATTTAACCCAAGTACCTGATGTGGGGATAGAACCCACAGCCTTCTGATCTCCTGGCCTACAGAGGCGAGTGTGCTACCTGCTGAGCCACTGAGATTTGTCATTCTATGCACATAATAAGACATTCCAGAAAGCTATAGAAATTGGGCATAACAGAAAACATGCATATGTCAATGCCAAATGTTTGCTTGCTTGTATTTCTTGTGTAGTTGTTTGACATCGACAGTGCAGAGAGTAACTTGAAGATAGGATGTGAGCAGATGAGGGAACATTTGACCAGAGCTTGAGAAGGGGACTGGTGGACCCAACAACAGCCATGCAGGATTGTAAGTAGGTGACCAGAGGGGGAGGAAGATTAAACAAAACAGAAAGGAAAGGAGTACGGAATACAGTATAGATGAAAATGAGTAGCTGCTTTCACTGCCTTCTCCACCCAGACTTGCTGAGTGATGTCCCACGCAGAAGTTGTTTCTTTATATATATATATATATATGTGCTCGAACACTGGTCTTCGTTACTATCAGCATAACTAAAGAATCTGCATTGGTGTATTACTCAGGTTACCAACCCAGTGTGCCTTACACACACACACACAGCCACACATTGGTTCTGGTGACTGGTTATGTGACACAGTAGATGTTGGTAAAGTCATCACTGTGATAACTATTTGAGATAATGCAAAAAAGTGCTAAGGCTTGTTTTGAATTATGTTATACTATTTTACAGGTGAGATCACTAAACAGCCCCTCTCACTGACATTGCTCTCTGGTGTGCCTTATTCTCCTCTGTACAATTTCCATTGAGGACCTGCCTTTACCTGTTTCTGCGGATGTGGGGGGGGGAGCGGGGCTGGAGCACTGGGAGGTTAAATGACTTGCCTAAGCCACACAGTGAGCATTTGGCTCTAGCGGAGTACCTGTGATTTCCTGGTTCCTAAGCCAGTACTCTAACCAGTATACTACACTAGCTCATCGATATGGGACAGAATCTCCTATAGGCTTGATGCAGTTCCTCATATCCATCATACAGTGTTTACAAATGTAACTAAAGGTAAAGGTAACAGGACAAGACTGAAACATGATAACTTCAGTGATTTACTGTAAAAAGGAAAAGGAAAGATAAAGAGTAACACAGTATTTATTCATCCACTTCTGAAGCCAGCCCCTTTAACCAATCAGTGCTTACATGGCTGGCCCGATGATGCTGAGGGCTGAGGCACTGGACGCCTTACCTCACGCAATGCCGACGACCCGTGTTCAGGAATGAGCATGGGCCGCTGGGGGTTGGCAGGGGCGGAGAAGGATTGAGCATCCAACGGACTGCTCTCCTTCTCCGGGGAGGGGGGTTTCCAGATGTCAGCACCTATCAGGTCCCTAGCAGAGGCTGGGGGGACATGGCTGCCATGCTGTAGACAGGGGAGGAGTCGGGGCAGATGCTGGGAGGGAGCATGTGAGGATGCATGTGCAATCCCCTCTGCAGGCGTCATTGCACACCTCAACTCCTAGGGGAGAAACTTCAGAAAATCCATTGCTGCAGTAGTGTGGTGGAGGGTGCCTCTCAGGCTCCTCTCCCAGCCAACCACGGCACTGGCTTCTTGAATCCAGTTTCTGGTGAGGGTTGGGGAATCCCAATGGCCCCGCCATGGGGGACATGCCCTGGGGCCGGGTCAGTGCCAGATGGTGGATGTCAGGGGATGGGGTTTGGGGCTCCCTCTGGAAGAAAGCCAGCAACAATAAAGTGATAATGAAAGAAAAAAAAAATCAGTGTTTACATGTCAGTACTGAAGGCCATCCTCATGCTACGAAGAGTAATCCAAAGAAGGATGCCATTGTAATAATCCACTCCATGGGGGCAGGATGGAGAGAATCAAATGGTTATGCAAGACATGTGTGTGACTGGTGCAGACGATGTTACTAAAATTAGCCTTTGTCCAGTTTGCTGATTAAGATAGCGCAGATCCTGTTCATTGCAGGGGCACACCATTTATTTTAGAAAGCTTTTTTTTCCCAGTTAGTGCTTTTTCTCCTCTGAGCAGCCCTCCAGACACCAGACAACCCAGTCCTGACTCTCCAGTTTTCCACCAAGTCTTACCCCTGCACAAAGGCAGCATGGCATGGATAGTTTTCTGATGCAGAGCTACCTAGTGGCTGGAAAGTCAGCAGCCACCCAGGGATACTTTTTTCCAGTTTTTCTCCATTGCAGAGTGGATGTGTATTACCTCCCAGACATCCTCACGCATGCTGCCATATATAAGACATCAGCAGCTGCCACTCCACCCCCATCCAAACAGTCCCTAGCTGCCGTACCTCTAGCCAACACTAGGGCCAAGCTAATGCTGGATACTGTAACCCTCTGTCCCTAAGCAAGGACAGCAGTTCACCAGATGCTCTGTTCTCTCCTGCCCTAGTTGATCCCCAGTGTCTCAGGTCTGTTCCCGAACCTAGGTTGCTGGCGTGGCGGTAGGTGAGGTGAAGGTGTCACAATCCTCCGTGCCACTGGGCTGGCTATTTTAGAAAGTTGATTGTGATCCAGCAAAACTAAATATAGTTGTAGACAGGCATTTTAGCAGTGGCAGCAGCAGCATGTCCCCTCTCATTTTTGTCAGTACTAGTCTAACATCTGTTATTATTATTGGAGTGGTGCTGCTGCTAAGTTATACAGTAGTTATACAGGTAGATACAGCTTCTCCGAACATGATGCGGCTATTCAATAATCAAGAGTAAGAAAACTTATATATATATATATATAAAATTCTGTTAGCCATACTAAAAAAAGCAGATTATATACATATACGTGTAAAATATGTAATATTCTGTATATATACAGGCATTTTTGTAGCAAGTCTGGACTCGAACAGGTCATTTTTGTTCACCATAATCAGGAGGATTTAGACTGGGATCTGACAATTTGTAATTGTGCAGTTAATGAGTTTCCAACCTGGAATGGGTGGACTACTCAAAAATAAGTTCTCTTTCAGCAGTGTAGAATCAGACAGACTGTGGGAATACCACAACCTCCTCCAGGATACCCACATCCCCCATAATGTAAAGACATCACATGCACCACTCTCTGGTGATTCTACTTTTGGAATCTGTGGTAACTGAAACAACTTTGCATGCTTTGTTCTGATGTCACACATCCTAGAATTGCCCCCCCCCCCCGGTAGTTTACATGTTGCCTGCAGTTTTATTTTTGTTCATAAAGTCCTGTACTGGCTGAGGAGGCGACTGTGTGCTGCAGTGCTGTGGAACATACTCTTCAGTCTCCACCTTCCTAAATGAGACACATAATTTCATACTGTCATTTATTAAAATGGGGTGGGGACATTTTATACATACAAGCACGATATAGCTACTAATCTAAAATGTAACAGAGGCATGCAGCTTATAGTAGTTAGACCAAAGAACTGTGACCCTGGACCTGAGAGACAGGATTGAACCCACAACCAGCACTTACTGCGTGCCACTGTAATGTCTCACTATGCTGTTGGCACCTGCCTGCCTGTAGACCAAATGACAACAACATTCAATGCCCTCGCTCTATTGAATTGTAAAGTGCTTTGGATGCAGTGTATAGTGTAGTATACAACCAAATCTCTTTCCAGAAGTGTAGTTCCAGTAGTGTCACTGCTGAGGAAAAAATCTATAGCCTGGGAGATAACTACAGTCTAGTTATTACTGTCACACTGTACAAAACGAGCATCTTGATACGGACTCGTGTCTGTAGTTCCCCCTCCCACCTTTGGGGGTCAGCAATGACATTACTGAAACTACACTCCTGGAAGCGCAGCATTTCCCTCCCCTTCTGTACTGCATGGAAGGGACTTTCTATGTACCACATTAGTGTGTTCAAACAGCCTCGCTTGATTGAAGGTGAAGATCATAATCCATTTATAGAAAATGCAAAATGCAAACTGCAAGCAACGCGCATATTATCAATGGGCTCTGTTGAAGTGCTGGTACATTCGCACAAAACCTTTCAGTTGGCTGATGCATTGGGCATCTTTGGGCTGCTGACAAAACAGTGTGTGGTTTGTTCATTTGCATTTTGTACAAATGGATTATGGACATCACCATCAGTAAAGACTGAGGTTGTTTGAGCACATTAATAGATTGAAAGTCCTTTTTTGCAGTCCAGAAAGGGAGGTGAGGGCTGTCTCTGTATTATTATTATTACAAAAAAGTTTTCTTTCTGCATCATTCCCCAGTATGGGAGTGTTTTTATAAGTGTATCTGAGTATTGGCTATCTTTTTTGTATGGCCTTGATATTTTTTTAATATAGCCACCGATGACAGAGCAGTTGCTGGATATGTTGTCAGTCAGCCACAAATATTGAACAAACCTGTAACAGAATAAATTATTATTTTCACTGGCATATGACATGTAAAAAAAGCTACAGTAAGAGTGTGTATAAGACGACACCACCCTTTTGCTACACTAGGTTTATGCAAAATATAACTGATGCATGCTACAACATTGCAAGCATGTACGTTAGAAAGATTTAAAACTGTCTTCATAGAGGGTATTTGCTCATTTTGTCAGATTTGCAAACATATTCATAGAATCTTGTTCAGCATGCAAAGACAGGAAGGGCCACCTCCGCAGACACTGCAGAGCATCTCCAAACAACAAGAGCACTATATGCTACCACAAACAACTGGTACAAAGAAGAAGCACTTACCAAAGGATAATGATGTAATATGGCTTTCTAAGTGCTAGAAGAGCCAATAAAGTAGATAAAATGTCACTGCAGTCCTGGACACATACAAATATGTGTTTCTCAGTTACCACAAATTTAAATAAATGAAATGAATGGCAATCATCACTGAATGCCAAGAATATGTAAACCTCTGACAAACACTGGTTTAAATGTTATGGACATTCATTGACAACTGCAATTAGGAGTTTTTCACTAAACAAATTGAAGAAAACATAACCCCCAAAATTAAATATTAAAAAAAATAGATACCACCCAGGACACACCTGGAAATTAATGCTTACAAGTCAGTGTGTTTTTTCTGGTCAAATTTTGGAAAGAAAGACATCTGAAAACTTGTAACAATATTACGATCATAAAAAGTAATTTATGAAGCTACCTATTAAAGCTTTTCTATAGACTCTGTCTGTTTTGTAACAACTATCAACTACATGTAAATTCTGTAACAGAGCATGGTGTAGCACTGTATAGTGTCATCTATTTGTAATTACTGTTCGTACGGGTGATTGCATTTAGGCATGCTATGCAATGCTAAACCATGCTAAAGTTTACATGTACTGTACTATAGCTCAAAGTTGTCACAATTTATTTATTTCTAAAGTTTTACAAGAAAGAGATACTGAGCTGGTAACTGCTTGTTTCCAGATGCATATGGGGTGTGTGCGTGGGGGGGACAGTACATAGAAAATGATGGCTGGGTAGGGGGTTATAATGAGAATTTTACACACACACACACACACCCGAGGTCTGGGATGCCACATAAACCCTGGGAGCAAAGCGAGGGAAGCCTGACGTGTGTTTGACGTTATAACCAACTGGTTATACTAGCAAATTATAACCGGGTTTCCCTATAGGAAAAAATTTGCCCAGGTTATTACAGTACAATAAGGTACAAGAGGTTAAACAAAATTAACAAATACAGAGTGCAGAGTAACAGTTTTTGCAGAAAACCCTTTTAATAAATAACAATTTATCTTTACAGAATGTAGACTAGAAAATGATCAGAACTCATCTTGGTACCATACACTGCACTGTTTAGGAGTCTCAGCCATGGAAGGTGAAGGGACAGAGTTGACTGATTTTCTTACAAGTAGATAATATTTTAATGTAATCCCTAGGTTACGGCTCAGAAAATGCTCCACCAATTTAAAAAGTATACAGAATCCCATAACAGTTGAAAGAGAATACCAACGAGGAAGGCAGCACCTATTTCTTTAAATGAAAGCAAAATTCGGGATGAAAATAATAGATTGATCCACATGAGCACTGGCCCTAGAGCAGGAGAGGAACAAATGAAAATAAAAATACAAATAAATGTCCTGCAATACTGTTTGTTCTGACTTTTGAACTAGACAGAGATGCTGTACTAAAGTGTTTTAGTATGTGAGGAGGGTTAAAATACAAAAGAAGGCATATGCACATTTTTCTAGATGTGCCCCCCACTACTGATTCTGGTGAGAAAAAAGGGCTTAATTGAATGTTTCTTTTTTTTTTATAAATTTTCAAATACATGTTTAAAGCACTGAACAAAAGGAAACCACCATAATAATTACTTAATCAGAGATAAGTGTGTTATATTGGTTATACTGGTCATTTGTGAAAATGGACTTGCCCCACAAACCTACCAGTATAAATATAAATGAAATGAAAAATGAAATATTAAAAGAAAAGAATGTAGATTGCTTATAAGGAGTGCAGAGGAAGACCAAACATTCAGGGAGTATCCATTTTGGTCTAACTTAAGTTGTTCTGAATATAATTATAATACAGTAACATGAATTAAAATCGCCTCTAAATCAGTCAGTAGAGGCCATCTTGAATTTTATGTTGCTATATGATATAAAAATAAATGCAGCTATGGTATGGGACATCTGCAAAGCCAGTACAAAGCAAAAGCAGTAAGAAGCTATTGTGGAACCCAACAACTGTATTTTTTAAAGTCCAGAAATGCCATACCTAAAAATTTGCTGCCAAATAAAGAAGAAAATTAATTCATTGGAAATTTGTGGGTTAGCATCATTTGTCCACATCAAACATACAGAAGAATTAGTGTAAGTCTGGAAGCCCAGGTTTAGTCCTTAGAGCAACATCAAAAGTTTTTTTTTTCAAGCACCTAAGAAAACAAAAAAAAGAGTCTGCTCATCCAAGCACTTACTGTGCCACCTCCTACCTAGCCGGAGCACAGATGTCCCAGCTATTAGAGGAGGAACAAGAAGACTTAGAGGTATATTCTGATAGTTCTGGATCCTCTGCAGCTCTGGAGCAGAGGAAGATCAGATCGTTATCACTGCCGCCGATCATGGCTCGTTCTTGGGGGAAGGAGATGAAGTTCTTATTCAGCCTTCTATCATCACAGTCTAACAAATACAATAAGTCCCTTTTAACTAACTGGAGGCCAACAAACCTGTTGAACACAGATATTAAAATGTTACCATGGCTGCTTGCACATAGGCCGGTTAAGGTGGCCGAGGACCTGATATCTCCTTTTCAGGATTCACGCCATACCCAAGAGGTCTTTATTTGATAATCTTATTCTGCTCAGGGAATTTTTGGAGAAAGGTAGGGCTAACCAGTTGTCAGGTTTCCTGCTGTTGTTAGACCAGGAAAAAGTCTACAACAGAGTTAGCCATGCTTATATATTTAATTACAGCTATTCCATAGTGCTCCAATTCTTTATATATCCGAGTGGCTATGACACCCTGTACATGTTTTTGCCCCTTTCGAGTGTACCACTTTGTACCCATCCAGCACATTTACTGTTTAGAACATATTTATCAAAAAGGATGAATCACTCTAGATTTTAGCAGTCTGGCCCTGTCTATCATCAAGTGACAAGCCACAGTAGTAGTCATAATATATTTTACTCATGCCATGAATACGGATTGCCCATTGAGTAAAGTTCATTTTCAGTGGGGTCCTTGGTACAAAATATTGCAACAGAACATTAGTCATGTCTTACTCACATTATTCTGCTGCTCTATAAGATGTTTCAAATACATCAAAGCACATATAACATGCTGTATACATAGGACAATTATAGATCATATACCTATTGCAATTCAAGTGTTATAAAACATAGCACTACAGACATTTAAATAATTAAGAAAGACTATTTGTTGTTAGTAAAAAAAATAAACCCACTTCTACTGCTAGGCAACATTGTGGAGGATTCTTACCCTGCTCTGATATCCAGGCATTTATCTTTTGTATACTTATTAGTTTCATTAGTGGCCTTAAATTACAAGGGATTGCATGCCAAGCTTTTGGGCCTACGCATAAAAAGGCAGATCGCCCTATGGGAGTTTTCTGAGGGGGCATTGCCAGTTCAACTCCTTGTGTTGATCTCAGTCCGTCTATGACTTTTCTCTGAGTTAAATCATTAAGAGATGTAATCTGGATCCCTGTTTTTATAGCATAAGTGCATGAAATTTACCAGATGCATATTTCTTCTGTCAATCAAGTCTTTTGCCCAGACCAGTTCTAAGTACAGATAGCAATGATTTGTCCTCTGGGAAGCATCGAGGATGAAAAGGGCAAACCAATTATACATTATGGCTAGCTTTGCCAGTTCCCTCCTTGGGTGCCCCAGATAGAGGAAGTCCCCATAACTGAACACCGGAACAATTGAAGTTACCACCAAAAATAAGTAATCTAGCTACACATAAAAATGGCTGGACTTTTTTAAAATGCTCTGCTCTGGCAGATATGGTTTGGGGGGCATATAGGTTCACAAAGCAGTACCTCAGGCTAGAGCATATAGCATTAATCATAAGGGCCCTTCCTGGTTGTATTTCTACTAGACTGGTCACAGAAATGTTTATGTTGTTTAATAAGATACTATCCCATTGCAGGTATCTTCACCCTGTGACCAAAACAAACACCCCCTATACCATAGTCATTTGGCTTCTCAGAGGTCAGTGCTGGGACCAGTCCTCTTTAACATCTTTATAAATGACATAGCAGAAGAGCTGGAAGGGAAGGTATGCCTCTTTGTAGATGATGCCAAGATCTGCAACAGAGTGGACACTCTAGGTGTGTGTGGAAAGGATGGCAGGGATCTGAAAAAACTGGAAGATTAGTCAAGGGTATGGCAGGGTTTTAATGCAAAAAAGTGCAAAATAATGCACTTGGGCCAAAGAAACCCAGGGGCAGAGTACAAAATGGGGGGAGTGATACTGGCAATGACCAATCAGGAAAGAGATCTGGGGTAATCATATCAGATGACCTAAAGGTGACCAGGCAGTGTGACAGTGCAGTCGGGAGGGCTAGTGGGACACTAGGATGCATAGCAAGGGGTATCACCAGCAGGAAGAGGGAGGTGGTGCTGCCCATATGTAGATCACTGATAAGACCCTACTTTGAGTACTGTGTCCAGTTCTGGAGACCACATCTCAGTAAAGACATAGACAGAGTGGCGGCGGTCCAGAAGAGGGCTACCAAAATGGTGCAGGCTCTATATGAAAAGTCCTATCAGGAGAGGCCAAAGGAGCTCAATATATACACCATGGAGGAGAAGAAAGGGAGACAGGATATAATAGAGGCCTTTAAATACCTCACAGGAGTTAATAAAGTACAGGTGGGGGTATATTTTTCAGATAAAAAGGTGCTCTAGAACAAGGGAACATGCTATGAAGCTGGAGGGAGGTAGATTCAGTAGAGATGTGGGGAAGTATTTCTTTACAGAGATGAATGGTGGATTCCCAGAATGACTTTCCAGCAGAGGTAGTAGAGGTAAAAACAGTGATGAGGTTTAAAAATGCCTGGGATAGGCAGAAGGGAATCATTGGGGTAAGGAAGGGGGGAAGAGGCAGTGCCATTGGTCAAGCTGGGTAAAAAATGAAGATAATAAAAATGGGCAGACTGGGTGGACCCAGCAGCCCTTATCTGCCATCAGTTTCTGTGTTGCTATGACACCTTATGCAAGGCTTGTATTCTGGTGCCTTGAATAAACATGACATTTCCAGGTAAATTTTGCAAAAGATTTAACGTGGTTATCCATTTTGTTGTACCCCTTAATATGGCTTAATAATGCTAACATTAAGGGTAAGGGGGTTTAAGATGGGTCCCCTACGCATGTGGTATTAATTAAGTGCCTTAAGTCAATCCAGACTGAGATCTGGTTCTTCCCCATAACTATTTAGCCTTAGAAACATCAGATTAGGAGTTAGAAGAATAGTACATTGCGGAAGAGGCTACTGAGGAGACATCAGACTCTCCATCCTCTTCCTCGATGTCCCCCGCTGCTCCCTTTTGCTAAGTGCAGTGAACCTGTTTCTAACTGGTACAGTAAGAGGTTTGTCAACTTTAAATTCTGTCTCCAAGATCTGACTTCCCTGTGCTTTAGGACCTCCATCAGCTGAAGTTCTGGTGGGAAGAGGGGGCATTGGCTTTACACTCGTATCCAAATAAGGACGCTGGACCCCCAAAAACATATCACGCTGGAGTGCATCTAGATGAAGAAGTGTTTTCAGGGGACACATGTTTATCTGTAGTGCTCTCAGACATTTGAGGGGGAGGGGCTGGCATAGGAATAACAGAGGCAGGCCATTGCAGTCTTGGAGAGGTTGAGACCGTGGGACCAAGATATCTTTTGGGAGACTGAGATTTTTCCTTCTTTGAAGGGAAAGGGGGAAACTCATGGGACCCTGAGCTGGAGTTTGGGATTCAATAATTATTCTCTTGGTCTTGTGCAACCCGAGCTAAGTTGCTGTGGGCCACCCATGGGCATTGCCTATAGAAATGCCCAATCTGCAGCACAGAGATTGTACTTGAATGGATTGGGGCATTGCAAACTAACGTGACCATATTTGAGACACAAGTTGCATCTGTGTCTGTCTCAGATGGAACTCAAATTGGTTCCAGAACTGCATTTGTAGCATGTCCAGGGCTGCCCAGGATAGCAGCACAGACCACAATCATGCCCCGTGTAAAACCTGCCTGGCAAATGACTAATGCCTGTGTTGCTTTGCTCTAGTTTCACTTTAACACACCATCTCTTGTAAGGGAAGAGTTAAATTTAAAATGATTAGTGGGGGAGCAGCAAGGAATAGCCTAGCTAGTAATCCCCCTTGTAATATTGTAGGTAAGTTAATAGACTATAGTAAGAAAGCAGGATTTTCAGGGTGGAGAGGGCTGTATGTGAATGCCAGAAGTCTGGGAAATAAAATGGTGGACCTGGAGACAATGGTGGTGGATGAATGCCTTGATATTGTGGCTGTATTATACAATGGCAAGAAAGAATCCTGGCCTCTGATTGGTCAGTTGGCTGTCACAGCAGGGATGTTATCCTGGCATAACATCCCTGCTGATTGTTTGGATGATTTGGATGACCACCATGATGACCTCCTCTTTCTCTTAAGAAACAAAAATATGTTTACACACTAACAAAAACATTCTTTAAAATTATTTTTTTATTATAAAACAACAAGCCATTGTATAATAGGAATAATGCCCTCCAGGGTGGGAGTTATGCTGGGATAATATCCCTTCTCGGGTGTTGGACGCCCTCGGCCCAACCACCCGAGGTGGGATGTTATCCCAGCATAACTCCCACCCTGTCAGGCATTATTCCTTTAACAGAGACCTGGTGGTCGGAGCATTACTCCTGGGAAGTTAGTGTTCTGGGGTATAGGCTGTTCAGATGGGACAGAGTGGGTAGAAAGGGGGGTGGGGTGACGCTGCCTCCAATGCTCCTAACCCCCTGTAGCTCCCTTCTGACTCTGTGCGCACATTCCCCCTTATCTCCATCATATCCACCCTCCCCACCGTGACTTCAGGTCTCTGTTTGGCCCGAGCTGGTTACTCCCCCAATTCCCAAACTCTGCCCCTACTTGCTCCAGATCTCTCGTAAGGGGCCTCAAATTTGTCTTAAGGTGTCTCAGATTAAGCTATTAGTTATGTCTGAGTATTCTTGCCTACAATGATTGTGTTTTACCTATGCCTAAACCATATTTAACTCTTGTATATATCTGTACATTTCTGAAATGTAACTTGTACTGTAACCACATTTTACTCCTGTATATATCTGTACATTTTTATAATGTAACTTATACTGTAACTTTGATCTACCACTGTGTTACTCTGACCCAGGTCATACCAGAAAATGAGTTTCGGCTCAGTGTACCTTTCCCGGTCACCAATTTTAAATAAACAAATAAGGATGAGTACAGTGAGACAGAAATCCTATGTCACATTAGAAAAGAAACCTGGAGCCATAGTTAGCTTACTGAAAAAAATAGACCACATTCAGACAATGGTGTGCACTCTAAAACCAGACATTCTAATCATCTCAGAAACTTGGCTAAGGAGCTCTATCCTTGACCATTCGGTTTTCATTCCTGGCTACTCATTGCTAAGGCAAGATTGTGTTGGCAGGGGTGGTGGTGTGGCAATTTATGTCCTAGCCTCTATCCAATATTCCATCATCTACTCATCCTACAATCCTGAGACCCATGATGCCCTAGCTATCCATGTGACCCTCCCCTTCACTCTCCCTATCTTCGTAGCTGAAATAATTGCCGCCCTAATGTCCACACTTTGGTAGCACTAGACCTCCTAACCTCCATCACCTCCCTTGCTCACTCTGGGGAATTATTTATCCTAGGTGACTTCAATATAAATTGGTTGTCACCCAAAACTACTAAAACTAAAAATGAAATTGGTGCCCTAAACCTCCCCCAACTGATCTTGGAACCCACCCACCCAAATCACAAGACTCAACAACACTCCCTACTCGATTGGGCCCTTACCTCCCATCCCCACCACATAATCTCCTCTGGCATCCTCCCCAATGCTCTCAGTGACCATAACCTAATATTCATAGTTAGAAAAGTCCATAGAACTAAATCATCCCACAAAACCATACTGCTACACTCTTTCAAGTCTCTTGTCCTTGAGCCTCTCCCAAGTAATCTTGCCACTGATGACTGGTCCCCCTCTAACCTCCCTCCCCTCGGTCGGCATGGCCCTTGCCTATTTCCAAGAAATGTTTCTTGCAAACTGGAATGCATTTGCCCCACTTAGGCAAACCAGAGTCAGAGGTGGTCACTTACCATGGATTACGCCTGAACTCTTGGCCTGCCTCAGGGATATAGATCGAGCCTGGAAGCATCATAAAGTTACCCAGCATCCTAATGACCTTGCAAACTACCAGATGCTCTGAAACACTTGCATCAGGTCTACAAGATTAGCCAAGTCAAAGTATTTCATATCTACCTTCATCTCCAACATAAATTCCCCTTCAAAGTTCTGGAAGGTGGTCCCTGCCTTATTTACCCACTCATCTCGCCCATCCCCCGGTACTTAGAGTAAAAAGCTCACTAGTGTCTGACCCAGCAGCCATAGCTGAGGAATTTAACTCACACTATACCTCCCGTCCCACCGAGCTCCTGAAATCCCTCCCCTCCCCTTCCCTTCCTCTATCAGTGTGCCCCCTCCACCACCCACCTCCCCTTCTTTTTCACCACTGTAACCCCAAACAATACCCTAAATGCCCTCCTCACTATCAGTCCCTCTAAAGGTACCTCCCCTGATGACCTCAACCCTAAACTCCTCTCTCTGCCTCAGCCATTGCCTTCCCCCTCTCAATAATCCTTAATCTCTCATTCTCTATTGCCTCAGTTCCCTCCTCATGGAAACATGCAGTGGTCCTCCCTTTACCTAAAGGGATGACCCCTCATCCCCAAGCAACTATTGCCACATTTCTCTCCTCCCTACCCTTGCCAAGCTTCAAGAGGACATTGTCCTCTCCCAACTCTCTTCTTTCCTATCTGACACCTCCTTTTTCACCCCTTTCCAGTCTGTCCTCAGGAAAACCACTCAGCCACCACCTCTCTCCTACAGCTCACTGACTCTGTCCTCACTGGGACTGAACATGGCCAAATCACCTATACCATTTTTGTCGACCAGGCAAAGGCCTTTAACACCATATCTCACTCCCTTCTCCTAGACTCACTCCCGGCAGCTGGCCTATCTCCCTCCACCACAAACTGGTTCAAGGCCTACCTTATTGGCAGAACCCAATCAGTAAGGATCTTGGACACCACCTCACCTCCCCTCCCAATTAGCACTGATGTCCCCCAGGACTCTGTATTAGGACCCCTCCTACTCTCCATCTTCTTAAATGACCTTCCCTCTGTTTGCTCCCCTCCTCTGCAATTCGTATGTATGCCGATGATACAGTCTTGTATGCATCTGGCTCCTGTCCTGTTGAGGTTACAACCAACTTACAGCAAGACTTCGACAAGGTTCAGCTCTGGTTTGCTAACCATCAACTTTTCCTCAATGCCAAGAAGACTGTCTCCATGACCTTTGGCACAAGGCAGAGACTCTGTAAGCTTCCCTCCCTACCCACTTTCCACACCCTTGATGGGACTTTACTTAAGGACATGTCCTCCTTCAGGTACTTAGATGTTTGGCTGAACCAACACCTAAACTTCTCTGGACACATTGACTCCATCCAAAAAAAACTGCGCCCCAAGCTTGGTGCCCTATTCAGGAATGGGAGGGCTTGGCCCGAGGTTCAGTGTGGGGAATAGCTCCTCCTACAACCTCTATTTAAGCCCTCCACTAAAGCACCTCCCTTGCTTAAGGAGTGTTTTTTTATGCTCCTTGGCTCCCTGCGTGGCTCGTGTGGCTGTGCTTCTGGTGTTTCCTGCTCCCTGTTCGTCTCTTTCTGTGCTCCCCTCCTGTCTTCTTTTCCCTCCCCTTCCCTCCCTGTGTTCCATTCCCCCCTTTTGTGCTGTGTGTCTGTTCTGTCTCCTCGGCCTCTCTGTCCATCCTTCTGCTCTCCCCTTTGCTGTCCTGGGGTTCCCCAATGTGTGTCTCCTGTTTCTTTTTTGGGCCTTCTCTGGCCCCTCCAATGACAGTTCTGGGCATTCCCGCTCTGCTCTCTTCATCCCAGTCTCATTTTCTGCAGTGCTTCCCTTTCCTGTTTTCCCCTACCTTTGGGCAGTTAGATATAACCAGCAACAAGCTACAGCCAAGGTACACAGTTTACTGTTCGGAACTTCATGCCTTTCAGTCCCCGCTATACCCGCAGCTCCTACTCTTGAATCGGAACTCCAATCACCAAGCCTCACTTCTTTACTCCCACCCAACCTAATCCCTACTTGGACAACGGGACTCCAGACCAGCTCACAACACCGCCGTACCTGTAAGTACCTCCGATTTGTAATTGTGTCTTGGTCTGCACCATTCATTCGAATCTATGGCTTCATCAGCAGAGACTCTCGCCTAACTGAGCACTTGCTCCTCGCATGCCAACCCACCTGTGAGCCACCTTGAATCACTGCCTCCCCCAGTTCAAGACATTCCCTGGACACCAGCCTTTCTTAGCGAGGCATGGCCCCCCGCACACACATTCTCTCTGTAGTTTCTCTCATTTTCTCTTCCTCCTCGCCACTTTTGCCACACCAGAATGTAACAACTAAATATCCTGGAGCTGCAGCTTGATGTATCCATACCTGTCAGCACTACTCTGCACTAGTTGCTTTCCCAACCTCTTGCTGCCTGATCTCTTTCACCAGTGCAGCATACCAGCAGCGCAAATCCATCTGCAGCACTTGAATGCAAGACAGTACCTTCAGAACAATCTTTACAGATTAGCTGTGTTCTAATTCGGCTACTTCATGCTACTCCATGTAGTACAGGGTATATGCGTGTGTGTGGGGGGCAGGGGTGTATTCAGGCTTCCCTTGGACACTCCATTACAGGACTGCAGGCAGCTTGCTCCAGCTGTGGCATCCTTTCAGGCCGTTATTGGGTTCAGCACAACAGCATCCAAAGCTCCTGCTGTACATCAGTGTGAAGAAAGGAGTTCTATCCCCTTCGGACTAAGAGACAGCCCACTACAAAGATTTGCCTTGAAGCAGTGAAGTTACCATCCCTAGTAGAAATCAATTTGTCAGTTCACCTGCCCTTCAGGGGTACGAATCCTGCTATGGCCGTATCCTCTCTGGCTGAACCCAGATGCCATGTATCCACTCCCTTAAGACTCAGAGTCTTGTCCCTGTGTCTCACCACCTCAGTCCTCCCTTATTTCTTTTTATTTTTGCTCCAGGATGCTCTACCCTGCTACTGCTGCTATCTGTGTGTTCCTTCCCTACCATGATATATGTACATCATCTCACCCCTCAGTTACTTTACCAACCATTTCAACTGCTATCCACTCCTCCTTCGTCCTATACCTACTTCACATACTACATTTTCTCTCTTTGCAGCAGTGTTCTGCCTTGGCCAGTCCATGCCAGCAGTATTCCAGACTCCGTTCCTAGCTCGCACCTTCTGAGGTGCTCAGCAAAGGTTGGCTTCCCCTGTCTGCCGGAGATGGGATTCCATCATGACCACTACATACTACATACTGACTTGACATCTTCTGTCCCTAAATGTGCAAGGCTCGCCCCGACTACCAGGGATGGGAGCTATGTCCACGATCTACAGATGGTGTCATACCTTCTCTACCTCATACCAGTTGTCACTTCCCTTCAGGAACGGAAATCTTATGCCCCGCATAGCCTTATCATTCTAACTATGCCTGGTTGCCTCAAGTCACCCTCATCCGCCTCTGCCTCCCCTGATGGGTACTGAGGTTTACAATCTACTGCTTCAACTTACATGTTCTCAGCTTGCTACCCAGATCCTACTTCCATCCAAGAACATGACTTGTCTGACTTTCCTTCTCCATCTTCCACACCTGATGCAGATTTGCCATTACCTTTCAGGAACAGACCTTCTCCACCACATACTCTCATTGTCCTACTTTCAGTAGCCACATCCAGTCAGGATCATCTCGCTTCAACCGTCCAGCCTGGATGCACGGCCTTCCATTCCACTGCTTCTCACATGTTCATTCTCCACCTGCCATCTGATGCCATGACCCTTCTGGAACTGGACCTCCAACTGCTTGTAACCTCCATTTCTCCTTGCCCAAAACCTTTCTTCCAGCCTCACTGCACTACCTTGCTTGGTCTTTCGCATGGGCTCACATCACTGTGTCCACTATCTGCTTTCTCTACCCAATGCAGGTCACCGTTTCCCTTCGGGAACAGGGCCTTCCCACTCCACCTGCCTTACACCTCTCAGCTCTGCCTGATGACTTCAACAGTGGATCTTCTCCCCGTCTACCAGGCAAGGTGTCCTGTTTCTGGATCCACTCTTTTCTGCATTCCTTGACTATGCTCGGTTGCTGATTCTCTTCCGAACCAGGACCTCATCGACTTATTTGCCTCCATCCTGCATGTTTGCCACTTCCCTCCAATCACTGGACCCCTCAGCTTTGAATGACTTGCCTTCTTCTGCTCCACTCACCATCCCGCTCTTCTATGGAACATCTTATTCAACCCCTTGGCTTCCTGTCCCTCATGATTTGGTTCTCGTCTGCTGCTCCACTGTGGGACCTTTCTCCTTCTTAGCTCGAATTCCTTTTGTCCCTTCTCTGGTTGGTTGAACCCATCGTTGGATATAGGACTAATGTGCCTTGACCCAGACGATCTGAGTACACCACCTTTGCTTTTTGCCCTCCATGGATTGTCTTCTAGTTACTATTACAGCTTTCCTGCATCTTGCTGCTGGTCACCGGGGGCCAACCCAGTTATGTTCCTTTCTGCTTAGTTTGTCACCTGGCATCACCTAGCTCATCACTTTCCTTGGATCATTCCTTCAGTTCTTCAGGATTCAATCTGGACTTCCTTCCAGTTTGTCTGGCTGCTTCTCAATGCTGCCTTGCTGGCTCAGGGCTTTGTGCTGTCTGCTGTGACTCTTTTGGGCCTGGTACCTTATCTCTGACCATACTCTTACCAGGTCAACTGCTCTTCCATATTAGTCATCTCATACTCCTACTCTGGCCATTCTAACAGTACCCTTCCACTTCTCATTGGATCACTCATTCATTACTCTGGAGAAATGCTACTGCCAGCAAACTTCCCTCGGCTAACACACCTCATAGACTCTGACAACATTATAGAGTTTTATATAATGCCCAATCAGCTCCTCATGATCATTCATGGAATCCCATTCACCTGGACAATAGGAAGATCTTCTCATCCCTATTGAATATACCCTCTGACTCCTCTTCATTCAAGTACCATGACTTCCCTGTCTGTTTTGTCTCACTGGCTATCCTCCTACATGGAAATATCTTAAATCCTTCTGCTATGCTCTGGCCTTGTAATTAGTATCACTTCTACGGGTACCAGGAATTGCAAGATAATCCATTCAACTACAGATATCATCTACCTTACCCACTGCAGCCTCTCCTACTAACACCAATTATGTTAACCACGTTACTTGACCTCTACTCCTCAACAGTCATTGCTTGTTTTAAGAATTTCACAAATGTCTTCCAGAATATTTGTCATGGGATCTCCACTGCCTAGCTGATTACTAACGCCACACCATCCAGACCATCATTTTAGCTCCTGGACATCGCCATTCCTTATACAATCATCCGCACCTTTTCATGTGGTACTTTCAGCCGGGTTACCCACTCTTCCAGCAGACCCTTCAGCCTCTTCTTCTCAAATTACCTTCATTAATCTCTGCAGTAAATATCATCACCAAGAACTGGCTCTCTCAAATTCTAACCGGCAATCCGTAACAGTCAAGACAAATTCACCAGCTCAGTCTTAGCCTCCCAATTTGTCTTAAACAGCCATAGCACTAAGATCCTATGGCATCCTGCACTAATCAATCTCACTACCAATTCTGCCTACAGACTCTTCCTTACATCCACTTCCAAGCATCTCTGAAGTACTTCGGCATCAGGATTACCTGTAAACTTAACCAACCTATGCCAACACAGTGCATCTCCTAGATGATCACACCACAGAAATACCCGCACTTACTTCAGACAATGTACCAGCAGAGTATTTACATATAAAGTCACAAACATCATGACCAAAGAAGCCATCCACCCCTTATACTGAATTTCCAATCATGTCCCATATACATTAGGATACCATCTGGACTGCTTTGTTTGTTTACTAATGACTTATGGCATTACTGTCATCAGTCACTTAACTCTCCTCTACTCATTTTACTCTGGGATGCTTACTTAGTGACTTATCACTCATTAATTAATCAATTCTTTACCTCCAGATTACCTTGAACATCAAACCTTACAAGAACTGTATCAGTCACCCATAACTTTACAAATCATTGCAAATCCCACAGTGTACTGTCTGGTTTTATATCGATCACATTATGCTCTCCTGACTCATTATGCCCCTACAATCCCTTTGAACAAGCATCTTTCGTCACCTTGGAAATATGGACTACATAAGCCCTTCTTCACTTGGATCTGCTCCACACATAGGATTCTACCATCCCTACAGAAAAGAAGTACCCTTCATTCTCAGGATCATCATTCAGTCTGCATTGTCCTTGGACTGAGAATGAATCATCATCTCCAGAGCACTTTCAGACTCTCTTCTACTCATTTCTACTTCATGGATGTTTCCTTAGCGACTCCTCATTCATTATGGAATTCCTTGCCTCCAAACCATACCTTGACATTCAAACTTTTCACAAGCTGGATCATTCACCAATGATTTCTTGTACCTTAGCATTTCCGCCATTCCCTGTCTAGTAACGTATCAACCAAGTCATGCTCCCTCTGCTCATTATACCCTTGCAATTCCATGAGACAAGCATCATTCATCATCTTGGAAACTTGGTCTTCCTTCACCTGGATTTACTTCACACTTCAGATTATGTCGCTCCTTCAGAAAAGACCTACTCTTCAACCTTAGGATCATTGTTCAATCTGCATCACCCATGGATCGAGGATGGATCATCGCCTCTCCAAGCAGCTCACCAACCTCAAATTAGCTATGGTTACTAGAACCTAAGCCCTTCTCCTTTCCCAGAGACCTCTGGCCATGGATTCTCAGAGGTTTCCTCCACCTGGGGATTTTTCCTTTCCTGAGTGCCAGGGGGTCATACGCTCCATGAGTTGGAGGAAGTATCTTTTTGGGCCTTCTATTCCCTACAAATTAATACCTACAAACCTACTACTCAAGGGTGGGAATAGAGTAAAACCACAAAAAGTATTACAAGTTACACAAGCACTACATACCTCATCTCTCACCATTGCTATTCCACAAACATTGAATGGGAGGGCATGGCCCAAGGTTCAGTGTGGGAATGGCTCCTCCGACAGCCTCTATTTAAGCCCTCCACTAATGCACCTCCCTTGCTTAGGGAGTGTTTTTTGTCCACCACATCTCCTTCTCCTCCTTCTCCAGTACTCTTCTCACCCTTGTTCATGTGCATTCTGTTCCCTTCAAATTAATACCTACATACCTATGTCTACCTAGGATGGAAATAGAGTAAAGCCACAAAAAGTACTACAAGCACTATATACCCCATCTCTCCCCATTGCTATTCCATAAACATCGAACCATAGTTGCATCCCTCCTACAGCTAGACATGAACTTGTTCAGAAGATGATACTGCCCATTTTTGACTACTGTGATGTAGTCTATAGTGCTGCCCCTAAGTCCTCCCAGGCCAGACTGGACACCTCCTTCAATTCCTTCTGCTGCTTTGCCCTTGACACCCCCCTTGCACCCATCACTGTGATCTTCATCATGCCCTATCCTTCCCCTCTCTCACAAATAGGCGACTCTCCCACTGTGCCAAATTCAGCTCCAAGCACTGGTTGGCTGAGCTCCCTCCCTACCTTGCCTAATCCTTTAAAACATCCCCACCTCCCATTACCTTAGATCTACTGACTCCCGCACCCCAGTAGTCCCCCAAAGAAACAACCAAATCAGCCAATCCAAGTACTCCCACCACCTCCCAAAAATTTGGAATTCCCTCCCCTTCAAATCCGGCACTCATCCTCTGCCTACTCTAACAGCTCTGCACTTAAAAATGACCTTGCACCTAGCTGCTTCTGCTGGTCCCTGCCTAATACCCTTCTACAATCCCTGCACAATCCCTACCCCTCTACCATCACCTTCTCCTTACCTGGTGTACCCCTTCCCCCCAAAATTCTTTCTCTCCTCTCCAAAGTGCTTACTGGTCTCCATTGCTCTCTCACGGAATGTAAGGGACCCCATATGCTGTCCATGGATCCTTCTCCTATCCCATCTAGGGGCTCATATCTCTTCTCAACTCCCTTTCCCCTACTATCCCTATTTCTCCCTAGACTTACTGTCCTCTTGCAGGGTTCTAGCATCCTGAAGGGGTCTTTTCTTCTTCTAGGCTGATCACATTCCCCCTCTCAACCAGTCTCCCTTGCCCATACAGTCCTCTTGCAGGGTTCCCAGCATCCTGAAGGGGCCCTACTGCATGTAGGCATGTCACCTCTCCTTCCCCTCTATTCCAGGCATGTTGCCTCTCCTTCCCCTCCCTATCCCCCATTCTCCCTTGTCCTTGCAGTCCCCCTGCAGGGTTATCTGCATCCTGAGGGGGTCCAACTGCACCCAGTCTGTCTTCTTTCTTCCCTCTGCTACCTTCCTTTCCCCCTGGCTATCACATTCTTCTTGCAGGGTTCTCCACATCCTGAAGGGGTCCAATGTTGCCCAAAGCACTTCTCCCCTCCTCTAATTAGCACTATACTAGCCTTTCACACCTCCTTCTAGGGTCAACTCTATCTTGTTGGACTATTAATTAGGCCCCATCCCCTGCATGGAGTCTAATTCTCCTCCCCTCAAGGGATCTATTCTCACTCACCTATTAATTCCCCCACCCCCACCTCTCCTATCTCCTATTTCTTTCATGTTAGCACTTGTTTACTTATTCTCACACACCTATTAATCCCCCCACCCTCCTACCTCTACTATCTCCTATTTCTCTCATGTTAGCACTTGTTTACTTATTAACCCGGCACTTCTTATTGTTCCTCTCTTTCTAACTATTATGTGCTACACTGTTGTAATACTGTTTGCATTTACCTGCCTTTTGTAATACTATTTCGTATCACCTACCTTACAACTGCATGTTAAAGTTGTTCTTGTAATTTGAATGTTCAATAACTATCCCTATTGTACCCTTTCCCCCCAGGTCACACCGGGAGACAAGCAACTTGTCACTCAGTGTGCCTTTCTGGTGAAACATTTCAATAAATAAATAAAAATAGGAGGGATATATAGGCCTCCAAATCAGGTGGAGGAGTTAGACAGGCAAATGATGCAGGTGACTCGAAGGGTGTCAAATAAAGGGGAGTTTGTACTACTGGGGAACCTTAATATGCCAGATGTAGAATGAGGAATCTGAAAGGCAATATCAGCCAATAGCAGTGAGACACTTGAACCACTGCAGGGATCATTTCTACATCAGCTGGTTAAGAGCCCACAGGGGATATTTCGTGGTACTCTGGCGAGGATAGTGTTGAAGAGGTTATTGTGGAGGCTGTCTGAGTACAAAGTGATCACAACACAGTAAGTTTCAAGATACAAATAGGGAAGATGATAAATAAGACCAGTACGAAGGTTCTGGACTTTAGGAGGGTGAACTTTAATAGAATGAGGGGGATTTTCAGGGAGGAAATGAAATGTGGTGACCAGATAGAGGATGTAAAGGAATTGTGACAATTTATTAAGGAGACGTTATTAAGAGCAACTGAGCTATGCATAAGGAGGGTAGGAAAAAAAACAAGAAAAGAAGGTGGTCTCTTTGGTTTTATAGGGAGGTTGTAAGGGCAATCAATCAATCAAAAACTTTATTTAACCAGGCAATTCATCCTTGAGCAAGCTGATTTGCAAGATGGTCCTGGGCAGAAAACATACAGTAAAGACAGAGACTGATAATTACAATACAGTGCCAGTAATATAAAGGTACAATGCATTCAGACTTGGAAGGAGTACAATAATAAAAATTATAAGGGTAACTAGATACAGTGAGTATAAGAGAATTCAACAGGTCAGGGGGAAGGAGGCTGAAGGGCTAGGGGATCAGCTTAACAGAGAGCGGCTATAGCAGCCAGGAGAGACAGGGGAAGAGAAGGCAGTGCTGGTGTTGATGGAGTAAGAGCTAAAGTTGTCAATGGCCAGGGCAGGAGAATGGCAAGGTACTTATAAGTTTACCTGAGGCAGGCACAGGTATCCCTTAGATAGCATGCAAACAGCATTTTGAAAGTGAAGACCCCAGGCAAGGAGGTCAATTTTACAGTCTTTTGGGCTGTGTTCCATAGAGAGGGGAGAGAGCATTAGATGGCAGCTGAACCATGCCACATCTTTATTCTAGGTACCATGAAGATTACCAGAGCGAGTCTTCTTAGAACATATGACCCCTGAGCTTTCACAAAGATGTTAGAGATATAGGTAGGCAGTGGACCAGTTAGGGCCCTGTAAAACCAAAGAGGGCATTTCTTTGCCTCCTAATCAGAGAGGGAGGACCAGCCCAGCAACTCACAGAGAAGGCAGTAGAGTGAAAAGTCTAAGATGAACCTTGTGCTGGTGGTAGAGAGAGTCTAATTTATTTAAGGCTGCAGGGACAATGGCTATAGAGAAAGTCTCATAGTCAATCATAGGAAGGAAGGTTATTTGGACTAGTCTCTTCCTGGCTTCTAGTGTAAGCAAGTGTCTAAGATGAAAGAAGATGCCTAGTCATTGCCTTAGGTTTTTTTGAAGCTTGGACAAGTGGGCCGTGAAGCTTAACCTGTTGTTTAACCAGAATCCCAAGTACTTAAACTTATCCGCAATTTCCTGTGATTCACCTAATAGTGAGTGAATCTGGGGGTTTGCTGGAAGCATGGTGGCATAGGAGAGATGGGGTGAGATAATCATGCTTTAGGTTTTTTTTGCATTAAGCAGTAGCTTAAGCTTTAGCAGATTATGCTAAAGGGTGATAAAGTCCTGCTGGAGTTCCTTATGGGCAGTTTCAGAGAAGGAGCTAATGGCATAAAAAAAGTATCATCAGTGAATAGATGTACGTTAGCTGTACGGATGCTGGCATCAACATTGTTAATGTAGATTGCAAAGAGTATAGGGTCCAAAATAGATCCCTGCTGAGAGTTTTCAAAGGAGACAAGTCACCCTGAGCTTTTATTTGTTGCATTCTGTTGGTTAGGACTCAAACCATTTTATTGCAGTGCTATCCGGGCCAATTCTGCTCAAGATGGCAAGTAGGATGCTATGATCCACAGAATCAAAGGCCTTGCTAAGGTCTAAGAAGAGGGCATAAATATGTTTTTTTGTGTCAACAGCAGTTTGCCAGTCATTAGGCACATTGGCAAGAGCAGACAATGTGCTGTGCTTAGGTCTAAAACCCGACTGGATTGAATTTAGCAGGTTTTCTGAGTAAAGGTACTCTCTAAGCTAGGAGCTAGAAGGATAGCTTTTGGAAGATATAAGAAAACTCAGATTGTGACAGACATAGTAAATTATAAGGAGAAACTGAGACAGAGGGGTAAATTGATTAGGAGAACAAAAGCAGAAACAGAAAAGAGACTTGCTAAACATGTTAAATGAGGAGATAAGACTGTTTTTAGATAGATGGGGGAAGAGGAGGAAAAGACAGGGGATTGTGAGTTTGAGGGGGAAGGGGAATTAAGATTGAGGGGGACTTTGAGAAAACTGAGGTTTCAAATAGTTATTTTTGCTCTGTATTCATAGTGGAAGGAGATGGAAAGGGACCCAAGTTAAAGAAGAAGAAGGGAAGAGATGAATGTGGGGTGGATCAAACCCTTTTAAGTGAGGAAAGAGTTAAGGAAGAACTTGGAAAGTTAAAGGTAGACAAAGCAATAGGGCTGGATGGCTTGCATCCAAGGGTTCTTAGGGAGTTGAAGGATAAGTTGGTTACACATTTAACAAAGTTATTTAACTTATCTCTAGATACAGGGTGTGTTCCGAGTGACTGGAGGACAGTAGATGTCATACCACTGCACAAGGGAGGCTGCAAGGATGAGGCAGGGAATTACAGACCTGTCAGCTTCACATCAGTGGTAGCAAGGTGATGGAGGTGCTAATAAAGGAGAGAGTGGTAAAATACTTAATGGACAATAAACAATTAAATGAAAAGCAACATGGATTCACTAGTGGAAGATCTTGCCAAACAAATCTAATAACATTTTTTGATGGGGTAACAAGGGTGGTTGATCAAGGAAGGGCAGTTGATGTTGCCTACCTGGACTTCAGTAAGGCCTTTGACTCTGTCCCTCACTGCAGGCTGGTAAATAAAACAAAGTGCCTGAGGGTGGGATAGAAAATAACTAGATGGGTAGAAAATTGGCTGAAGTATAGAAGTCAGAGGGTGGTGGTAAATGGTGTACATTCTGGGGTAAGGAAGGTTATGAGTGGGGTTCCTCAAGGGTCTGTACAGGACCAATCCTTTTTTAACATATATATTAGTGATATATCACAGGGGATTGAAAGAAAAATGTGTCTGTTTGCAGATGATGCAGAATTATGGATTAGGGTTGACACTGAAGGGGTTGAGGCCATGAGGAGGGATTTGAGTATACCAGAGAAATGGTCAGAAACATGGCAGCTGAAGTTCAATACATAGAAATGTGCGGTGATGCATATAGGGTGCAAAAATTGACTGGTCAAGTACTCACTGGGTGTGAGTATACAAAGCAAACATAACAGAAAAGGTATCTGGGGATTATAATATCAAACAACCTTAGGATAAGTGACAAATATATAAGGCATTTGACAAAGCTAATAGAATGGTGTGCATAGAAAGGGGCATAACTAGTAGGAAGAGGAAGGTGCTGATGCCAAACCACACATGGAGTATGGGGTACAGGTCAGGCCTCATTTAAGAAAGGACATAGATGTAATAGAAAAGGTACAGAGTAGGCAACAAGGATGGTGCAGAGTATGCAAGGGAAACCATAGGAGACAAGATTGAGAGCATTAAATCCGTATCCACTGGAGTTTAGAAGAGAGAGAGAGGAGTCATGATAGAGACATTCAAGTACATGAAGGGGATAAATAAAGTGAGGGAAGGAAGTCTATTTAAAAAGAAAGTTGGAGTTAAAACAATAGGTCATACTTTAAAATTGGAAGGAGGAAGATTTAAAGGTAATGTAGGAGGGTGTTATTTCATTGAGAGGGTGGTTGAACCCTGGAACAGATTACCTGAAGAGGTGGTAGGTGCTAAAATGGTGTAGGGATTCAAGAGAGTGTGGGATAGACATATGGGGTTGGTTAGGGGACAGAGGATAGGCTCCTTGTGCACTCATGACAAGTAGGGGAGGGGGGAGATGGGCAGACTGAATGGGCCAGGATGGTCCTTATCTGCTGACACATTATTATGATATTATGATCTGCAACACCCCCCCCCCAGTTTTGGAGGGCTTACCTTGACTACCTCATTGCGCTCCACTAATGCCCACTGCCTGGTAGACATCCAGCCTAGAAGCTAAATCCATGTGCAGTTGGGTCCTGCTGTTGCTCTGCATGTGTGTGCCATCTTATGCCACTGTATTATCTCTTTAAGAGCTCCAGCCCATTGTACAGTGTAAATAGCCTGGGCTGGGTCCGCATAAAGCAAGGCTCATAACCAGCCAGGCTTTACCCCCATTGGCTCCACTCTGCGGTAGCTGGCAGAACAGAGAGCCCTTTCATAATCTTATAATACCCAAGGGCTCCACTTTCAGTGGCCGGTAGCTCGGCCGGTCCTGGTATTTCATCCAACTCGCATGGTGTTGTGCAATGCTAGATCTATTAAGAACAAGAAGGCTATTATAGTCGATCTTATTGGGTCAACAGATCTGGCTTGCATCACCAAGACCTGGCTGGATGATAATGCTGGCCATATTTTGGCGGCAGCGATTCCAGCCGGTTTCTCGGTGATACACTGTGCGAGGTTGGATCGTAGGGGCAGGGATGAACTAATCTGTTTTAAATCAGAATTGAACCTTGTGGATGTGCCAGTTGAGGGAATCAGATCCTTTGGGTGTGTCATGGTCACGGGGTGTGGGGTGCAGGATCATTCTCATTTACTGTCCACCCGGAGCTGAGAAGTTGTTCCTGCAGGAAGTCACGGACTTCGTCATCAATATGGTATTGGAGTCCCCCAGATTGATGGTGCTGGGTGACTTAAGTGTCTGGGTCGATGACGAACTCTCCCTATTTGACTAAGACTTCCTCCAACTTATGCTTTCATTGGGTTTCACACAGGCAGTTGCCTCTGCGACCCACATTAAAGGCTACTCGCTGGATCTGATTTTCCTCATGGGGATGGAAACCTCCAACTTGGTGGTGAAACTGGTCATTTGGTCGGATCACCATTCCATAAGGTTCAATTTTTTTGCTCCCCCTTATGGATCTGCCCTGTGTAGATGGTCCAATACTACCCCTTGTTGGGGTGTGACCCCAGATGGTCTTTTGGTGGAATTGGACCTATCAGGATTACTGGGTACAAGTGAGGGTCCCAAGAACCTTCTACAAGCCTATAATTGGGCTGCGGCGGGGCTCTGGATGCCTTGACTCCTGTCCGGGTTCACCTTCTCACCCTCCACCTTCAATCCCCTTGGTTTGATGAGGCTTTGAGGGAGCTGAGGCGAGAAGGGTGAAGGTTAGAACATAGCTGGTGGAGAACCGGCCTGGATACCGACAGACTTGATGGGACATTTTAGAGACTATCAGTCAGCAATCTCCCATAAGAAGGCTGAATTCCTGTGCAGAGAGATTGCTGCAGCTCAGAATTGACAAATCTAAATGATTTCTTTGACTGGGTGACCAAAGTAGTAGACCAGGGAGGGGCTGTGGACATGGCCTACCTAGACTTTAGCAAGGCATTTGACACAGTCCCGCACAAAAGATTAATAAATAAATTAGCCAGCCTGGGAGTGGGTCCCAGTGTGGTAGCCTGGGTAAAACACTGGCTGGACAACAGGACACAGTGGGTAATAGTAGATAGAGTCCACAGTGAAGAAAGGGGGGTTACTAGTGGGGTACTGCAGGGTTCAGTACTGGGGCCAGTCCTTTTTAATGTCTTTATAAGTCACATTGCAGAGGGACTGGAAGGGAAAGTATGTCTCTTTGCAGATGACACAAAGATCTGCAACAGGGTTGATATGCAAGGTGGGATGGAAAGGATGAAAAGGGACTTGGCAAGGTTGGAGGAATGGTCAAATGTATGGCAGCTTAGATTCAACACAAAGAAGTACAAAGTAATGCACCTGGGTAATAAAAACCCAGGGGAAGAGTACATGATTGGGGGTGAGATACTGACAACAACAAAAATGGAAAGGGACCTGGGGGTAGTCATATCAGATGACCTAAAGGTGGGTCAGCAGTGTGAGAAGGCAGTAAGGAGGGCTGGAGCAATGCTGGAATGCATAGGGAGAGGCATCACCAGTAGAAAACCTCTGTACAGACAGTTGGTAAGACCACATCTGGAGTACTGTGTACAGTTCTGGAGACCCCATCTCTGCAGAGACATAGACAGGGTGGAGGCTGTCCAGAGGAGGGCAACCAAAATGGTGCAGGGTCAGCACCAGAAGACATATGAAGAAAGACTAAAAGAGCTTAAGATGTATAGCCTCGAGGAAAGGAGGGAGAGGGGGACATGATAGAAACTTTCAAATACCTCAAGGGAATCAACAAAGTTCAAGAGGGTAGCATCTTTCCGAAAAAGAGATGTGCAAGAACAAGGGGGCACAATTTGAAGATAGTGGGGGGGGTGGTGGCTCAGAGGTAATGTGAGGAAGTATTTCTTCACAGAGAGGGTTGTAGATGCATAGAATGGCCTTCCTGAGGAGGCCATAGAGTCAAAAACAGTGGGGGAATTCAAGAATGCATGGGACAGACATAAGGCAATTCTAGTGGGGGGTAGGTGGAAGTAGGCTGTTGGTTAATGAGGATGTTCAGCTTATTCATTAGGTAGGGAAATGGGCAGACTAGGTGGGCCAAGTGGTCCTTATCTGCCATCAGATTCTATGTTTCTGTGTTTCAATGGAGATGGCCGAGTTCCCTTGCTCCCTGAAGGAAGCAGTGGTGACTCCCCTTCTGAAGAAATCTTCACTTGACCCAGACTGCCCCGCTAACTACCGACCGATCTCTAACCTTCCCTTTGTTAGGAAGGTTATTGAGAAGGTCGTGGCACTACAGTTGGAGAATTATCTTACCATCCATTACATCTATGATCCTCTCCAGTCCAGATTTCGTAAAAGGCATAGTAGTGAGACTGCTCTGGTTTGGGTGCTCAGTGATCTCCTGATTGTGAGAGACCAGAGATTCCGCACCATCTTGGTATTTCTTGATCTCTCTTCAGCCTTTGACACCGTGGACCATGGAGTGCTGCTGGATCACCTGCATGTCATCTGCGATCTGTCTGGTACAGTCCTCAGATGGTTTCACTCATTCCTCACTGGCAGATCATGGAAGGTGGTCTCAGGGGTTATTCCTCTGAGACATTCTCTCTGCCTTGTGGGGTGCCACAGGGTTCCGTGCTGTCCCCCATGTTGTTTGCAGTGTATACAGTATGCTGCCATTAGGAGACATTGTGAGATGGTATGGGCTGAGGTTTCACTGTTATGCAGATGATACATAGCTCTACCTGTCTTTTGCATCCAACCAGGATAGTGTGCTCTCAGTCTTTAATAACCGACTTGCAGAAATCCAGGATTGGATGAATACCAGCTGGTTGAAACTTAATTCTGACAAGACTGAGGTGTTGGTGGTAGATCCTGGCCACAGAGGGGTCGGGGATGGGGTGTCCCTAATGAATCTGGCTTGGGGGGTCCCAGCTACCAATCTCTGAACTGGTGTGAAATCTGGAGGTAATTCTTGATGACGGTTTGACACTTCATTCTCAGGTGCCGGCCGTAGTTAAGTCCTCTTTTTTCCCATCTGAGGAATATCACCTGGATTAAGCACCTAGTTCCATCTGGCAACTTGCCAACTTTGATTCACACTTTTGTGACTTCACACCTGGACTACTGTAACTGCCTTTACCTAGGGTTTCAGGGGGTTGATATCCGCCACTTGCAGCTGGTGCAGAACGCTGCGGCCAGGCTGTTGTCTGGATCATCTCAATCCAGTCATATCATACCTGTGCTGCGCAAACTGCACTGGCTGCCAGTTCAGTGGCAGATCACCTTCAAGGTCAGCTTGCTGACCTAAAAAGCCCTATACAGACAGGGACCGAGCTGCCTGCAAGATCTCCTGCATTCTTACTGCCCTCTCTCACTGCTCTGCTCAACCAACGAGGGATTGCTGGAGATTCCCAGGGTACGATTAAAAACATCTGGATCAAGGGCATTTTCATTTTCAGTCCCAGCCCTGTGGAATTCTTTGTCTCATAGGGTACGAGAGTGCCTGACAGTGGAGAGCTTCAAAGCTGCCTTAAAGACCTATTTATTTCAGTTGGCATTTGGTGCTGCTTTGTAATGGATTGTTACTGTTATCATTGAATTGTGATTACTGAATTATTGAATTGTATTTTAATATTTTATGCTTTTAATTGTTGTTTGCTGTTCAGCACTCTGATACTTTGTGGAGAGAGTACAATATAAATAAAGTTTATTATTATGAATATTAAATATTTATCCCTAAATATTTGGTGTTCTTTAAATAAAATAACTTCTCTGAACTGCCTGTACTGCAGCACTAGTTTGTTCCGATGGGCGCCACCATGTTTCCTGGTTTAGACCAATTGGAACTGAAGGGTCCTCAAGGGGTGCTAATTACAATGGATTATGGGTGAAACTGTGAACTTTCTTGTTGGCACCTAAACGGACCACTAGCAGCACTCTAACTGTGATTGACAGCTCCTTTAGCCAACTGGGTTACAGGGATCCCCGATCTAACTGCAGGAATGTTTGAAACATATTTAGATCTGCTCAAGACACTAAGAAGGCAGCAGCCTGTGTTTTCAGGCTGTGGAGATTCTCTACAGGAAGGGCCTGTATTGCCTCCTGTGGTCCCAGTTTGGTCCACAAAGGGATCGGACACTTGAAACTGTGTGTGGCAGACTTGTAGAGGTTTCCCCAAAAGCAACTGGGGGAAACTGGCAAGAAAGCCAAAAGCTGAGGAGTCTCTTTGTTTCTTTAGCCACGAGCTGAGGCCTAACACATGTGTGTGGAGGCATTGATCCTGGGCCTCCTGAAGCAAAACAAGAGACACTTGTGTGCAGTAAGGACTTTCATTCGCCAAAGTCCTGCTGGAGGGTTCAAGAGCATGTAGACCAAGTTTAAAGTAAAAAAGAGACATTTCTTTCAATATGGGCCTCTGTCAGAAAGGGCCCAGACACTGTTACTGTGTCATCTTCAGCAACCTGGTGAGAGACCAGCCTCGGGGATTCAGCCCCTTCACAGCAAACGATCACAGGTTGCGACCACCTACAGGGAAAGGCCGTGAAGTGGAGGTGAGTCGTGTCAGCCCAGGTCTCCATCTACAGCTCATAAAAGCAGCCGGTCTCGATGTCACCAGAGCCTTCTGTCATCCACATCTTCTGGTTACAGTGAGTAAAACCAGAGTAGCTCCCTGTAACCAATCATCAATTGTAAATGGTACCACCTGACCTTGTTTGCCTATTTAATGTGTTTGCGAGTGACTGGGCCATCCGGCCATGGATACAAATAATTCATGGTTTACAAATGTGTTGCTACCAATTAGCCACCCTTCTTTCCATCAAGGGCCCCAACATTAACTACAACACCGGCGAACCCACGACATCGCTTCAGGCATGCCTGTCTTCCATTCTGGGTACCCAGTAGTTGCCAGACTGATAAATTCAGGGACTAAAGTGATTAAAAGCAACATAGCCTGTTTAATTACTGTACAGCAATCATTTGCCTAGATTCACATCCCTCCCTTGTTAATATCCCCCCGAATAAGTCTGATTTACTATTTTGCTGTTAACCTGGCTGGTGAGCATATTATTACTTGGTCTAAAGTTACAGAACTACTGCAAAGTTTTCTGAAAGTGCATGTGTGTGCTACTGAAACTGTCTTTTGCAGGGGGCTGCAGGGTAAATGCCGAGACCAAATCCTGCTGGTAAGTGGAAGTTGCATGAGCATATCATTAATGGTAAAACTGCTTTGTGTTCTTATTGTTAAGCATTGCAACTGTTTTTCTAAACCTAAAAGGTCACTAGGCAGGACCGTGGGTGGTTATAGCTTCCCAGAGGGCTATACCAACCTGGTTACTGACCCATTTAAGTATTACTCTGGGTGGAGGTACCATATTTGTAGTTCTACTGCTGGTAGGCACCCCTCAGTACCCATTATTTCTGAACCCAGGCCCTTCAATCTGCAGCCAGGAAAGCAGGCAGGGGTGGTAGCCCTTGGTACAGTGGTGCCAGGGTTACAGCTTGGAGGTACCACTGGGATTTGGTGTCCCCTAGTGGCCAAAATACAAACCTGCAGTTGGTCCCCTTATAAATACTAGTATTAAGATGGCAAACGTTTCTGGTGCTAAGTTTAAATTCCCTGCTGATAAAATGGCTGTATGCCAATTGTTGGGTTGTTGTGAGGCAGAAGAAGTTGACCCGCACCACACCTTAATGCTGTTAGATATCTCCCTAGGTACTGATAAAGGCACAATAGAAAACATTCTCTCTACCATTAAGTGTTCAGGCTGAGCTACAGTGAAGGGTCGAAATATGGATGAGGACACCCAAACACTAGTAGTTTTAATAGAGTGTCTTAATTTAGTGGGCATTTCAAGGATGCCCAAAGTCATTGTTTCTGATGAGTCCTCAGTGGCCTGGAAAGTGGTAACTAAGGACAGTGTAGTTTCCTCCTTGCCAGAGCACCCACCCGTGTCTGAGAGTTTCAAAGCAAAACTTGCCAAGTTGTTGCTGGCTGAAGGGAAGGGGGCTGAAGTGCTTCAGATGCTACTAAGCTCTGGTGGGGGTGCCACTCCTTGGAAAGAAGGGAAGGGAATAAGCCCATTTATGCCCCTCCCACCATAGACTCATAGAGAAGGTTGAAAATGTTTTCAGGGGCAGTACCTACCCCAGCTGGAGAGGAAGATTGGGCGACATGGGCAGATTATGCTGCTCTGCTGGTGCACGAATGGCAATGTCCTGAAGTGTAGAAGAGAAAAAGGCTAAGTGAAAGCCTCTGAGGTCCGGCTCTGGACGCTATTCGCTTAGTGTGAGCTGATAAACCAGAGGCATCTGCACATGATTATCTGGCCATGCTGGAAAATGTATTTTGAAGCCCTGAATTGAGCGAGGCTCTGCTGTGGAGGTTCAAAACCACCCAACAATGTCAGGGGAGCCCTTGTCTGTGTATATACCATGGCTTGAAAAGGCCCTACAAAAATGCTTCAGAAAAGAAGGTGTGGCAGACTGCAGCAAGCCAGGGGTCAAGATAAAGCCGGAGGTCATAAGGGACCATATGAGCTGCCCTCCCCCGCCCCTGAAACCGTAATGCAGACTGCAGGTTGACACATTTGCTTGGCTCCACATTTCAAAAGATCGCTGTGTGTGTTTTGCTGCCATTTTACTTTTTAAAAAAAAAAAGGGACTTCAGACCAATGCTCAAACTCAGCGACTTTATTTAATACTGCGTGCTTTTACAACTGCATTTACTGTCACCACACAAGTGGAGATAGTTTTCTGTTTAACAATTACTTTGTGAAAACTGGTACTTTGTTTCAGGAATACCTAGGTTACCTTAATTAATTTACTTTACTGAGCTATCTCTGGTAAATTGTACTTGCTGCAACCCCTAAGGTTGCCTTAACTCATTCCTGGGCTCACTGTAAAAACTGCAGCAACCCCTAAGGTTGCCTTAATTATTTGCTGGGCTCACTGTAAAATCTGTAAAACTTGTGCCCCTTAACTCTGTTTCTGAGCTCTTTCTCTGCTTTACTTACTGCTACTAAAACGGAGAAGTCAGTTCCAACGATACCCCTCCCCCTATCGTGGTAATCTCCTAACCCTCCCCCTCTATCAGGTATAAAGAAACTCACCATCTCTTTCTGTCTTCCACAGAAAGCCAGGGGTCAAGATAAAGCCGGAGGTCATAAGAGACCATAGGAGCTGCCCTTCCCTGCCCCCCCCCGAAACCGTAACGCAGACTGTGAGTGAGCGTTTCTTTCATCCCACATTTCAAAAGATCACTGTGTGTTTTCCCGCCGACCACAGCATCGGCTCCCCACCACCCCACCACCACCCTTGGTGGCTCTTAACTATATAACTTAGCTAACTCCCACCCATTTGCATTTGTAACCAATCAGACAACTTTCCCATCTGCAGGTTATATTCTATCACCACCAGAGGTCACACCATCTCCTAGGATCTCACTCATCTGTTCAAGTCATAACTTTTTCCTCTCTCGCTCCCTGCTTCTTAAGCTATAATTTCACCTCCCTAGCCCAACATGCTACTGTCCACTTTCATTTCTATCACTATGTTGCTCTCCTCTTGCTCCCTGCTTCTTCATACCCTAATTTCACCTCCCCAGTCCAGCATGCTACTGCCCACTTTCATCTCTATCACTATGCTTCTCTCCCTCCCTCCCCAGACAAAGTTGAACTTCACGTGTGCTCTACATCTGCAAAAAGACTGGCACTCTCCCTCCTGCCCTCCCCTCTCCTGTTTACCCCTGAGTGGGGAGTTGCCGCAATGGCTGACAGATACCCCTCTGCCCACACCCCTCTCCCCCTCAACAACTGCAACCTTAAAACTCCCTACTGTCCTACTCTGTATCAGTAGGAATCATTATGGGCACTGGACTCTATGTAGCCCTGCTGTCTCCTGCCTACCCCCAACCCTACTCCCACAACCGCTCCTCCACCCCCTGCCCCACCTCATCCTCCTCCTCCTGGTTGCCCCCCAAACCTTGAAGCTTCCAATACCCACCTATCATCCAGCCAAAGGGTATATGCTGTGTAAATGTCACCAACTATATACCCAAATGAGAAAAAAACACCTCTGGTCACTTGTCCTATTACTACTTCTAATGGGCAATGTCTACCCCAACCCTGGCCCAAAGACTGCCTCCCAGCCCATCCCCTTCCCTTCCAATTGGTTGCACATTGCCTCACTTAACATCTGCAGCCTGCAAAAAAAATGGGACCCCTTTCAGGGGTGGGTACTCCATCACCACCCTGATATCATTGGACTGAGTGAAATCTGGCTCTTCCCCTCTGTACTCTGTACCAGACTCTGCTGTTAACCTCCCCGGTTACATCCTCTATCGCTCTGATAGAGCAAGTAAACAAGGTGGTGGCTGTGCTGCCTACCTAAAAGACTCGCTGTCAGGCCAAATGCTCCCTACCCCGCAGCTAGCATCGAGGGCACAAGCTCTAACTCTAAAATTAGCTCTTGGCAGGTCTACCCCCCCAACTCACCATTGTCTACATTCCACCCAACAAACACAAACTAGCCTTCCAGGCAGTTCTGAACTATATCGCGACTCTACCACCTCAATATGAAAAACTAGTCACGGGTGACTTCAACATAAATTGGTTGGCCAAAAAAATAACCCCATATACTGATGATGCCACAGCGCTCAACCTCACCCAGGTTGTCACCTCACCCACCAGGGTAAATGCCCATACAGGGACATCCTCCCTCCTGGATCTGGTCTTCACAAACTTCCCTCACAGAATAACCAACACCCAGGTACTCCCCAACGCTCTAAGTGATCATTCTCCTGTGCTCTGCTCTTGGTCCTGCAGGGCTCCCAAACACCCCCCCAAAAAAATTACCTTACACTTCAAACTTGGCCCTGGCAAACTCTCCCAACTCAGGGCCTTCCTTAGAAACTGGGATTGGACACCCCTGGTAAACACCCTAGACCCCGATCATGCGCTTGATCTATTTATCTCCACATTCAATAGTATCTGTGATAATTTCACCCCCGTTACCAAGAAAATGCCCAAAGGAAACCAGGTCCCCTGGTTCTCTGATCACCTCCTGGGTCTAATGCAACAGTGTGACTCCCTTTGGCATAGTGCTAATGAAACCAAATGACCAGCTGACATGCAACGCTATAGGAAGTGGCGCAACAAATGCAGGTGGGCCCACTGCACCACCAAAGCAGACTATTACAAAGCGTCATTAACATCCACCTGGGGTGATGGGCATAAATTCTGAAATAATATTAAGGAACTCTGCGGTAAAACCCCAAACCAGCCCTCAGACCAATTAGAAATGGATGGTAACACCTCCACGGATTCCCTCAGCACAGCCTCAGCCCTAAACTCCGCTTTCACCAATCTCAACCATCTTCCCCCCCCAACTTCTTGACCATCCACTGGCCGGGGCCCACCCGCCTCCCCTTGCTCCTCTATTTCGCCTTCACATTTTCCCCGGCGGATGCCAAACCCTACCTAGCCAAACCCCTTAGCCACTCAATAAACTGCAGCGATTCCCTAGACCTGAAACTTCTCCTCCTTACATAGAAACATAGAATTTGACAGCAGATAAGGACCGCTTGGCCCACCCAGTCTGCCCATTTCCCTACCTACTGGATAAGCTGCAAATCCTAGTTAACCAGCAGCCTACTTCTTCCTACCCCCACCCCTTAGAATGGCCTTATGACTGTCCCATGCATGCTTGAATTCCACCAGTTTTTGACTCCAAAACCTCCTCCGAAGGCTGCTCCATGCATCCACAACCCTCTTGAAAAAATACTTCCTTAAATTACCTCTGAGCCGCCCCCTCTATCTTCAAATTGTGCCCCTTGTTCTTGCACACCTCTTTTTTTGAAAGATGCTACCCTCTTGGACTTTGTTGATTCCCTTGAGGTACTTGAACGTTTCTATCATGTCCCCCCTCTCCCTCCTTTCCTTGAGGCTATACATATTAAGCTCCTTTCGTCTCTCTTCATATGTCTTCCGGTGCAGACCCTGCACCATTTTAGTTGCCCTCCTCTGGACAGCTTCCATCCTGTCTATGTCTTTGAGGAGATTGGGTCTCCAGAACTGCACACAGTACTCCAGATGGGATCCCACCAGCTGTCTGTACAGAGGGATAACAACTTCCTGTTTTCTACTGGTGATGCCTCTCCCTATGCATCCCAGTATCCCCCCAACCCTCCTTGCTGCCCTCTCACATTGCTTGCCCACCTTTAGGTCATCTGATATGTCTACCCCAGGTCCCTTTCCATTTTGTTGTTGTTAGTATCTCACCCCCATTATGTACTCTTCCCTGGGTTTTGTTTCCCAGGTGCATTACTTGCACTTCTTAGCATTGAATCTAAGCTGCCATACATTTGACCATTCCTCTAACCTTGCCAAGTCCCTTCTCATCCTTTCCACCCCACCCTGTGCATCAACTCTGTTGCAGATCTTTGTGTCATCTGCAAAGAGACATACTTTTCCTTCCAGTCCCTCTGCAATGTCTCTTATAAAGACATTGAAGAGGACCGGCCCTAATACTGAACCCTGCGGTATCCCACTAGTAACCCCCTTTCTTCTGAGTGGACTCATTTACTATTACTCTCTGTGTCCTATTCTCCAGCCAATTCTTTATCCAGGCTGTCATCTTGGGACCCACTCCCAGGCTGGCTAACTTGTATATTAATCTTTTGTGTGGGACTGTGTCAAATGCATTGCTAAAGTCTAGGTAGGCCATGTCCACAGCCCCTCCCTGATCTACTACTTTGGTCAACCAGTCAAAGAAATCTATCAGATTACTCTCCCGGAAGTCCTCTACCCTCTCATTCATATCCTAAATCACTCCCTTTGTCAAGAGAAATTTCCCTCCCAATGGAAGCTGGCCAACATCACCCCTATCTTTAAGAGTGGGGACTGCACCTCCACCAACAACTACCGTCCTATATCCATCCCCCCTCTAAAGCCTTAGAGCATATCGTCGCCGACCAAATCACTGACCACCTCACAAAATACAATCTTCTCTGTGACCAACAACATGGCTTCCGTAAGGGGCATAGTACCACCACCGCCCTCCTCGTCTTCACCTCGCATGCCACTCCGCCTTGGATCACGGCCATCTCACAGGTGCTATCTTCGTGGACCTCTCTAAAGCTTTTGACACTGTCAACCATGCCCTACTGCTTAACACTCTCGCCTCCAGTGGCTTCTCCAACAGTACTCTAAACTGGTTCACCAGCTACCTGTTGGATAGAACACAACAGGTCAAGGTAAGCACTGTCCTGTCCCCTTGCCTTCTGGTCCACTCTGGTGTCCCACAGGGTTTGATTCTTGGCCCCCTACTTTTCAGCCTATACCTAAACTCCCTCCCGTCGGCCGTCTCAGGAAACCTGCTCCTCTATGCGGATGATGCCGTACTGTTCGCCTCTGACTCCGACCCACTTAAACTCCACCAAATACTCCAACATAGCTTCCACGAAGCAGAACATTGGTTCTCCACCCAGCATCTAATAATCAACTACATGAAAACAAAAGTCATGATCTTCTCCCACCCGCAGAACCCCCGCCGCAAGAACCTCTGTCCCCCATTTCTCACTGTCAACCACACCCCCCTCAAGCAAGTTAGCAACTTTAAATACCTAGGGATCACTCTAGACCCGGCTGTCAACTATAAACAACACAGTCTCCTCCTTGCCTCAGCCCTAAACTTGAGATTAGGTGTGCTTTATAGGGACAAAAATTGCCTCACCCCAGAGGCTCTATGGCTCACCATCAATTCCTCCATCCTCGCACTCCTTGACTATGGTATTACCATATACTGTGCTCCCCCCAACTCCACACTAAACACAGTCCACCTGGTACTCAGCAAAGCCTGTCATCTCATCCTAGGCTGTGATCACCTCACCCACACCTGTACACTCTACAACGCGCCTCTAAATGGCTAAACCTAGATAGCAGAATCTGGTATCATATGTGCCTAATGAAGATACCAGAGTCTAAGGAAGATACTCTTAGGTCTCGCCCCTCCCTCTCTCTCCTCTATTGTTCACCCAGCATCCCCAGGCAGATCCACACGAAACTCGAACAAGCCGCTACTATGGGTACCCCACCCCCATACCTCCCAACTGCAAATGACTTTCAGCTACCAAGCCCCTAATTGGACTAACTCTCTCCCAATCCAAATAGCCAATGAAACAAGGCTAGGTCCTTTTAAAGCTAGACTAAGGGAACTCCTCCAAGACTCTAATGTGTGTGATTGCCCCTGACACAGTCCTGCAGCATGCTGTCCTATGAGCACCCATAACTATCTCTGTTTCTGGTTCAAAACCTCTACTACCTCACTATCTGTCTATCAGCCAGTTACAGTCTTTTCTGCAACTATGTAGCTGTGCTAAAGTGTGATTCAATTACTGTACTGACCTAGACCTCCTCCTGATCAACTCTGACTGCCATGTAATGAAATGTAATGTAATTCTTCATTATGTATTATACTGTACTGTCCCATCTCTGTTAGCTTGCTCTGTACTTTAATGTGTGACGTGGAACCTTTGTAAATGAGTCTTTGACTCAAAGGTCTTTCTGAATATTTCCCAATAAATAAATAAATAAATAAAACAGGTTGGATCAGATCCTTAGGTCTGCCCCCCTTTTCTGATTTAATGTTGCTTAAATTGCGGCTGCCTGACTGGAGGGACTCTTCTCCCTCCTATAGCTTGTTTGAAGAAAGTACGGGAGGTCAAACAAAGAAGGGCACAATGGGGGCCACTTCAAGCATTTGCAGTTGTCCCCCAAGCCACTGACTGTGTACAGTCAGTTGAACCTCGAGGGTTAAATGCAGTGCCAGGGGAGCACAAATAGTCTACTATTGATGCACAGCAACTTAAAGATGTATTAAAAGAGTTAAGGGAATTAAAAGCTAGTGCTCTAAGTGCAGTAGAATTTGTCAAAAGTCAGATTGTCTGCTTCCGTGCTGCTGAAGCATCTAGTGAAGTCCCACCCACTGCAACCAGTGCCAGTGTTCAAGTCCCCAGTGAGGCACCAAATGACAATATGCTGAAGGAACTGAGACAGCTACGAGCTTTAGTGAGTGATCTGCGCAAACTTCTCTCCAGCCATCCACCTGGAAAAGGCCTAGTGGAGCTGAATCTGGGCCCAAGCCTAAAGATGAGTACAAGCCTAGTCCTCATCCAAATCGTAGCCAAGTAAACGAACCTCAAGCACCTAACTCCAGGCTGAATGTCTTCTGCTGCCACTGTGGAGAAGATGGGCACACTAAAAGAGTATGTAATTCTCCAGAGGATTTGCGAAAAGTAACAGCCAAGCTACTTAACCAAGTGAGGCAGAGTGGCCTAACGCCTCAGTCCAAGCCTCCCCACAAGCCTTATGTTTGGACGGTCTGCTGTCATGCATCCTAAAACCCATGCTCCTCCTGACTGGTCATAAATGGTGGGTCCATCTATGGAGACTACAGTACATATTGATGGCATCCCAGCCCAAGCCTTGTCAGACAGCGGATCTCAGGTCACTATAATATTTAAAGACCGGTATGACCAATGCTTCTCAGATCATCCTCTGCAACCCCTTGATGAACTGCATGTGTGGGGGTTGAGTGACAAATTGTATCTTTATCTCAGTTTTCTCCGAGTGTGGCTTCCTTTCCCTTCATCAGTATCTGGCATCGGAGAAACTTTAGCTCTTGTATGTCCCGCATCTGGATTGTATGATGGAATTCCAGTATTGATAGGTACCAACACACATATGTTCGGTTGCCTTGCTCAAATGTGTCAAGAGAGGCAAGCATACAAGATAGGAGGAGCGCTACACATTCATGCAATGGTACAAAAAGCATATGAGATGCAGATGCAGTGAGCTGAGCATGACCAGGATAAGCCTGTAGGAATTGTATGGAAAAAATATTCTTCACCCCTTGTTCTTCCCCCTAATGTTCAGTGTAGTGTCAGTGAAGAGGTCCACCTACACAAAGATGTAACCAACAAAATACTAATCCTGGATGCTCCAGAAGAAGAAAGACTGCCAGAAGGACTCCAGGTCAAACCCAGTGTACTGCCTGTCCATGCTCTTGCATATGCTCAGACAGTGGCAGTCCAAATACAGAATATTACAGACAGAGACATCAAAGTTAACTGAGGTTGCACACTGGCCATGGTCTACTGCACTGATACTGTTATGTTGCCATCCAAGTGTCGAAATGGAGCAGAGTGTCTCCAGTACCTGATAACTGGAAAGAGAGGATCAGTGAAAAGCTGGCTCGGTGAACCAAAGTGTTTTCCCTTAAAGAATGGGATGCTGATTGTGTTACTGGTGCTGAACACCATATTCGCTTGCACGACAAAAGATCCTTTGGGGAGAGATGATGATGCTTAGCTCCTGATGACATTGAAAATGTCAGGTGCCATCTACAGGAAATGCTTGCGGCTGGTATCATCCAGGAGTCATGCAGTCCTTAGCTTCTCCAATTGTTGTAGTCCAGAAGAAGAATGGTTCAGTCCATATGTGTGCAGATTGCAGAACTTTAAATAAGAGATCTTTACCTGACCAATATACTATGCCATGCATACAAGATGTATTGGACTGCCTTAATGGGAGTAAGTGGTCTACAGTTCTTAACCTCCGCAGTGGGTGCTATCAAATCCTGATGACACCAGAGGATAGAGAAAAGACTGCTCTCACTTGCCCATTGGGTTTTTACGAGTTCCTCCACATGCCCCAAGGCATATCCGGTGTACACCAGCAACATTTCAGAGACTAATGGGACGTGCTGTCAGAGATATAAACCTTCTCAAGTGTTTAGTCTACCTTGATGATGTCATTGTCTTTGGTAAAACCCTTGAAGAGTATGAGGCTCATCCATTCAAAGTGCTAGACAGATCTGAAGAGTTCGGACTAAAACTATCAATTGACAAATGTCAGTTTTTCCAGAGCTCCGTGAAATATGTGGACCATATTGTATCATTCGCAGGCATTCAAATGGATCCTAGCAAGGTGGCAGCATTAATTAATTGGCCAAAACCAAACAACTTGAAAGAATTATAGCTATTTCTGGGGTTTTGTTGCTACTATCGCTGTTTCATAAAGGACTGTACCAATGTAGTGCTTCCACTGTTAAATTTAATGCACGGGTATCCTCCAGCTCAGAAAAAGTACAAGAAAAGCACCAAGGCAGAGACTTCAAAAACCTATTTTAGGCCTAATGAACCCTTTGGTCATAGATGGACATCTGATTGTGACACAGCCTTTCATGAGATCATCTATCAATTGACCCATGCACCTGTTCTTGCATATGCAGACCTATCCAAACCTTATGTGCTGCACACTGACACTAGTCTAAGTGGTCTCAGGGCCATGCTCTACCAAAAGTATACCGAAGGATTGTGCCAGTGGGGTATGCCACATTTTACATTGTCGGAAAAGAACTATCCCATGCACAAATTGGAATTTCTTGCTCTCAAGTGGGCTATTGTGGAACAATTCCATGAATATCTTTATGGAATTAAGATATTAGTCAAAACAGAGAACAATCTTAACCTATGCCCAAACTTCGGCAAAACTTGATGCTACGGGACATAGATGGTACTCGGCACTGTCTACATATGATTATGCAGCGGAGTACCGACCAGGCCTCAACCATATTGATGCTGATGCCCATTCAAGAAAACCTGTTGCTAACCAGGAATGGGTACAGATGCCGGAGCACTCTGTGAAAGCCTTGTGTCATAAGTTCGACAGGGATGAAGCACCCTCTACTGAAACTATGAAGTGTTTGGGCAATTGCCTGGGACCTCCCGGTACGAGTTTGCCAGTGGCCCATTGTAACTTTGCAGCACTGAACCTAAGTGCCTTACCACAACTCATGCCAACTGACTTGCAAAGAGAGCAATACCATTATCTGATGATCCTACCAGTTCTGACTGCCCTATCAAAGGGAGGCAAAGTCTCTAAGTTACGGTCGCGTGATCAAAGAACTGCCTTGCTGTTTCAAGAAGGGCCTAAACTAAAACTCAGAGAGAGATTGTTGTACAGAGAACTTACAGATAGTCAAGGAGAGGTTGTAAAGAAACAGCTAGTACTCATGTACTTGCAGTGTCAGTGGCTCAGTAGGTAGCACACTCGCCTCTGAGGTCGGGAGATCAGAGGGCTGTGGGTTCAGTTCCCACATCTGGCACTTGGATTAATATCCCAGTACTGACACTGTAGTGCAGCATGAGAGGGGTCCTGCACTTCTGAGGTGCCATCTTTCGGATGAGACGTTAAACTGAGGTCCCATCTGCCTGGATTGGTGGTAGTTCAGGTGGATGTTAAAGATCCTATGGCACTTATCAAAAAGAGTAGAGGAATTTCCCCGATGTCCTGGTAAAATTTCCCTCATTCACAAAAAATACTACCAACAGCTTAATCTGGTTCAAGGTCAGTTGGCATTCATCTGTATCTCCCTCCCCTGGGTCATGCCTGAAAATAGGCAGGATTTGTCTAGTGCACTTACCCAGTCAACAAAAACGAAATAAATAAATAAAACTAAAATGTCCAAATTCAAGAATGTTGCATTAAAAACACTCCATGACTAAATGGGACACCTGGGCAGTGAAAGAACCCTGGACTTAGCCTGTGTACATTTCTACTGGCCAAAAATTGGCAAAGACATTGAGCAATATGTGAAAAGTTATAGCCAGTGTCTTCAACATAAAGCACAACCACAGCGAGCAGCATCTTTGGTCAACATAACCACCAGTGTGCTAATGGAGCTTGTGTGTATATATTTCATAAGCCTAGAACCGGACTCCAAGAACTTTAGTAATGTATTGGTAGTGATAGATCATTTCACAAGGTATGGTCAAGCATACCCAACTAAAGACCAGAAGGCAGCCACAGTAGCAAAGGTTCTAGTTGAAAAATTCTTTGTTCACTATGGTGCACTGCAATGCATACACTCAGATCAAGGCCAGGCCTTCAAAAGCAGATTGATTAAAGAGATGTTGTCTCTCTGGGGTGTAAGAAAATCCAGGACCGCTCCTTACCATCCACAAGGAGATACGCAGCCCGAGAGGTTCAATAGGACTCTACTTGACATACTTGGCACTTTGCATCCAAAAGATAAACCCAGGTAGAGTCAACAAATAAGCTGTCTTGTGCACATATATAACTGTACCAAAAACGATGTGACTGGGTTTCCCCCATACCTTCTAATGTTTGGCTGTGAGGCACATCTGCCTGTTGATGTTTGTTTTGGAGTCTCACCAGGTGGTGTCCGATAACTACGTTGTGAAGAAACCGAAAGCACAACTAAACCATGTCTATCAATTGGGTAACACCATGGTTGCAAAGAAAAATCTTGCTAATAAGACCCATCATAAGTGTCTAAAGGCTCATGACTTAAAGGTTGGAGATCATGTGTTACTACGAAACCTTGGGTTTCAAGGGAAACATAAAATAGCTGACCAGTGGAGTCACACACCATACATTGTAATCAGCAAATTGGATGATTCACCAGTATTTAAAGTGTGACCTAAAGGAGATCCCCGAGCTGTAAAGATGATACAAAGGAATCACCTTCTACCCATTGGTCAAATTGTCACAGATACAGCACCGCAAGATACTGCTCCAACAGGGACTGTCACACGCTTTGCTGCTCACAAGAAACAGGCAAGTCAGCCTTCTGCTGCTCAACAGCCAGAGCCCCCAGCTCAGAGTGCTACAGTGAACGACGATGTTGATTCTGAAGACACCAATAGTGAACGTGGTGTTGCTTACTACCCTTCACTCAAACTGAATCGGTTATTTCAACGAGCCTACCATCCTACGTCTGGTCTCCCTTCCAGTGTTCTGGGGATCCCTGACCGCTCTGCTCTCTCAATGGAACCTGAACTACCAAATAGTTATGCACAAAGTGTGATGTCTGACATAGTAGGCTCACTTTGCCTAGTAGATCTATTTGATGTTGAGACAACTGAAACTGATCAAGAAGATAGTGAGCCAGTTAACAGATCACAAGGAGATGATGAACCTGTCAGTGAACAAAAAAGTGATGCTGGATTAAGTGTGCTAAGGGAACTATTTCTTTCTTTTTTTCTATATGTACTTTATCCTTCCTTCAGGAAGCTGGCAGGTGGCTCTGGCCCTTCCCTCAGAGGGGGCTCATAGCTCCAGCCCGGCATCCCTGCAGCAGTCCCACCTGGTGAATCCCCCATGGGTTGCCCCCCCTGTGACAGGGCCGGTGGTCAGGGGCGTTGACTTTCCTCCCACCCCCGGAAGCCAGTATCTAGATCTCCGGGGGAGGGCTGGTGTGGGCATAGCCAGCCATCATGGAGCCTGCCAGCTCCGTTCTTTTCCCCCTGGTTTTCTCCCTAGACCCACGCACGTGTAATGGGCAGGGCAACTGCTTCCGCCTCCGTGGAGGCAGTCTTGCACCCTGTCCGTGGGTCCACCCCATTCTGAGCAGTGTGCCTGTGCTGATCCCCAGCCTCTGCTGGGTGTCAGTCTGCAGCACGCTGCATTGCCACCCCTCCCAGAGGAAATACAGCTGTCGGCAGATACTCGATCCTTCCTCACCCTGGCTGAACCCCAAGCAACCCGAGTCTGTTCCTGAAGCTGGGTCGCCAGTGTGGCTCAAGGTGTGATGTCCAGTGTCTCAACCCTCAATGCCACCGGGCCGGCAGATCTCAGGGAACTATTTCATGGCCAAGAAAATATGGCTATTCCTAAAAATGATAGTAGTGTGTTGGATGACTCAAACTTTGTTAAAATACCACTCTCAGATAAAAGTAAGCTTCCAGGGCCAGGGAACCACAGTAATGTGCAAAATGAAGAACCTATAGTCAGTACTGAATCTCAGAAGAGTGCAGAGAGGTGCCCCCTTCTTCAGAAGCTGTCTTTTTGCTGGACAGTGAGTGGGGAGTCATGAACCTGAATGCTATCATTGAAGTGTCAGTGCCAATGCCTCCTACCCCTCGAAGATCTGGAAGAATTGTTAAACCAATGGTTCATCTTACTTATGATTCTCCAGGAAAGATTGTGGACTTGCCCAAGAATGTAGTTCATAAAGGGGTGTATGTTACAACCCCTTCCCTGCCCAAGCTAGTGTCCACTGCATCATCTAAGATAATAGTTAAGCCCTCCAGTCAGTATCCCAGGGGTCACCCTTATAGAGTCCCAAGGGTTAGCTGAAAGAAGTTCGGGTTTACTGTCCATCAGGGGTCACTGTTTTAAAGTTACTGGGTCAAGGAAACAAAATTCATATGGTTAAATGTTTAAAACCAAGATAGCTGATGAACTGTAAAGTACTCTAATGATTTATAAACAGGTAAACTATGCAATTGCAAAGATATCATCTAACAGTAAAGCATACTATAATGTATATATTGTCTCCTGCCTGCAGATGTTGTGTAACCCCCGGACCCCTGCCTTTTTGCAAAACGACAGGTGGCATGCTGTTGAAGCTGACAGCAGTACCTGGTGGGGACTGGGTTTGGGGAGGATGAGGTTACTCGGCACAGGGGGCCTAGGTTTGGCTACTCTGCTCAGGGGCAACCAAGTAAATCCGAACACAGGAAGCAATAACTATGATGTCCAAAACCAGGAATGGGATTCTACAGTGTGGCTTTTATTCACATCCAAACTGAACAAACAAAGCATAGACGGACCCCCACAGGGCTACATTCCTGGTAATGCAGATTAGAGACAACAGAACACTTCTTCACATTTCCAGCCATCAGGCTCTACACCCATCAGGCACACAGCCCAGACTTGCACACAGCTTTGGGTACATAGTCTGACTTGTACACTACTTGGGTTTTCCCCACTGGCCCGGCTCCCCTGCCGGCCACTTGATCCGCGGTCCATTATGAGAATGAACCAGTTTTCCTGTTGGTGGCTCCCCAAACCACCTTAGAGCCTTCGACTCCCTAGAGGGAATTTTCCTTCCATCCCACATTGGGTACTTCCCTCATGACTGGCCAAGTACATGAGGCAAAGTAGAAATCCACAGAGCAAATACATAGAGGTGGACCTGGTTACTAAAGATGGGGGGTCTCCCACCTCCAGCTCCCACAATCCATACCCGGCCATTTCTCTGGACACTAAATAACTCTTTTGAAAGCTTGGCAATGTAGATTACTGGGTAGATGTATGTCACATCTCCTCTACATGTCTTGACTTCCCCTATGTGCTGGACTTGAACATACTTTTACTTTTGGCTAAGCCTATTGCTCTAGGCCTCCCACTACTTCAGTAGTCCAATCCCCACTTTAACACAGTTCCAGTGTGAAACATTGGCCCTTCAGAAAGAGCAGAACTCCGCCCTCCAGTTGTAGGTGCCCCACAGGTGAATCACAAAATCTTCTTGTTTCCCAGACTCTTGGACAAAATAAGGCAGCTTCTTCACTAGCAGTAGCCAGGGGGTTGCCCCTGGAAATGCAGGCAAACCTTCCTGCCCCATCCCCTGAGGGATGGGGCACAGAGACCCGAATCAGCGGTCTCCACCACTTTAAAAATAGCTCACTGTGTCTCTCTTTAGGTGGAAACACACACCTTTCCCTAATTGTAGCCCTATTTCAGGGCTGAGGCTCCAAGAGCCTAAGTACAGAGCTGCTGTGCTCCTCTCACAACAAGCTCCAAACTCCAACTGACTGCAGACTACTGTTCAAACCTCCCAACATTCTACTCCAACTCCCTTCTGCAGATTCCATTGTGGCTCATGCAGCTGCGATAGTTCTATGGTGATGTCATCCCTCAGTCTCAGCTGAGACTGAGAACAGAGTGAGACAGTGTGAAATCCATTTAACTGGAGTTTCACAAGCTGCCTTCCCTGCCTACCACTAGGTCTTACAGGGATTCTAGTAACCCCGGGTAACAAGGGGGTTACATGTTGTATATAATAACCTATGGTCTAGACCTGTATACAGTATATTAAAGAGGTTTATAGTCATTGTTACTTGCATTATAGACTTGATGTGGATGCCAAGTTTCCTAGGCAGGGGATGGTGTAGCCCCCAATTTTGGAGGGCTTACCTTGACTATCTCCTTGGACTCTATTAATGCCCACTGCCTGGAAAATGTCCAGCCTAGAAGCTAAATCCACATGCAGTTGGGTCCTGCTGTTGCTCTGCATGTGTGTGCCATGCTATGCCACCACACTATCTCTTTAAGAGCTCCAGCCCATTGTAGAGTACAAATAGCCTGGTCTGGGTCCCAGTAAATCAAGGCTCATAACCAGCCAGGCTTTACCCCCATCGGCTCCACTCTATGGTCACTGGTAGGGCAGAGGGAGCCCTTTCATAATCTGTAAATATGTATCCCTAAATCTTTGCTGTTCTTTAAATAAAATAACTTATCTGGACTGCCAGTACTGCAGCACTAATTTGTTTCAATGGGAGCCACCATGTTTAGTGTGGGACTTCCTGGTTTGGACCAAAGGGTCCTCAAGGGGTCCTAATTACAATGGATTATGGGTGAAACTGAATTTTCTTGTTGGCGCCTAAATGGACCACTAGGAGCACTCTGTGATTGACAGCTCCTTTAGGCAACTGGGTTACATGAATCCCGATCTAACTGTGGGACTGTTTGAAACAGATTCAGATCTGCTTGAGACACTGAGAAGGTAGCAGCCTGTATTGTTGTACATGCCAGAATGCAGGCAGCATGCATAGCTGAAGTGAGTGGGATAGACAAAGAGAGATTCTGTGTGTGTACCTGTGTCTTTTCCCATTCTGCCGTAGACATGATTTCAGCAGTCATCAGCATCAAGGGTGAAGTCCATCCAGATGCTCCTTTCTCATAGTCTGCAGCATGTAAAGTGTTGTTAGTGCTCCATGGAATAGAGGGATTTGCTTGGGCTCCAGAAGTCAAGTTCAACCTGCCACACTGCTGGTTGGGTGCAGCACTTGCTTTAGCTGTTGTCTGACAAGGTGCATCCCTTGAAGCTGCCACTTTCTGTTTAGTGTCTGACAGCATGTCTATAAGTACAGGGCTTAGTGAGTTGGGCTTCCTTGTTTTCTGGATGGGAGTGGTATTACTAGGCTTTGCAAGATCATCCCCCGAGGATTGTGCTTTGCCTCTTTGTGCACTTTTTTTAGCCAGTTTTTTGTCTTTCTCTGCAAGCAGCTTCCGTAGATGAGCTTTACATCTGGATATCGCCTCTTTCAGCATTTTCGCTTCTTGCTCTGTCTGCTTGTCATCTGATCCATTTGGCTCAGCAGTCTCAAAGACAGTTTCAACTGATGCAGGGCCAGTCCAAGGGTTGCTCTATAAACCAGTAGCGGGTAGGTTACCTTCAGTCACTTGTAAGTCAATGTCCATGAATTTGACAGCCTGAGAATCCAATACAAAGTCCATAATTTCTTGTGAGTTGGAGGATGAACACAGCAAACCTCCTCCACCTTTACCACCATCATCTACAGTGTTCACCATATTGGTCTCATGCACAGGGGCTCCCCTATATGAAGAATAGGGGAGTTGCTCTGGTGTCATGGTCAAAGTAAAATAGGTCTATGACCCCCCCAAGGACACACCATGAAATAAGTTATCATAACTCAGTGCTTTTCCTAGTCAAAAACCTACCAATAAGTGAAAAAGAATTAACTTGACTGTGGCAACATATGCCTGGCTGGCTTCTGCTTGTTGCCTACGGTGCAAAATTACTCCACTGTTGAACCAAAGATGGTATATGTGTGACTCAGATTCCTCACCCCTAGGTACAGTACACTGCCTTGCACTTCCCCACATAAAATCTAAGTTCCCATTCCTTAACACACACCCTCAATGTGCTCAGGTTCCCCTGCAGTGTATCCTTCTCATCTGCTGTGTCCACTTTTCCACTTTTCTTGCCAGTTTAATATCATCAGCAAACTTCAGCATTCTTCTGCTGACCCCTCCTCCAGGTAGTTAATATCTTGAAGAGCAATGGACCCAGTGCCACCCCTCCACTTTGAATGTGACCACTGTCGACTTCCATTCTCTGCTTCCCACCTGTCTGTCAGTTTTCTATCTACCTCCCTGCACTTTGTGTAAGCAATACGACATGACAGGGTGTGCATTATCCTAATCTAACCACAAACACAGGGGCATAGGGAGGCACACCAGTGCAGGTGGCATGCCTTCAGCTCTGGAAGTGCAGATAGATCAGCATAACGTGCACCCTCAAAGTGTCTTACTGTGCTTATAAAATGGGTAAACTGAAAAATTTGAGTCAACTGTTTTATTATAATTATTTGTTTTTTAAGTATTGACTAGTAAAAAGCAGTCCCTTCCCAGCTGTCAAGCATCTGCATATCTATATATCCACTAGATGGAATGTCCATTTATCATGGAATGCAAGAACTCAAACATCTGCAGAATTCTACTGGTTGAATGTTCAACTCCCCTCAAACACATGCACCCAACAGAAACCTCAGTAAAGCCAGAAATTCAATTTTATCTGTGGCATGGCGGGCAATAACGCCTTCCCCTGGTAGGCAGGTAAGAACAGAGTGGCCCAGGGTGCTCCATGGTCTGAAGTAAAGCTCCAAAAATAAAAATGAGTAGTAATTAATTTTTTTAAATTTGTGTAGGTGTATAAGGTGGGGAATATGAAAGAATAAAAACATCTAATTTTTTTTTTATTTTGAGGGAGTTTTATTTTTAGGGACTAGATGATTTTTAATGAGTAAAGATGGCAGTCATGTTTATAAAGGCAATCAATAATTTTTGAAAGAGGCATTGATATTATTGGTGTGATGTATCCTAATTGCCAGCACTTTTTTTAACCTGTGCATTTGGTAAACAATAACACACAATGGGCTGTTCTTAGTCTGCATAAACACATGCTTAGAGGTGTAGTAAGGTAGGATATTGATGGCTGAGTGCCTTACTGCTCCTAGAAGTCATTTATAGCAGATTATAAAAAAGGATCTGAGAAATGGAGCTTTCTGATTGGCTGCAAACATTCTAACAGCCTTAGGTTAATCTTTTATTAACATACATGTAGCGTTTAACCATATGCTGAACAAGGTTTAACACTGTTTAAAAACATGTTTTATTATAATAGCAATAAGGCACTCCCAGGGATTATGTTAATGGTCAGTTAATCATCCTCTGGGGGCATGTGGCACTCGGCTACACCTCGTGCCACAGTACACCCGTAGAAGGTGATTAACAGACCAGTAAGATAACCCTTGGTCATGCCTTATTGCTTAAATAACCAACACCCTGAAGTGTGTTATTATGCTTATAAAATGGATATCTATTGATAAATATTAAAAATGTTAAAAAAATTATAAAAACATTAAAATAATTTCAAATGTTGTACTAAATAGTCCCTCTGCTACTGCTTTAATTATCACTAGTTTTTCTATGAGGAGGTGGGTGGTAGACTGAAATTGCAGTGTGAGTGTTATTGTTTTCTGGTTAATTGGTTCAGAAACTGTAAGAGCCTTTTGCTGTTTCCCTAAACTAGTTGCATTTGAAGTGAGCTTTGAGACTACAGCTACGCTAGGCCACAGGCAAGACCAGGACTTTGTTATGGTCTTGCTGGCACCATGCTATCATTTGCAGTGGCAAGTTTTATAAAACTACTGGTGATCTGAGCCAACCCCGTGTTACCTGGGGTTACTAGAACCCTAGTTAGATCTAGTGGCAGGCAGGGACAGGCAGCTAGTGAAACTCCAGTTAAATGGATTTCACTATGTCTTGCTCTGTTTTCAGTCCCTGTTGAGCTGGGGCTATGACATCATTTAGAATTCTGCAGCATCATAAGCCACAATGGAATGTTGCAGTTGGGAGTTAGGTAGAACATTGGGGAATTTCAAAGTCAGTCTAGAGTTGATCCTTGAAGTCAACAGTCTAGTCTGAAGTCTGAGTCAGTCTGATGAAGTCTGGAGTAGGCTTAAGAGATGGAAGGATGTAGGTCCTGCAGTGCACTGGAGGGAGGAGGTGCCCTGCAGGGGCAGACCCCCCTGCCTTAGCTCTGACACAGAGCTACCTTAGGGTGTGTGCTTCCAGCATAAGAGATGCACAAAGAACCAACTCCCAGGGGCAACCCCCTGGCCTGGGAAAAGGAAGAAGCTGCCTGATAGAGAGTGCTGGGGCACTACAGTTTTTTAGGAATGAGATTCCTTCAGAGTTTTTGGACATCTGCAACAATGAGAATTATGAAGCTTTGACAGAAGGCCAGTGTCATTTACCAAAGCAGTGAGTAAATAAGTCTCTGGGGCTGTGGGTCAGTCAGGATGCCAAGTCCAAGGCCTATGGAACAGTGAAATGTAATGACTGATGTATGTGGGGGAGGGGTTTCAAGGGAAAAACAATTACTGCATTGCAAAGCCATGTACAGTCTGCACTATAGTAGCCAAGGAAGAGGCTTATGGAACAGTGAGATGTAATTACTGATGTATGTGAGGGGTCTTCAAAGAAAGACAGTTACTGCATTACAGAGCCATGTACAGTCTGCACCACAGTAGCCAAGGATGTGTGTGTGTAAACAAAGGAATGGCTGGGTATGGGTCTATGGAACAAAAGGTGGGAGACCCCCACCTGGTATAACAGGGCTCACCTCTATGGATTTGCTTTGAGACACCAGTCACCTTTCTGTCAGGTATTGGCCAGTGCCTGAAGAGGGTGCCCAAACATTGGGATGGAGATGAGGGTGGTAGTGTGCCACTAGTTAAAGAGTCCATGACATATGGAAGTTTAGGATCCAAGAATGGATTGTGTCTGTGTCATCACCTTATCTGCATTACAAGGAGTGTAGTCCCTTGGGGGTCCTTCTATGCTTTTCATTCAGTGTTGTTAAAAAAAGCCACACTTTAGAATCCCATCTTCTGGTATTGGACATTATGTTATTGCTTCTAGTCTCTGGCTTACTTTGGGTGCCCCTGTGCAGAGTAGTCAAACCTAGCCAACATGCTGAGTGCCACCTTTCTCCCCAAGTTTCAGCTTATAAAAATGGAGGCACCACGTCATAGGACCCTGACCCCTCAGTCTGTTCACTAGCCACACAGCCAGGGTTAGTAGCCCTCTCAGTTTAGAGCCAACTGCGGGTTACATGAGTCTCTGTGAGTTGGGAGGGATGGCAAGGACATGTGCTATCAGGAAGGAAGGCTACTGCATCTTAAATAAATAAAATGCACTGTGTTCTGACCTGTTTCTCAGCAGACAGCCCAGTCATGTTCAGTTAATATTCTAGAGTGTGAGAAGAGCAATAGAGTTAGAGGAGAAAAAATGGATGCCATTGTTTGTTTTTAAAGTCATTCACTGGCACATTGATTTCTTTTGTTAATGGGTGTGACAGGGTTGAATACAGTCCCGTCTCAATTGTTATGCAGAAAGAGTTTAAATGCAAGGGTCTGTTCTATCTTCTCCTTTTCAGTCTCTTCTCTGTCTGGTTGCACAACCAGATTTTCTCGTGAGACCTAGGACTTGATCACCCCGATGGTCTTGCAATTCTCTGCCTCTTGTTATCTCTCTACCTTCACTTGCTGTTCTGTATTTTCTTCCCCCTTGCATATCTGCTGGTATAAAAATATATGTGAATCATTTTGTGGAAATATAGCTGATACTGGGATCCCTTTGTTTAAAACTGTATATAGTTTTACTGTTGAAATGGGCAAAAAGCTATTTGGAACTCAAGGGGTTAACCTGAAATAATGCAATTTTTAAGCCTTTTGCAGAGATGTAAACAAGTTGTCTGTTCTGGGTCACAGTGTTCTTTTTGCTGCATCTGCTGAAACTGACAAGAACACTGGAGAAGGGAGAGGTAATAGAGGAGGTGGAAGAACAATGAGAAAAACTGAAAGGAGCCATGGTGGATATAACATATCAATGTGTTAGGATAGTGGCCAAAGGGAAAAGAAGAAGCAAACTGTTAAGGTTCTCCAAAGAGGTGGGGGACAAAGTCAGGGCTAAAAGGCTGAGTTTCAGGAACTATAAGGGGAGCCAAAGGGAGGAGGACAGGGAAGTGTACCTTGGATGTCTATGGGAAGCAGGTAAGGCTGTTAGGAGGGTGAAGGTGCAGACAGAAGAGGGCTTATCATGGTCTGTAAACAAAGGGGATAAGGCATTTTATAGGTACTGTACATCAGTGAAGGAAGAAAAACCGGGGGCTGTGAGGATCAAAGGGGAGAAGGGAGAGTGTAAGGAGGGGGATCTGGACAAGGCAGAAATACTGAAAAAATACTTCTGCTCAGTATTTACTATGGAGGGGGAAGGTTGTTATGCCTGGGTTACGCACCCCTATTATCCCACATACACATTACCAATGTATTCCTGGTCACTTAAACTGTGATACTGCTATTTGCACTAATATGTAGATGTAGGTACCCATCGTACAAGCATGGGTATTAGGAATGTGCTTTGCTGCTAATATATGCTATTGAATATTATGTTTACATAATTTTATATGTTGTTTTACTGTTATGATTTATGTTTTACACTCATTATGCATGATACGCTATACCTCACTATAATGCATTTACAGAGGTTATGTTTTCTTTTATGTATTTTATACACATGTATTCTGACCCATATCACTAATAAGAGGGCCTTTTCAGATCGTCAGTGGTTGTTATATATTCTTATAGTCTCATATAATCAAATGTAGTTTGTGTCTTATACTTAGGGATAACGCCACATGTATTTCTGCTTACTCAGCATTCCCTTCATCTGTAATTTATTGATGATGGAGTATTTTCTTTGTTCTAACTTCTTACTCATTAGTAATTCTGTTTCCTAAGTATCTGATAAGATCTAGAGCTGGCCTCTAGATAACAGGGTCAAGGACCACAGTTGGGTTGCAGAGGCAATGAGGGGGGAGTGGACACCAGTCCATTCACAATGGAGAGAGTTTTGGAAGAACTCACAAGGCTGAAGATGGATAAGGCCATGGGGTCAGACGGCATCCGCCCAAAGATATTAAAGGAACTGTGACGGGAACTAGCAGCACCTCTGGCAGCCCTGTTCACAGTGTCACTCAGCACAGGTATCATTCCAGAGAACTGGAGGAGGGCACATGAAGTCACACTGCACAAAAGCAGCAGTAGGGAAGAGGCAGGGAACTACAGGCCAGTAAGCCTCACCTCAGTTGTGGGAAAGATCATGGAGACATTGCTGAAAGAAAGGATAGTGGCACATATGGAATCCAGCGGTGCTCAGGATCTGAGACAACACAGATTCACAGCAAGGAGATCATGTCAAATGAATCTAATAAATGTTTTTGATTGGGTGACTAAGGAAATAAATTAGGGAGGGGCGGTAGACGTTGCCTACCTAGATTTCAGCAAAGCATTCAACACCATCCCACATAGAAGGCTAATTAACAAGATGGGTAGTCTGCCATGGGAGACAAGGTGGTGATCTGGGCTAGGAACTAGTTAACAGACAGGAGACATAGGGTGGTGGTAAATGGGGTACAATCTGGGGAGAGGGGGTGACCAGTGGGGTACCACAGGGATCAGTACTAGGACCAGTCCTGTTCAATGTCTTCATTAGTGGCATTGCAGAGGGGCTGGAAGGAAAGAGCTGCCTATTTGCAGATGACACCAAGATCTACAACAGGGTGGATACTCCAGAAGAGGTGCAGAAAATGAAGAGAGATTTGGAGAAGCTTGAAAGTCAGAGATGTGGCAACTGAGGTTCAATGCAAAGAAGTGCAAAATAATGCACCTGGGTAGAGGGAACCCTGGAGAGAGCTACAGGCTGGGGGGGGCTAACTATCACCAAAGAGGAAAGGGTCCTAGGAGTTATTATCTCTGATGACCTTAAGATATCAAAGCAGTGCACAAAGGTGACAGGGAGGGCCAGTGGCATGCAGGAGGCGGGAGGTGATGATGCCATTGTATAAAACATTGGTAAGGCCTCACCTGGAGTACTGTGTGCTGTTCATAAGGCTACATTTGTGCAAGGACATAGATAAAGTGGAGACTATCCAGAGAAGGGCAACAAAGATGGTGCAGGGATTGCACCACAAAACACATGAGGAGAGACTAAGGGACCTTAATATGCACTCACTGGAGGAGAGGAGACAGCAGGGGAACATGATTGAAATGTTAAAGTACCTCAAGGGCATAAACAAGGTGCAGGTGGGGGACCTTTTCCAATGTAGAAAAAGTACTAGAACAAGGGGGCACAATATGAAATTGAAAGGGGGTAGATTAAGAGGTAATGTGAGGAAGACTTTCTACACAGAAAGGGTAGTCAACGCTTGGAATAGTCTGCCACAGGAGGTAGTGGGGGCAAGTGCAGTGGAGGGGTTTAAGCACACCTGAAACTGGTACAAGGGAAGCTTGAGAGGGGATGGGGTGTTGAAAAGCCATTGATCAGATAGGGTCAGTGAACACATACAATATATAGGGCCTACGGGCAGACTGGATGGGCCTAGCAGTCCTTATCTGCTGACAATTTCTATGTTTCTATGTGTGAGAAGCATACTGTTTTCTTAACGAGTTTCCCAAACACAGACTGATAAAAAGAGCAGCAATGCTTGTGCAAAACAGAGACTGAGAGACTGAGATTGAAAATTCAGAGGAAAAACTCAGATGAAGGACTCTGCTTTCTATGTTTGTACTGTCAATGTAAATAGATATACTGAACAATTTTTAATTTTTATTTTGCAGTTATTAATAATAGAACGATATTTGTGAATTTTAAAACTGCTCCTGGTTTTTCTGTGCTTCCTGACCTGTGCCTCGATGACAGACGGTGTCAGCCTAAGTGGGATTTACACCATGAATACTCTAAGTAAGGAGTTTTACAGTGGTTAAGGGCACTGAGCTGCAAACCTAGAGACCTGGGTTTGAATTCCATCACCCCCCACTTGCATACTGCGTGATCCTGAGCAAGTCACTTAACTCCCTTGTGCTCTCAGGTTGCACCTGGAAACAAGATCCGACTTAGTGACCCTTTTCTGGTTAAACAATTTCCACCCCTCCCCCCTTTTGTGCATGGGTACTAGACCTAGTACCAGGGAAGCATAGAAGAAAGGTATGGATTCTGCAGCAGCAGCAAGTCCAGGAGTGGTTACAAGGAGAATGACAGCCAAACTACCAGAGACAGAAGTCCAAGCTGAGACAGTACAGCTAGCACCAGTTATGGAAAAAGAACAGGCAGTGACAGAGCCTGAAAGCCTGATTGCCTTTTTCAAATGGTGGGCTATACAACAAAAAGAGACAGAGGCACACAGAAGAGAAGAGGTGCAGCAGTGGCTTGATACCTTGCAAGTTATCAAAGCTGGAGGATCTGGCACAGGTTCAGCAGAGCAACAAAACACCAACAACTTAAAATACTTTAAACTTACAAGCTGCATCCCTCAGATTATATCAAAGCATATCTGACAACTTTTGAAAGGGTTGCTGCAGCCTGCCAGTGTCCAGAGCAGCAATGGGCAATCAGGCTAGTACCTTACCTGACAAAGAAAGCCCAGCTTGCCTACAGCAATATGGACACTGCACAGTCAGAAAACTATGACCTGGTGAAAAGAGAAACCCTGAAAAGGTATGACACATCAGGAGAGACCTACAGGCAGAGATTTCGGTCTCTGAAGTACAACTCAGTCAACAATCCTCAAGAAGCCTTCACTAGATTTAGAGAACTCCTGATAAAATGACTCCAACCTGAGGGCAAAACAGTCCCAGAGATCATCGACACATTTGCAATGCAGCAATTCATCAACATCCTGTCTACAGATGTGCAGCTTTGGATAAAAGAACACCAACCAGAAAGTGGTGAAAAGGCTGTTTCTTTGGCAGAAGACTACCAAATGGCCAGACAAACACCACAGCAGTGAGGTAACAGCAAGGCACCGGTAAGACACTCTTTTTCCCATTTAAACTCCAAGTCTGAAAAGAACTCTGGTGGTGGTAACAAATCTGCACCCAAAGACTTTAGTTGCTATCACTGTAATAAGCCAGGTCATAGTGCAAGAAATTGTCTTAGTAAGAAGAGTGACACTGGAGCAGATTTGCCATTAGCAAATTGGATAAGTACTTAACAGATGTGAAGGTGGGAGATAAGACTGTGAAGGGACTTATAGATTCGTGAAGCAGACAGACCTTAGTGCATACTGAAGTGCTGGGAAAACAATGTTCAAAAGGATCAGGTACTGGTGTCATCTGCATCTACAGGGACACTCAATACTATCCAACCAGCCAAATGATTCTTACTATTAATGGTGTGTCGCACCAAATGAAAGTGTTGGTAGTACCTAAGTTACCTGTACCTTGATTACTAGAAATGACTTTCCAGGATTTATGGAGTTAATCACAGAGGGAGTAAATCCTGATGTTTCAGCAGCTATGGTGACAAGAACTCAGGCAAAGAAAATCTCAGATGATGGGGACTCTTTTCCTTTAGCTGATTTTGATTCAGACTTGTTTGAGCAGAGCTTTAAGATCTGGAAGTCCAGGAAAGAAAGATGACACCCGAAGAAACAGTGGCAACAAAGGGCTGATGTACATAAAGGGTTAATATATGAAAATGCTGAAACTAAACTGATCACTGATTGTGATTTTCTTTCAGAACAAGCTAATAATGGTTCTCTCCAGGGTTATTTTAAGCAGCAGAGGGTGTTAAAACAAAAGCAGGTTGAACCTATGTTAAGAAAATGTAATGGGCTACTGTACAGAATTTGATTTAAACCTCAGACACAGGACCAGATAGAATAATTGGTTATAACACAAAAGTACAGATCAGAGTTTTTTATTTTTTATTTTAGTTTTTGTTGACCGGGTAAGTGCACTAGACAGATTCTGCCTATTTTCAGGCACAATCCGAGGGGAGGGGGATACAGATGAATGCCAACTGACGTTGAACCAGATTAAGCTGTTGGTGGTATTTTTAGTGAATGGGGGAAATTTGGCCAGGACACTGGGAAAATTCTCCTACTCTTTTTGAGAAGTGCCATGGGATCTTTAACATCCACCTGAACTACCACCAGAACAGGCAGATGGGAACTCAGTTTAACGTCTCATCCGAAAGACGGCACATCAAGAGTGCAGCACCCCCCTCATGCTGCACTACAGTGTCAGTATTGGGATTTAACCCAAGTGCCTGGTGTGGGGATAGAACCCATAGTCTTCTGATCTCCTGGCCTCAGAGGCAAGTATGCTACCTGTTGAGCCACTGCTGAGCCACTGACACTGAGTTGTTACAGATAGCATTAGATAGTCCTATGGTTGGTCACTTGGGGAAGGATCGCACCTTTTCCAGATTGCTGTACAGATTTTACTGGTCTGGAATTTATGAAGATGTTGTTACCTATTGCAGTTCTTGTGCTGAGTGTTGAGAAAGTAGCCCCAGTGACTAAAAAAGACAAGGTGCCACTTGTGCTCTACCTTTAATAGATGTGCCTTTTGAGAGAATTGCAATTAATATGACTGGCCCCTTAGACAAAAGAAAAAAGGGAAATCGATTAATTTTGGTAGTATGTGACTATGCTACTCAATACCCAGAGGCAGTTCCAATGCGTACTGTCACAGCCCCAAAAGTGGCAGCAGAGCTTGTTAAAATTTTCAGCAGGATGGGCATACCAAAGGAGATTATTACTGATTAGGGTAGTAATTTTGGTGCTGCATTACTAAAGGAGCTGTACCGACTACTAAGTATCACTGCCATAAGAACCTACCCTTATCACTCTCAGACGGGCAGTCTTGTTGAGTGTTTTAATCAAACCCTAAAACACATGTTAAAAAGGTTTATAAAAGGGGAAGGGAAAGACTGGGACCAATACTTACCTCACCTGATTTTTGCTTACAGAGAAGTGCCACAGGCATCTGCAGGTTTTTAACCATTTGAAATGCTGTATGGTAGACAACCTAGAGGGCCACTAGATGCAGGAAAAAGAAACATGGGAAGATAACCCCATCAGAAACAATCTATTACATCTTATAGGTGTGCCCTGAGAAACAAGCTTGCAAAATATGTTGAAATCGCCCATTGTAATCAAGAAAAGGCCCATAACCAGCAGAAGGTGTATTATAACCATGGGGTAAAAGAAAAAGGTTTTGAGCCAGGTGAAAAGGGCTTGCTACTGTTACCCACTACAGAAAATAAACTGTTAATGAAGTGGCAAGGGCCTTATAATATGCTTAGATGTACTGGCACAATTAACTATGAGACTGAGACTCCTGATAGAAAAATCTTACTAAGACATACCATGCTAACCTCCTCAAGAAATGAGTTGATAAAACACCAGAAGCTGTTTTGCTAGTTTTACCAGAAACTGATAAAGAAGATATTGATGTAGCTTATGACAGACTAGAATAAACTGAACTGCTGATGCTGTAAAGATGAATGTTTCCTTAACCTCCGAACAAACCATAGAAGTTTGTAACTTGCTAAAGACATTTAACACTACTTATACCACAGTGCCAAGCTAAGCAAAAGGGGTCGAGCACATAATAGTGACATGGAATGCTTACCCTATTAGACAAAAGACATGGGGCCTGATTCCAGAAGGGCATACGCTGGCATAAGGTGACATATGCCAAACCCCATGGCGTATCTCGCTACTTATGCCAGGCAATATGCCAGCCCCTATTCCATGATCCAAGTTGCGCCTTGGCATCTGTGGGCTGCGACAAGTGCAGGTTAAGCCAACATTTACTCCATGACCCTAGCGCCTGGCACAACTGCGGGTTACGACAGCAACCTAACCCAATTCCAGTAGGGCAGCTCTCATAACCAGTAAGCGAATAACAATAGCCACAGTGGTGTAGCTAAGTTAGAACTGTGAGCTGTGAGCTGCTCTAAGTGGCAACCGACAGGGCCATCCATTGGCTGCCCACCTCCTAGCACCATGGCAATGGTACAGATGTGTCCCCCATGTCCCCTAATGTATACCCCTGTCCCCCACCCCCCAAATAGCAGGGACCCCAAGGGTCCATTCTCTGACATGCTTCCCAACACCTGTGTCTCCTGTGCTGCCCCCCTCCATGCTCTCTAGTATGGCTGGTGATGTTCTGGGGTGGGGAGTGCTTTGGGGGGATGCCTAGCATTCATCATGTTGCAACTCGGCAGATATCATAGTAGCTGGGCTACCACCACATGCATGGATATGTCATGAAGTTACGAGTGCCGAACCCTACTTGCTTCTGGAATGTGCGTAGGGTCCCTGGCATAGAAGCGACTGACATAACTCGCAACTGCGTGCAAGTTACGCTGGCCGTCTTGGAATTGGGACCATACAGTTTGCCAGAGTGGTTAAGAGCTGACGTGGTTAAGGAAATATAAAAAATGAAAGAATTGGGTATCACAGAAGAAAGGAGAAGTGCTTGGTCATCACCAATTGTGATTGTAAACAAAAATAAGGGGGTGTAAGAATCTGCCTTGATTTTAGGAAACTTAATCAAGTGCCAGAATTTGACAGTTATCCTATGCCCAGAATAGATGATTTGGTGGACAGACTGGGAAGTACTAAGTATATCAGTACCCTCGGTCTCCCCCAGCTAAAGAATCCAGAGACAAAACTGCATTTGCCACTCCTGTAGGATTCTATCAGTTCACCACCATGCCGTTTGGTTTACATGGCACACCCATTACATTCAAGTGGTACATGGAATGTAATTTTATCTCCACATACTGGTTATTGTGCTGCATGCCTGAATGATGTTGTGGTGTACAGTCCAGACTGGAAAAGTCACCTGGAACACCTACGAGCAGTTATCCAATCAATCAAAAAGGCAGGAATGACAATTAATCCTACCAAGTGTGCATTGGGCATGCAGAAAACCAGATATTTGGGCTATGTTTTGGGAAATGAAGAAGTCAAGCCAGAGGTTTCTAAGGTAGAAGCTGTAGCTAACAGCCCTGTCCCTAAAACAAATTTTTATTTATTTATTTATTTGTGTCTAGGATTACAAAGTGCCTTTGAGCCAATGCTTTTTTACAAAGGTTCCACGTCATGCTGGTTATAGGGTAACAGACACTAAAACATAAAACAGTTACAGGTACATGGTTTTAGACAGTAACTTTGCCTGACAAAATCAGACTGAGCGATAAGTAACTCAGGAAACAATAGGAGTAAGAGGCAAGAAGGGGAGAGGGCTGAGGGTAGGGGAAGGCATAGGTGTAGAGGGTCAGGGTGAGGCAGCTGAGGGACCTTGTCAGGACAGACACAGGGCAAGTGCATTAGAAGTTGCATTGGACAGGTAAGTGCAAGCTGAGAGGGCAAAAACTGACACCTATAAGGTCAGAAGCGGCTTAGAGAATGAAGATGTTATGGGGTGCAAGCACAGGTGGAGGTGCCAGTTATGGAGTGGCGGAGCTCTTTTTTGAATGCTCCAAGAGTTGCTGTGGATGAGGTGTCACTAGAGAGCTCATTCATCAACTCAAACCCTGGCTTGACCTTTGGCCTTGGGACGTGTGGCAGAGTTTGAATGATCTGGGGCTTAGAGCTCCTGGTGTTGCGTTGGTGATTTTGAGTGTGAAGAGGGTGCTGACTCCTGGTGGTGCCTTTCCCATCATGATTTTCTTAGCAGTGATGTAGGTTTGGTATTTAATTCAGTTGTTCAGTTGCAGCCAGCCTGTTTTGGAGTAGAGGTTGCAGGTGTGGGTGAGATGGTGGGAACCAGTAACGAGTCGGCAGGCTTGATTGAGGGAAGTCAAAACATGCCTGAGAGATGAGGTTGTGGCAGATACATAGATAATGAGACCGTAGTCAATGATGCTGATGATGTTGTTCTGGACAGAGCTTCTGGGGTTAGAAGTTTCCTATGTCGTAATAGTAGGCCTATCCTGGTGTTGGCTACTTTTGCCACATTATTGATGTGTGGGACATAGGAGAGATTACAGTCAAGAGCGAGGCCGAGGTATTTGAAGGTACGAACTTGTTTGAGGGTGATTCCTTGCTTGGTTTTAATGGAGAGCTGATATTGTTTGTGTTTGTTTTGGGAGCTGCAGAAGATCATGGTCTTTGTTTTTTTCTGGTTAAGTATAAGTCTGTGTTTTGTGAACCAGTTTTCGACTGCAGAGAAGGCCTGTTGGAGGTTACCTTGTAGATGGACTGGAACATGGTGGGATGCCAGGATGACAGCATCATCCACATAGAGTAGGATCTGTTCAGGGCAGGATTCTGGCAGTGAGTTCAGAAAAAGGCTGAAAAGGAGTGTGCCCAAGATTGAGCCCTGTGGGACACTGGACTGGACTGGTCTTTGGTCTGACAGCATGCCAGCAATTCTCACTCTTTGGGAGCAGTTGTCTAAGTAGCTTTTGAACCAGTTCACCGAGTTTGGTGAGAGCCCTGCTAGTCAAAGCTGGGCAAGTAGGAGATTGTGGTTGACGGTATCAAAGGCTTTAGTTAAGTCAATGAAGGTGGACCCAGTAAGATGACTGTTATTGAGTGAGAGATGGATTGCACCAGTGAATTCAAGTAGCACTGAGGAGGTTCTATGACCTTTTCTAAAGCCATGTTGCTCCTTGCACAGGATGTTGTGATTGTCTAGGAAGTCAGTGAGCTGATCTGACACAATCCGTTCTAGGGCCTTGGAGAGTGGAGGTAGGATGGAAATTGGACAGTAATTCTCAGTAGCTGTTTTGTCACCGCTTTTATGAATTGGGGTTACCGTGGCAGATTTCCATAAGTCAGGGAACTGGCTGAGGGAGAGGTTGAAAATCCTGGTCAGTGGTCGGAGTACTTCTTCAAGTGTGAGTGATAGCAGTCTGAGGTTGAGGGAGTCACTGCTGGCTCTGGAGTTGCAAATGGCTTTGGTAATGTAGCTGCAGACTTGATGCATTTTTACTGCTTTAAAGTAGAAGGGAGGGTGGCTGGAGGTGGCTGGGGGGGCAAGGGGAACCACCTCATAGAAAAAACCCTGTGAGAGTACAGCACTGAGGTCCGTGAATGTGTCATTGAATGTATCAGCAATGAGTTTCTGGTCAAGTGTAGTTTCACCATTTATGCTGAGTACTGACAGGGGTGATTTAGATTGCTTCCCAGTGACTTCTTTAATGTTATTCCAGAAGTCCCTACCATTGCTCCATGAGTTAGTGAGAGCATTATGGAAATAGTTGGTCTTCGTATCCCGGATATATTTGGTGCAGTCATTTCGTGCACGTTTATAGTTAGCAATATCAGCTTGTCTCCTGGTGTTTCTGGCAATCTCCCAAAGGTGGTCTCAGCTTTTATTCATCTAAGTAGGTCTCCAGTGAGCCAGGTGTTACATAGGGCTTTGGCCTTGCGCTTCTTGAAGGGTGCAAATATGCTGCATGCTTGGTTGAAGATCCTCATGAAGTGTTCCACTGCGGTGTTCACATTGGTTGCAGTGAGAATTGGGGACCAATCCTGTTGACAAAGGAAGGTTTTGAGATGAGGTAGCTTGCCTCAAGATAAAACCCGGCTAGTAATGGTTTTGGGGGGGGGGGAGGCTTGACGAATTTATTGAACCAGTAGCAGATGACGGGGGAGTGGTCACTAAGTGTGTCAGGGAGGACAGTGGTGTTTGTGATCCTTGCAGGATGGCTTGTTATGATCCAATCCAGAAGGGTGATGGTACCCATGTTATAGTTTTTCCTGGTTGGGGAGCTAACCATCTGAGAAAAGTTTGCTGCCGCTATCAAGTCCCTGTATGCCCCTGCCTCTGCAGCAGGCCAGTTAATATTAAAGTCATTGAGGAGGATGGTTTCTGAATCAAGTGAGAGAGATTTGGTAAACTCCAGGACTGTGTTAAGCCCATTGCCTTGCTCTCTCGGTGGAATGTAGACTGTGACAACTGTGATGGCTTTAGTGTGTGCACCGAGAAGGATCTTGACAGGAAGAATCTGTGCAGTGGTGGTTTGGGGGTTAAGTTGATGAGGTGCCCCCTAGATCATGTCCTTAAGGTACAGGATGCAGCCACCACCTCTTTTTGATGTTCGATCAAGCCGGTAGACATTATACCCAGGGAAGGTGATAGCATGGTCGGGAACTGAAGATGAGAGCCAGGTTTCTACAACTGCTTGTATGTCTGGGTTATGCTGGCAGGCAAAAGTCTGAAGGGTGTAAATTTTGTAAAGAAGACTGCATATGTTAAGTGAGATTATTGAGAGGGATCCTCGTTGATTGGTCTGAGTTATTCTTATTATAGGGGCTGGTCCGGGATTGGGATGAATGTTTCCTGATAATAGCAGGAGAAGAAGTATACGTTTTAGAGTACTGGTGTGAGATACCCATGACTAGCACCTATTTCTTTGGGCCAGAGAACTCTGAGATTCACCAGGGCAAGTAAACGGGTGGAGCTGTGGGTAAAGCGTGACAGTAGTAGCGGTGGACAGGGGAAGTACCCAGGCTATTTGGGGGAGAGGGCCATTTCGTAGTGATTGGAGATGCCCAAGGTGGGTACATGAGATCGAGAGGGAGGGTACCATGAAGGGGGTGAGACAGCATGAGTTGGTAGATGTTTGGGACAGTGAGGAAACATGAGCAGGGGGGATGTATGAGAGGGAAGAGGGCAAATAAGGTGAGGAGAAAGGGGTACACAGTACCAGTGTCATACATGATTCAATATGAATGGGGGGAGAGCAGGCACAGCATGCTGGGTAGGTGGGAGGCAGCTAGTGAAAGTGGCAGGAGGTAGGCAATGAGGTGGAGGCTCGGGGGCAGGGGGAACTAGGTAAGCCGGTGTCTGAGGGAGAATGGGCAAAGGATGGGGCAATGAGGAGGCAAGGGCAGTAGCAAAAGAGGAGGATGTAGCAGAGTGGTAGTGAGGGCATTAAAGAGTGTAACAAGACAGGGAGACAGGAGGTAGCAGCTCTAGAATAGAGTTCAGGAGTGAAAGGGTGCATGGGAGCTATGGAATGCCAAAGGGGTTGGCCAGTCACAGACTGATGGAGTGACTGGCACTAGGAGATATAAGGAGGGTATCAGGCACAGAAAGGAGGCAGGGCAGTGAGGGGACTGAGTTGATTAGCAGAGGGGGAGGGGGAGGAGGGAGAGTGGGCAGTAAAGAGAGGAGGTACAGGAGAGACAGTAACCAATAGGAAATGAAAGGGCAGTTCCCTAGGCAGAAGTGGGCGGAGCAAAGGCCTATTTAATTAAGGTGGAAGGTGGAGGAGGGGGAGTGGTCAAAAATTTTCTTTTGAAACCCACTGAAGTCTATGGGCGCAGAGACCAGCAAAATGATTTGAATCAGTCAAGATTGCAGGGCCAATCAGTGGCTGTACGGAGCACAACAGTCCAACAGGAGATGGAAGCAACAGGCAGTGGCAAACAGAAGCCTTTCAGCACTTCCAGTTTGGCCTGAGAGCTTACCAGCAAGAGGAGGGTTCTTTGGCGGTAAGCAGTGGTAGTGTGGACGGCTGGCCCAGGTAGCCCCGGCCGATCAGATGTTTCCCCGATCAGGGGCTGAGAGATCTGAGGGAAGGAACAGAACAACAGATTGTGAGTCACAGTAATAACAAAGGGTGACACTGGAGAGTAAATCAGGGGCATGTGTAGTGGTGAGAGAGAGGGAAATTTGGCAGAGGGGTGGGGGGAGGCTGCCACAGACAAGAGAAATAAGCTTGAACTGGCACCGGGGGAGGACAGAGGGGAGATTTAGTAGAATACAAAATTTACAAGGGGAGGAAAAGAAAGATGCAGAATTTAGCAGCGGGGGGAGGGTGGAGAGAAAGTGTGAATGCAGAGGGGCAGGAATTACTTCACAGCTCTAAATTACAGCAGTTTCCAATTGCACTTTACAGTTCAATGCTAAAACATTTAGGCAGGTCTACACAATTAATTTTGACTTTGATGAAAAAATAACAAGCAGCCTAGTAATTTAGCCTAGATTATCGGCTGAGACCCGGAGTTTTTAGAAGTCGAGTGCTAAGAACATCAAGACTGGTCTAGACATTAACTGAGACTTTAACAGAAAAATAACCAAGCTGTCTAGCAATTTAACAAAAATTTTCTTCTGAAACACACTGAAGTCCATGAGCGCAGAGCCCAGCAAAACAGTTTGAATTAGTCAAGATTGCAGGGCCAATCAGTGGCCATGCAGAGCATAACAGTCCAACAGGAGATGGAAGCAACAAGAAGCAGCCAATGGAAGCCTTTCAGCACTTCCCAGTTTGGCCTGGGAGCTTACCAGCAAGAGGAGGGTTCCTTGGTGGTAAGCAGTGGTGGTGTGGATGGCTGGCCCAGGTAGCCCCGGCTGCTCAGATGTTTCCCCGATCAGGGGCTGAGAGATCAGCAAGAGGAGGGTTCCTTGGCAGTGAGTAGTGGTGGTGTGGACGGCTGGCCCAGGTAGCCCCAGCTGCTCAGATGTTTCCCCGATCAGGGGCTGAGAGATCAGAGCATCAGAGCAGAACAAAGAAGCATGTCAGATCATTTTTAGGGCTGGCTGGTTATTATTAGAGACTTCTTCCCAGCTTTGCCGAGTTACCTACTCCCCTCACTGAACTCACAAAGAAACAGTTTCCCAAATAATGTGAAATGGACTCCAGAATGTGATGAGACTTTTCGAACCATTAAGGCTACATTATGTTCAGCCCCTGTTTTACGAAGCCCAGACTTTGAAAAACAATTTCTGTTACAGACTGATGCATCAGACGTAGGCCTAGGTGCAGTCTTGAGTCATCATATGGATGGGAAAGAACATCCTATTCTATACCTAAGTAGGAAATTGCACAACAGAAAGAAAAGGTACTCCACCATTGAAAAGGAATACCTTGCCGCAAAGTGTGCTATGGAGTCCTTCAAGTTTTACTTACTAGGAGCTGACTTTGTACTTGTAACAGATCACAGTCCTCTCTGTTGGCTTAACCAAATGAAGGATACAAATTCTAGAATCACACGGAGGTACCTGGCACTGCAGCCATTTAAATTTAAAGTGATACACAAATCTGGGAAATAGAATATCAATGCTGATTTTTTGTCAGGATATGGATCAGGAACTGAGAATTCTGAAGGCTGAAAAAACAAATGTGTGAGTTTAAACTTCACTATTTGTTGTATTGTTGTTATGGAAAAAAGGATACTGCATTGCACAGAACTGTAAAGTTTATATGCTTATGTTAGATGAGAATTACTAGAAAGTTTTGGAAACCTGTTTTTGTAAAACAGGTTCCCTCTTACGGGGGGGAGTATGTGATAGGTTGAATACGGCCCTGTCCCAGTTGCTATGTAGAAAGAGTTTAAATGCAAGGTTCTATGCTCACCTTTTCTGTCTCTTTTCTGTTTGGTTGTGCAGCCAAATTTTCTCGTGAGGCATAGGACTTGATCACCCCAATGGTCTTGCAATTCTCTGCCTCTTTCTATCTCTCTACCCTCACATGCTGTTCTATCTTTTCTTCCCCCTTGCATATTTGCTGGTATAAAAATATATGTGAATCATTTTGTGGAAATGTAACTGATACTGGGATCTCTTTGTTTAAAACTGTATATAGTTTTACTGTTGAAATGGTTGCACAAAGCTATTTAGAACTCAAGGGGTTAAACTGAAATGCAGTTTTGAAGCCTTTTGCAGAGATGTAAACAAGAGGTCAGTTCTGGATCACAATGTTCTTTTTGCTGCACCTGCTGAAACTGGCAAGAACGCTGTGTGAGAAGCATGCTATTTTCTTAAGTTTCCCAGGAACAGACTTATAAAAAGAGCAGCAATGCTTGTGCAAGACAGAGACTGAGATTGTAAATTGAGAAGAAAAACTCAAAAGAAGGACTCTGCTTTCTGTGTTTGTACTGCCATTGTAAAGAGTTGTGCAGAATTTTTTTTTATTTTGCTGTTAATAATAATAAAATGCTATTTGCAAATTTTGAAACTGCTCCTGGTTTTCCTATGCTCCTGACCAGTACCTCAATGACAATGGGGACACAAGTATGAGGTCTTTTTTTTAGCTGTGGTTTATTATAATAAAGTTTAGAATCATGTCTCAGCCATTCAGCTTTCAGTACTGTCTCTACCCATTCTATAAACAGATCTAAGACATAGGTGCCAACCAATCAGGATGCAGGATTTTTCCCTATCCATTTTATAAGCACTCTGTGTTGTTCTATTTTCTCCATGGGATTTCCATGTGGTACAGTGCCAAAAGCCTTGATGAAGTTAAAATTGTCTATATCCACCACCTGGCCTCTAATCACCTCTGTAGTTACCTCCTCGAAGAAGGCTGTCAGGTTGTTTTGACAGTTTGACAGGATTTAACTTTTGTGAAACCATTCTGTGTGCTAAGGAACAATCTGTTTTTATCCTTTTGCTGCATCATAACATCTTTTATCATTGACACAAACAACTTGTCAAGAACTGATCTATAGTTACATGGTTCTGATTTTGCTCACTTCCTGAATAGGGGATGACAGTGACTGTTTTTCATTTTTCTAGCACTATCTGTGTTTTGAAGGAGCCCCAAAAGACAGTGAGGATCCCAACCAGAGCTCCATTTAATTTTACTATTACCCTTTGGTGAATACTAACCAGGCCTCCGGCTTTTCCTGGATACATACCCTCCTGATACGTATCAATTAATTATGGCATGATCAGCAATATCACCTGTTCTGGCTGCACCTCTCCCATAGCAACCACCTGCAGCTAGCCATACCCTGTACTGAATGACTGACACAAAGTACATATTCAACTCCTCTGTTATAACATCTGCCTTCCTTAGTGGTTCCTCTTCTTCAACAACTGGTGAGAGCCAACCCTGCTGCTTCAGAGCATCGAGTCTGGGTGAAAAGCACTCGGATCTCCAGCCACTGCTGATGCTGTACTTGCATCATGTTAAAGATGGCCACCGTGACAGAAGTGCATACTCGTGCATGCATGATGACCTCACGGTGGCGGCCTCTTTTGTTTCGCCCACAACTGCAGAAGTGATGGGTGGAAACAAAATAGTGCCCCCACAGGGAGGGGTTGTGTGGCCCATGGAGGAGTGAGGCAGCATAAAACCAACGCTGTGCACATGATCGCAGCACTGTTGGAAGCATACCAGAGAGGTATCTAGTCATGTGCTTCCACAGTTCCGTCTTTCTCCAGTTTCATAGTAATACGACAGCATGGCTCTGCCCATGCAGCCATAAAAATGATCAGCAGAGCAACTGTTTCCCTGACTCTCCTTTTGTTCACTATGTATTCAGAAAAGGGTTTACTATTCTGCTAGATCCCATACATGACATTTCTTTCAAAACAGCCATGTTCTGGGTAATCTTGGCCCTGTATTCCTTCTTCAGTGCCTTACTACTTCTGTCATTCCGTCACTAGAATCCTTCCACTTTTCTATGCCCTATTTTCATTGCCTAACTTCCCCTGGTGTTCTTTGGAAATCCTAGATGCTTCCCTTGTTGCACATGGGAACACACTTGGTCAATGCTTCTATTACGTTTTGTTTCAGGCTCTCCCACTTGGCATTAGCATTCCTACTCAGTGGTGTATTTATCAACTTAGCCACAACCACTTGTCTCAGCTTATAAAAATCAGAAAGAACTGAAGCACAAAGCCACAAAAGCAGGGAAATGAAATTGTGAGTAAAAAGGCCTTTGACTTGTTGTAATTGTGTGGGATTGCTCAGAGTTTGAACAATTGCCTGAAGCAGTTTTGTTGTTACCCTTTCTTTGACACTGTATTGAGAGAGGGTTGTCAAAGTTAAGGTAATGTCGATGCTGCTTCAAGTAGTTGTTCAAACACCAGGGAACATAGCAGCACACAATAGTAATGGTCCAGAGGAATCTGCAGCCTAATGTTGCCATATTCCTCCTTCTGTGGATTTGAACTTCGACCCTAATTGATGCTTAAATGTAGTATTGACAATGGCACATGATTTGTGCCAAGCGGTCTCTGGTGTCCATTGCTACTCATCAAGCTCATCCCATCCTATGCCAAGCAGCCCTTGGCATCCAATGGTTCCTCCTCCCTTACCCATCCCAATACCAAGTGGTCTTTAATATCCTGTGGCACCTTCTCCTTCTCCCCTCCCCAGTCCCAGCAGTCCCTGGTATCAGGTGATACTACCTCATCCTGACCCAAGTCAAGCAGTCTTTGGCATCCAGTGGCACTACCTCATCCTGCCCCAAGTCAAGCAGTCCCTGACATTCAGTGACACTATCTCATCCTGCCCCAAGTCAAGCAGTCCCTGGCATCCAGTGGCACTATCTCATCTTGCCCCAAGTCAAGCAGTCCCTGGCATTCAGTGGCAGTATATCATCCTGCCCCAAGCTAAGCAGTCTCTGGAGTCCAGTGGCACTACCTCATCTTTCCCCAAGTCAAGCAGTCCCTGGAATCCAGTGGAATCCCCTTTCCCCTCACACTGCTGCAAGACAAGCAGTCCCTGGCATCCAGTGGTGCCTCCCCTCCCTCATCCTGCCTCATGTCAAGCTGTCTCTGTTATCCAGTGGCACTCATTTCTCCCTTCTGCCTAAAGCTAAACACCCCTGGAATCCAGTGATACCTCTACTGATCCTGTTCGAAGCCAAGAACTCCCAGGCTTTCATTGAAATGCCTCCTTCCTCACACTGCTCTAAGCCAAGAAGCCCCAGGAATCTAGTGCTACCCCCTCCATCACCCTGCCCTGAATCAAGTTCTCCTTGGCATCCAGTGAAAACCCCTTCCCACATCCAGTCCTATGCCATGCAGTTCTTGGTATCTAATGGCCCCTCTTTCCTTCATCCTGTCCCAAGTCAAGCAGTTTCTGGCATCAACAGGAGAGAAGGTCCAGGGAGGGGGACTGGATAACAGCAAGAGGGAAAGGTAAGGCAGGCTGGGGAGGGAGTTCATGTGGGAGCATCTCCAAGATTGCCAGTACAGACCAGATTCCTTCCACTGAACTGGGGGAGAAGGGGGAAGTAGTGATAAGGAAAGGGACAGCAAGAGGGGGAAGGTTGGAGGAGGTAGGGCTTACATCAGAGTGAGTAGGGAGAAGACGTTAGAGGATGTGAGTTCAGGTGAGAGGGGGAGGGCAGCTGGTGCAGGGAGGAGGTGGTAGGCATGGGAAAATGAGAAGATGGGCAGGAGGGGGGCAGAAGGGAAGGGTAAAGGGCAGGCCAGGGGAGCAGAAGGGAAAGATAAGGGGTTCCAGTTGGGGGGGTAGAGGTTCAGGAGGAGGGGATGGGGATAGTGGGTGTAGAGGGTCATGAGGGAGTACAAGAGGGACAGGATGGAAAGGAGGAGGAGGTGGGAATGGGCAGCAGTGTGCACAGAAAGGAGGGAGGGCCCAGGATGGGGGGAAGGTGAGGACCTTGGGAGATTTGATTGTGAAGGGGGGAGATGGTGGGAGAGCCAAACTATAAGAGGGTGGAATGAATCCCAGGAATGAAGGAAGATAGATGGGACCTCTGGTAGCACAGTGAATGGGACAGGGAGGAGGGAAACCTCACATTATAGTTTACCTGGGTATGAATGACCTTGCCAGATGTGAGGTGGAGTAGTGCAAGAGAGGTTCAAGGAGGTTGGGAGGATCTGCTGGGTAGAAGGGAAGTTGGTAGCCTTCTTGGAGGTGTTTCCTGTCCTGAAGGCTAGTGTGGCGAGGAAGATAAGAACTGCTGAATTTAATAAATGGCTTAGAGGGTGGTACAAGGTGAAAGGATACTGGTGCATTGGTGGTTGGGGGGGACATGGGATAATAAGGACCTGTATGCACTGGACAGGCTACACCTAAGTAGAAAGGATACAAAGGTCCTGAAGGGAAAGCTGGAAGACTTCATGTTTAAAAATTTAAATTTAAACTGACAGGGGGGCAACAGCAGGGTACAGAGAACCCTTAGTCACCTGTGGAGGAGGCTGATAGGCCTCCTCCCCAATCAGCATGAGGGGAGAGATGGGACAAGTGGGGGAAGAAGGGAGGGACCAAGGGAAGAGGAAGGTGGAAGGTCAGAAGTAAGGGGGTCCAGAGTCAAAGTGGAGGGTGGTGTCTCTAAACGCCAGAAGTCTGGGGCAAAAATGGCAGAAAAGGCTTTAGGAGAGGTGGACATAGCAGCCATCACACAGACTTGGGCCACACAAAACCATGACAGGTACCTAGCAGTTCCAGAGTATAAAATGTACAGAAAGGGTAGGGGGACGGGGGTTGGGTGGCACTGTACGTGAAGGAGGGTATAACTTGCACCAGAGAGGAAGAGGTCAAGGGCAAACCTGAAGCTTTGGGGATACAGGTCCAACCCACTAAAGGGAGGAAACCAAAGATGGAGGTGGTCTACAGACTGCCTTCCCAGGATGAGGAACTGGATAGAGAATTGGGGTCCCAGATCATAGATATGTCCAGCATGGTGGAAGTAGTAATAATGGGAGATTTCAATCTACCTGGGGTGAACTGAAAAAATTCCTGCTACCTCCTGTACTAGGGAACAAGTACTTCTGGATGTTTTCCAGAGTGCTTTCCTGACTCAAGGTGTCATGGAGCCCACAAGAGAGAGGGCCATCCTGGATCTGGTCTTGTCCAATTGTGCACATGTTCAGGATGTGAAGGTGGATGTGCCATTTGCAGGAAGTGATCAACTTTGGTGTGGTTCCACCTGGATATGGGCAGAGGGATGGTCAGGACCAAGATGAAGGTCTTGGACTTTGGAGGGCAGACTTTGTTAGGATGGGAGAAGTTCTGAAAGGACACCTTACTGGGATCAGAGTGGGGATGGATGTGGAACAGAAATGGGCCATAATAAAGAAGGGATTGATGGAGGCCACTAGTGAGTGTGCCAAAATCAAAAGTAAGAAAGCTAAAACCAAAGATCCCAGCTGGTTTAGCAAGGAGGTGGCAAAAGCAGTGGAGGACAAGAGGGCAGCCTTTAGAAAGTACAAGCATACTCAGAAGGAGAAGAATAGGGTGGACTATACCACTAAGTCAAGAGAGGTTAGCAGGGTGGTAAGGAAGGCAAAGGCTGTGAAAGAGGTACAGCTAGCTCAGGGGATAAAAGCAGGTGAGATGGCCTTTTTCAGTGTATAAGGGAGAAAAGAAACATAAAGGATGAGACTGTCAGATGGAAAAAGGAAGGCGATTGGGCAGAGGGTAGTGAAGATAAGGTGGAGGTGCTTAATGGGTATTTCTGTTCAGTCTTTATTTGACAGAAGGATAGACCAGTACCACAAGGGAGCAGGAAGTGGGGATTCGGAGGGTAGAAGTTGCAGATGGAGCAATTCAAGCCAACAGGGAACTCAAGGGCCTAAGGCCCTTAAACAGGTGGACAAATCACCAGGGCCAAATGGCATGCACCTGTGGGTCCTTAGAGAACTGGAAGAGGTTCTGGCGGGTCCACTGGCAGACCTGTTTAACACCTCTCTGGAGTATGGTAACATGCCCTTGGACTTGAGAACAGTGCATGTGATGCCTATCTGTAAAAGCTAGTCGAGAGACAAACCAGGGAACTATAGACCAGTCAGCCAGTCCTCAATGGTGGGTAAGGTGATGAAGACCATCCTGAAAGAGAGACAGATCAGTTTCTGGAGGAAAATGGACTCCAGGAGTAGAGATAGCATGGATCTGTGTCAGGGAGGTCCTGCCAAACTAACCTAACTGACTTCTTCAATTGGGACACTAGGATAGTGAACAACAGCCAGGTGGCTGATGTCCTGCATCTGGACTTCAGCAAGGCCTTCGACTCAGTGCCTCATAGGAGTTTGGTCAGGAAGCTGGAGGACCTGGGGGTGGGGGCTAAGCTTACATAATGGGTCTGAAACTGGCTGCAGGACAGAAGCCAAAGGGCAGTAGGTGGGAGAAAGTTCTCAGAAGTGAGTCCTGTGACCAATGAAATCCCACAGGGTTTGACCTGGTGTTGTTTGACATCTTCATAAGTGACATCACAGATGGGATCAAGGATAAAATCTGCCTGCTCACAGATGACATCAAACTCTGAGGGAAGGTGGACATGGAGGAGGGAAGACAGGAACTCAGGGAGGACCTGGTTAAGCTAGAAAAGAGATCTGGCATTTTACAGCTGGGGTTCAAAGCTAAAAAGTGTAAAGTTATGCACCTGTGGGCAAAGAATCTGAGGACCAAATATTGGTCTGGTAGCATGCAGGTAACAAGTTCAGAGGAAGAAAAAGACTTGGAGAAATCATCACAAGTGACCTGAAGCACTTTGCACACTGCAAGAGAGTGACAGCCAGAGCAAATTGGATGCTCAGCTGCATAGCCAGGGAATTACCACCAGAAGGCGGAGGTCCTTCTGTCACTGTACAGGTCACTGGTAAGACCATGCCTGGAGTACAGTGTGCAGTATTGCTGCCCATATTTTAGAAAGGATATCAACTTGCTGGAGATGGTGCAGAGAGAGGCAACCAAGGTGATCCTGGGTCAACAGGGAAACACCTATGAAGAGAGGCTCAGGGAGCTAAATATGTACTCTCTTGAGGAGAGAATAGCGAGGGGAGACATGACTGAGGCTTTCAAGTACCTTAAGGGTATTAACAGGGTGAGCATTGGGGCATCTTCAGCCTTAGGGAGAACAATACCACTAGAGGGCATGGTAGAGGGAAAGTTCAGGAGGGAGATGAGGAGGCACTTTTTCACCAAGAGGGTGGTGGCCAACTGGAATGAGCTGCCAGAGTAGGTGATATCCCTAAAAATGGTAGACAGCTTCAAGAAGGGGTAGGACAGGGTGAGGGGAAATTTACGGGTAGAAGCGTGGTGAGTGTGGGGAGAGGGGGAAGCTGACGGAGGTGAAAAGGGAAATGGGGAAGGGGGCAATTCCCTTTGTAAAAAATACATAGAGATATGCACAACCAAGAAGACTGGATAGAGTACAAGGCCTTTATCTTCTAGCATGTTTATATGTTCATATCAAGTCACAGCCTCTCCTTCACTGTACACCAACTACCCAAAATCTATTGGCCCACCACCCCGATGGTGGCCAGTACAAATCCTCTGCTCACCTCCTCATCTGGCAGCCATTTGAATTACATTATCACAAAATGTGTCTATTTTATCAATTATGGTTTATTACATTATCACAGACCATGACTGATGAAACAGATAGACACTGCACTAAACCGGGGGGGGGGGGAGAGCAGAAATGCACCCGTGAGGATGACTTTCTGTGACTGCACTTCATTGTGGGGTATACAAGTAAGCTGCCTAGGATGGACTCTCAGTGGCAGTTACTTACAGGTCAAGTCAAGTCGAACTCTATTTGTACAGCGCCTTATCCGTGAGGCTCTAAAAAAATAATAGCGGGAACATATATTTTATAAAAGCATGGTTAGAATACAGATTTCCACCTAATTATCAGTAAATTCCACCCATAAATAATAAAATTCTGCCTAAAATTATTAAAAATTAGTTGACATCAAATGCCAGATAAAACAGATTGGCTTTCAGGCCCTACTTAAATGCATCCATGGAGGGTGCATCCTTAAAAACTCTAGGTAAAGAGTTCCATAGAACTGGTCCAGCCACTCCAAAGGTGCAGTTGGGAGAGTCGGGGGCAGTAGTATGCCACTGGGGATGGCTCAGAGTAGTTCCACCATATTTTCAATATTGGGGTCCAATAGGAAGCCACCAGGATTAGTTCCCAGTGGCTGAACCTTAGCATGGGGGGGGGGCAGGGTCCAGAAGCAGTCTTGGTGGTCTTAAAAAGACAGTTAATAAGTTACTGACACTAAGGTGGACACCATGTGTTTACTCTAATTTGAGGAGTTTTATGGAACCGAGATGGGCACCCATTGTCAGCTCCTGCATTTAAGGGGTTGCTGACACTGAGGATGGGCACATAGTGCCATCTCTTTTGTTGTGGGGCATGCCAGTACTAGAAATGGTCTTCTGGGGTTGGTTCTTGAGTTCATGAAATTAGTGACACATGAGATAGCCTTCCGGTGTAGGCCCTTTTGTTCTGGTGTGAGAGAAACATAGACCAGGGATTTGACAACTATGATGTTGCAAAGGTTGCATCCCTATCAATCCACTGCCTTGTGGAATGTGATAACAGGCACATGAAAATAACCTATGAAAAATCCCTGCAAAATGCTACCATGTATGCTTGGCAAGCAACAGACAAATGATTATTATTTACGTTCGTTTATTCCAAAAACTGAAAAAGCACCACACCTGAGATGGAATTTAATGAATCAGAAACTTCCTGATTTGAAACCTTTGCCATTTATGTAAATGCAAATTTTGAGTTCTCTAGGTCAAAAGATGACTTAGTTATAAGCAGCTCAACACTAGATGAGAAGGACTCAAAATGAACATTGGAGCTGCAAAAATGGACTACAGCTTGGTCATAGGATATTGGCAAACTTATTTCACTGAAATTAAAGCTCGCATTTGGTTTGCAAATCCTATACCCTAAGAATGCACATGAGACCAGTCTTACAACCATTAAAAGTGGCCTCAGTGGCAGCATTCACATACAAAAGTGGCCTTTCTGGCTGCAGAAACTTATGTTCTGCATTTAAAAAGAAATGCAATTTTATGATTCATGTTGCTGCAAAAAAACAACAACAAAAAAAAAATTGGCGGTGATTCCTTTTATTGGAGGCTTTACTCTTGAAACCACTTATAGCAGATCCTTTTTTCTGGTCTGGCGTGTGTCAGTTCTACTCTCTAACATTGCAGAACGATTACAGTGATCAAGGTTTCAAAAGCAATTCACCAAATACTTACCACTAATCTTTCAATTGTTGCATTTAAAACTGAAAAAGGACAGAAGGTTCTGAACTATAAAGAAACTAAGGGTTTCCTCTTGACACAGCCACAAAATGCACAAATATAATTTGAAAAATAGTCTCTTTCCTGAAAACAGTATTTGCAGGCAAAAACGTGGGTCATTCTGACTCATAGTCTTCCTTTCTAAATTAAAAGAAGACAGCAATAGGATGGAGCCCATCAAGTGTTGTTCTTAAAATATTTAGTTACATTACTACAGTTCATTTACATCCCAAATTATGTGTACATACAAATGCCACCAGGCTCGCAGCCAAAAGGGAGACAAATGAAAGGTTGTGAGGAGGAGACAAAAATGCAAGCCAGCACAATTCTTAACAAAGCCTTTAGATATCAGTGTCAATCATTTCAAAAGATTCAACCACCAAGTTAAGTCGAAGTATAAAATCTTTGAGGTCCCAGCTTTCTGGCACTCAAACCCATTGAAACTGACAAGCTTGTCAACTAGAATGCTGTGCTTTGGACACAGGGCACTTCTTGCCCAGTTTTCCAAGACAGTCTTGAATCATGTTGCCAGGAAAACAGAGGTCTAAAACCTGCAAAAGTTTCCAGAGATGTAGGACCACTGTTTCACAGATTTCAAACTCCTCACACTGAGTAGATTTTCTTCACGTCACAGTGGCACTTCTTATTAAAGGGGCAACTCTGTTTTAATGCTCTGGTGACGCTGCACGCACATGCAGTATATAAATGAGTTTCAAGATCAATACACTTGAGGGTGCAGAAGAAAAATATAAAAGATAGTTCAAAAGCTATATTTTTGCAGAGTGTCTTTTAAGTGCTTTTGTCTGACATTGTGAACTTCAATCATTGTGTCTGTGTTGAAGAATTTAATAGGAAATGGGGATCAGACCTGACAATCCAGCACTGAAATTTGATGCCCTAGTCCTTTTGATAAAACTGACCGGCAGTGAAAATTGCACACAAGTCTGTTGGGAATCGGGAGAAAAAGAAAGACTTTTCTGTGTGATTTTGTATTTCTTTGTATTTCTGTGAAGAGTCTGCTTATGAGTCATAGTGTCTTGCATTTTATCAAAATGGGTTGTTTCACATACTGTTGCAAATTTTTTTTTCGTGTCTAAACACAGGCTTGTGTAGCTTGCATTGATCTTTTTTTCATATGCTTCAGATTTAGTGTGTGTGTTTGTGTACTTTGTTTCCTCTGCCTTTTTATTTCATCCTTGCTCTGGCATAAAACCAGAGAACAAATGTTACACAGGCTACATGAAAACAGAAGGATGATGCAGTTAATGAACAAAATATTTCTGGTGCCCAGACTTGGAACTATGCTAATACTAGGATTCATAGTAGGAAGAGTAGAGGCTGAGAAGGCGGTGTGTTTAGATTACTATCCGCTAAGTACAGTATTCATCCAACCTGTTTTTAAACTCTTTCTTACATTTACTAGTGATTATATATTCAGGTAATCGATTCCACATTGTAACCACTCTCTGTGTGAAGAAGGAGTTTCTAGCAGTAGTTTTGAAGGGTATAAACTGGGGCTGCAACCGGTAACCTCTTGTGTGAATAACATTTTATTATTCAAGGATTTTATTATAAGGAAAGACTGAACCTTCATTTAACTGTATTTATTTCCTTGGCTCCCTGGTGACTGTATGTACATTGCATGTAATACTTTACCATAATCACCATGTTAAGCCTCTTATATTGCATAGCCACTTAATGTATGTCACTACACCAGTATGTACAGATTTCTCTGAAATATTTGTACTGTTTTGTTCTAATTGTACCTCTGTATTGTATAAATGTTTGCTGTGTTTGCCACCCTGGTGGCCTGGGTCATGACTGAAAATGGTCCTCTGGATCAGTTTGCTCACCCAGTTATCAAAGACATAAATAAATAAATAAATAAATAGGAGACATTCATTTCCGTCATGGTCATAATCAAGCTAGTCTAAATAATTAAAATAAGGGCTATCTTGTCCCTGTCAGATTGATTTAAAATCAGTGATCACATTGTTTCAGTTTCAAAGTCCTGTTTGTTTTTCTTTTAATATCCTGTTGCTATTTCTATAGAGCATGAAGTGCAGGTGTAATGAAAGGGAATAGTGTGCATTTCCTTGAGCACAACTGAAATGCCCCCCTCCCCCACATAAACACACCCACACCCACAGAAAGAAACACATGAAAGTCTGTACACAGTTGTTTGAACTGGTGAATGCAAACAGAACTAGTACAGTTTTCTCATGGGAGAGATAATCTACTTCTGGTACTTCTTGAGCAAATCTAATTTAATCCTGAAGGAGCAATTTCAGGATCAAAATACTCTTCACAATGTACTCTCGGCTAATGTGGCTTAGATTTGCATTCACTACCTGAGTGGCATCTGTGTGAAACTACTTATTGTATAGCAAGTGCAACTTCACAGGTTCCAAACTGGGTAAGGAAAATCCTGTTCCCTGACTGGCTAGAATAAACTGGCTTACAGACTTTTATGTCCGTACTATCAGTGGTTAAAAAAAAAGTACTGATGCCAGTCTGCCCCATTACCCAGCATGTCCATGTGCCAACCATAAAACGTTCAGCTCATTCATTTTTTTTTATTTAAAAGTTTATTTCTACAGGATAATTTCTATGAGAAACAAGTCTCATTTACAGAACGTCCCTTGTCAGAGAAGTACCAGACATACAACATACCACAATACTGCAAAGCAAGCATGAATCACATTTTTTTAAGCTTTAAAACAATTGTAAAAAAAGTTGAGTATTCAGCAAATCAAGTTTTACATTGTTCTTAAAGACAGATGTGGCATAAGTGGTATCCATAGTTTCTTTAAATGGAGAATAAAATCTGTCAGATTGACAACAATTTACACTAACAGGCCTGTCGGTGCAGCGTTAGCACTACCACTAACAATGCTTGTGACCCGTGTTCAGAATCGAACCCAGGTTGTCCCCGGGGCCTGGCTGGGGGGGGGGATCAAGCATCCCAGAGGATGCTCTACACCCTCTGGGATGGAGGTCTGTGTGCTCTGCTGTACTACCATCACCAGGGTGATCACAGGTGGTGGTATAATCCTGCTCCATGATGAGGAAGGCGGAAATCTCCTGACAGCGCGGCATGCGCACTTTGCATACTCAGATTCCTAGCAGTCCTAACTCACGAGGCATCCAGGTAGTGTGGAGAAAAAGGAGGAAAACACTGCAGGGCAGCAATATCAACCAGCATCCTCCCAAAGGTCCTGCGACACCTACTGGACTACCTGCCAACAACTGAGCTAAACTCCCCTTGGAACTTGGGGAACCCCGGGGGGGGGCTCCATCACAGGGCAGAAACTGGGGGGGGTTCTGCATGGCAGGAGGTAAGCCCCAGAGATGGTGGGTAATGGGATTGGGGGGCACTGGTTAAGGGGGACGACTGTGCAGAGAAGTAGATAAAAACAGTAAATTAAAAAACAAATACCAGCAGCCTACAAAACACCATTTTTTCTTCATTCTCTTCCCGCATACAGCTCCATCCTTGATCACTAACTCCTTCCATTCCTTTTAAATTGTGCTGTGACTCTTTGCGCTCACTCCCACACTCCTTCCTTCACGCAGCCTTTCCTTGCCCACCTGCCTGGTCCCTCACTTTCTCATCATAGTGCCACATACCTAGTCACTCACACAGTCCCTTAGCTGCTCCCCACTCTCTCCGTCTATTTTTTTATTTGCTCTGTCTATTTCTGCCACTGATTCTGGCTTCTCACTCCACCTCTCAATTTTAGCTGACAAGTCACTGAGTCGATTTCAGATTCCAATAAATGTTCAATAGGGCTCAGCCAAGATTTTTTTTGAGTAATCAGTGTGTTTGGCACCATGGTGCAAGCAGTGTTAGAAATACACTTCATGGGCTTTGGCAGCTAGGGGATCCCATAAGGGACCCATCTTTAAATGGAGTCCCCTTCCCATTATAAGTAAAAGGCAGTGATGTGTGAGCTACCACGGGTGGAAAGCCCACAGCCACATGCATTTATACAACACAATCAACTCCTTGTTGTGTATTACTGCTTATGTACTGTGCTTCAAACTGTCCGAAAATACTTTCTATGAAAATGGTATACAGCAAATTCACTCAAACTTGGGGTGGGGGTGGAAGGATAAAACAAAACATCAGAAAGCACTGCTTTGCACAGAGGGTACCTGGCTTGTTGAATAGCCTACCCAGTGAAGTTGCAGCAACTAGCACTGTTAAAGCTTTCAAAGCAGGAGTAGATGGAATCCTGAACAGTGGAATAATTTTGGTGTAAGAGTTGGGGGGGTAGACACAACCATAAGAGGATTTTACAGTAAGTTATTCATGACTGCAATAATGAAATGTTGGGGGTGGACCTGTACCCCCACGTTCCCCCTATATTTACACTCCTGGTCCTAAAGAAGAATGGATTTCAGAGTTATAAAGCATGAATAAGGGTAGCATTCCAGATGGAAAGCTTGAATGTGTGTCCATACTTAAATCTGATATACTGTATCACTCTCATGTAGTCGGAGAGGTGGAAAAGATGAACGCTTTGTCCCCTCCATCATACCAATACTATGTTACTATGGTGCACACATGCACGTCTAGACACACACATACACACACGCACACACACACACATATACACACCTCTTTAGATAATATTTTACTTTTGCTGTCTTATAGCTTTAAAATATAGAACAGTGCCTGAGAAAAAGCAAGCTGTGCACGTACTTCAAATAAAGCTTTAAAACATGTTATGCAAGGTTTCCACTCTAGAGACCTTGCCAAAAGGAGCTGCGGGAAATGTTTTGATCAGAGATGCAGGAATGCTGGAAAAAGTGTGTGCAGCGTGCATGTGTGAGTGTGTTTGTAGGCGATGTTCCACAAGACACTTAAAGCATAAAGGACTTAATGGACCCTTTCTATGTGTGCGTTTAAAAAGTAGAAGAGAGACAGTCTCACCCGCCCCATCTCAGGTCCAGCACCTATTAATTTGATATAGGTTTCATGGGATGATTTGGGGGAGACGTTGCAGAAAAAGAAGTCTTTCACCCAAAGGGATGGGACTTCTTCCTTCAGTGACAGACTTTAAATGTGGTGTGCTCTGCATGCGCACTGTAAAAACACTTTCCCCTCACACCGTTTGTTTTTTTTAACTTTATATTTATTAGGTTTTCATATAAATTCACATTCACATTACATTGCGTCTTGGAAACAGCACAAAACATGAGATCCACATAGGAAGTACCATACGTTGCAACTATATATGTAGGATTACCGTATCTCCAAGCCTTTCCTAAATTCTGGGGGAAAAGCTAAAATTTTTATATTTCTAATACTTAAAGTCCAAAATTCTGTGTAGTGTAGCCCATGAGCAGGTGGAAAGAAAACATAATTTATATTTCGAAAGAGTACTCAATAGCCGCACTCAAATGAGTATTGGGTCCACCTTATTAACTAAAGCTGTAACCTAATGGGGGAGAAAATAAAAACTACCCCATAAAATAGCAATATAGACTCAAGAAACAGCACTCAGCATCAATGAAACTGTGAATACATACTAAAGCAATAGGAGAACACAGCTAAGTTCTCCAGAATTCCTACTATATCTGTTTTTAATTATCCAACAGTATAATATTATTAGGTTGATTTTAGTACTCTGTAATTTTATAACTATACGAACCGTAGGTGCTTATCAAAACTTAACTTAGAGCCATCTATTGACAAGTAAAAACAAATCTGAACAAGGCCGCCATGTAAGTCTCAAGGGACTTTTGGGATCTTCCACTGCCTGGCAGTTGAGCATACTGAGAGCTAAAGTCCCAAAAAGTCCCTCACACCATTTTTAAAAATAAACAGCATAGCAACTTGGCCCCGAAAAATAAATCAGACAGTACCTTTTTCCTCCTGGAAAGGATTTCCAACAGCTTCCAATTTCATGTAGTTGTGCAGCCTTTAAATTCCACTAGCAGTTAAGTATTTCTTGATGGTTTCAATTAGTTTTTTCTGAAGAAAAAGATACTGGGCAGGATTTTAAAACTGCATGACACCTGCCCCATTCCTAATTCTGGGCACCGCCTGCTTAGTGCCAAATGCGGCAAAATGTGTGGATGTTATTTTCAAATGTTTTGATGCATTTGCAACAATCTGGCCTACTTTACTTTAAAAAAAAAAACTGATGCATGCATCAGATAGTGCTAAACGTGTACATTTTTATTTGTTTTGGCTGCAAGGTGCATAAATTTTACCCTATAGTAAGACCATATAGCGTAATGGTGCAAGCATCGGCAATGCATCACAATCGGGGTGCAGGTCCCAAATGCTTCTTTGAAAATCCTGCCCACAGGGCATAGCAAAAAAGCATGTAAAAAATTCAGTTTAACTGGCAACTTGCTATGTTGTTTTGTATCAGTGAACTAATTTGTACTGCTGCTGCTTTCGGAAAAAAAAACAAGGGAAACCTGCTCACACAGAATGATAGTGTATCTGTGCAGAATTTCCTTAATTCAAATCTGACAAATCTCCAAAGATCTAGAATTTAGCAAATGGGCTTCCCAGAGGGAGGCTTATTGCTCAATGTCTTGCCATCAAGAAAGAAGAAGGAAATAAAAGCCCAACGAACCATGATGAATGCAGTATAACCGCTGATGCAAGGCAAAATACCCACTCCTTGGCTGAAAGAAGAACAACAATCAAAACACACTTGATGGTTATCATATCTTTCACAATATATACTGCACACAGCTATCCCTTGTAGGCCAGGCATCAGGTATTTGTTACTGAAGTGTGGATTTATTATATCACGTGAGTACTGTGTACTGGTGATGCCATATGTCCCAACTTGAAGCACTGTATTGTCATTTTTTATAACGCAAACTTTCCTAGTCCTAACTTTTGTAGTCAATCTGGAAGTGAAATTATTCTACACAATAAATCTTGAACTTTTTTTCATGTCTTTTTGGACCTCATTGTATCAAAAACCATATTGACTGATGCCATTTTAGGATCTGAGAAACTAGGAAGTAAGGGTGTATGATATAACCGTTATTTTTAAAATGATATGACACAGTGAAAGTGCAAGCCCAGACCATGTGTATAGAAGAAGAAGAAGAATCAGTATTTATATAGTGTTTTTCATACAGTATGTATCCCAAAGTGCTTTACAAGCAATGCTAGACTGGCAGTGAAGTGACTGCGTAGTGGCAGCCATATCGCACATCATCACCCACACACAATCTGGACAATTGCATGAATCAGTTTTATGGGAAGGGGAATATTGGCGAAAACATATTGAGGCAAAGAGCAGTCTCACTGCCAAATGTTGACCAGTACCCTGTCCTCCTCTTTGCCATAAAGGAATAAGGAATGGGGACAGGAATATACATTTTTGTAAATGTTTTTTACAAAATGTATTCTTTTAAAGGGGATGGGGTAGTTATCTCTGCAGACTGCCATGTCCCATGGTCCATGGCACACGTGTTGCAGGGGAGCCAGTACATGGCCCTGCTTCACCTCCCTGATTGCCTATACCCTCTTTGAAGAGCTCTGAGGGGGGGTTACAGGGTTGCTGAAGATAATTCATACTGCTGGCATGCAAGCTGTACCCCGTGGCATCACTGATTCAGAGATACACAGAATGAAAATTCATGACTCACACATATTGTTCACAGGCCTGCATAGCTACCAGGGACCTTAGTCACTAGCATGGATGCAAAGGGGCATTAAAGGCCACTGTAAGTCTGCTGTACATTACATAGAGAATAAAGTATGGGTTGGTGTGTGTAACGCGAAGTTTACACACACACCCAAGGGGTTAGATGCTTTCTAAACCCCAAGAGCAAAGCTTGAGGGGTTATTAAAAGCATCTAACCCTGAGGGTGTGTGTAAACTTTGCGTTTACACACACCAACCCCATATTTTATTTTATATAATTACTGTGTAGCGTTTTTTCTCCGGAGCAATTATGACAAATGCAGCAGATAGGATCGAGATGAAAATGATCATCATGAAGCTTACGTCATTTCGGTGAATTTTTATTGTAGACACATATAGGTAGATTGTAACAGAACTACTGAATACTATTTAATAAGCTAATAAACAGGAATTAATAAAATTCAGCAACAAATGTTATATTTAATCGCTTCATTTTCAGGAAGTATGGTGTGGTTGCTAGGTAGTGCCAATTGGTCAGGAAGTGGTATGACGTGTTCTGCAGAGGGAGGGGAGAAAGAGAACAAGAGAAAGAGACGTTAGGGATCATAGTGTGTAAGTTGTGGCATACTTTTTATAAAAAAACTTAATTTGAGTTCTGTGAAGCTGTTACCATTTCTGTTATGCTTTCTGAGGCAAGTCCGTGACATGTACTGTTTATCTAACTGCCACACTGTGCAAGTGTTCGCGAGGGAGATGGTCTCGTGGAATTTCTCATGGGGAAATGGCGCGTGTTTGCCATTATAAACACTCCTTTATAACAGCAAATTACAAACGCCTTTCCCTATGAGAAAAAAACGCTACCCAGTTATTATAACCCCATCAAACCATGCTCAACGAGATCTCACACTCTTTCTGGGCATGGGCAGAGTTGTTTGTGAGCACTTCAAAAGAGGGGCAGGACGGGGCTGGGAATGTCAATGGTCAGCAGGACTAGTCACCAAGCACTGTGGTCCTCACAAGCTGAGCCACAGGCTACTGTGCTCTCCCTGAGTTACCAACTCAGTAAGAGTACTTGCAACTGTATGAGTCATGGGTTTGAGGGTCACAGAATGGGCTAGGAGAGGGAGTGAATTACTGAAGAGGGATACCATGCTGGGGCGAGTGGTACCAGGGAAAGATTGCATCAGTGACTTGGGGGACACTACATCAGTATTGGGAGGGTTATTGCATTAGTAACTGGGGCTAGAGATTGCATTGGTAACTGTGGGATGTGCATCAGGAGGATGGATTTGCATAGGCTTCAGGGAGCTACATAGTGTGATGTGTGTGGCAAAGAACTGCATTGGGGAGATAGCAAAATCACATCGTGAGACTGGGGACATGGCCTCGAGTGATGTATTCTGTTTTTGGAGACTAAGAGGCAACATCAGGTGATAGGCACTACATTTAGAGACTGGAGATCATATTGGAAGACTAGGAAATGGCATTTGGTGATTGGTACTTCATTAGAAGACCTGGCATCTGGCATCAGGGGACTGAGAGACCACAGCAGGACACCAGTGCACAGTATTGGATAATGGGCACCACATCAGGTTGCTGGGGAAAACATCAGTTGATGTGCATTGAATAGGGAGGCCAGGGGATTGCAACAGGAGACCAAGACTGGCTGATGGCATCTGGTTCTGAGAGGTAGCATTTGACACCAGTAAATGCTTATAACATGGTTGGTGCGGGAGGGTGTGCCACTGTACACCCAGAAGTTCTTGGAAGTGTGATCAAATAGTGGGCGTCTTGGTCCAAGAGATGTAATGGGTACATATGCAATCAAAAAGACAACCTACAAGGTACATTAGGGAGTGAAAAAAGATAAAGGGAGGGATACTGAGCCTAAATAGAGAGGAGGGAGGGTGGGTAGAGAGGGACAGTGAAAAAGTAGGGATACTGAATGAATACATCTGCTTAATATTCACAAAAGAAGAGGAGGGGGAGGTACCTAATCCAGTCAATAGAAGCACTCTGGATAGGGGGGTCAATATCAGTCCTTTCACAGAAGCAAGAGTTCTAAAAGAACTTCTAAAACCTAAGGTGGACAAAGCAATGGGGACTAATGGGATTCACTCCAGAGTTCTAAAAGAACCAAGGTGAGAACTAGTAACACCACTGACTACCCTTTTTAACAAATCATGGGAGGCTGGTGTGGTACCTGAGGACTGGAGGAGGGCAGATGTGATTCCCCTTCACAAAAGTGGGAGCAAGACAGAGGCAGGAAACTACAGACCTGTCAGTTTGACCTCAGTGGTAGGGAAAATGTTGGAATCACTTCTGAAGGAAAGAATTGTTGAGTACCAAGAGGCCAGTGGGGCACAGGATCCAAGGCATCATGGATTCACAGTGGGAAGGCCATGTTGGATGAATCTAATTAATTCATTTGGCTGGGTGACCAAAGTAGTAGACCAGGGAGGTGCTGTGGGCATGGCCTACCTAGATTTTAGCTAGGCATTTGGCACAGTCCCACACAAAAGATTAATAAACAGATTAGCCAGCTTGGGAGTGGGTCCTAGGGTGGTAGCCTGGGTAAAATATTGGCTGGACAACAAGACACAGCGGGTAATTGTAAACAGAGTCCACCGTGAAGAAAGGGGGGTTACTAGTGGGATTCTGCAGGATTCAGTACTGGGTCCGGTCCTTTTTAATGCCTTTAGAAGTGACATTGCAGAGAGTCTGGAAGGAAAAGTATGTCTCTTTGCAGACAACACTAAGATCTGCAACAGGGTTGATACACAAGGTGGGGTGGAAAGGATGAGAAGGGACTTGACAAGGTTGGAGGAATGGTCAAATGTATGGCAGCTTAGATTCAATGCAAAGAAGTGCAAAGTAATGCAACTGGGAAACAAAAATCAAGGGGAAGAGTACAAAATGGGGGGTGAGATACTGACAACAACAAAAATGGAAAGGGACCTGGGAGTAGTTATAACAAATGACCTAAAGGTGGGCAAACAATGTGAGAAGGCAGTAAGGAGGGCTGGGGGGATACTGGGATGCACAGGGAGAGGTATCACCAGTAGAAAACAGGAAGTTGTTATCCCTCTGTATAGACAATTGGAAAGACCCCATCTGGAGTACTGCATGCAGTTCTGGAGACACCATCTCCGCAAAGACATAGACAGGGTGGAGGCTGTCCAGAGGAGGGAAACCAAAATGGTGTAGGGTCTGCACCAGAAGACATATGAAGAGAGACTAAAGGAGCTTAATATGTATACCCTCGAGGGAAGGAGGGAGAGGGGGGACATGATAGAAGCTTTCAAGTACTGCAAGGGAATCAACAAAGTCCAAGAAGGTAGCATCTTTCCGAAAAAGAGATGTGCAAGAACAAGGGGGCACAATTTGAAGATAGAGGGGGGACATCTCAGAGGTAATGTGAGGAAGCATTTTTTCATGGAGAGGGTTGTGAATGCATGGAACAGCCTTTCTGAGGAGGTCGTGGAGTCAGAAATAGTGGGGGAATTCAAGAATGCATGGGACAGACATAAGGCAATTCTATTGGGGGTTAGGAGGAAGTAGGCTGTTGGTTAACTAGGATCTGCAGCTTATCCATTAGGTAGGGAAATGGGCAGACTAGGTGGGGCAGGCATTCCTTATCTGCCATCAAATTCTGTGTTTAACCTCATTGCAAAAGCACTGGTGCAAGGGTTACCCCAGAAGACATTGACAATAAAGCCAAGTTTAAAAGAAATGTAAACTTACATATACACCAATAATGCAAAACACCATGGGAAACATTTACAAATCATTTTGAACAAGTTTAGACTGGATCTGTTTAAGGCAGGAGAGTGTGGTGTTAAATGGTCCCTCACACAATCTGCAAAGGCTGAAACAAAAAAGCACAGACACCTGTTTTCTCCTTGTCAGGACTCACCAGTGTGCCTCATCTGTATGTCAGCCCAGGAGAAGGGGGAGCCAGCCCTATCATGGCCTAACTGGTTTGGGACATGATGAGCCCAAAAGAGGAAAGCAATCTATGCAATGCAAAAGCACTGAAATAAAGGTTACCCTGGATAGGCATTGACAGCAAAGCCAAGTTTCAAAGAAATGCAACTACATGCAAAAATTCAACTCTGTTCAACAAGAAACACTTTCTGTGTCTTTGTGTAGCTAGGCAGAAATCAGAGTAGAGATGTGTCTTTGAGCCTTCATACATAAAGCCCTTTCTGACTCTAGCAGATTGGAGCATTTTGCTTCCATGTGAGACCGAAGCAAAAGTACATATCACATACCTCACTCCAGGTTCAGCCACTCATATTTTCAAAGGGTCCTTTCTCAGTTGGGGTCTAAAAACAGACTCTGATATGACAGGCTCTGTGGGGTAAAAGCAAGCATGAAAACCCTCTCCACCTCAGATTTCAGATCAGAGTTGGAAATATTTGCTGAAACACCAATTAATCTAAGGTTCTTTAACAGAAGGGCATTATCTATTTGTTCCAGTTTTGTAATTGTATTGAGTTGTTCATGTAGAGAAGCATTCACTGCTCCCTCTACAATTAGGATTTGAGCCAAGAGTTCTCTGCATTTTTCTTGGTAGATTCCCTGGTCCTCCATATTAGCCATTTTAGTCTCTATCATTTGGCATCGAGAAGCAATTTCCCCAATACAACTATGCACCTTCAGGAATAGTGCTTTGGTGTCCACTTGAAACTCAGTAAGTATTGCTTGAACTGAAGCCATTGTTCACTTCACAGATGTTTTTTGCCTTCGTGCTCAGCTCAGGAGGCTGCGTTGGTGGGGATGACATTACTCTATGCGGAGCTACTTTCCCAGTTTTTAGGGACAAAAACTTATTGAAAACTTCAGTTCTGCTTTCTGCCCCCTCCTTCAGCTTTTGGCAATTTTGTGTGGCAATTTGACTGCTATAAGACATTCTTCAAGTCAGAAAAAGGGAGATTAAAAATGAAGTCAGAGTGGAGCTATGAAAAAGCATGTACTGCCATGTTGCTTTCACCAGTGCCCTCCCATTTGTGTTTCATTTCAGTTGTTTGCAGTGACAGAGTTGAATAAGACCATGTCCTGTTTGTTATGTAAAAAGAGTTAAACACAAGGATCTGTTCTATCATCACCTTTTCTGTCTCTTGTCTAACTGGTTGCGCAATGAAATGTTTTCGTGAGACCTAGGAACTGATCACTCTGATGGTCTCGTGATTCTCTTCCTTTTGCTATCTCTCTACCTTCACTTGCTGTTTCTGTCTTTTCTTTCCCCTTACATATCTGTGGTTATAAAATATATGCAAATCTTTGTGTGGAAAATGTAAGAGAAACTGGGATCCTTTTGTTTGAAACTGTATGTAGTTTGATGTGCTTACGCAACTGGATGAGATAATATGAGATGATGCTTCTGTAACTTGATTTGCTTTGTGGCTTTCCACCTCTCTATCCATGGGATATACCACCCTGTAGGGGTACAATGCAAGGAACCCTATAGGAGGGTTACCCCCACAGGTGCTGGAAGTGAATGCATCAGCTAAAGGTAGGTTAGGAAGAAGCCCATGGGTAAGAGAGAAGAGCCACTGAAGGAGATGGGGTGGATGGTGGGCAACAAAAAAGAATCTGGAGGCCCAGGATGTTTGTGACCTTTACGCTCGATGGGGGTGAGTTGTTGCTCCGCCCATCGAACCTCGGGCTTAAAGCCCTCCCATTGGATGTGCTTACGCAACTGGATGAGATAATATGAGATGATGCTTGTGTAACTTGATTTGCTTTGTGACTTTCTGCCTCTCTATCTACCTGCAGGGGTATGATTCAAGGAACCCTAGAGGAGGGTTCCCCCCTTACAGGTGCCAGGAATCAATGCATCGGCTAAAGGTAGGGTAAGAAGAAGCCTAAAAAGAATACCCAAAGATGTTGAGCTTTGAAGACGTGAGGAATATGATGAATGAATTCTGAGAAGAGAAGGGCTGACTTCCCAAGGAGAGGGAAAAGCCGGGGCCACCATCCGCCTCCATCCAACAGCAGAACCTAACTAACTAACTAACTAATTAACTAACTAACTAACCAAAGAAAGCACCAATGAACCTAACTAATTAACCGAAGATAGCACTAACTCTAACTAATATTATGACCATTGGCATGGGGAGAGGAAAACCCCCCCTTTGAGGAGGAAACCTCTGGGGATCCAAGGCCTAGGTCACCTTCCCTCCAGGCTGATGACATTTGATTTGAGGATGTATATAATTAAAAGAAGGGTTCAGTAACAAGAGGAATATGAGGAGGGAGGATGATGATAGAGTAGGGAAAATTCCCAAAAGAAAGCACAGATCAAAGATGGAACATGAGGCTGCACACAGATCAAAGAAGGAACACAAGGCAACAATGAATACTTTCTTTGGCAATGGGAGGGAGAATCCATGTAGAAGTCAGAGGAGCAAGGGATATCCAGATGTGCGAACAAGAAGATTCCAGATGTGCTAATGAGAAGACCGAGGACTATGCAGACTGGCTTGATTGAGCGATGCGAGTGAGAAGACACTGAGGTTGAAGAGGCAAGCTTGATTATGCGATGTGAACAATTAGACCTTGAATGATTAGACCCTGAGGTTGTAGTTGATCAGGTAATATAGGATTCAATGGTAGGAATGTTCGAGCAAGCAATGTAAATAGATGAACTTTGAGGCAAGGCTAAATGAATGATGACTGGAGTTATGAACTCGATACATGTGGCAAGATGGCCGAATGTTGATAATGTGGCATAGGAGCCATGATAGGTACGCCCTAAAAAAAACATCGATAGCAGGCCACGAGTGGAGTGAATTCTGGATGGCCAGTACAGAATTGGAAGAAGAGGAGACAGGAATGAACTTGAAAATGAACTTGTACAAAGGAAGTAAAAGGAAGTAGGCTCCTCGAAAGGAGGTAGACTCCGAGGTCAAGAAGGTAGATCTGGAACCAGAGGCAACTCAGGTTGAGTGATCGAGGAGTAAGACTGGATGAGATATGATAAGGAGTGAGCAAAACTGGATGATGTATGATGAGGAGTGAAGCTAAGAGTGGAGTGAAGCCATGCTGGCTGGTACTAGAAAGGTGCTAGGACAAGGAATGTGAAATTAGGAAACAGATGAGGTACAGTGATGGATTGAAGCCATGGAGGCTAGTATAGGAAGGTGAGGTTTGAAAGGACAAAGGACGATAGGGAGGTCAAGTGGGTAGCATAGAACCCAGCTGACACAGGATAAGAACAGCAGTAGGGTAAGCTGGATGAGGTGGGACACAGGCCAGGTTTGATGGAAGACCAGATGGAGTGAGCCATAGATGGCCCAAAAACGTGAATGGCAGAGCAAGTGAATAGAAAAACCATAGCATGATGAGAGATAGAAGCCATGACTGGAGTGAATCCTTGACGGCTGATGATGAATAGAATCAGGAACCTGATACATGCGGTGTGAGGGCCACAGATTGATGAGGCATGTATATGAGTAATGATAGTTATGCTCAAAAAGAAATATCGATTGCAGCTGGTATGGGAGGAGAACGGCAACTGCAGTAGGATAGGAGTCATGAGAGATATGCCAAAAAGAAAATTGATCGCAGGCCAGATGGAGATGGCCCGATGATGTGGATGGCAGAGCAAGTGATATCTGCAATGAAATGCAAGCTATGGGGCAGATGGAGCCCACCAGCAACAGCCAAAGGAGGGGAATGGATTAACAGGCAAATGAGGGGGCATAGTCCAAGTGAAGGAGGGCCCAGGTCAATCGGAAGGAGTCTAAGAAGCAGGAGGACAACCGAAGGCAAGCTGGAGGAGTCAAACAGCTGGAAGGTAGCCACGGGCAGGGCCAGCAGGAACAGATGCAATAGGTGACAGGGAATGAAACCCAGACCTGATGGGAGCCAGCCGACCCCCAGCAAGGGGGAGGATGGGATGAGAACTGCAGGATCGAGGATGCAGAGTCGACCGGGGTGTGCGAAGCCAGGATTGGATGGAATCTTGGATGGCTGTACAAGGTAACAAGTGGGAATGATGAACAAACTCTGGAACGCAGGAAAGGAATAGTCAGGCAAGGGAAGGGAGGAATGTCTGAGACAAAAGCAAACAGTATGGAGTGGAAAACAAATGAAAATGGTATTGAGTGTGCCACATAGTGAGTTAAGGAACAGAACAAATCCCAGAGACCTCATAGAAGCAAACAAGGAGGCACACCATGACCCAATTCACACTGTTCCTGGCTCACCCAACTGCCTGGTCACTAGATTAAAATGCAGAAGCAAATGGCCACCCAATGCCCAAGCTCCATATAGGCACCCACAGAGACTGACACAGAAGTTTTGGACACCGCCACTGTCTGGCAATGCAAGCAGCCAAAGGGTTGAAAGCACAGGGCAACATTAACATCAGAATGAGGGAAGAAAGCGGACTCACCAGGAGTGACATGCAGTCCACTGCACATCAGGCGTTCTCCGTTGCAGGTCTCAACATCTGAGAAATAGTGCTAGAGAAGCCCCAGGGTACCAATACAGGAGGAAACAACGGGGCTACAAGACACAAGCAGGGGGGAGCTGCACCACCAGAAGGAGCAGAGGAAAGGCACCAGACAGCGGATGCAAGCACCACAGATGTGAGATACAGGCAAAGCGAGGAGACAGCCAAGGCCCACCGAGAGACAGGAGAAGTGGCCGAGCGAGAATAGGAAGGCAAGTAGCCACCCGACAGCGGCAGTGGGACCAAAAGGGGCAGCCGAGCACTGAGAAATGCACAGATAGGTCAGTGCAACAGACAGGACAAACAAGTGGGGGGGGATGGAAAACAAGGAGAGAGGGAGGACATGGGAAGATCCGAGGTAAGGCTGCAATGAAGCGCAGGGAGGAGGAGCAGGGCATAGAAAAAAAGCGAAGACAGCTGCAGAGCAAGTGGCAGAACAAATTGGGAAAGAAAAGACAGAAACTTGCCCCAGCAAATCAGAAAAAATATATATATATATATGTACTGCAATTGGACAGGCGTCTGGAGGCGACCACTGAATAAACCGATAGGAATCAAAATGAGCGAGAGATGGCGGCACCTCCAGGCCACAACAAAAAAGAATCGTGGCATGGCCCAGGATGTTGTGACCTTTTAAGCTTGATGGGGGAGTGATGTTGTTGCTCTGCCCATTGAACCTCGGGCTTAAAGCCCTCATATTATAATGCTGAAATGATTCAAAAAGCTATTTGGAATTTAGGAGGTTAACCTGAGATGCAGTTTGAAGTCCTCTCAAGCTTGTTTGCATTTTGCAGAGCTGTCAGCAGGGGACCAGCTTGGGATACTGTCCTATTTGCAAGCTTGAACCTGAAAAGAAACTGACGATAACATTTTGATTAAAAACAGGATGTCTCCTTAACGAGTTCCCAGGCAAAGACTTATAAATAGAGCAGCAATATTTTTGCTAGAAAGAGACTGAAACTTGGAATTAGAGATACCTTCTGATGAAGGACTTTGTTTTCTCTGTTTATACTGCCTTTGTAAATAGTTATACCGAACAATTTTTATTTTTTATTTTACTGTTATTGATACTAAAACATTACCTGGGAATTTTACAACTGCTCCTGATTTTCCTATGCTTCCTGACATGTGCCTCGATGACAGATGGTGTTAGAGTGGGATAGTATCGAGTATCCCCATGAATGCAGATGACACAGTACCTGGTCCTTTTGCACAGTGTTTTCCCAGCACATCGACATGCACTAGGGACTGTCTGCTACCCAAATCAGTAAGTCCCTTTACAATCTTATCTCACACCTTGGCATCTGTTAAAGTACTTACCCCAATTTGCTAAGGACAAATCTGCTCCAGTGTCACTCCTCTTACTATGGTAGTTTCTTGCAGTATGACCCAGCTTATTGTAGTTTTAGGAAATAAAGTCTTGGGGTATAAATTTGTTACCCCCACCAAAGTTCTTATCAGACTTGGAGTTAAATCCGTAAAAAGAAGGTCTTACTGGTGCTTGGCTGTTACCTCGCTGCTGTAGCATCTGTCTGGCCATCTGATAGTCTTCAGCCAAATAAACAGCCTTTATCCCACTTTTTGGTCAGTGTTTTTACCCAAAACTGCACATCTGTAGGCAGGATGTTGATGAACATTGCAAGTGCATCGATGATCTGTGGAACTGTTTTGCCCTCTGGTTGGATCCACTTAATAAGGAGTTCTCGGAGTTGGGTGAAGGCTTCTCGAGGATTGTCGACTGAGTGGTACTTCAGAGACCGCAATCTTTGCCTGTAGGTGTCTCCTAAGATGTCACATCTTTTCAGGATTTCTCTTTTCACCAGGTCATAGTTTTCTGACTGTGCAGTGTCCATATTGCTGTAGGCAAGTTGGGCTTTACCTAACAGGAAAGGTATCAGCCTGATTGCCCATTGCTGCTTTGGCCACTGGCAGGCTGTGGCAACCCTTCCAAAATTTGTCAGGTATGCTTCAATATCATCCGAGGGACACAACTTTGTAAGTTTAATGTCTTTTAAGTTGTTTGTGTCTTGTTACTCTGCTGGACCTGTGCCAGATCTTCCGATAGCTTGCAAGGCATCCAGCCATCGCTGCTCCTGTCGCTGCATCTCTTCTCTTCTTTGCTTCTCTGTCTCTTTTTGTTGTATAGCCCACCATTTGAAAAGTGCAGTCAGGCTTTCAGGTTCTGTCACTGACTCTTCTTCTTTTTCCATCATTGTACAGTCTCAGCTTGGACTTGTGTCTGCTTTCAGTTTTTCTATACTGTCACACCTAAGTTCTTATGTGACATGGTTGAATAAGGCCCTGTACCATTTGTTATGCAGAAAGAGTTAAATGCAAGGATCTGTTCTGTCTTCTCCTTTTCTGTCTCTTGTCTGTCTGGTTGCACAACCAAATGTTCTTGAGACCTAGGAACTGATCACTCCGACAGTCTCGTGATTCCTCACCCCTTGTAACACTGCATGACAGTTCTGAACCTCTGTCATCTTTATTCATTGATTATTACAGGAAAGTCCCACCACCTGAGGATCACAGTAGTTCTACATCTACAAATTTAGAGGTGAAGAATCTCCTACCTAAGCATTTATATGTGTGTGTGTGTTTGTGTGTGTGTGTGTGTGTGTGTGTGTGTGTGTGTGTGTGTGGTGGGGGGAGGGGCACCACCATCAGCACACCAACCTGCAGACTTGCATATTGAAACATCATCACTCTGAGTCAAACTACACTTCCTTTCTGTCAAACACAGGAAGTAGGCTCACAAGACTACATAAAGAGCCATCTTTGGAATTACAGTGTAAAACTGCAGTTTGTATGTTTTGATACATGACAAATGAACATGCTATAGTGACGAGGCATACTGGTCCTAAATATTTACTGGCATACACTACTAAATCACTTAATTTGTCAGTGTCAGTGGCTCAGTAGGAAGCACACTTGCCTCTGAGGCTGGTAGGTCAGAGGGCTGTGGGTTCAGTTCCCACATCTGGCACTTGGGTTAATATCCCAATACTGACACTGTAGTGCAGCATGAGAGGGGTGCTGCACTTCTGAGGTGCTGTCTTTTGGATGAGACATTAAACCGAGGTCCCATCTGCCTGGACTGGTGGTAGTTCAGGTGGATGCTAAAGATCCCATGGCACTTATCAAAAAAGAGTAGGGGAATTTCCCCAGATTCCTGGCCAAATTTCTCCCATTCACTAAAACTACCACCAACAGTTTAAGCTGGTTCAATTTCAGTTGTTTACCATCTGTATCCCCCCCTTCCCCCAGTTGCCCATGAAAAAGGGACTTCTAGGCTTAGTGGGCTTATCGGGTCAACAAAATTCAATAAATAATCACATTTTTCCTGTCATATCCCCATTAAAGATCCCATGGCACTTCTCTAAAAGAGATGGGGAATTTTTCTGGTGTCCTGGCCAAATTTCTCAATTCATAAAAACATAACCAGCAGCTTAATCTGGCTCAGTTTCAGTTGGTTCGCATCTGTTCCCCCAGCTGAAAATAGGTAGTATTGTCCAGCCCTCCTTTCTTAATCAACAAAAAATGAAATAAATAAAATAACTAAAACATACTACGCAGTCTGCAAAAGCTGAACACGGAAGACACAGGCATGGGTTGGTAACTGGCTAAAGGGAAGGTAGTCGAGGATAATGGTCAACGGGATGAAAGAGTCTTGCAAAAGCTGGAAGGGTGGTCAAGGGATTGGCAGTTGAAATTCAGTGCCAAAAAGTGCAAGGTTATGCACCTAGGGAACAAGAACCCTAGGACAGAGTACTGGGTGGGAGGAGTGAGACTTAGCACCACAGCTGAGGAACAAGACCTTAGAGTTATCATCAGCGACTCCCTAAAGCAATCGACTCAGTGCAGCAAGGTTTATAGCAAGGCAAGTAGGATGCCTGCATGTATTGGGAGGATTATTGATAACAGAAAAAGGAAGGTAATGCTTCCCTTGTATAGATCCTTGGTGAGGCCACACCAGGGTTACTACACCCAGTTCTGGAGTCCGGCACGGGATCATAATGTCGCAGTCAAAACCGCATAGAGCAACAACGCCACATGAAAATCAGCAAGCGGCAAAACAACATTACCACAAAATGCCAAGGACCACAAAGACAGTGCACTTCAGGGAAATAGCTTAGTTTTTGCCAGAGGGCTCTGACCCCGCACCCCCTGACGTGGGACGCTTCACTCCCCACACCCCAAACTAATAATAATCAACTCTGGGGGGGTCATAGACTTTGGGAGAAAAGGAAAAAACTTGGGCTGGGACTATTTTTCTTTTTTTTAAAAAAGGCCACAGCAGAGTGGGACCTGGGAAAGAATCGAACCCGCAGCCCCAAGTCCCTGATGCTACCAGAGATAGGTGCTCTAGTCACTCCTCCATGGGAGTAGCTCAGCCAGGCACTGCCCTGGCAGCATCCTTTAACTTCCTTTCCAGCAGGCTACAGCAACAGGGGTAGTGGTTATAACCACACCCTTAAATACCCCCTGCCATTGTAGAACCATAAGTGCTTTTTACAGCACTGTATTTCATGCATGGTTTTATCCACGCTGTATTCATCCAGAACCTTGGAATCCTCACCTCAGGAAGGATAGAAATAGGCAAGAATAGGGATAGACTCAAGATGATGCAGTGTAGGGTAACAAAAATGATTGAGGGCCAGCAGGGCACGTCCTTTGAGGGGCACCTCTAGGCACTGAACATGTACTTGCTAGAGAGCAGAAGAGGGAGGGGAGAGATGATAGAGACCTTCCAATTTCTAAAAAGAATGAACAAGGTGAACTGTGGGGAAGTATTTAACCTGACTACCAGCTCACAGTTACGTGGCCATGAGTGGAAGCTAACCAGAGGGAGTTTCAGGAGGGACATGAGCAAGTACTCTTTTACAGAAAGGGTGGTTGAGCCGTGGAACAGGCTGCCAGCTGAGGTGGCGGGTGCGAAAACTGTTAGTAGTTTTAAACATGACTGGAACAGAGTGAAGGGTATGGTGGTTGCTCAGGGTGTCAGGATCGAAGAGGACAATGTAAGTGGGTGAGGAGGGCTAGGACCCTGGAGGAACAGAAGGTCCCAGGGCTAAATAGGGAACTCAGGCAGACTGGATGGACCCTTGGTATTTTTCTGCTGTCATTGTCTATATTTGAATGTTTTTCTTCCTTCCCAGGACATATCAGTGTACTTTATCTGTATGTCAGACCAGAGGAAGGGGGAACCAGCCCTATAACGGCCTTACTATTTGAGGTCACAGGTGGCAGAAGGTTCTGAAAAGTGGTAGGGCCAAGGATGTACCATTGAGTGTGTTCACCCAGAACTTTAATTTTTTTTTTGCTAAATCAAATATGAGTATCTCCCGTCACCCCTACTGACTGACAACCTCTCGCTATGCCTAGTTCCCTGAAGGCCACCCCGGCCCCTCATTTTCATTTTTAAAGTTTGACCACTGTGTCTTAACTCAGTAGGCCATAACCCCAGTTCATCCCAATCAACACCATTCAGGCCTTCATTTTCCAAACTTCTGCTGACGCCCTGCAAGCCACAAAGGAAGTGATTAGTAAGTAACACTATTTACTACAAATGCTGCATTTGAAAAATACAGTCTTCCATAATAATAAACTAACATGCTTGCAAAAACTGATGCAGTCATCGCCATGGTCACTCCTCATTTCAGCACCTATGGTTTGGGTCGTGGTGAGCCCACAATAGGAAAGCAATCTAAATGGCAAAGAACCTCAGTGTAAAAGCACTGAGCAATGGTTACCTCGAAAGGGTACTGACAGTAAAGACAAGCTTCAGAGAAATACAAAATTACAGGGCAGGTTGGATGGACCTTTGGTGTTTTTCTGCCATCACTGTGTACATTTCTATGTTACACATACCCTAATAATGCAGAGCATTATGGGAAATAGGATGCATTACACATTTTTGCACATCAGAGGAGGGATATTCAGAAATGCGCCAGAAGCAGGCGCAAGAGTGGCGCAGCGCATGTACACTGCGCTGGTGTGCATCCAACACGATATTCAAAGGCTGAGCACCATGGCAAGTGACAGCGCAAGATGGCTGAATATCGCAGGGATGCACCATAGCGCAACAAGGGCTGCACCAGGGAGCATGTCAGTAGGTGCCATCGCGCAACCAGGGCTGCCCAATGGAGTAAGGAAGGAAGTGCATGAGCACAGCATGGGCAGGGCAAGGGACAGAGGTGCATGGGCCATAGCACAGGGCACCTGGCACAGTGTGGAGCAGGACACACTGCCACCACAGAGCAGGGGATGACTGGAGGGGGGCAAGGCAGGTGCACGGCTGCATGCCATGACCATGCAATCCACTGCAGTGCATGGAGGTGGCGTGACACCCATGGCCACTGGCAGGCAGTCACGGGCAACACCTACAGGATGGCATGGGACATGGCACCGGCACCAAAGCAGACAACATACAAGCCGACAGCACACAACACACCGGCCACACAGCCAGCAGGGAACACATGTATGCCACAGGGCGCACACACACACACACAAGCCACTGGGCACAAACCACCTGACACAAACCCCAGGCAACCACAAACGTACCACACAGCCGCCATGCACACCACTGCAGCATGGCACCAAAGCCAGCTGCAAAGCAGACACGGACACTGATGGCTACCAAAATAGAATTGTATTAAAAGCAACATCCAACAACAACAAACTATATATAGGTGAACAGGGATGGGGGCAGGGAACAGGGAGGCCACAATCAGGAACGTAGGCTGGGGAAGGGGGGTGGGGAGACAGGGGACATGGTAGGCTGGGTACAATGGAGGAATGGGAGGGGTGTCAGTGGAAGGGAGGGTGAAGCAGGCCAATGGGCCCCTCGGGAGGTCCACGTCTACCGGCGCCTCATCCGTCTTCACCTCTGCAGCCGGAACAGGACCTACCAAATGATGCGGGCCACCTCAAGGGTGGCCGTGGCAACCCTCAGGATCCTTTCCAGCAGCATGGTATGGACATCCACCAGATGGGCACCTAGGACAAAGGAGGGGACATGGATGAGTGCACACCCACACAACCGTAGCCCACCCACCATGCGCAGCGGACAGTGGTGACATGCGCCCTGTAGGGGGCACACAGCCAACCGCAGTGTGCGTGCTCACACGAGCCACCATCCTGACCATCGACAGCCATGCACAGCACTGCACACCACCAACAGCCATGCGCAGCATGCCACTGCCATGGCAGCCAAGTGAATGGCCATTGTGTGGGGCTGTCAGTGGCCTGGCTGAGACCCGGATGCACCCACAGCCCACCCGCAGCGGCCACACACACGTGCCCGGGGTGCAGCATGGTGCAATGGACCATGCCAGCGAAGCATGGCATGTAATGGCCATGTGCACGGGGGGCTGTGGCCCACCCCTACCCCACACAACATACACTGCCAAAGTGCCTACCTGCAAGCTGCGGCCCGATTGGCGCCCGACCACCTGCACCTCCCGCCTGGCCAGTATCCCTCTGCCATGAGCCACCTCTGGCCTGCTGCTTTCCAGCAGCGGCACCCGCCATCTGGGCTCTGCGCCAATCTTCAGGGCCTAGTAGGGAGACAGTGAGAGACAGACATCAGCACCGGGCAGCAACACACTGCCCCCCCAGCACAGTATACCCCATGACCCTGTGCAGTGGCATTGCCATGGCACAGCACACCTATGGTGCACTGCCATGGCCAGCGGCATTCCCAGCCACTGCCCCCCACCCACAGCAGCACAGTGTGACACCCGCTGGCAACCCACACAACACCAACATGGCATGGACGGGGATATGTTCACTCACAGCATCCTTCCGGACGCATGCCTGCAGTGTCCTGAGACGGTCTGGATCCCTCGTCCACAGGTCTCCGTACCTGTGGTAGAATTGCTTCCCACTACGGTGCGACCTTGTGACCTCCTTGAGCTCCTTGGCCACCCCCTGCCACACCTCAGTGCATGGCTGGTCCAAGGGCACCTGCCCATAAAGGGCACCAACATGTGGCTCCACCAATGCCATCAGGTTGACTAATTCAACCTGGCTCCAATTGAGCACCCTAGGTGTACTCCTTCGATGCATGGCTGTATTCAATACCGCAGAAGCAAAATGGCACTGGTGAACGCATGAGACGCACGTGTGAAGGATGTGCGACATGCCTGGTGATGCACTGCCATCCCCAATTGCACATGCCCCGCCAATTCATGATACAACTGGGGCAACACTGGCATGTGCCACAGGCACCTGGGGGTCAAGGGACACATAGGGTCAAGGCCGACACCACGTGCCGTACCTGCGTCAGTGCAGCCAGGGCATAGATATGGTGCGCTATAGGTCCGATGTGCCCCATGGGCCATGTGGCAATAAGCGCACAGGTGCCAATAGGTGTACAGCACATGTGCACCACATGCCCAATAGTGGCAAACACCATGCGCCTGTGGCGCACTGTGCGTGAGGCAGCACCACCGCCGTATGCGACATCAGTGCGCACATGCGCTGTACCATGCAGACTGCGCACGTCACACAGATGCGCCATGACATGCGCATGAGCAACTCCACTGCACAATGCGCAATTCCGTGATATTCAGCAGGCATATGCAGATGAGCTGATCAGCATATCCGTGGCTCATCAGAGGCATTTGCATCTCATTACAGTTGCACATTCCCTCATTTGCATGTGATGCACTATAAAGGCACCATGTGGCAGCACAGGCACCAGACCGGTATTGCATCCTTCACAGGTAGGACACCAGGCAGTGGGCATGTCGGGACTGTGGGGGGGGACCTCGTGTGTGGCAGCCAACACTTACCACATGTCCCCACCCACAGGAACAGCATGTCGGAGCAAGAGGAAGTTGAGGAGCAGGGGCCTGCACGGAAGCGCAGACCCAATTTCACAAGGGTGGAGTGTGATGCCCTTTATGATGCCTACCTGGACCAGGAGCCCCTCCTGAGTGGCTCCACAGGCATACAGCAGGCCAGGGCAGAAGCATGGGAGGGAGTGGCCAGGGCCGTGAACCTGCAGGGCATCCATCAGAGGTCAGTGTAGGAGTGCAAGAAGAAGGTGGGCATGGACCGTAGGTGGATTAAGGAGAAGGTGGCAGCCATCCGGGCCGCACGTGCTGCCACAGGTGGTGGACAGCCTGAGGTGCCACAGCTGACACCGTAGGAGGAGCCTATGGCAGCGACTATGCGGTGCAGTGCCATTGAAGGTGTTCCCGGTGGTGAATTCCAGAAGGGGGGGGTAGCCCATCACTGTATGGTAGGTACAGCGGCGGATGGGGGTGAGGGGTGCATTGGGGCAGGGGTGTGTGGTGGCAGCACTAACATGTATGTGTTCCCTTACAGATCCTGAGCACCTGCGTGTGGATGCAGGGACAGCGGTGCTCACCCTGGGTGATGTCAGGGACCTGGAGGAGCACCCATCCACTTCCACTGGGGTCCAGGGCCCAAACTGCTGCAGGACCCTCCACACTGTCCACACGGATGCCTGTGATGTGGGCGCGGATGAGGCCCAGGCATTGTTTCAAAAGGATGCCAGCCATGGCATCCATTATGCTGAGACAGTGATCAGGGCAGGGTCCACGTCTGATGACGACTTGACCACTACCCAGGACAGTGGTGATGCCGAACAGGGGGAGGCACCACTACCACGCACCGGACACAGCAGCACTGATGGTGCACAGCTGGCACTGGCCGACCCGCCAGCCGCACTGCCTGGTGTTGCGGTGGCCACCATACCTGTGGTGCAGTCCAGTCTGTCTGGTGGTGGTGGTGCAGCCTCCCCGGTGATGTCACACGCACAGCGGCCTGAGGGGCAGCAGCAGCAGCAGGATGGTGCAGAAGGTGGTCCGGGTGCAGTGTCCACCGCCAGTACACTACAGACAGTACAGGCCCCAGAGGGCCCTGCTGTGCAACCCCCACCTGTGCAGGGGCCGTGCCGCTGGGCCACACAACCCCCGTGGGTTGGCACAATGCCCAAGCCCCCCAGGGTGCAGACCTGCTGGATAAGCACACCCATCTGCTCAGGGCATCCGTGGAGCAACAGATGCAGGTTGTGGCAGGGGTGCATGCACTCTGCACTGAGCTGCTCCAGTCCACAGAGAGGCATGACTGGGACTTTGAGCAGCTCCTGGCCGAGGCCACAAGCATGCAGGAGGACATGACTGAAGACCTGGATTGGCTCACCGCTACAGTCATGGCCGGCCTAGCACCACTGGCCACCCTGGTGCAGGGCCTTCCACAGCAGTCATCGCAGAGTGCATTCTCCACCTCTCGGTCCTGGCGTCGTGCGACCCCAGCATTGTCATCACCAGTATCTGCTGTGGGCATCCCGAGCACATCTGGAGCAGGCCTGTTCGGGGGCCTGCAGATGCCTGCGAGAGACCGGTCGCATTCTTGCAGCAACACACCTGGGGGAATGTCTGTGATACCCCTGTGGCTGCTGCACAGCCTGCGTCTGCTGGACGGTCTAGGCGGGGCTGTCCATGTGTCCATGGCAGCCGTGCACCTGAGCGGTGGTCTTGATCCGCTGCCCTCCCTGTCCGCTGCCTGCCGCAGCCCTGTATGCACGGTGGTGTGGTGTGCATGCATGTGTATGTGCGTACCTGGGCCATGCCTTCCAAGACCGCACGTCATTCCCGCCTTGTGCACACCCTCCCGGCCACTGGCCACCATGGCATGTGCATGATGATGCCATCACAGCACCGGCCACCACAGTGCATCAGTGTTCAGCTTCTGACACACGCCTGTTGGCAGCCCAGGGTGTGCGTGCGTGTGTGTGTGCCCATGTGACCATGCCTGTGTGTGTGGGGGTGTGTAGGGCTGTGTGGGTGGGGTCCACTGTTCTGTCAGGGGTGCTTCCATGGTGTCCTGTCCCATGTTCATTGATGCCCTCCTCTGGCCGTGTCTGTTGTGGAGCCCTGCCAGCCATGCCTGTATGCCATGCCCTGGTCCTTGGGACATGTGTGTGGACCAGTTCACCTACCTGCATGCACCATAGTGCTCCTCTGCAATGGTGTCCCTGTGCCACTGGGCTATCCTGTGCAGCTGGGGTTCCCATCATCCGGGGAAGGCTGCCCACCACCGTTGGGCCCTGCGTCTGCATCGTCCCCACTGCTATTCCCCTCTTCAACCTCAACAGCTATCCCACGGTCAGTGGCCATGTTGTGTAGCACACAGCAGGCCAGGAATAGGCCACAGGCCTTTGAGGGACTGTACTGTAGGGCACTGCCAGACCTGTGTAGGCAACGGAACTGTGCCTTCAGCAGTCCAGACACATGCTCGATGATGTTCCATGTGCTGGAGTGTGCCTCGTTGTATCTCTCCTGTACTGGGGTCGACGGGCGCCGGTATGGGGTGAGCAGCCAAGGCCTGAGTGGGTATCTGCTGTCACCTGTGGGGGAACATGTTGGGTTAGCACGTTGGTAAGTGTGGATGCCCCCCCACCTACACAGCCAAACCCTCTACGCCCCATGCATAACATCTCCCCCCATGCCCTGCCCTGTTGCGCAGGGCTGCCCATTCCTGCTGCATACTCACCTACTAGGTGGCTGGAGGGGATGTCCCCACTCTCAAACCTGCGGCACAGTGCAGACTGGTGCCAGGTGAAGAAAGTGTGTGCTCCCCCAGGGTGTGTGGCACAGACATTGATTATGCATCCCCCTGGCATCGCACACTGCCTGGCAGTTGACACTGGGGTAGCCCTTCATGTTGATGTAGGCCACACTCTCCGGCCCTGGTGGTGTGCGGGTGCCTACGTGGGTGCAGTCAATGGCCCCTAGCATGCCAGGCATACGTGCAAACCTGTAGAACTCTTGCATGTTTGTTGTACGCTCCGCCTGTGTGCTGGGGAAGTGGATGCATTCTGCAGCATGTGGCAGCAGTGCATTGAGGAATTGTGTGAGGAGCCATGACTTGGCTAACTGGGTTATGCCTGTGGTGTCCCCTGTTGGTCTCTGGAAGGTGCCCGTGGTGAGCAGACACATTACGGCCGTGACCTTGGTCTCCACTGACAGGGCATGGCTCCGTCTTGTGGGTGCCTGCATCTCGTCACTGCACAGCTCACAGAGCTGCCTCAGAATCACCCAGTTCAGGGGGTACCAGCCCACGATCTCAGTGTCGCTGTACTGTTAGAAGGTGGTGTGGGCACGGTACCACCTGTTCCAGGCATACCACCGCCGGGCCCTTCCAGGGCCGTGCCGCTCGGCCTCCTGCCTCCTCACACCCCTCATTACTGCCTCCATCTGGAATATTGCACTGGCCATGGCCCAACCTGTCCGCCCCCCCGCGGCTGTCTCCCTGGGCTACCCCAGCTTTGTGCTGCTGCCTGGGCCCCCTGCACTGGGCACGCTTCTGTGTTGGGGACCCACACGCACAGTCTGGCCTGCCCACAGGCACGGTCAGGGTAACACACCCTGTCCCACTGCCTAGTGCACCTCCTGCCTCTGTGACTGTCCTGCACCCCTGCTGCTGTCCTGCCTGGCCAGTGGCCCTCACCCTGTCACTGCCTCACACTGTCACTATCTCTCACTCTCTCTCTCTCTCTCTCTCCTTTTCTCACCCCTGCTCCTCTGGGCACAAGCCGCTGTCTCCTGCTTGCTCCATCCTTTTATAGGCTCAACTTTTCTCCACGCATGTCCCTGTTGCTCTGCGCTTGCACCATCGGCCTGCTGTTGAATATCGCACTGCGCTGTTTATTCATGGCTATGCCCCCTGCACTTGTGCTTGCATTCATTAGGGTTGTGCATTGGCACACTGTAATTTGCGCTGTGCATTGTCGCCTGCTGAATATCACTTTTTGGAACATGTCCACTGTTGTGCTGGCGCATCTCACTTGCGCCTTGCGCAACCGCTTTGAATATCCCACCCCAGGTGTATGAACTTTCTACTTGCATGCACATTTTTTGCTTGTCCTAAACCCCTTCCTATCTAAACAACGTTATCCCATTCAGTTGTATGCAGAGCTATTTTTAGTTGTCTGCATACTGTACATTTTTAGTTCTCATGTGGTATTTCTGGATATTCTCAGCTACTTTTTGTATTCTAACCTGATTTATGACCTAACTAAATACATTAGCATGTTAATGCTGTATCCAGAACACACTCTCCCCCAAGTGTGGAACTACAGTATGTCTGACTGCTCTCTGCACCTCCCTTTGCTGCCCTGCACTACTGTGCACTCCATACCATCCATGCCAACTGAGATTCTGGCACCAGGTGGTGGGAGGGTAGAAGGATGAGCTTTTAGTAAACAGAGTCCAGAGTTGCAATTCAATGAAGGAGAAGCAGAAAATGGAAAACAGAATAAAGTATTGCACTGAAGCAGAAGATGAAGGATGCTATGTGCTAAGGCACAGATGGTGTTGAGAACCACAACAGGTTTCATTGGTTATTATGAGCAAAGTCAGACAGTTGTCCATTGAATGCTCAATAATCCTTAAAAGTTATACCCCAAAATTGCATTGTCACCACAATATGCATCTCGTTTTGTTTTTAATTTGTTCATAGATCTAGAACTCACTACCTCTAGTGGTAAACTGTCCCATACAGATACAACCCTTTCTGAAATCCATGCTGCTCTCATCTTTGAATGGTTCAAATTACCTTTTAGCTGCAGTTGGTGTGACCTGGTGCTTTACCATAGCTCCCTTGTTTTAATGCCTATTGTGTCCCATAAATCAGGTTTTTCAAAAGCACTAAAGATCAAAGAAAGGCCCCCTCTCAGCCTTCGATATTCCAATGTATGTAAATTCAAAATACTCAATTTGTCCTTGTATTCTAAATTCCCCACTTCAGATATCATTCTGGTTGCCCTGTGTTTGCACCTACTCTGATGATGTGATCTCTGTTTTATTGCAAGGTGACCCAAACTAGGCACTGTAATCCAAACAGGGACTGACCAATGAACCACAGAGTGGCAAGATTATCTGTCTGTCTCTGCTGTTAATATGTTTTGCTATACATCTTAATATCTCATAAGACTTCTTGGTTATCTGTTGACAATGTTTTTTAAATTTGAAGTCTGACATAATAGTAATAGCTAAATCACTCTCTTCAGTTACTGACTTCAAGATTACACTGTCTAATACATACACCGATCTTCCATTGTTTGAGCCAAAATGCATTACTACATATTTCTCTATATTAAATTGTAGTTTATGATCATGGCTCCATTTCTCTGTTTGGGACAGTTCAAGCTGTAGGTTTTGTGACTGCTTGTGCATGGTGACTACCGAACCAATTTTAGTGTCATTGGTGAATTTCACTAACCATATATCTTTTTTGCATTGCAGTGATGATATGAATATATTAAATAAACAGGGTCCCAGCACAGAACCCTGTGGTACCCCACCTTGTCACTGCAGCCCAGTTAGATGTTACTCCACATATTTTAACCCGGGCTGTCTATCAGTGAGCCATGAGTCAATCCATGCAATTAATTTTGTATCTATACCCAGGCCAATTAACCTTTCAACTAATTCCTTATGAGGGACACGTCATATGCTTTGCTATAATCTAAAAAGATCACATCCACTGATTCGCCTTTACCTAAAGTTTGCTCACCCTGTCAAAAAAGGAGATTTGGTTTGTCAAACATGACCTACCTTTTACAAATCCATGCTCTATCGGATCATTTAGATTATTCAATATAATGTATTTTTCTATATCCTCCTTAATGATTCTGTCTAGAACTTTGCGTATAACTGAGTTAAGACTAGCTGGCCTATAATTCTTGCACTCAGTCTTAATTCCCCTTTTACATATTGGGACTACCCATGCTCTCCTCCACGAGTGCACTACCTCCCCTCTATCAAGTGATGCTTGGAAAATTTGGGACACAGGCCCCGCTAATTCAGTTGCCGTTTCCCTTAAAATTCTTAGATGGATAGCATACGGGTCTTGCGCCTTTTTAGGATTTATAGAAGTTGATGGCAGATAAGGACCACAAGGCACATCCAGTCTGCGCATTTCTTTTTCTACCTTATGAATGTCCCATAGAACTTTGCTCTATAAATGGCCTATCTATTCATACCCATCTGTATTGCTCCCTTATGCCTATCCCATGCCTGTTTGAAATCCTGCACTGTATTCATATCCACAACTTCCAGAGGTAGGCTGTTCTATGCATCCACCACCCTTTCTGTGAAAAAGAACTTCCTCACATTACCCCTTAATTGGCCTCCCTCTAATCTCATGCGGTGTCCTCTTGTTCTGCTATTTTTTCTTATATTGAAACATGTTAGATTCTTTCACCTTGTTAATGCCCTTAAGGTGTTTGAAGGTTTCAATCATATCACCTCTCTCCCTCCTTTGCTCTAGGGTATACATATTGAGGTTTAATCACCTACTAATGCCATCCTCTTTTATTATTATATCATTTCTTCTAGCTTTTAGGTTATTGATAGAACAGGGTACCCTTTTACCTTATACCAAACTAAAGTAATTATTTAAGAGCTCAACCATTTCTTTTTCTTTGTTTACTACAGTACCCCCTGGTTCTTTAAGTGGTCAAATCTGGAGAGACCTGCCTCTTTTGCAACTAATATAGTTATAAAAGAATTAGTAATTATCTCTCACCCTAGATGCCAATTCAAGTTCATGATCTCTTTTGAGATGCTTGATATATTGCTTGGGGTATACCGTGTACAGGGTGACCATGATTGAGTGCTTACTAAAAGGATGAGTCGATCATGGCACCTGTGTACAGGGCTACCTGGCAGGGTAGTGTGTGGATACCGGGGTGGGCAAATGGATGTATGTGCACATACATGCATGCGGGAGGGAGGCAAGGTATGTGGGAGGGGATGTGGCAGGCAGCTGGAGAGCTAGACTGCTAGCATGGTGGGGTGGGTGGTTGCTTGGGAGGTGCAGGGTTTGGATCCAGTGCAGTGCATTTTTTTTTTTTACTTGAGGGCAGCTTTCTATTTTCCAACTTTTTCACCACCCGACATACCCCAGTTGAGAATCCATTAGTAAGGGTGCAGGCATGAAAGCCCCTACAGTGCAGGGGTGTGTGGGGCACAGCCCCCTGTAGTAAAAAAAAAACACCCGTAGGTATCGGGTGCCATTTTCATCCTCGCCATGAGTGTGCATCGCCTAAATTCTTTTTTGCCGATGTACACTCGCTGTAACGGCAATCACTATTCCACATTTGCCATTATGTCATGGAACCATTGTTTACATTTTTTGTTGTCTTTCTATATGGCTCCCTTGCTTGTGTTGCTTGTGGAGTGTTGCATGATCCAGCCTTCTTATATGCCTTTCACTTTTTTTTTCAAATTTTGGCTTTAATTTCCCTATTGAACCATCTGGGAGATTTCTAGAAGTGTTATATTTATTTTTTTCAGGTATACATTTATTAATACATTCATGTAATTTGGGCACTAGGCTCTCCCACATCTCATTATTGTTTTTATTCTCAAAATCAGCCTTACAATTCCAATTTGCTAGTGCCATCCTCATTCCTAAAAGGGCTGCTCTATTAAAACACTTAATTTTAGTGGTACCCATTATTTTACTACACAATTTCGATATTTCAAAAAGAATTACGTTATGGTCACTATTGCACAGCAGTTCTCTAACAATATGATTTTTAATCTGGCTCTCCAAATTGCTTAGAACCAGATCTAAAATGTTTTCACCTCTGGTACCAGACAGCACAAGTTGTTCTAGATTCAATTTTGCATTGACAGCCAGGAATTTCTTTTCCAAGGCAGAACTACCCTGTAAACTATTCCATTTGATGCTGGGCATATTAAAATCCTCCAGCAATATAATTGCATCCTCATTATCTAACTTTTCCAGATCCTCCAGCAATAACCCATTTGTCTGATCATTTTGTGAAGGGGGTCTATATATGAGACCTAGGATAATTTTTCCCTTTATTTAGAAGTAATTTCACCCATACTTGTTCAGTACAATTTGTTTCCTTTTTAACTAGCTCATCCCTTCAATTGCTATCCACATATTGGGCCACACCTCCACCTTTTTTATTCTTTCTTTCTTTCTTTACTACATAGGTTATATCCACTGATATTCCTATCCCATGTTTCTCTTTCTGCCACCATGTTTCTGTTTTTGCACATACGTGGATCTTTTCTTTATACAAAAGGTGCTCTAGTTCCTCCTTTTTCCTGGCCATGTTTCTAGCATTTGTTAGCATGATCCTCCTATTACTCGAGCTTTTTGATTGTACATTTTGTGTTTGGGTCTCATATGATGAACCGGCCCCATCATGGACAAAATGCTAGAGTATGCTCTAAAAATGATTTAAAATCATTTTAAATGCATAAATGCTAGTGTGTGTGAATTTTGAAAATATGACCCCATTAATGTCTAAAGGTTCCACTTGTATGCCATTTCAGATGTATACACAAAAATGTCAGCTACTTGATAATTGACCTCCCACAGCTAATAGAACACACTAGGAAGGGAGCAGCTTCTGCTTAAAAGCAGCCACTGCCAATGTGTCCCACCAGCGAGTGAGTGGAACAGCAAAGGAGTGGAACATGTGACTGACTTCATAGATATTGGTAGGCATCAGCAGAAAGAAGTGGAGAACCGGGGGACTCTGCTGCTCGACTAGGGCAAGGCACCTATTCACTACTGTGTAGCGGTCACTGCTGGAAAGGGTGGAAGGTCAAAGGGAGGCAAAAACTGGGAATAGAAGAAACACCCTATCTAGGGTAGGAGTATACCCCAACCCTTGCTCCACTTATGTCACCCCTAGGATGCTTTTTATTTGTATTTGTGTCTTTATATATATATATATATATATATATATATATATATATATATACACCTGTATTGTTAATTGTGCATTAATATTTGCCACTGACAGTTTGATACTGTGCTAGTCTATACACATGTACTGTCTTTTGCTACTAAGTTAACCTCCTGACCTGTATTGTATCTTACCACTGTTTTGCTTGCACCCATTGCTGACGTGGAACCTTTGTAAAAGAACCCTTGGTTCAAAGGTATTTGTAATCCTAGTAATTAATAAATAAATAAAATATAAAGATATAAACAAGGCACAGGGGAGCACAAATAGAAATAAACAAAAAAGGGGAACTAGAAATACCCTATGATGGGTAAGGGTACAAAAATATCTCCAGACAGCACAGGGAAAATACAGGTTTAAATGCTGGAAGTGGATAGCATACACTCCAGGGTGCTGAGGGAGATGGCAAAGGTCCTGGCAGGACCACTGGCAGACCTGTTCAGCACCTCGCTGGGGACTGGTTGTGTGCCCCAAGACTGAAGGAAGGTGCATGTGGTGCCCATCCATAAAAGTGGGCCCAAGGATGAGCCAGGGAATTATTGGCCAGTCAGCCTCACCTCTATTGTAGGAAGCTCATGGAGTCTATCCTCAAGGAGAGGCTGGTAGCTTTTCTGGAGAAGAATGGTCCCCAGGACAGCAGACAGCATGGGTTTGTCTCAGGTAGACCCTGCCAGAAAAACATCTGTGACTGGGTAACAAGGGCAATCAACAGAGGCCAGGCAGTGGATGTCCTGTACTTGGACTTCAGCAAGGCCTTTGATTCGGTGCCACATGGGAGGTTGGTAAGCAAACTAGGTTACTTGGGGGTTGGGGTTATGATGGTGGAGTGGGTCAAAAACTGGATGTGGGATAGGCAGCAGAGGGTTGTTGTAAGGGGAGGAAGTATCATTTTCAAGGGCTGTGACAAGCGGGGTTCTGCAGGGCTCAGTGCTGGGTCCAGTGTTGTTTGGCATATTTATTGCCAACATCGCAGATGGAGTTAGCAATAAGATCAGACTATTTGCAGATGACGCAAAGATCGGTGCAGTGGTGAACAACACAGAGGGGTGGCAAGAACTGCAAGAGGACCTGGCGAAACTCAAACGCTGATCAGACACATGGCTGCTGGATTTCAATTCAAAGAAGTGCAAAGTTATGCACTTGGGAGCCAGAAAGCAAAGGTTTAGCTACAGCCTGGGGGGGGGAGGGGGGTACCGGTATTCATGAAGGAGAAGGAGAAGGATCTTGGGGTACTAATCTCATGGCAAATGAACAATTCAGCTCAGCGCAGAAAGGCAGCAGCTAAGGCTAATAAGATATTGGGGTGTATTGCCAGGGGAATCGCCTAAAGGAGGAGGGAGGTTATCCTACCACTGTACAGGTTGCTAGTCAGACTGAACCTGGAGTGCTGCATATAGTTCCGGCATCCCTACTTCAAGACAGATGTCAAGCTGCTGGTGGGAGTCCTGCGCAGAGCAACCAGGATAATCACAGGAATGGAGGACAAACCCAACGAGGACAGACTGAGGGAGCTCAACATGTACTCAGTGGAGGATAGGAGGGATAGAGGGGATAAGATCAGAACTTTCAAATATACGAAGGGCATAAACAGGGTTAGTACATACGGGATTTTTAGGTTAAAGGGAGTGAGACACACAAGTGGGGCACAGTCTGAAACTGGAGGAGGGAAGTTTCAAGAGGGAAATGAGGAGATACTACTTCACGGAAAGGGTGGTGGCTGGGTGGAACACACTACCAGAAGAGGTGCTATCATTGAGGTCAGTGGGCAGTTTTAAAAAGGGGTGGGACAGGGTCAGGGGGAAAATCACTACTATACAGGGGGGCAGCCTCAGAGTAAAAAACTGATAGCTGCACGCTCGAACGGTCTCGATAGACGTTAGGGCCTGTGTCTGCTGGCATTTTTCATATGTTTGTATGTGGTGCAGTGCAGTGGCTGTGGGACAACAATTTTCAGAGAGACTTTCTGGAGACTGTGGTGCTGCCCCATCTGCATGCACCTCTCTTGGTTGAGGGAGGAGGTCACTAGACTCCAGGCTGAGTTGACAAGTATTCAGGGGACCTCTCCCCCCAGCCACAGGTGACCAAGTCTGACACTGTTACCTCAGAGGATGCCAGGGAGGAGGAACAGCTGGACTATGGTGAGCTCTGGAAGGGTTGTGGTGGTGAAACAGGAGCAAATTCCTCAACCGGTACCACTACAAAATTCCCACGCTGCTCTGGTGGGGCAGAACTGCCAGGAGGAAGCAACCATGATAGTGACCAAGGGGAATGTGGGGGTCCTCCATAGTAGAGATCCCAAGGAGGGTGGTAGAAGACCCCAGAGGAGGAAGAGGAATAGGAAAGGGGGGCAGGTTAGGTGCCTACCCAGTGCCATCACCCAGAGGGATGGGAAGCGGATCCTGAGGAGGATCAATAGGGCAGCAGGATGGGAGGGACAGCTGGATGTAATTGTCCACATGAGGACTAATGACCTGGCTAGAGATGGGGCTTGGATAGTGCAAGGAGAGTTTAGGGAGCTAGGGAGGGGTCTTAGGTAGTTTGCTCAGTGGCCTTTGCTACTGTCTATGACAGGAGACAAGAGAGGGAACACTGTACCAGGAGCTTTCACTCATGGCTGAAGGAATGCTGCAGAAGGGAAGGGTTTGGCTACATTGGGAACTGGGGACCCACTTGGAAGGATAAGGGCCTATACAGGGGTGATGGCCTGCATCCATCTGGGAGGGGAACTACAGTCCTCAGCGGATGGTTTAAATGTTGCTTTGATGAACATTTAAACTAGCCAAAGGGGGGTTGCAGAAGAAATCGCGCAATCAGAAATTGCCCACCCCTACAGGCTGAAGTAGAGATTAAGAAGAACCTAAGGGGAGAGGAATCCTCCAGGGTGCAGGTTAACAAAGGAAGCAGGGTGGTAGAGATAAAGGGGGAAAGGAACTGGAGCATTAAAAAGAGAGGTGGGAAGAAGGGAGAGCAAAAAGGAAAAAAGGGGGGCAACAAGCAGAGTGGAAATAAAATCTGGAAGGCCATGTTTGCAAATGTCAGAAGTTAGAAGAAGGGGTTTAAGCATGCCTGGAACAGGCACAAGGGAAGCTTGAGAGGGGAGGGAGTGATGAAAAGCCATTAATCACATAGGGTCACTGGCCACATATAATGTATAGGGCCTATGAGCAGACTGGATAGGCCTAGCGGTCCTTGTCTGCTGACAATTTCTATGTTTCTATGTTTCCAGGAAATAAGACCTAGAGGCCATCATGGCAGAGGCTGGATTGGATATTGTGGCCATTGCTGAGTTACGGTGCACTGAAAACCATGACTGGGACATGACCATACCAGGCTATACTCTGTTCAGGAAGGACCAGGTGGGAAGGAAAGGAGGGGGTGTGGTGCTTTATGTTAGGGAAAGCATAAAAGCCACGGAGATACAGGTAATACAGGGGAAGGCAGATGTACTGTGGGTCACCCTGAAGTTGGGGAATGGAGCCACTATTTGAACTGGAGTGATCTATAGACCTTCAGCACAGGGGGAGGAATTAGATAAGGTACCAGTGGAAGCCACTGGCAAGACCGCGGGAAAGGGGGAGGTGCTGCTGGTGGGGGACTTCAACCATGCAGATGTGGATTGGAGCCTCTCAGCAGCAGCTTCAGCTAGAAGCAGGGACATCCTGGACGGTATGCTGTCTCTACTGCTACACCGGCACAGTGAACCCACCACAGCAAAACCCTGACCACGCCTATATCGGCAGCGATGGGGATGTCACCTTAATGGACTTTGCGGTGATGGAAGGTATATATCTAACTCCACTGTCCGTGCGACATGAGTTAGATATCTAAAGTAGGGGTAGTAGGGGGCACAGCCTCCTGTACTGGGCATTGCAGTGTTGCCAGTTGTTGCAGGGATGCATCGGTGTTGGGGGTGTCGACGGGTTTCTGACGTTGTTGAGGATGTCGCTATGGGGGAGGTCATGCTGGAGTCATAAAGCCATCCTGGACTCTCTGCAGGGAGTGTTCCTCAATCAACTAGTCAATGAACCCACTCATGAGGGAGCAATACTCAACCTGGTACTCACTAATAAGGACAGTATTGCAGACATCAAGGTGTGAGGACATCTGGTGACCAGTGATCGCTGTACAGTGTGGTTCAATATAAGGACAGCTGCAGAATCGAACCACATAAGGGTGAGAGTCCTGGACTTCAGAAGGGCAGATTTTAAAAAGTTAGGTGAATGCCTCAGGGATGGCTTAGCAGAGATGGTTGACCTGGGTGAGGTGAAGGAATAGTGGGTGAAGATAAAAGGGAGCATAGTAAAGGCAAAATCCTCTGTGTCAAAGAAGTGAGCAAAAACAGGGAAAAAGAGACCGCTACGGTTCTCAAAAGAGGTGGTTGAAAAGGAAAAAGCTAAAAGGGTAGCATTCAGAAGGTATAAGAAGACGAAGAGGGAGGAGGATAGGAAGGTGTGTCAGGGGAAACGGAGGGAAGCAGGGAAAGCAGTAAGGAGCACAAATGCACAAATTGAAGAGAGAACAGCCGAGGAGGCAACAACAGGGGACAAGACATTTTTTAGGTACGTAAGTGAAAACAGGAAGACCAGGGGTGGGATTGTAAGGTTAAAAAGGGAAGGAGGGACTGCGCAAAGGGGGACCAGGAAAAGTTAGACATACTGAACAAATACTTTTGTTCAGTGTTCACTGAGGAAGGAAAAGAAGAAGAGCCACAAAAAAGTAACAAAAGCTTTGGAGAGAAGGAGGTGGAAACTAGTCCTTTTTTGGAGGAAAGAATACTGAAGGGACTTGTTAATCTGAAGGTGGACAAAGCAATAGGGCCAGATGGGGTGCATCCAAGGGTATTAAAAGAGCTCAGAGAAATACTGGCTGTACCTCTGGAAGTTTTATTTAGCAGCTCACTGGAAACAAGAGTGGTTCTGGAGGACTGAGGGACTGGAGGAGGGCAGATGTAGTCCGATTACACAAAAGTGACAGCAGGGAGGAGGCTGGCAATTAAAGGTCAGTTACCCTGACATCAGTGGCAGGAAAGTTAATGGAATCACTGCTGAAGGAAAGAATTGTGGAATATATTGAATCCAGTGGCTTACAAAATCCCAGGCAGCATGGATTCACTGGGGGAGGTCATGTCAAACAAATCTGATAGATTTATTTGACTGGGTGACCAAAGAACTAGACATGGGTGGAGCAGAGATTTCAGTAAGGTGTTCGACACCATTCCACATAGGAGACTAGTAAGCAAGCTGGATAGCTTAAGAGTAGGTCCAAAGATAGTAAAATGGATAAGAAATGGGTTAGGGGATAGGTGACAGAGAGTGATGGTTAATGGAGTTCACTCCCAAGGAAGGGAGGGTGACCAGCGGGGTGCCTCAGGGATCAGTGCTGGGACCAGTCCTGCTTAGTGTCCTTATAAGTGACATTGCAGAGGAGCTGGAAGGGAAGGTATCCCTCTTTGCGGATGACACCAAAATCTACAATAGGGTGGACACTCTGGTGGGGGGGGATGGAAAGGATGAGCAGAAACCTGAGAAAACTACAAGCGTGGTTAAGGTTATGACACCTGGGTTTCAATGTGGAAAAGTGCAAAATAATGTACTTAGGGCATACAAACCCAGAGGTAAAGCACAGAATGGGTGGAGTGGTATTGGCAACCACCAAGCAGGAAAGAGACCTGGGATAATCATATCAGATGACCTAAAGGTGACCCGGCAGTGTGACAAGGCAGTAGGGAGGATGTGTGGGATGCTGGGGTGCATAGGGAGGGGTATTACTAACAGAAAGAGGGAGGCGGTGTTACCTTTGTATAGCTCACTGGTGAGACACCACCTAGAGTATTGTGTCCAGTTCTGGAGACAACATCACCGGAAGGACATAGACAGAGTGGAGGTGATCCAGAGGAGGGCTACTAAAATGATGCAGGATCTGCATCAAAAGCCCTATGTAGAGAGACGAAAGGACCTCAATATGTACACCCTGGAACAGAGAAAGGGAAGGGAAGATATGATAGAGACCGTTAAATATATCAGGGGGGGTAAATAAGGTACAGGAGGGGAGTATTTTTCAGAAGAAAAGGTGCTCAAGAACAAGGGGACATGCTATGATGCTGGAGGGGGTAGATTAAGAAGAGAAGTGAGGAAGTACTTCTTCACTGAAAGAGTGGTAGATTCCTGGAACAGCCTTCCAGCAGAGTAGTGGGGGTAAAAACAGTGGTGGAGTTCAAGAATGCATGGGAAAAGCCCAGGGGAAGGGGGAACCAGCCCTATGATGGTCTTACTGGTCTGGGTCATGGTGAGCCCAATATAAGAAACATATCATAATGCTACATAGTGTCACATCTATGAGCAGTAGCTGGGATGTTAGCAGGTGCTAGATTTAATATTGCCTAACTCCTAGAATGGTTATTTGCATTGTGCCAGTTTCACAAGGGGAACTGCTCACCCTACAGCACAATTCAATTCAATTACATTTTTATTTTACCAGGAAGAGCAAGCTTATTTATAAAGTGGTCCTGGGAGGATAGAGTTGAAGCAAATACAATTACATTACAATATATGGCAAGAACACATCGATTCACAGATACAGGCAGTGACAATGTTCTTTACACATAGAGATGGTACATACATTACACAGTAACTGAAAGCATAGTTCTAAGTTAATCAAGCCTGAAAGTACATGGATTCCATTAGAAGGAAACAATAACATAGCACGAGGTTCAGGTCAAGGACAGAAGCATTAGGGATAACGTTGGCCTGGTGGCATTGAGGATTGAGGTGCTGGACGCTCCATCTAGTGCCATGCCAGCGACCTGGGTTCGAGAACAAGCCTCAGCCATCAGGGGGTTGGCAGGGGAGGAGGCCTGGAGATGCATTGAGTGGCCGCTGAGCTGCTCTCCTCTCTTGGGTCGGGACCCAGTCGCAACCACTGCAACGCTGCCCCCAGGTGGAGACTTGAGGGTAGTGCAGACAGGAATGACGCGAAGAGGGAAGGTGCCGTGGATCGCTGCATGCGCCTACCTCTACATGCGCTCGGGCAGCCATGGCAAAGGGGCAAGGGAGAAAAGTGGAAACTTGGAGCTGGTAGGCTAAGTGATGGCCCCATAGCTCTCATGCCAGCCCCCCCAGAGTCTAGATATTGGTCTCCGGGGGGGAGGGATGGTCGACGCCCTTCACCCATGGTCCTGCTATGGGGGAGATCAACCCATGGGGGACCTACCGGGTGGGTCGGTGGCTAGAATCAGAGATTAGAGACTGAGCCCCTCCAATGGGAGGGGTCAGAGCCACCTACCAGCCACAGCAGAAGGGGAAAAAATGTAGATTAAAAAAAAAAGAAGCATTATGGATAATGACACTAGTGCTCTTGGGGGACAAAGAAGGTAAATGAAGGGGCGCAAGACCACCTTTGTGCACTTCACAATTAGGTGGTGATGCAACAGAGAGGGCACAATGTGCCCATTTGCTCTGCCCCTAATTGCAACTTAAAATTGGGGCCCAGGGTTTTAGAAACATAATGACTGGCCTATGGTAGATTGTCTGCTGGTCTTCAAAATTCCCAGGACAACAAAAGAATGTTTGGTCATTTTGCTGCCTTTTGTTATAATAATCACTTTTCACCAAATGTCATAGCAGGGTATATAAAATCACAAGGAGATCCAAGTGTTTTGTTCATTGCCATTCAATGAACCAGAGGCTCTGCTGGGACTTGCACCTGGGTCTTCTGGTTTGAGCTTTAATTACTGGACTGATACTACCACCCAATGCCAACAGAGCCTTGGATGTGTATATGTCTGCTGCTTTGTGATGGTAAATAAGTCTTGTAGCTCAATACTGGTTTATAGCCATTTGTATGTCAAAGAACTGAAACTAGTGTATCAAACTTGGGGGTTGGATTTGTAAAGCTACTTTTCTTTAAACTGGGGCTAATACATCAGTTCTTTTTTGTACAGTCTGATAGAAAAAAGGCATAGTTTGTGCAGATGGGGATCTCTTGATTAGACGGTTCATTGTATTTCAAACACTGCAGAGCATAACGTAAGCAGCGTGTTATGTTCGACACCAGCCACTTATGTGGAAGAATCAATAATGGAAAAAGTAAGTATTGTGTTATTAAACAGGGAGGAGTGTCATTCTAGTGCTCAAAACAGTCACACATTGTGTTCTGAAGTTGTACCATAGACATAATCCACCTACACATTTTTTTCAATCACAAAAGCTATAGAGCTGTTGAACAAATGACTGAAAAGCAGTCTTGTCTGGTGTCTTTCCCTCCTAATGTATATTTTCACCTTGGGGACTGGCTGTCTGTTATTGATTTAGCTAGGGCAAAATGCACAGCTTAGAATATATTAAGTATCTGGGCTCCATCTAAATGACAGAGCATTTGTATTTTTAGTGTGAACGTGGAGGCTACAGCTGCAGCCACCCCCAGCTTTCCTTTTACAGACAGTTAAAAGAGGAGGTGCTATGGTCTGACTAATAATGGCACAATGTTGCTCTAATTGCCCCTTGAGAAATTAACATCCTTAATCATTCTAAATATAACATTGCTAAAGGCAATGAAACAGCATGTAAAAAAAACAACAGGTATCAATAATTTTAAATGTAATTTATTTTGCTCTTGTTTGTGTACTTCAGAGTTTTGCACTTCTAATGGCACTGTGTTCTCAGTTTCAGATCATTTGTTTTGTCCACCAGTACAATACTAGCTAGAACTCAAAAGCATTCAGCTTCCTTCAGCAGCCTTCTGTTTTACAGAATGAAAATCTTGTTCCACTCCACACCACTGAAAGTATAGGAAAGTGACATCTACTGGTTTTAAAACCGTTTCAAAGTGTTCACTTTTTGTACATTTTCAAACATACTAAATATTTTGTGTGTGTGTGTGTTTAACACAGAGAAGTGCAAGATCATGCACATAGGGAAGAGAAACTCTGAAGCCACCTATAAGTTGGGAAGGGAGTTGCTGGCACTCATAAGGGAAGAAGGAGACTTGGGCATCATCATCGCAGATGACCTGAAATCATCCAAGCAGACCACTAAAGCAGTAGGTAAGGCTAGGGGGATGTTGAGGTATATTAGTAGGGGTATCACAAGTCGGAAGAGGGAGATAATAATCCCTCTTTAAAAGACTCTAGTTAGGCCCCATCTGGAGTACTGCGTGCAGTACTGGAGGCCGCACCTTCACAAGGACATCAACCAAATTGAGGCAGTCCAGCGAAGGGCAACCAAAATGGTGCAGGGACTGCATCAGAAAACACGTGAGGACAGATTAGCGGAACTCAATATGTATACCCTAGAGCAAAGGAGGGAGAGAGGTGATATGATCGAAACATTCAAACACCTTAAGGACATTAACAAGGTGAAAGAGTCTAACATGTTTCAATATAAGAAAAATAGCAGGACAAAAGGACACAGCATGAGATTAGAGGGAGGCTGATTAAGGGGTAATGCGAGGAAGTTCTTTTTCACAGAAAGGGTGGTGGATGCATGGAATGGCCTACCTCAGGAAGTGGTGGATATGAATACAGTGCAGGGCTTCAAACAGGCATGGGATAGGCATAAGGGAGCAATACAGATGAGTAGGAATAGATAGGCCATTGACAGAGCAAAGGCCAATGGCACATTCATAAGGTAGAAAAAGAAATGAGCAGACTGGATGGGCCTTGCGGTCCTTATCTGCCGTCAACTTCTATGGTCCTATGTTTCTGTGTGTGTGCGCGCACACACGTGTGTGACAGTGGCTATGTTTGGCTGCAGTGTTCTGTCTCATATTTATTGAGGAAAAAAAACAATTAACAGCAAGATTTAAGCTCCAGAAAAGAAGTAAATTTGTCATACTGGGATCCTGATGCCTTAGGATCCTGATATTTTCCCTGTTCTGGTAAATTTAGCTATTATTTCATTATTCCAGTCATATTAATTAATTAATTAATTAATTAAGATGTCATGAATGAAGGCATAAGGAGGTCACAAAATAACTGAACAGGAAATGGCAAGTCTTCCCAAATGTCTTTATTTCTGTTACAAAACGTGACCAATAGGACAAACCTGTGTGAAAATACTGTGCAGGTTGCAGGGCTTGTGCCATTGTACGGCAGCTAGGGGGAGCAGCCTACCATGCCAGGATTCAGATTTGTGTTTCAAGGCTGCTTTGTCATTTGCAAGGGAGGATTAATGGTCCTAGAGAATGCTTTCCTCCCCTAGGGAGGAGTGGGAGGAACTCCTTGCTGCTCCCTGGTGGCTCAGGGAGATGATATCCACAGAACCATTGTTTTCAGAGAGTTTAGACAGGCAGTTAGGTTTCTCTATTTGGCTCCAACCCTTCTGTCTCCACCCCCAGGGTTCAATGTGAGGGACTGGGTGGATGTGAAAAAAGAACAGCGACTGTAGATGATGCTCCTAAGCCCACTCCCACAACCTCTCAAATGTCCTTGTTAATGAGGCGCATCCCTCATTTTACCCCTCAAACTTGCTTTGTCTCTCATCCATCCCGGATGGTACTGCCCACACAGAGATTGTGCTGAAAATTCGGACTTTAAAACAAAAATTCATAATATTCTAAGACGCTTAATGAATAATAAACGTCATAGAAGTAAACACTTGGAAACTGGCCCTGTAGTAGGAGAGTCTCCAGGTCTTGCTGCCAGACGAAAGAGTGTTGTGCCCTCAAATAAAAATATTCAGTGCTCACATCTAATTAAAATCAAATTTTTGCTTGGAAGTATAAAAAAAAGTACTTTTTGCTTGAAAGAGCTTAAAGCAGATCCTCCCTTATTTTACTGATTGTTTCACAGGCTAGGACATGTTTGTGGTTGAGTCTGAAAGAGCAGCCTAGTTAATATTAGTTTACAGTTAGTTTTCTATGTTAATCATAGAAATCATAGGAATCATAGGAAGGATTTACTTGCAAAGTAGACTGCAGTCCATTACATGCACACCATTTCTCAATGGTTAAAGTTACTTGTCCTCAAGCAGCTGCTGGCGCCTCAAAGAAAACGTTGAAAAGCATAACTCTTATGTACAATTCAGCTTACATTCCATATATATTCTGTAGATTTCTTCTCACCATTATTAAAATTCTGAGGAAATTTACATGCATTCATGATATTAATCCCTTAGAGTTCATCTGTCTCTAAAGCTTACACCCTGCTTCATGTCATAATCTTGTATGGTGACATCACAATCTGTTGCCATGGGAGTAACTGTGACGTCACAAGCAGTGCATTATGACTTCAGGTCAGTAGAAAGCAATAGGAATAGATGAACTGTTCAGGAGCAAAGATCCTGTTTTCTTACAATTGACCTCAGTAATAAACAATGGGGAGGAGAAATAAAGAACTAATGTTAAGAAACAAGCTGATCTGTAATCTTGTTGTTATGTTTTTGGTTAAGTTCTCCTGAAGGCGTCAGCTGCTCTTTAAATATATTTCCAATTGGGCTTTAAAGCAACCCATTGTTTGACAAGATATTATTTCATCTGGGAGCGAGTCCACATGGTGACCACTCTCTGTGTCAACCAGAACGCCCTTTTGGTAGTTTTAAAGCGGTCACCCTTTAGTTGTTTAGTGTGCCTTCTGCCCCCATACCCACTGTCTTTTGTTTCCAAACCTAGACAGGTCCATAGAGCCTTATCTTGAAAGGCCTTGAAAACAAGGCACATATCCTCCTCCTCCTCCTCCTCCTCCTCCTGTACTCCAGCCGGGACATCTTCAACTCCCTCAGTCTCTCATCATAGCTTTTTCCCTTCATACCACTGACCATTCTAGTTGCCCTTCTCTGGATGCCCTCCAATATTATCACATCTATTCTTATCTGAAGGGCCCAGAACTGGCCACGGTACTCAAAATGGGGCCTCACCAAGGCCATATATACAAGGGCAATATCACACCTCTATTTCTGCTGGCTATATTCCTGCTTATACACCCAAGGATTTTATACCCTTACTGGTTGCCAATCTGCTCTGTTTTTCAAACTTTAGGTTAGTAGTCCCTATTATTCTTAAGTCTTTTTCTTCTATTGTCTCCTTGAGCTTCACTCCATATAGTTCGTAACTGTATTTTTAACATTTCTGTCACCTAATTGGAATCAGTATAGTGCAGTGGTTTAAAGCTCTGAGCTGCAAACCTGGAAACCTGGGTTTGAATCCCACAGCCCCCACCTGCATACTGTGTGACCCTGAGCAAGTCACTTAACTTCCTTGTGCTCCCAGGTCACACCTGTAAACAAGCTTTCAGCTTAGTGTGTCTCTCCTGGTTAAACAAAAAAAATGCATAATGGTGCATTTATCGGTGTTAAATACTAGACCTGCTAGCCCAATCTTCAAAAATCTGGAGGTTCTTTCTTAAGGTGTTTACTCCCTCGTCATTGTCTGCCGCCATGCCTGTTTTGGTATTATCTGCAAATGTACACATCCATACTGTCTCTTGTGGCTGCATACTTGCTACATATGGTATGCCTTAAAAAAAGACAGGTCCTAACACTGAGCCCTGAGAGACCCCACTCATCACCTCACCCTCTTGGGAGAAATATCCCCTTATACATACTGCCTGTTTCCTTTCAGGTTTCCAGGATTGGATTCACCTAATCAGCTTTTTGTTAAAATTAATTTTATTCAATTCTGATATCAGCTCTTGACGTGGCACCCAGCCTTATTATAATCCAGAAAAAGGTTATCCACAGGTAAGTCTCTATCCAGTGTCTTATTTACAGGTTCAAAAAACCTAATAAGATTAATTCGGCATCATCTTCCTCCCTGATCATGTTGTGTTTGATCCAACAGTTTGTTTACTCGTATATGGTTTTCCAATTCCTTCTTAACAAAAACAACCAGAATCTTCTCTAGAGTTGAAGTGAGGCTAATTGGCCGGTAGTTGTGGCAGTCTGCTCTTGATCTCTTTTTGCAGATGGGCACTACTAAAGTCTGCTGCCAACATTGCACCACCTCACCAGCATTTAAGGATTTTTCAAAAAGATTTTTTATGGGCCCTAACAGTTCATTAGCCAACTGTTTAAGCAGTCTTGGGTGGCTCTTGTCTGGTCCTTGGGTCTTCTTTGATTTTAGTCCCACAAAGAGGTTAAGCAATCTATTCTCGTCAATGGTGACTTTGTCTGCTTCCTGATAACTCACAATCATTTCCATATGGCCTTCCCCCTTATGAAATATGGAACAGAAATAGTTGTTAAAAATATTTACCATATCCTCCTCCCTAGATATTATATTTCCATTTACTGTCAGTGGTCCTGCATCTTTATCTGTGTCCCTTTTACTGTTTATGTAATTATAGAATAGTTCATGATTATCCTTTGTAGCAATAGCTATTTTGAACTCTAAAGTTGCTTTGATCTTTTTAATTTCCTTTTTACAAATCCTGATGCATTTGTAGCATTTTTTCCATTCAGCTGATGCACCACTGCATTTTGACTTACAGTATGCCTTTTTCTTCACCCTCGGGTGTTTTTAATTTTCCTTGATAATCATGGGGGTGGGCTTTCCTGGCATTATGGTACTTAACCTTTTCTGGTACATTTTTTTAATCGGAGATTTAATCTTATTGTCGATGAATTCCAATGTTTTTTCTACACCTAGCCCTCTAATCTCTTCCTCCCATTTCCACTTTAGGAGCTCCTTTCTCATTTCTGTATAATTAGAACTAAAGTAATATTTGATCTTTTTTTGGCTCCTTTCAATTTTTTTCTGGATGGCTTATGCTAAACTTAACTATGTTATTTTCAGTTCCTGAGATTGGCTCCTCAGCTTTGCAGTCTGATACCCCACCTTCCACGTTACCAAGTACCAAATCCAGTATTTTATCCTCCCTTGTATGGCATTATACATACTGCTATAGGTTGAGTTAATTAACAATGCTTATAAATTCCCTCTCCTGGTTACAGTAGTTGTAGCTGTAATAGATTCCCAGTTTATCCCTGGAAGAATGAAGTCATCCACCAAGTATATTTGGTCCTCAATGTTGAATTAACTAATGGTTTGATACAACTTTTCCACCATTTCCACTGGCTAATGAAGGAGGTTTATAAACTACTCCCAAGTACCATTTTTAACCTTTTTTTGGTGTAATGGCTACCCATAACATTTCTAATTCATCCTCATAATCCATCTTAACTTCTACGGCTTCAATGTCATGCTTAATACAGCGCACAACACCTCCTCCCCTCCTATCCCTTCTGAACATCTTATAGCCCTTAATCATTTCCCCCCAGGCCTCCTCTACATCCCACCATGTTTCTGTGATTGCACAGATGTCCAAAATCTCAGGTAACATTTTTGTTTCTAGTTCTCCTTTTTTTATTCAGACTTCATGCATTCACAAGGATGCAATTCCAACGTATGTGATTTTCCATTGCTTGTTTTACTACGATTGGTTTTGTTGTGGAAGCTTTCCTGCTCTTTGTCTTTACATCTCATCCCTCTCCTAGGTCCAGTTAGTTTAAAAGTCAACTGATGTTCTGACAAAACCTATTACCCAGTGTTCTTGCCCTTTATGGGCTAAGGTGTAACCCATCCTTTGCAATAAGGCTATAGTTGCTTGCAGACCATTCCCAATTCCTCTGAAATAGGAAACCCTCTTGCTTGCTCTATCTCCTCAGCCACCCATTTATAATTTTGATATCTCTGTTTCTTGTAACTCCTGCCCTTGGAATGGGTGAAATTTCTGATATAATTAGCTTGCATTTCTTTGATTTTAAGATGTTCCCCACCTTCACAACATTTTTCTCCATACTGCCCATGTTTGTGTTCTCACATCATTAGTTCCAACATGAAATGCCGCCACTTTTTTCCTTATTTTCTCTTATTATTTGTTCTGTTTTCCTTTTGATATCCCCAATCCTAGCCCCATGTAGACCGCTGACGGTAACTTGCTCTTTCCTCCCCCTACATATTTGTCGATTCAGTCAGCAAAGTACTGAATCACCTACAACAAATATTTCTATATATTATCTTGTATTCAACTGGGGTAGCATTTCCCTTCCCCTGGTTATGGTATCAGCTTCTGTTGGTGCTTCCATAGGATGTTAATTTGTATAATTTTCTGGGCATTTACCCACACACGTTTCTTTTCCTGTTCCCTCACCTATGAGTGTACTTTCACTGTTCTGAGGCCCAACACAATCCTGAGCTACAGTTCTGGCCATATCCCCATTATTACCTGATAGAAACATAGAACGGTGATGGCAGAAGAAGATCAAAGGTCCATCAAGTCTGCCTGTGAGTTCCCAAGACCCTAGGAGATCTCAGGACCTAGCCCATACTTTAACCCATGGATTTAATTTAAAAATACTCTTTATCCCAACCCCATTTGAAGGCTGACATGGTCTTAGCTCCCACTACATCTGAGCGTATCTTGTTCAATGTCTCCACTATCCTTTCTCAGAAATAGTGTTTCCTAAGATCGCTTTTGAATTTCCCATCCCTCAGTTTCCATCCATTCCCCCCTTGTGTTTGAGCTGGACGCCCTGGTGAATAGTTCAGAGTAGGGCACTGCATTAATTCCCCTCATGTACTTGAAGGTTTCTATCATATCCCCCCCTTTTCCTCCTTGTCTCCAGTAAGTACATGTCTAACACCTCAAGACGCCCTACAATTGGTAGCCCATGGAGCCCCTCTATCATTTTGGTCACCCTTCTCCATATGGTTTTTAGCCTGTACCTGTCCTTTTTAAGGTGTGGGCTCTAAAACTGGACACAGTATTCCAGATGGGGGTCTCATTAGGGATCTGTACAGTGGCAGTATCACCTCCAGATGCCTACTGTTGTATCTTCTCCCAATACACACCAACATTTTTTTGGCCCTACTATATGCTGCATTGCATTTGTTGGCTTGTTTTAGGGTGTCACATATGATAACTCCTAGATCCCTTTCCTCTTGTGAGGCACTGAGCTTGACCCCATTGAGCCAATAGGCTGTCCTTGGGTTATTCTTGCCTAGATGCATCACTTTACACTTCTTGGCACTGCATTTCAGCTGCCAGACACTAGACAATTTTTCCAACTGTTTCCGATCTTTCAGTAGGTTCCCAGCTGCTTCCTCACTGTCGGTCCACATTATCAACTAGCTCAGTGTCATCCATAAACAGTGCAATTTTGCCCCGGATACCTACTTCTGTGTCACTGATGAACACATTAAACAGGACTGGTCCTAAGACCGAGCCCTAAGGGACCCCACTTGTCACCTCTTCCTCCTCTGACTTCTCCCTGTTGACAAATATTCTATGCTTCCTGCCCCCCCAGCCAGTTACCTACTCACTTAGCAATGTAGTTTGCTATGCCAAAATCCTCTAGCTTCTTCAACAGGCAGTTAGCGTAGAAACATAGAAACATAGACTTTGATGGCAGAAAGTGACCACTTGGCCCACCTAGTCTCTCCATTTCCCTACCTAAAGGATAAGCTGAAGATCCTAGTTAACCAACAGCCTATTTCTTCCTACCCCCCACAAAAAATGCCTTATGCCTGTCCCATGCATTCTTGAATTCTCCCACAGTTTTAGACCCCACAACCTCCTCAGAAGGCTGTTCCATGTGTCCACCACCTCTCTGTAAAAATATCCTTCCTCACATTACCCCTGAACCCCCCCCCCATCTTCGAATTGTGTCCCCTTGTTCTTGCACATCTCTTTTTCTGAAATATGCTACCCTCTTGAACTTTGTTAATTCCACTTAGGTACTTAAAAGTTTCTATCATGCCCCCTCTTCCCTCCTTTCCTCAAGGGTATACATATTAAGCTCCTTTAGTTTCTCCTCATATGGCTTCTCTTGCAGACCCTGCACCATGTTAGTTCCCCTCCTCTGGACTGCCTCTATCCTGTCTATGCCCTTGCGGAGATGGGGTCTCTAGATCTAGACGCAGTACTCCAGATGGGGTCTCACCAACTGTCTGTACAGGGGGATAACAACTTCCTGTTTTCTGCTGGTGATGCCTCTCCCTATACATCCCAGTATCCCCCCAGCCCTCCCTACTGCCTTCTCACATTGCTTGCTAACCTTAGGGTCATCTGATATGATTACCGCAGGTCCCTTTCCATTTTTGTTATTGTTACTACCTCCACCCATTGTGTAATCTTCCCCTGGGTTTTTGTTTCCCAGGTGCATTGTTTTGCACTTCTTTGCACTGAATCCAAGCTGCCATACTTCCGACCATTCCTCCAACCTTGCCAAGTCCCTTCTCATCCTTTCCACGCCTCCTTGTGTATCAACGCTGTTGCAAATCTTTGTGTCATCTGCAAAGAGGCATAATTTTCCTTCCTGTCCCTCTGCAATGTCACTTATAAAGACATTAAAAAGGACTGGACCCAGTACTGAACCCTGTGGTACCCCACTAGTAACCCCTCTTTCATCAGAGTGGACTCCATTTACAATTACCTTCTGTGTCCTGTTGTCCAGCCAATGTTTTACCCAGGCTACCACCCTGGGACCCACTCTCAGGCTGGTTAATTTGACTATTAATCTTTTGTGTGGGACTGTGTCAAATGTCTTGCTAAAGTCTAGGTAGGCCATGTCCACAGTCCCTCCCTGGTCTACTGCTTTGGTCACCCAGTCAAAGAAATCAATTAAATTCATCTGACATGTGTGATATAGTTGTTTCACTGTTGCTAGATTCCATTTCAGCTGATTTTAACTGGATCTCATCCCTGAGTGGTTCAAATCTATTTGAAGGAACAGGAGTTACAACTGTTCCTGTATCAGTTATTTTTATTGTTGCCACCTGTTCTATATCATCAACAACATTTACCAGGGGTTGATATCTATTTTTTTTAAAACAGATTATGTCCATTGGCTACACTCCCCCTTTTGCCTCTCTTCCCACTCTTTACCCTTGTCTAAGAGGGAATTTCATACTCTTCTGTATCACTGCTTTCATGATTGGTGTTCCTTTTCCCCCTTTCACCTATATTTATAGTTGATTCATGTATCTCAGAAACCTGTCCCCCTTCTTCAACAGCATGGTTGTTTCCAATTATATTCTTTATAACATTGTCCATAAATGCCTCAAGCTGTGAAGAATTATGTGAAAGATTTTCATTATGCCTAAGCATGTTAATTTCTTCAAGTGCCTGGATATATATATATATATGCAACTGCCGCTAACCTATAAAAAAAAAAAACACTGTTGACAATGCTCACTGAGCGGCTCCCCCCACCCCCCCCTTTCCTTCCCTACTAATTCCTCCTCCCCTGTCAATCTCGCCCTTCTACCCCTACCTGCTCACCCCCACCCCAAGTTTTTGCACCCTATGTTATTTTTGTTTCATAGGATTGAATTCTACTGTAACAAAATTGTAATTGAATTGTAACTTTTGTCTCTGTAACTACTGTTTCCCTTGTACTATTGTTCTTATGTCCTCTTTGTGACGAGGTACCTTTGTAAATGAGCCTCTGGCTCAAAGGTTTCAAAACTGATGTTTAACTAACTAAATAAATAAATATATATATATATATACATTTTGTACATGCAAAATCAATTTCATATTCAGTTCCCCCACACCAGGCAAATATCTTACATTCATCACAACTTAACATCTCTTTAATAATCTGTATTTCAAAGGCAACTGATCGGTGGTTAGAGTAGGTGATGTCTGCTTAATGTGACGGGCAGAAAATGAAAGTGTAAAAATAAAGCCACCAACAAGTTCCCTTACAGACCCTCCCAAAAAAAAAAAAATTCAAGCTTTTCTTAACTTTAACATTAATCTCAAAAGTTTTACTTACTAAACTCTGTTCTTGAATAAAAAGCAATAGTTCCTCATGGGAAACCAGCTATCCCGGCTAACGTGGCAGAGCATTCTTTTTATAGGTTACAATGACCTCAGGTGCCCTCTTTAGCTCCATTCATGTCACTGCCAGTAGCGCTATCCTAAAAACAACAAACTAAAGAATTAAAACTGGTTTCCTCAGCCCTTGCACCTAGGACCGATAAAAACACCCTACGGTGACCATAAAACCAAATTAAAAATAGTAAAAACAATAAAACTGTGCACCTGATAAGGTAGCTGTAGTCCTGTACGCACTCCGGACTACACCTCCTAGCAAGCCCAGTGTCCTACCTGTCAGAGTATATGCTACTCCAGCACCCCCTCTGGATAGTGTGTTTATAAAATATTCCTAATTTTTGTGTTTTTTAATTTTTTATTTATAAAATATTCTTAATTTTGTGGGGTTTTTTAGTGACTGTGTGTGTGTGTATTATTCAGGTCCCTATAGTAAAGGGTTATTAGGTATTATACAGATCCCAATAGTAAAGGGTTATTAGGTATTATACAGATCCTTATAGTAAAAGGTTATTAGGTATTATACAGAGCCCTATAGTAAAGGGGACTCTCGGGTGTAGTTCCTCATTACTGTTGAGTAACTACACTACCCAGGCACCTTCAATATGCAGTTAGCTGTGATTCAAAAGAGTGCATCAATAATAAAAATACCCTAACATCAAAGTTAAATACTAGAAATAAAGTACAGCACATATAATACCAGCTACTTACTTCTCCATCCTCCTAAGTATAGTCAGAACTTTAACAAATAATTGTTTGTCAATGAAGTTGTAATACCATGTTTCAAGGTTGGAATTCATCAGTTTTATCCAACTCCATCTGAATGCATGCAGCCAGAGGGGAATCGAGAGAGTGACTAATATAAAGTTACTATGTTGCTGGTCACTGGAGTTAGCAGTTCGCAGGTCACTCTGTTCACTCAATTTCCGAAAGAGTTTTTGAGGCCTTTATTACCGCTTTGACTAGTGCTCCAGTGCTGTTATTCCCCAGCTGATTTGCTAACTGAGTAACAACAGCGAAGTTTTCCAACTGGTTTGCTAAGAGTGAAATAAGACTGAAAAGCGTAGAGCTCTACTGAAGCCGTAGGTAAATCTGACCACTCAGATTGGTAGGAGTGGAGAGTTGGTGCTCCGCAGGAATGTTTTAAATGAAAAAAAATAAGTTAACAACAAAAAATACTTTTTACATTTATCAAAGTGACTGGTTAATAAATAAAATAAGAGGCCCTTTATAAATTAAAATTAAATTGAAAAAAAGCTGGGCACTATTCTGCCTGCCACTGCTTGTTTATTTATTGAGTGATTTATTCATTGATTGAATATTATTTATTTGAATATATTTTTACAGGATAGCCTATTAAGCCCAGAAGATTGACTACAGTACAGTTTAGCTTGAGATAGAAAACAGCTACACAGACAGTGGTCCATGATTACAGATTACAGAATGTGCTGCACAGAAGTACATATATATTTAGTTATTAATGTTTACTGTTTTAAACATAGATTATCTCTTTCTTTTAAATGTAGTAAGGTTGGATGCTGCTCTAATATCAATAAGAAGTGGGTTATCCAGTATAGAGCCTGAACACAGAGGTGATGCTTTGACTTAATCAGAAGTGACATTAGGGATATATGGATTGCTATTTACACCATGCCTAGTTTCTTGGGAATGAACACTTCATAGGGTTGGGACATTTCTGTCTAGAAACTGGGAGCTAAGCCATTCAACCTGTGATGCATCATAATGGCAAGACGTTTGTTCCTTCTTATATTTCGTGGTTGCCAGCCCAGTTGATTAACTAAATATACTGTGGTAACATTAAATGCACGTTGAAAATAGAAAATAAAGTAAGAGTCGATGTTTCAACCATATGTTTTCTTCGGGGATTACCTAAAAGAAAAAAAATGCAAAGTTAGTGTTTTTTTCTATTTTTATCTTTTAGATAATTCCTGAAGAAGACCTATGGTTGAAATGTTGGTTTTTACACTATTTTCTATGTTAAGCATGCATTTAATATTAGCATTTTGTTTTGTTTCCGGACCGCACACTGACACAGCACCTTGTTTTTTTTAAATATACTAGGCTCCATCTTCAAATGTTGACGCAGGGTTTGCATCGAGCCCTGCATCAAAGCCATTCTTTTGTGCAGCGGCGCCAAACTCCTTTGCCACAGCTGCACCCGATTTTCTGTTGCTGGGTCACACCAATTTCTTTAGTTTATGGCAGCTTGTGCCAAAGACTTGGTTTCAAGTGCAAGCCCCACTAAAAGGTCACCCAAATGGCACAAGCTAGACCAGGAAGCTGGTGCTTTCTCATTTGATACTTAGGATTAAAATTGTGATCCCCAGCCAGGAGCATGCCACATAAGCCCCATGCGCCAAAAGATCGGTGCCTCAGGTGCCTGCGGCATTCATGGGGCTTCCAAATTCGAGCCCCCTGTGTAACTCCGGCATGTCCTAATGTCACATTGCAGTATCATTCTGCCTTCTTTTGTTTTGAAAACCTGTCGTCTGCCTACGAGGCTCTGGTTCTACATTGCCCTCAAATTAAGCTTTTGGAATCAAAGTAGGGATGGGCAGATATTGCATTTTGACTGGATATCCGATCTGGATACCCTGTGACTACTATCTGATCGGATCCAGTTCAGATCTGGTTGAATAGTAGTGTGTGAAAAAAGGAGCACTCCACATGCTATGTAAGCAATAAGACATGACAGGGTGTGCATGGAACATATTTTACCGCATGGCCAGGGGTGTAATAAGGCACGAAGCCTTGGCTGAGTGCCTTTAGCCTCTGGCATGCAGTAAAATATGTTTCCATGCACACCCTGGAGTGTCTTATTGAGTTTATGAAAGGGGTTACTTTTTTTTTTAACTTTTAGCATTCAGAAAAATAGTGTTTAGGTGTAGAAAAAACACATGAGCTCATTCAAATTATCATAAAATATTCCTTCCACCTGCTAAACAATGAAGTCATTATGCATGTGCAGCCTGATGGTGGAGCACTACCCCCCCCCCATATTTTTGTCATGTATTTAGCACTGATGGCATGGAAGCAGGACAGCAGTGGTCATGATATAGGACCACCCTCCCACCCGTTGCTCTGGAGTGTTTGTTTTTTAATTGTAGGGAGCTCCAGCGGTCAGGAGAAGAGAGAACTGTGATTTCTTTTTTTGTTTCTGCAGCCACTGATTATATGGAAGCAGGCAGGAGCTAGCAGAAGAAGACCTTGAAGCGGATGGTACGCTTGGAGAAGCGGCATTGATGTCATCAGAAATATGGTTACTTAGCTTAGTTGCAGTACAATAAGTTCACAGCGAGCGATTTTCCCACAAACCGACTACTGCTATTTTTTCATCATTGTGACCACTCTTCTTCTCTGTAAAGTAAATGTACTGTAACTAAACTAATTAAACATATTTCTGATGACATCGATGCCGCTTCTCCAAGTGTACCGTCTGCTCAAGATCCTCTTCTTGCCATCTCCTGCTGTGCTTCCGTATAATCAGTGGCCGCAGTACAATAAAAGAAAAAAGAAGTGAGCAGCACCACAGCTTCATTCATCGCCCGCAAGACCAGGATGAGCCACATTATCGGGGAAACAACAATGGCAGCAATTTAAAATGCCAACTTTCTAAGGCTTGCTGATTTTTGCCTTATTACTGCCAGTCCTTTTTTTTATCCATTCTATAAACACACAATAAACTTGAGCTCCCAAAAACTTTTCTCTATTAAGTGGTGCACGTCACTTATGCTCACACCCACAAGCCGCTCAGGGTTTTAAAGACTGTAGCCCCACTCAGTGGGAGTAGCCACAGTTGCTGACTCACCCTCACGTCCCCTCACCTTCCATTGTATCTGGGCAGAAGGAAAACCACAGGCTCATAGCACAAGCAAATAAATTTGAGCAGTACTTAAATAGAAAGCAGCAGTTAGGTACACACTCAGTCTTCAGCTCTGCAGACAGCTTGTGATGGTAAAGTAGAGCCATGTACCATCTTGATGGCAGTAGCAGCTGCAGCATGTGTCCAGGAAACAGGCAGGTGAAATCTAAACATGGCCCCCCTCCCAGCAGCATACTATAATAACATTATAATAACATAAGCAACAAGAAAAAATTTCAGCAAAGTTTTTAAAATAATTGTACCTTTCACTAGGTTAAAATCAGAGCTCCCAAACACTTTTCACTACTGAGTGGTGCTTGCACCACTTACGCCTGTGCTCGCACTTGTGCGAGCCTTTCGGGGTTTTAAAGATTATAACCCCACCCATTGGGAGTAGCCGCGGTTGCTGACTCGCCCCTGAGTACCCTCACCTTCCATTGCAACTGGGCAGCAGGAAAACCACAGGCTCACAGCACAAGTGATCCGACTTGATTCTAAAGCATTATCCGATCAGGTTGGATCATATCAGAAAAGTCAAAAATCCGACCAGTTTGATTCATCAGGTTGGCTATCCTCCCATCCCTAAATCAAAGTGTAGCAGAATGAATGATAAACAAAAGACAACTGTGAAGATATTTTACAAGAAAGCTTAGAGAGACGTGATTTAAATGCAAAATAATTATTAAATTAAACTCCAAGTATTTCATTGTGTTTACAGATTCAAGAAGGACACTATTAGCATGTCAGACCGACATTGGTTTGACCTAATAAGCAGAGATTTAGGCTTTTTGTTTTGTTTGTTTTTGTATTTAGACTTTTTTTTTTGTTTGTTTGTTTGTTTTCTGAATAGCCATTCAGAAACATTCACCATATCATGACTTAGGCCCTAACCACATTGAGACTTTTAAACCCTTTTCACTCTGTTAAGATGGTTTGAAAGGCATCTGTCCAGACTGTAAAGCCATGCTACAATGTATGTTTCAAACCATGCTAAAATTCTGCTCAGAGCAAGGTTTTAGCATGGTTTTAGCCCAACATGGTTGCATTAAATGGTGTTAACAGCAGTGTGGATGTGAATCATGCTGTAACCCAGTTTAAGGCAACCGCCACCGCATTTCAATCTCATTTTATTGACCTGCCACAAAGAAAGAAATGATTAACTCACATTCTGGAGTTTGCGATAAACTCCAGAATCAAACAGTATTATTCCCCCCTAAGTCTGTTACCACCCCACTTGTGAGTATACCAGCATCCATTGCAGTACGCACAATACTTATGCGGTACTGTCGCAATCATGCCTGGGAACTCTTTTAGGCAAACATGGTGTCAGTGTGCAATTTGGATGTTTCAACAACTGTGGTCAAGCTCAGAAACCAAAACATTTTTTGAAATGTTGTAAAAAACTTGTGTCAGTGTGGACAGGGCCTTAGACTTTTTCCAGTAGTTTTCAAATCTTCATTCACACATAATGGGCCATTCATCTGCATAAAAATAGAATTTGGCAGAGGTACAAACAATTGATAGGTTATTAATATAACAAAGAAAAAGAATGAGTCCAAAGATGGACTCTTGTGGCATACCTTCCCTTGCCTCAGACAATAGTCCACTAATGCATATATAGTGTATAGTGGAAACGTCGTTGTTCACTGAAATCTAGCACTCTCAAAATGTTGTTCTGCTGCACTAGTGACATCCACAGGACAGCAGAACGAAAAAGACTTTTTGTTCTGCTGCAGTGCGGACGTCACACATGGTGTCCTCGAGCAGCAATCTGACAGTTAGTCTTATTTGAAAAAAAATAATATGTAGTATTTTTTTTTTTGGAGTCAACGACGTTCCACTATACACTATACAGAACAGTGCATGAGTACCAGTTAACAACAGGGCTGTTCCTTCACCTCGTTGGTACTATGATGACTGATTACCTCTCGAGCTGCGCTCTCGAGGTAATCTGTCATCATAGTACTAACTCAGTGAAAGAATAGTCCTGTTGCTAACTGGTACTCATGCACTATCCTATATATTTTGCTATCTATCTGTTAGACATGCATTTAGCCATTAACCTGTTGTATCTGATAGTCCAATGTTCTATCTTTTTTTGCAAAGCATACCTTAATTCATCATATTAAATATTTTCTGTAAGTACAAAAAATATAGTACACATGCATCATCATTATCAATACAGCTGTAAATCTCATTTGTGAAGTCCAGCAACGTTGCATTTGTGGAATGCTATGGCGCAAAGCTAGATTGCAAGCTTTTCAAACTTTATTTTGTTTACAAAATGTGTTACTCTTTTCAGCTACAATATCACAATGGAAATGTTTATTGTTTATGTCTGTATTTCCTGATGACCCTTGCCAACCCATTCTCTTTCGCTAGTACCAAAGAACACATCTCAGTGAAAAGACGCAGTTTCCTCACCAAAGGAATATTATCACAGTTCCCCTCCTGAAGCTACGAGTCATGAACCAAATAATGTAGCTGGAGTTCATAGACAGTGGGTGGATCTGTGCAGGGATGCCCCATGTTATGGAACAGTTTGTAAACGGGTGCAGCAAGTTTAAGGAGATGGAGGAGGTTGGGATGATGATCCCTGCTCAGATCACCATTCAGTAATCAATCTCTAGCCATGTGGATAATATGAATGTGGAAAACAACACAGGGTTCCACAGGAGCAAAGAGGATCTTCAGTGTGTTGAAATTCTGTCAGGTAGACTTTCAGATTAGAAATATAGAAACATAGAAACTGATGGCAGATAAGAACCACTTAGCCCACTTAGTCTGCCCAGTTTCCCCTACCTACTGCAATACTGCAGCCCCTATCTGGCTTTACCTTCCCTTTCTCACCGCTAGGATACCCTTATGCCTATCCCATGCATTTTTGAATTCCATTACTGTTTTAGCCCCCACCACCTCTGCTGGGAGGCTGTTCCATGCATCCACCACCCTTTCTGTGAAAAAATACTTTCTCACATTACCCGAGTCTACTCCCTCCAGCCTCATATCATGATCCCTTGTTCTTGAGCATCTTTTTTTTTTTTCACAAAATGCTTCTCTCTTGTACCTTATTTATACTCATAAGGTATTTGAAAGCCTGTATCATACCCCTCCTCCCTCCTTTCTTCCAGGGTGTACATATTGAGGTCCTTTAGTGTCTCCTCATAGGACTTTTGATGCTGACCCTGTACCATTTTAGTTGCCCTCCTCTGGACCACCTCTACTTTGTCTATGTGCTTACTTAGATGTGGCCTCCAGAACTCGATACAGTACTCTAAATGAGGTCTCACCAAAGATTTTTATAATGGTATCACCACCTCCTTCTTTCTGCTATTGATACCCCTCCCTATGTACCCCAAAATCCCACTTGCTCTCCCCAGTGCCTTGTCACACTGTTTGGCTACTTTTAGGTCATCAAATATGATTACTCCCAGGTCCCTTTCCTGTTTGGTGGTCATCAGTATCTCTTCCCCATCATGTACTCTACCCCTGGGTTTCTGTGCCCCAAATGCATTATTTTGCACTTCTTCGCATTGAATCTTAGCTGCCACATTCTTGACCACTCCTCAAGTTTACTTAGATCCCTCCTCATTCCCCCACCCCCCGGGAGTGTCAACCCTGTTGCAGATCTCAGTGTCATCTGCAAAAAGGCATACCTTCCCTTCTATCCCCACTGCAATGTCACTAGTGAAGGCATTAAAGAGGACCAGCCCCAGTACTGATCCTTGTGGCATCCCACTGGTCATCCTCCCCTCCTTGGAGGGAACTCCATTTACCACCACCCTCTGTCTCCTATCACTCAACCAATTTCTAACCCAGTTTACCACCTTGGAACCCACTCGCATGCTGCACAACTTGTTTATGAGTCATGTGGAATGGTGTCAAAGACCTTACTGAAATCTAGGTAGGCCACATCCACTGCTCCCCCCGATCTAATTCTTTGATCACCCAGTCAAATAAATCTATCAGATTTGTTTAACATGGCCTCCTCCCAGTGAATCCATATTGCCTCGGATCCAGCAATCTGCTAGATTTAAGATATTCCATGATCTTTTCCTTTTGTAGTTATTCTATTAATTTCCCCACCACCAAGGTCAGGTTGACTGGCCTGACATTGCCAGCATCCTCCCTGCTCCCACTTTTGTGAAGAGGGACTATATCTGCCCTCCTCCAGTCCTCCAGAACCACTCCCATCTCCAGCAAGTGGTTAACCATGGATGTCAGTGGTGCTGCCAACACCCCTCTAAGCTCCATTAATATCCTTTGATGCATTGCGCCTGTCCCCATTGCCTTGTCCACTTTCAGTTTTGTGAGTTCCATCAGGACACTCCCCTCCATAAATGGACTGGATATTCACCTCCCTTATATTGATGCTCCTGTCTCCTAACTGTGGTCCCTCACATATCGTTTTTCTGTGAATACTGAACCAAAATATTGGTTCAGGATTTCTGCTTTTTCCAGATCCTCCTCCACACACTCCTCTCCTTCCCTTCTTAGCCTTATGATCCCACTGCTGGTCTTTGTCCTTTCAGTAATGTACCTGAAAAATGTTTTGTCTCCTTTCTTTATGATGTGGGCTATTTTCTCCTCTGTTTGTGCCTTTGTGCTTCTGACTGCTTTCCCTGCCTCCATCTGCTTTTTCAGATACACTTCCATGTCCTCCTCCCTCTAGTGTCTTCATATACCTCCTGAATGCTAGCATTTTTGCCCTTACCTTCCCAGCCACCTCTTTTGAGAACCATAGTGGTCTTTTTTTTCCTCTTGCATTTGTTTACTTGCCTAACACAAAGGTTTGTTGCCTTCACTACAGCTCCTTTAAGTTTCACCCACCGTTCCTCAGCACTGTCCAAGTCCTCCACTCCCAGCAGGGCATCCCTGAGGCATTCCACCAACTTTGAAAAGTTGACCCTCCTGAAGTTCAGGACCCTCTCCATTCTGTGGTTTGACTCTGCCACCATTCTTATATTGAACCACATCATTTGGTGATCACTGGATCCAGGTGGCCACCCACCATGAAGTCTGCAACACTGTCCCCATTCGTGAGTACCAGGTCCAATATCGCTCTGTCACGAGTGGTCTCTTTTAATAGTTGCCTGAGGAATGCCCCCCTGAAGGCAGTCAAGGTTGTTCCTGTTCCTAGCTGATGCTGAAGCTGCAGCCAGGATGCTCCAATCAACATCTGACAGATTGAAGTCCCCCACCAGCAGTACCTCCCCATCAGTTGCCATCTTATGGATGGCTTCCACTAGAACCCTGTCCAACTCATCCCCCTGTGCTGGAGGTCTGTAGATCATGCCAGTGCAAATAGCAGTTCCATTTCCCATCCCTAGGGTGACCCACCATGCCTCCACCCATCCCTATATTCCTTGTATTTCAGTTGCTTTCATGCTATCCCTCACATAAAGAACCACTGCTCCCCCCTTCTTATACACCCTGTCCTTCCTGAACAGATTATAGCCTGGTATGGCTATATCCCAGTCATGGTTCTCATTGCACAATGTTTCAGTAATAGCGACAATGTCCAGGTCAGCCTCTGCCATTAAGACGACTAGGTTCAGGATTTTATTTCCCAAACTACGATCTTTTGTGCACATGGCCTTCCAAATTTTGCTATCACCCCTCCTGACAGCTCCCCTTTTATCCCTCTTTTTTGTACCATTCTGCTTTTCCCAATTTTAGGTACCTTTGGGGATTTCCCTCCCTTGGGGTTCCCCCTACTGACTGCTTCCACTTGTGGGGGGGCTGTTTGATTCTCCTTGCTTCCTTCCGCCACCCCCCCTTGGCTATTTTAAATGCTTGCCAATGAAGCATTTAAACTGTTCACTGAGGACCTTGGTTCCTCTCCCAGATGGATGCAGGCCATTCCTCCTGTATAGGCTTACATCCCTTCAAGTGGAACCACAGACCCCAAAGAAGCTGAACCCCTCTTCTCTGCACCAATCCTTCAACCATGCATTGGAGCTCCTGCTGCAGAGTACCCTGTCCTCCCCCTGTCATAGACAGGTTACACCTCAGAAAAGGCCACTGAGCATGTTAGCTGCCCAAGACCCCCCCCCACAACTCCCTAAACTCCTCCTGCACCACCCTAGCCTCATCCCTAGCCAGGTCATTAGTCCCCAGGTGGACAATGACATCTAGCTATCCCTCCTGTCCTGCCACCCCAGCGATCCTCAGAATCCAGTTTCCATCCGTCTGAGATGTGGCACTGGATAGGCACTTAACCTCCCTCCCTCTCTCTCCCTCCCTTCCTGTCCCCAAAACTACCACTCTAATGATGGAGTCCCCCACCAGGAGTTGCTTCCTCCTCCTCTGGGGTCCTTTGCCACTCTTCTTGGGATCTCCACCATGAAGGACCTCCACATCCTCCTCGGTCACTGTGGGTGCCTCCATGGGACAGTCACGCCCTGCCAGAGTGCATAGGAGTCATGTAGTGGAGCCGTAGGAGGGGGATGTTCCTCTGACCCACCACCCTCACCCTTCCTGAGCCCACCATAGTCCAGCTGCTCCTCCTCCTCCTCCTTGGCATCCTTTAAGTCAGTGACGGCAGACTTGGTTGTTCTTGGGTAGGGGAGGAGGCCCCTCAAATCCTAGCTAACTCAGCCTGAAGATGAGCAATCTCTGCCCTCAGCCCAGGGAGGTGCACACAGATGGGGCAGCACCGCTGTCTCCAGAAAGTCTCCTTGAAGACTGCCACCCCACAACCACTGCACTGCACCACTACCAGCATGTCTATTTCTGGCCTGCCTGTGTTTGCTTTGTTAACTTATAACCCGTTTTTTGGCCCCCTACGCTAGATAGGGAGGCAGTATAGCCCAGTGGTTTAAGGCTCTGAGCTGCAAATCTGGAGACCTGGGTTTGAATCCCACAGCCCCCATTTGCATACTGTGTGAACCTGAGCAAGTCACTTAACTTCCCTGTGTTCCCAGGTCACACCTGCAAACAAGCTTTCATCTTAGTATGTTACTCCTGGTATAACAATTGAAAAAAAAAGATAGGGTGCTTCACCTTTTCCAAAACATTTGCTTATTCTAAAACCCTTTCCTACCCTACCCTAAATAAGGTGTTTCACATATTCACAAACTTCTGCTGACTTTAAACCCGTTTCTATGTTTACACTAGATAGGGTGCTAGACCTAATCCAAAACTTTTAGCTTGCTATAAACTCCTATTTACCCCTACCCTAGATAGTGTGTTTCACCTATACCCAATTCCTGGCTTGACCCTAGCACTCTTTATTCCCTTGTGGTATGTAAGCTATGGTAAGAGTTTAACAGGAAACTTACCTCCTTGCCTCCTCCTGCTTTGTCCAGTCACCCAATGTGCTCCTCTACTGGTCCCCTGCCTCCCTTCTGACGTGTAGAGTGCCCAGCTGCTGGTTGCCTCATTGGTCTGACTCTGGTGAGCAGACTCTGACATCCTTTGTGGTTAGGTCCTTTGCAGGGGGCCATAGCATGGGGGGGCTGCTTGGTGGACCTTCCCTTAAGTAAGCCTATGCCTGCTACCTGCTTCCCCTCGATTGGGTGTAGCACTCTTAGAAGCCATGGCTTCTTCCCAGCTGTGCTTCTGATTGGTCCCCGGAAGAATCCTCCCTTGGACCTTCTTGCTCCACTGTCTCCATGTTCCCCAGTTTCCTTTGCACGGCGATCAGTTGTTGTGGTTGTCAGAGGGCTCAGAAGTCCATTCCCACTGTGATTGTAGCTCTGTTTGTGAGGGTTTGTAACACTGGGCTTTATAATAGCCCCTGCCTGTTTCCCCTTGATTGGCTGCAGCACCCTTAGGAAATCAGTGAGAGGCAGAAATTTAGTACAGGACTCACTAGAGGGACAAGGTTGATGAAAATCCTCATTTGTCTGTAACTGTGTAAACTGTATACATGAGATATAACATGAGTGTGAGTGAGATAGTAGAAAAACCTCCATGAGCTATACTTGACCTCCTGACCACACGGGTGGTGAAGCCACAAGTGAGATCTGAAGAGGTCAAAAAAAGCAAGTGGAGATATTTCCACTGTCTCACTCTCACCCATGACATACTGTATTTTATTCATATGAAAGACATGGTGTGATGTGTTGGGAGGGCTTAGTGACTGTCCAGTTTTAAAAATACCAAGTTACTAGTGTTCTGTGGATGAACTTTGACATAGTTCTAAAGTTGCAATGGTATGCTGTTCTGTGAATGGGGGTTGCAGTTGCCTGGTTGGCTAGTTTGGTTGTGGTGGGCAGGCCCTAGATTGTGTGCTATTTGCTGTCAGGTCCAGCCATGGGCGTGTCACTTTTGGAGGATCTGTGCATGCATGGGCCCCAGTCAACACCAACATCGGAAATTAGAAGGAGCTCTGCTGTTCCAGAGGACATCATCTGCAGCTCCAGTATGGATTCTTCACTGGATGACAGCCAACCTGCATGGGGAGCAGATCAGGAGAGTGTTGTTTTATTATTTGGATCAAGGCCCACGCTGCAACGTCTGGAAGACAGAAAGAGACTTCCTGATGTCTTCTTTCTCTTCAATAGGAATGGGAAAGCTGTGATGTTCAGGAAGAGTTGAATTTTACATTGGATATTTTTCTTCATTTTTAAGTGCTTTTGAAGAAAACCGTGGATTGCTTTGGGGGTTTAATTGAAGATAAATGAAGACAGCTCTGAAAAAACACGTGGATTATACGGCGGCCTATTTCAAGATAGGTGAATACGGCTTTGAAGAAAACATTTGGATTACTTGGTGGTCTACTACAAGATAGATGAAAACAATTTGTCATTTTTTTGTTTGGGAAGTTCTTTTTTAGGACACTTTGGACTCATTTTGGGACCAAAGTGCAGCTACAACAGCAAACAAATCACCTACTTGTGAGTTCAATGTTAGGAAAATGATATCGGGAGATAAGCTGAAGTCACAAATTGTTATCACAACACCGAAATACAGTTGCAGCACTTTCAATTGCTGAACGATTTCTTTATTTCTGTTTACAGTCAGGTTTTGAATTGAAAATATTTCATTTAGGAAACAAGGGTATGCAGCCTTGAAAAATAGGTAGAGAGCATTTATTTCTATAGGAACTGCAATCAGTTGCAGTCAGTTTATTTAATAATTGTTATCTTTTCAGTAGGTGGAGTTCATCTTTCTATTGAAGCAGCAGGCTATCATTTCTTCTTTTATGTACTGAAGGCTATGAAGAGAGAGAAAAGCAAAAGAAAAAGCGATGTATGCTTTTTGTGTTTTTTGTTTTTACTTTACATTTCCTTTGTTTCTGTGTGATTCTATGTGTTTCTTTTTCTTCACACAGTTATGGGGCCTGCAGACAAACACAAAATAGTTAAGAGGTGGTTCATGGCAACAAAGAAGGCAGTCCTGCCTGTACACCATTATAGGTTCACTTTTCTATGCAACGTACTGTCATGTACACAGGTTTTTCAAATGCTTTTTCATGCTTTGTTTTTAAGATTTGTGTTGAAATTACTTACACAGTTTAATCAGAATCTGTATCACTTTCAATAACTCTGACTCTCTGACACTTGATTTCCTTTTCTGGACAATCTGCAAGATGTAATAAACGAAAGAGGACACTTTTTATGTTTTCCCTGCACTTGCACAAGGGTGAATATATTGGTATGCTAGTGGATTTTGAGAGGTGTGTCACTGTCAGTCCAATGCAGTGCAGTCTGCAGGGTGCTCAACCGTGTCACACCAGTCATCAGCCAGGCTGATCATGACACTGTTCTGGTCTTGCTGATCAGAAACTTTGTGTAGTTTGAAGGAAACAGCCATGACAATGATAGGATGACTCTCTCCTTTAATTGGCATTATGCCGCCCAGCAGGCAGAGTTGATCAGCATCATGATCAGCCTTCTGTGGTCCTCCAACCCCCAATATAAAAACAATCCTACCCCTTCCTTCTTCAAACACCTGAGTGCCCAATCCCTAGTGCTGGCTAGTACCCCCCACCCACCCATTTTCACTGTGTGAAACTGGAGAGCCAAGCATAACACTGACACTGGATTGCCCAGTCCCTAGTGTGGGAACATGAAATAAAGAAAACTGTCCCTCAATCTCTCTCACTCCTTCCTTGTTAATTTTTTAACACCAGAGTGCCCAATTCCCAGTGCTTGCTAGCTGCCCCCACACCACCTGTTTTCACTGCGTGATACCAGGGAGCTCACCCGCAGTGATGCCAAACATAACACCAACACTGGGGTGCCCAATCCTGTGTCAGTACCTGAAATAAACAAAACCACCCCTTTAGTTGTTTTTTTATCATTATTATACACCCTGTGAAAAGAAAACCATCCATCAGTACCTGCTGCAGCTGATGGCATACCACTGTTGTTACCCTCCTCCACCTGATCCTTCCATACAGCACCCCTCACCCCTTAATTTTAATTTTACAACACTGGGGTGTCCAATTCCTAATGCCAGCTAACGTCTTCCCACCTGTTTTCACTGTGTGACACTGGGGAATCCACCCCTGGAGCCGCCAAACATAACACCGACACTGGGGTGCCCAGTCCCTAGTGTCATTACCTGAAATAATGAAAACCATCCCTCATAGTCTTTTTATGTTTTTATACACCCTTTAAAAGCAAACAATGTCCATCGATGTCTGTTGCGCCACCGGCATACCACACTGTTACCCTCAAACTCAGCACCCGCTACCCTATATCCCCCAACCCCTTACTTACCTACTGAGGTTCCTACACAGTAATCCTCTCTGGACTGCAGACACATCTTCACTCTTCAATGCCAGACCATGAACTGAGGAAATCAGGTATGCAGTTCAATGTGTTTCAATGGGTTTTGAACTTGTCCTCATAACTTGGTAATTTTTTAATATTTTACCCTGAATTTTCAACATGGCCTTTTTGGAGCCCCACCTCATGAACAATGGCAATGAAATTAGTTGCAAATCTGTCCCAAAAGATGATTTCACAGTCACTGTGGAAAATCACCTTTCAAGCAGGATTTGAAACTTTTCTCCACCCTGTTCATGAGGTGGAGTCATAAGAAGGCTATGTTGAAAATATGGTGCACGAATATTAAAAAACAGCAATGTTATGAGTGTACATTGACATTTTTCAATGCATGCTTGTAACTTTAGTAATTCTGAATATTTTGACCCAGATTTCAACGTAGCCATTTTTTTACACCGCCTCATGAATGTGACAGCTGTCGTTTTCAAAATCCTGACCAAAATGTGTTTTCACACTCGTGGCACAAAATCATCTTTCTTGCAAGATTTGGAAGCTTTCTCCGCCTTTGTTCATGAGGTGGGGTCATAAGAAGGCTATGTTGAAAATTTGGGGCAACAATATCAAAAAACAACAAAGGGTTGAGTGCATGCTGAAATTTTTCAATGCACGCTTGTAACTTTGGCAATTTTCAATATTTAACTCCTAGATTTTCGACATAGCCATTTTTTCACACCATCTCGTGAATATGACAGCTGTCATTTTTCATATCTTGGTCAAAATGTGTTTGCACACTTGTGGTACAAAATGATATTTTGGCCACTATTTTATGAATGACAGTGTCCTGTTCCAGAAGGTGTGGACAAAAAAAGATTATGTAGAAAGACTGGTGTCAAAAATGTGAAAAAAAAAGTAAGTTATGAAGAAATGTAAACTGTTGCAGTGTTTGCTCATAACTTTATTTTTTGCAGATTTTGACCCCTCATGTTAAAAATAAACTTCTTTTGCCCCACCTCCTGAACATGACAGGTGTCATTTTTCAAATCTCATCTGAAACTCGTTTTTGCAGCTGCACCGTGAAATTACCTTTCAGATGGAATTTAAAAACAGTTCCACCTACTTTGATCATAACATCAAATCATAAAAAGTAAAAAAATGTAGGCGCCCACTAAAATGATATACTACCTCTCAGCTGGTCTAACCTGCTGCTTTATTCCGATGATGTCATACTCTATTGGAGCATGGATGATGTTGGTACTGTCAACACTAAGCTCTCTAATAGTCTGAATGCCCTGGAAGTATAGGTTGCTGATAACCTATAGAGTTGAATGAAAAAAAAAACTAATGCTGTCTTATTCAGACCAAAGCAGCTTGGCACATCCCAGCAAAACCTACTTACCCTGTGCACCTCCTCTGGCTCCCCCTAGAGATTGTAGATAAAATAAAATATCTGGGTATCTACCGCAACCAAGCTCTTACATTTAAACAACATGTGGATCACATTGTGAAAATTTTACACCAGAAACTTGGTCTTCTATACCAACTGGGTAACTCACTGACCCCTGAGACCAGGATAACTGTGGTTAATGGTACCCTACTCTCCACCCTGGATTATGGTGCCCCTGTTTTTCAGTTTCTTAGAAATTTGGAAATGAAAAAAATGGCTGTTCTCTACAACAAGATCAGCTGCTTTGCCACAATGTCCCCCACGTAGTCACAACTGCGAGGTCCTCTCCTCCCTGAAATGTCCCACAAATACTGTACTAATAGGATGTTCTACCCACTACTGTGCCTTTCCTACAAATTTACCAGAGCCTATACTCCTCCTAGTTTCAATGGACTGATAGCCCCGAAGCCCGTGAGGTGATCTCTGCACTCCTCATACTGCATCAGCCTTGATATCCCCAGAGTCAGAACTAACTTAGGAAGAAGGTCCTTTGCCTACTCTGCTCCTCACTGCTAGAATGCACTACCTGTCTCCTTAATGAACTCCACCTCCCTTAGCGGTTTCAAGGAAGGCCTAAAGAACTACCTACTAGAGGGGGACCAATGCACTTGTTACTGCTGAACCATATACATCCCAAGACCAGCAACTGTTTATTGCTTCTGGTGTTCCTTGCCTGCACGCTAAGAGAGTATATTACTTAGAATACACTGTCCCACATATGGGCAACTGTTGCATAAAATGTACCGTGTAATTTACTGTATGTATTTAATTTACCTTCTCTGTCATTACCCTCCATTGTGTCTCATGTAATGTTACAATTTATTCTCTGCAAAACTGCCTGCAATTTATCTTATCTTTGTACTCTGTTAATTTACCTGTAACTGAATTCGGGTTGCCCCTGAAAAAGGGACCAATGGTCTCAGTGGGCCTGTCCAGTTACCAAAATTCTGATGCTGGACTACGGGGCCGTAGTTGCTTACACTGATACAATTTGTCAATTGTATGATCGGTCAGCTTGCCCGATGCATTTGGCCTGCTTTCCTTCCCTAATGACTTTAAGTGTTTTTGGCTGGCACTGAGGATCTTACATGTCAATTCAAACTCCTGTACCTTAGGCAACAAATATGGTTAACTTTTATCTTTAAGGAATTTGTCCACTCTGGTAGATAGTTCCTAAACTGATAGGCTCATGTGGTTCCCCATATTTTTTGGCAGTCATAAAACATTAGATTTGTTTCACTGTTATTTTCTGTGAAAAAATGATGTAACATAGTGATGTCATAACTAGCCTTTTTTGTGGCATTTTTAGTTTCATTTGCCTCAATAAAAGAATGTAGAACACTGTTTAATATGTCTAAGCTGTCTTCATTTGTTGACTTATCTGGCTGGTTGCTAGTGCTGTTGTCTGAACTATCAGCAACATTTTCAACAACAGGCTCCGGAGCTGGGGGGAAGGGCAGAATCACTGTCTGTAGCTGACTGTGCATCTAATAAGGATAGCAGAGCTGGCTCCATTTCAGAATTTACATCCATGTTTAAATTTTACTGCGGCTGTTATGATTTATTAATCTTTTTTAGCCAAAACGCTTTGACTGGGTAGGAGGGCGGGAAATGGAACTGTGATCATATGTGTAGCACTACTGCCATTGCTGGACCCGACTTTATAACAGCTGAGCAGTGTCAGTTTTGAGTGCTGGATTCCAAACAACGTTTGTAATCCTATCCACTCAAGCACAGCATTCTGTATGGCCACAAGGTTCTACTGTTAGACTATCATTTAACTGGCCAGCTAACATTACTATCATCACAGTATGAGATATTAGTGATATCTTGAGCAGTTTTAACCCACACCCGTTGTATAAATCCAAATATCTAGTACATCATCATACTGAATCAACTATAATATGTATTGGGTATTTAGGCAGGTGAGTTATATAACACTGTTTATTTTCACTAATCTTTAATGGCATACCCTCATTAGATATAAACTGTAATAACTGTGCACATACATTGAATTCAGTTTATATTTGTTACACGGCAATTTCACAAGAATGGAAACATTTTCTGCACCTGCTTGAAATATTTGGTCATATTTTAATTATTTTCCTATACCTATGCCTACTCATAATAATATTTTAAGAAGTACTCTAATGGGTATTAATCAAGTGACCATCTGGGGACACAGAATGTTGATATAAGAACAGAAGGCATACAGGGTGGTGACATGTTAGAAGCTTCAGGAGAGACACCATTTTGAGAAAGTGAGAGAGTTTCTGCTTCACAGGGAGGATGACTTCTTAATAAATTACTAATTGCCAGGGACAACAAATTGATATAATACAAAGAAACATCTTGAATCTCCTCTATCCAAGAAGTGTAAGACTTTCACATCCACAGAGGACATTAGATATTGTACTTCAGGTCCTTTAAATTTCACAGACTGATTCTGAAATGTACCAAACAAGCTGTAACAGCCGAGGTTATTTCACCATCATACTGCAAGATAATCATTATCCATCTATCAGAAACAAGTACTGAAACATGACAGTGCAAGTCTTCATCATGACTCTGCACATCTCTATACAGTTTTTTTTCAGTTCTATTTATGGCACTCCTGGCCAGGACAGGATGTACCCCCATGTTGGCCCACAGATCTCTTCCCCCCAAACAGCACTCCCACTGCTGCCTGGTATAGGAGGACAGTGGCTTTCTCCTCTTGGAGAGACCCCCCTCAGGGAGAGACTGAGATCACCCTTCAGCTGGAGCTGAGACTTACGTGTGGTCGTTTCAGCAGTGTGGAGAGTCCGTGGATCCCTGGCTTCAATCTGCATCTGCTGGAGAGTTCTTCCTCTTCCTGTTTCCCCAGAAGATGCAGACATACAATGATGTCAGTACACAGATGGGGGTACTCCCATGCAAATTCCGCAGATGTACGCAGTCTCGTCTGTCCTGCTTTGTGTGATCCTTGCTTATGTACCCCCAGTCTCCACTGGGTGTTACTAGTGCCCTGGGAGTTCAAGACCCCCCACTCTGGAGGAGGAGAGCTGTTCATGGGACGCTCATCTTCCTCCCCCTGATGCTCCAGGCTTATTCCTGAACCCGGGTCATCAGCATCACAGGGGGTACCGCTACTGCTGCGACAGTGAGTCGACTCTCTCTATACAGTTTTCAGTGTCCAAGCTACCATATAGGGACAAAGCCTTTGAGCAGAGCCCCTAGTTGTCTGTGGTACTTCAGATCTGATTTCTGCACCAGGACTCCTACATTTCTATGGCAGTGTTTGCTCATTTCTGTGTCATCTGTCTGTGATGCAGTCTTGCCATTGGCTAAAATGTGATGTGATGTCATTGGTGACATCACATGCTGAGCATAGACGAGAGAATTCAGGATAAACAGATAGAGAAAGGCTGCCAGTCACTATGGAAAAACTATATATGTGAATAAAAACTTTCCAAGAGTAATACATTTTGCACCACTTCATATATTCTACAGCATGATGCAAGTTCTGCAGAAAATTACACTGCAGTCAAATAACAAAATTCCAGGGGCCTTGCCTATGGGAACTAAATCATACCCTATGCAGCAGATCAGCTCATGATTATCTGACTTTAAAAGAGCTACACCGAGGAAAGTTCCATTGTAATCAATTGGCATCAGACGTTACCAACAGTTACGATATATAAAGGCTTACTCTGTACATTATAGTGTACAATTTTAGTTTAAGGAGATACAGTAATAAGAGAGGCTCTGAGCCTCCAGCATTGTTCCCACGTCCTTATCTCCAGCTAGGACCAGATAATCCTGTATGTCATCTTTCTTTTGAGCTCAAACCAGAAGTATATTAATTTTTTCTTCTCCTTTAACCCTGTTAACAGTAGATGTGTCCTGTGTTTTAACCCTGTTTATTCCTCCTGCACTGCTGGAAGGGAGACCTTCAGACTCACTCCAACATGTCTGACCTAGACCCCCCTCCTTCAATCTTGGGGCCCCCTAGTCCACCCATGGCATACCCAGAGGCCAGGCCCCTTGGCTTGCCCCCTAAAGCAGTGTTGTCTTCTGTGCCCTGGCTTGTTCCTCATACCATCCAGTTGGCCACAGATGAATGTGAAGACCAGGAGCCATCTAACCAAGAAGCAAAGGTGCAGCGGAAGACATGGTTGGCAGAAGCAGTGTCACCCTTTCCTCCAACAGCCATTTTCCGCTCTGATTTTCTTCCCTATGGAGGAGACATACATTGACATCCTGGTGATATCAGGCATGCTTCCATGCCTGATGCACCAACATCTGCCTCTCCTCCAATCCCCTTTCTCCTGTGGTCTGTGGCTTACAATCCTCAGCCATCGCTAGTGGTTGGGCTTTCACTGAGCATCACAATCCTCCCTCCCCAGAGGAGGAGAGCTGTCCACCGGATGCTCAGTTTTTGCACCCCACCCCTGATAACCATCCAGTGCTCTGGCATCATTCCCAAACCCAGATCATCAGCACTGCAAGCAGTGGTGCTATCACTCTGCTAGCAGGCCGGCTAGTAGATGGGTCCCTGTGGAGAGGAAAATGCTGTATAATGGTGCTGTGGGCCTCCGGGAACTAAGTAGTTCAGCTGTGTTTACTGCCTGGTACGGGGGAAGAGGGGTATGTGTGCTTCAGAAAACCAAGTGTAAACATTGCTTACTAGTACAGAGGTGGGAGCAGCATCCCCTGCCCCCGAGCCTCAACACCCACCCTCCCCAGGACTTACCATAGTCTCTCCAGGGTTTGCCTCACCCCACCTGGTTGGGACCTTTCCTGCTCATTTCCAGATTCCAGATCACTGGGATGAGAGACCAGAGCCATGACAGGCAGCGTGGGATCTATGACAAGGCATTTTTATTTGTTGGCACCCTTTCCCAGAATCTCAGGGCACCACACAAAATATACAAATACATTGAACAAAAAATAAGTAAATATCAAAGAATAAACAAAACTCAAAAGAGTGTAGTCTAACTTACGTAGCAAGGAGACAAATACAAACATTAGCTCAGTTAGGTGGTAAGCTCGTTGTAAGCAATTAAGTTCAGGGCCCCCCTTAAAGTCCTCCACCTAGCTAGCAGAGACAATGTGTCATGGCAAGGAGTTTCAGAGAAAAAGCATAGCCCACCACAAATGCTCTATCCTTGGACAACATAAGCCTTGAAATTGAATTTACAAAAGGCCAGCATCAATGGAGCAGAAAGAGAAGCTAGAAGTATGCAGGAGCAGGATGTCTTTCACGTAACCATGTCCCACACCATGTGGGGCCTTGTATACCAACAAGCCTGTCTTGAAGCTGCTGCACCACCGAATAGGCAGCCAGTGCAGGGGGATGTGATCCCTTTGAAAGGCACCAAAGATTAAATGGGGTGCCATGTTCTGAACCAGCTTCAGGAAACACATCAAACTCCCTAATAAACCCAGACAGAGAGTATTTCAGTAATCCATCCAGGATGTGATGAAGGCATAGACTATTGTAACCGGGTCACCAGATGCCAGACATAGTGTGATCAGGGTGATGTTTCAAGGATGGAAAAAGCCACTAAGGATGACAGCCAATACATGCTATTCAAGTGTCAGTTTGAAGTCCATACTGATCCCTAGATTTCTAACCACAACCACAGCTCCAAGGGTGATGCCATTTAAAGCTGGAAACAGGCATCGATCCTCATAATTGCTTGCCCAGGGGAACCTGGTTCAACAATCAACAGTTCAGTCTTGCTTTGTGTTGAGACTTAACCATTTGGAGGCCATCCATCTGCTGATCTCTTCTAAACATCTACACACCACAAGGCCCAAATCAATCCAATCAGGATAACAAGACAAGTACAGCTAGTTATCATCTGCACAGCAGTGAAACTCCAGGCCATACTGTCTCAACCAGTGGCAGGATGTATGTGGCAAACAACAGAGGGACGAGGCTATAGAAATTAGGCTAAAACAAAAGACCCAGTGGCTCACTTTAAATAAGGTGCAGTCCCCAGGCAATGTACTTGCACTGCCTTATTGGCTCATTGCAAATAGGATGCAGTCCCCAGCTGGTGTACTGGCGATTGGTGGGGAGGAGCCACTGCCCACTAATGAAGACAGCCACAGATCTTTCAAACACAAACAAATCTAGCATTAGCGGCTCAACCCAATCACTTTCACAAACTCTAAGTTGCTTTTCTCATTGTGGTGCTAATGGTTATGGCATACATGAGTTAAAACAAAAGATCAAGTGTAACCCCCCAATTGGCACTTCACTAAATTGTTATAATGTGCTCTCTGCCTCAAAGGTGCAGTCCCCAACCAAAATTAGCAGCTCAGCTCAAGCATTTTCACAAGCTTAAAGTTCTGAGTGAGAAGCCATTTGAGCACAGTGCAAGTACATTAGCTGGGGACTGCACCTTATTTTAACTGAGCCTACAAGGCAGCGCACTATATTTTAAAACAGAGCAACTTTGACATTTGCATTTTACAACAGGGCCTCAACTGATGGGAGATTCACCTTGCGGACTGGTGTCTGAGCTTACTTTGACACCAGAGCTCTGATCTGAAAAACTAAGAGACCCCCGCTCCCCTTTGGTATGTAAAACATGAGCGCTGCAGGAAGTTTGTTCCCATGACGACTGGTCAGAGACCAGTTTCCATGCAACCTGGTCTAAAACCAGTTTCCGAGCCGCCTGGTCTGGGGCCAGTTTCACCGCTCTACAGGAGCTTTCTTTGTTGTACTTAGTTTTTTTCTTGCATCCACTCCCATTAGTGTAGATTTACTATTACCAACTCCACGCCACCATGGATCACCACACCAGTGAAATTTGGGATCAAAAGAATTTTAGGGGACCGTGAGATTCAAACTTAGACATTCAGGATCACAGCCTAGTGCATTGACCACTACGCTATGCTGGCTGCTGCCTAGCAATCCTGTGTTTAGACACATATGGAACAATAACTGATCCTAGATTAGTTCAGCTGGATGGAGAAATGGGTCTCATACCAGGTGGCACAGAAACTGCTCTAAAACCAGACAGCTCTGAAACTGGACTCAGACCAAGCTGGTCCCAGACCAGTCATCCAGGGAACAATCTTCTTACACCAAAATGCATAGCCATTTGAGGCAAAGAGCACATTGTCATAATTTAATGACTTGCCAATTTTGGGGGGGGGGGATGCACTGGGCCTTTTTATTTTAACTTATGTATGCCATAACCAGTAGCACCCCAATTAGAAAAGCAACTTAGAGTTTGTGAAAGTATGTGGTAAAAGAAGTTACATAAAATTAATTATCTTTTATTAATGTTTAAAGGTGGCAAAGGAGCTGCAATGAAGTGAATAATCACAAAACGTTGGCTTTGGTTTGTAACTAGCAGTTTAAATAAAATATTGGAAATATACGTTTTTGGTGAGTAGGCCATTACTCCAACTGACCAAAAGTTTTGCACTTCGCTGTTGGAACAGACTCCTCACACTTTGTTTTTCTGCTTACAGGTAAAACTCCAGAGCCACACTGATGGTAGAAATCCCCTATTTTTGACAGTTTATAAACAGACTGTCTCAGGACTTAATGAGTTGAACATTTCCATGCATCCTCTCAGTCCTAGAGTTAAGTGTGTGCCATTTTTCAAAATGATTGATTGGTAGTTTTTTAGTTTCAGACTGCATCATTTTTTATGGTTTATTTATTTATTCTAACTTGACCAGGTGAGTACACTGGCACCAAGCACCTTTTTAAGGAATGACCCGGGTACTACATGTACATTATATAAACAGCAAGAGAATACATTTTTGTAAAATATCGCTGTTTTAAAAGGCCTTTTTTTGTGCTTGGATAACAAAACAAATGCACCAGTTTAAAACCTGAAGCATTCTGGTTTGTCAGATGTTAGTCCAGAATCTTTCATTTCTTTTGTGATGGAAAAGTGACAAACAAAAAAAGCCAGAACCTGTACATACGCAAAAGGGAAAAACAACACACCACAAAAAATAAATGAAACAACAGAACATTTTATTTCATTTGTGATGGGCTTCCGAATCAATCAAGAAAAAAAAAAAAAACACCATGTTGTCAGCCCGCCGACTGCTGGTACCTCACCATGAGACACATAGACTTGGGTAAATTATGAAGGGGGAAAAGTCTCTCATTCCCCTTTTCTTTTCTGACCCAGGATGCCCAATCCTTGTGTCACATACCTCCCCCTTCCAGTGCCCTGGTGTATGCCATTTAAAAAAAAAACATTTTGCCACCACTAGGTGCCCATCTCTGCTGGTTTCCTTACAGTGAACCTCTTAAAGAGCACTTTTTCTGGTGCTCACCCAAGAAACACAAGAGGACCCTTACCTTCCCCCAAGTCAGATGTTGAAAAAGGTTGAATTTTTCCTTTCCTGTATTTAGGGTGAGAAAGGATTGTATTTAGGCTCTGTGAAGCCAAGAGCCCAATCTTTTCCACTTCCCAGTCCTGAGCTCTGCGCTCAGGTTTTGTGAAGTCAGAATATGGAGGGCGGAGGGCGGAGGTCGCAGGGGCACTCCATTGATAGTAATGGGTCCGTTTTCTTAAAGTACCTTTTATATTTGTTAGATGGCCTATTTGAACAAACCAAAGCCACTGTTCAGCTAATAAAGGTCTTGTTAGTTGAGTCATGGCTTTGATTTGTCTCATGTTGGCCATCTAACATATATAAAAAGTAATATAAAAACACAGGGGGAAGGAACCCACCTGTAATGGGCGCTCATAGCTAGGAGTGTGATTAATTAACAAAGCACATGTCCCCATGCATATGGGGTTGGCCGTCACTCATAGAAAAACAAGGTACTAACACCTTCAACGATGCAAGCAAATGCATGGGTTATGTGACTGTCACAATGTAACAGTAACAAGCAAAGCAAGATTTAGTGAGCACTACTTAGTGCTTACTAATGAAAACAGACAAACAGTAATATACTGAGTCAACCAAATGCACTTACAAGTCCAGAGCTCACCTAATTCCTGGAGGATATTGCGCCTGTATTATTGTCCAGACATGTGGATCCTGCTATGTTCTGGGTATTTGTACTTGTTGTGTTCCTCCTGGAACTAAAAATCTCAAAACTGATGTAAGGACCCTACCCCTGCCTTTTTACTAAAACGGCAGGTGGCATGCTGTTGGTGTTGGCAGCAATACCTAGTGGGGGACCTGGGTTCAGGGAGGATGAGGTTACCTGGCACAAGGGACCTAGGTTTGGCTACTCTGCACAGGGGCACCCAAGTAAATCCAACTACAGGAAGCAATAACTGTAATGTCCAGAACCAGAATTGGGATTTTTCAGTGTGGCTTTATTTATTAACTAACTGAACATAAACAAAGCATTGCATGGTCCCCCAAAGGGCTACGTTCACTGTATGTGCAGATTAGAGGTTAACCAAGCGGTCCATTTGAAGAATGAACACATTGCTACTGTTGTCTGGCTTTGGACTGACCAGGCACTCAGCCCGGACTTTGCATGCGCTTTGGATACATAGCCTGACTGGCCTGGCTCCCCTGCCGGCCACTTGACTGATGGTCCACTTGAAGAATGAACCCAAACTTTACTTGGAAAGACATCCCATCAAACAAGAAGACTCCCAAACTGTGGCTTCCCACACCACTTAGAGTCTGCGACTCCTAGAGAGATTTGTTTTCTTACTTCCAATCGAACTCCCATCAAACAAGGAGACTCCCATCCAACAAGGAGTAATTTTCCCATCCTGTGGCTCCCCACACCACTTAGAGTCTGCGACTCCTAGAGTGATTTTCAAGTTGCGACCCACGTTTGGGTACCCACCCCATCACAGACCAAGTGCATGAGGCAAGTAGCAAAACACAGAAGAAATCCGTAGAGGTGGACCTGGTTACTAAAGATGGGGGGGTTTCCCACCTCCAGCTCCCACAGCCCATACCCGGCCATTTCTCTGGATACACACAGAAAACTTTAGAACTTTAAAATGTAGATTGAATGCTGGATGACCTGAAGCACCCCCTCTACAACATTACTTGAAATCCAGTAAAACTTTAGACTGTCTGACTGCTCCATTTGTTCGTCCTAGTAACATAGTCCTCCCAAATAGCAGTCCCCATTACTTGAAATCCATTTAAAACTTTAGACTGTTTGACTGCTCCATTTGTTCATCCTAGTAACATAGTCCTCCCAAATAGCAGTCCACATTCATTTCCCAACTGAAGAAAACAATTTCTTTGCCCCTTCAAATGGAGCCAAACACTCACCCATTCGTTGCAGGTGCCCCACAGGCAAAGTACTATAACCTTTGCTGTTATACAAAAACAGACTAAATAAAACCAGGCAGCTTCCTTCCATGGTGGGAGAAGGGGTTTGCCCCTGGAACCCACAGAGAACTTTTCCTCTCCCCCCCCCGGAGGGAGGGGGGCACTGAGACCAGGGGAGAGGTCTCCACCACTTTAAAAAAAAAAGGTAAACACAGGAACACTTCCTTCTTCTTTGAAACAAACTGAAGACTGACCAACTTCCTTCCTGTTTGCTTTAGGACAAACTGAAGAAGAATGACTTTGAAATCTCCAAAGTTCTAAACTCACTCCCTGAGCTGTAGATTCCAATGTGGCTCATGCAGCTGCGACAGTTCTATAATAATGCCATCTCTCAAGTCTCAGCTGTGACTGAGGACAGAGTGAGACAGTGTGAAACCCATTTAACTGGAGTTTCACAAGCTGCCTTCCCCTGCCTACCACTAGGTCTTACTGGGATTCTAGTAACCCCGGGTAACAAAGGGGTTACACTGAGTAACGACAAAGGTCCCAATAAAGAATAAAAAAAGTTTTACACGTCTGGCGCAGTATACATGCATCCTAATCCATGGTGGCCTACTTCCGGGTAGCAACGCGCTTACAGTTTGATATTCATCATCATCAGAGCATGCTCAGCCCTCTCCTTGGTGTGCTTTTAGTGCAGGTAGGAAGTGTTAAGACACATACGATTATCAGGAACATATTAGGACAAATCACATGGAGTTGTTGTGGCTAAAGTCAAAAAGTCATAAGCAGAGCCAAATGGTCTCGGAAACACTAACAGCCAACAGAAAGGATAAGTTCACTAGCAGATCTGAAAGTCATGCTAGGTGAATGATATCAAGGCAGTGGTATTAGCAGAGCCAAAAGTCATGCTAGGTGAATGATATCGGGTCAGCAGTACTAGCTGAGTGAAAGTCATACTAGATAGCGCTGTTGTCGTTGCTTTGATGGCATCACCACTAGCAGAGCTGTAAAGTCATGCTAGTGGTATGGTCACTTAGATCTTCAAGCACTGAGTAGTGAGTGCATAGGAGCCTGCAGAGCAGAAGAGTCATGCTAGTAAAGTGATTGGACTTAAAGAATACAAACTAGCAGAGTAGACAAGTCATGCTAATATGTTCCTAATAATCATTTGTGTCTTAACACTTACTACCTGCACTAATAAGTATCTATTTTCCACTATATCACATTGTTTGAGTCTCGCTCTCATCTCGTCACTTACACAATAAACCACTTTGTCATTGGTTAGGTACTGTGTGTGTGTGTGTGTGTTAGAGATGGGCAAAGTGGCCCCAATTCGCTCCACGAAGTGATTCGCGGAGTGAAGGCAAATTCGCAGAGAGCTCCACAATGCGAAGCAGAGTACTTCACATTATAATGGGTAACGCAAAGTCCATTGAAAACAATATCTTCATGTTACTCTGCCTTCCCAAACCACTACTCCACCAATTCTTAAGGCGAAGCACATTGAAAACAATGTGCTTCACCTCACTTCGCCTTGTTTTAAAGCTCTAAAGGTGAATTTTGCAGTGATTCATGGGATTTCAGGTCACATGGGCTCTAGATTGTTCTGCACAGTCTCAGTTTGGGGTAGTGTGTGTAGGAAGCTGTAGGAGACAATCGGCTCTGAGAGCTCTCTGCTATTCAAACCTTCTAAAAGCTGTTATAAAAGCCTTTTTGAGTCTTTTTTTTTGCTGAAACTTTTAGTTAATCGATTATAGGAAACCCTCCTGTGCTCATATCATAGAGCGTTTATTGTTTGTGTGAGGATTTTGAATGTTAATGTACAACATTCAGTCTGTGTACTGAGAGACAGTGTAAGTGTGCATTGGGGGAGAGGCGTGTCTGTGGTGTAGGTAGATTAACTTGGAGAAAAAGACAGTGCTTTCTGTTTTGGTGATATTTTTCTTGTATAACTGTGTTAATGTACACACAGTAATATTTTCAATAATTCTTGCCATTTTTTTGCCGATTGTTGTGGTGCGGCAGTACATAATTTTAGTTTGTTTAAAATATGTGGTTATAATACTGAAGTTTTCAATTTACTACACATTACTTAGTGTGTGTGAGTATGTGTGTGATGCGTGTCATCAAATCAGACACCTTTTATTGTGCCACATAATAATTTCAGCAATGTGAACCTGCTATCCACTGCAGCTGTGCGATTTTTGTACTTCTTTGCAGTATCTTTACTGATACTAGTACTAGTGACTGTTACTGCAGCAGTGCAGTACACTATCCCCCCTCCCCCCACAGCCCGCCCCAACCTGCAAAGGTATTCGTTTTCAGATTTGAATTTATGATGGTGAGCACTGGTTAGGTGTTGTGCCTTTGCATCTGCATCTCTTCAGTGCGAAGTACAATCTTAATCTGTCTGTGCATTTGCATCTCTTTAGGGCCCACTCTCCATCTGTAACTTAAGTCACAGTTGTTTCTTTGACTTCCCTTCAGAGTACTGGACAGGTGTGGTGCATAATTCTACATGAACATTGTACTCGTTAATATGCGTGTTTAAGTCAGGACCATCATCACGAGTCACTCATGATACAAATCACGTTCTTCATCATTACGGTCACAAATGCAGTCACAAATCACGATTCACGATCATGTCGTGAATCACAACATACATTTTTTTACTAGTTACTTGGATGTATTGTAAGCATGCTTTGTAGTATCTCTCCAGGCTTCACCACCCCACCATTGTACTCAGTAATGAGCATTTTTAAGTCGGGGAGTTTGTGCTACAGCTCTTCGGGGAAGTACAGCCATAGGCATTCACATTCCTAATACAGTTCCATATTGGTTATCTCACACCATTGACACCGAATCATATTCTTCATCATAACGGTCACAAATGCAGTCACAAATCATGATTCACGATCATGTCACGAATCACAACATTAATTTTTTTTCTAGCTACTTGGATGTATTATAAGCATGTTTTGTAGTATCTCTCCAGGCTTCACCACTCCACCATTGTACTCATTAATAAGTGTTTTTAAGTTGGGGAGTTTTGTGCTACAGCACATCAGGGAAGAGCAGTAGTAGCCACAGACACTGCAAGCTATTTCCCAAAATTTCTGTGATATTTCCAGAAATATCTGATGCTTTTTGCATTTAAACAGTAGGGGCAGCAGAGAGAAACTCTTCAGAAATGTCACGAAATATCTAGAAATAGCTTGCAATGTCTGTGGCTACCACTGTACAGCCGTAGACATTCGCATTCCTTCCCGTATAGCATGTGAGTTACAGTACTGTAAGTTGTGGTGGGCGAAGTGGCCCCAATTTGCTTGGTGAAGTGATTCACCGAGTAACGTGGAATCTGCGGAGAACTCCACAATGTGAAGCAGAGTACTTCGCGTCATAATGAGGAACGTGAAGTCCATTGAAACCAATGACTGTGCATTACTCCGCCTTCCCCAAACCACTTCTCCACCAATTTTATGGTGAAGTACATTGAAATCAATGTAATTCACCTCACTTCACCCTGTAATTGAGCTCCAAATGAAATTCTGCAGTTATTCATGGGATAGCAGGTCACGTGGGCTCTAGATTGTTTGGCACAGCCTCAGTTCTGGCCTGGGTAGTGTGTGTGCAGTGGTAGCTGGAGACAGTTTGCTCTCAGAGTTTTGTGATTCAAAACCTCTAAAAGCTGTTTAAAATGCCTTTTTGAGTAATATTTTTAGCTCAAAATTTAGTACATTGATTGTAGGAAACCCTTCTGTGCTCATATCATCGAGTGTTTATTGTTGTGTGTGGATTTTGAATGTTAATTTAGAACAGTCAGTCTACGTACTGTGAAGTGTGCTTTGGGTGTGGGGCATATTTGTGGTGTAGGGAGATTAACTGGGAGAAAAAGGCAGTCTTTCTGTTTTGGTAATATTTTTATTGTACAACTGTGTTAATGTACACACAGTAATATTTTCAGTAATTCTTGACTGTTTTTGCTGATTGTTATGGTGCAGCAGTGTACAATTTGTCTGTTTAAAACATTTGGTTATATTACTAAAGGTTTTCAATTTGCTACGCATTACTTGAGTGTGCGTGTGAGTGAGTGTATGTGCGATGCGCGCCATTAAATAAAACATTTTTTATTGTGTTACAGAGTAATTGCAGCAGTATGAACCTGCTGTCCACTGCACCTGCATGCATTTTTTATACTGCTTTGTGGTATCTTTACAGGTAGTGGATTGTTACTGCCGTGCACTAATTCTCCAACTGGCAAAATGTATTCCTTTCCAGATTTGGATTTGTGACTGAGTAGCACTGGTTAGGTGTTGTTGTGCCTTTTTGAATGCATCCCTTGAGTGTGCAATGCAGTCTTCATCTGTTTGTGCATTTGCATGGCACCATTAATTCTGGGAGACTGCATTTCTTGTTACGATCTCATTTCTCTTCGTCAGCACTGGGGAATTTTCTGGACACAAGACAGCAGCATTTTCGGGATGCACATTAATTCTGGTGACTCTGTGTGTGACCTTACCACTGCATGCATGACTGAGTGTGCCATTAATTCTAGGAGACTTTGCATTTCTTGTTACACTCTCATTTCACTTCATCAGCACTGGGGAGTTTCTGGACACAAGACAGTAGCACTTTTAGGATGCACATTCATTCTGGGGACTGTGTGGGTGGGATGCTGCCAGTATTGTTGTCACTCCACCTTACTTCGCATTTAAGGCGGAATGACAATGTGAAGTAATAATAACAAGCCTTTCCTCTGGGGCACTCCGCATAGCGAAGTGGCCACTTTGTGTTCACTCCGCTGGCAGATTTTAAATTCGCTGCATCTCTAGTGTGTGTATGTCTTTAATTGCTGACAGTTCAAAAGCACACCAAAGGGAGGGTTGAGCACACTCTGATGATGATGAATATCAAAATGTAAACACGTTGCTACCTGGAAATAGGCCACCATGGACTGGATGTGTGTATAGTGCACCAGACACTTAAAACTTTTTTTGTTCTTTTTTGGAAGCTTTGTTGTTACTCAGTTTCAAGATTTTTAGTTCCAGGAGGAACACAACAAGTACAAATACCCAGAAAATAGCAGGATCCACATGTCTGGACAATAATACAGGCACAATATCCTCCAGGAATTAGGTGAGCTCTGGACGTGTAAGTGCATTTGGTTGACTCAGTATATTACTGTTTGTCTGTTTTCATTAGTAAACTCTAAGTGGTCCTCATTAAAGTTTGCTTTGCTTGTCGCTGTTACATTGTGACATTCAAATAAACCGCACATTTGCTTGCATCATTGAAGGTGTTAGTACCTTATTTTTCTAGGAGTGCCAACCTATCCACCATGTGTGGGGACCTGTGCTTTGTTGATATATAAAAAGCACTTTAAAAATGGCTCCATTACTGTCTATGGAGATAACACCTGTGCTCTCTATAGTCTTACATCACAAAATGTGCACAGGTGGGGTGTTGAGCTCTAGCCAGAGAAGTGAAAGGGATTGGGGTATCAGCTCCACAGAACCAAAATACAGGCAAGGAAAAGTTCAAATTTTTACAGCTTCTGACTTGAGTGCTTGTAAGGGGCCTAATGTGTTCCTGGGGGGAGGTAATTGATAAAAGGGGAGAAAAGGTTCTCTTTAAGTTTTGATAACCCCCCACACTTACCCACCTTTTGGCACTCATTCCATTACCCCCATGGCCACCTCAGTGCATGCTTCTACATTGGCCCCACAGTAGGAAACCAGTACAGCCTTCCCTACATATTAGCAGGTCACCATCTTGTTCTCCACTGTCCTCCAGTGCTTCTCCTTGTAAAGAAGAAAAAGCATCTTTATCCACCCGCTGCCATCCATGCCACCCACCTCTGCCTTCACAATCAAGGAATCCCCCCCTCCACCAACCAAGCATAAATTTCCCCACCCAGCCCTCTCCTTAAAAGTTAACCCCCAACCTTCTCCCATCCTCTAGCAACCATTCCACCTTCATCCCTTCCCTAAGGCCACCCTGGCTTATACCTGGTTGACCAGTCCCATTGTGGGAGAGTAGCACAGCCCTCCCACTACCTCAGATGGTCACAGTTTTCTGCTTCTCTGCATCCACTGCTGCTCCCTCCTCTGTGCCCACCACTGTGGCTGCCTAATAAAGAAAAAAAAATGCAAAACAAACAATGTCACGAAGAAACACTACTCTTTAAGTGCAGAAACTTAGTTTTGTTTTTTTGAAAAAATTAGGGGAGCAGTTGAATTTGGTGTCCCCAAAAATGTATTTTGGGACAAATTCAAATGCCAAAATTATGTGTTAACCTAACATTGTCACTGTTTTGTCACACAAGTAATGACACAGCAATGCTTACAAAGGGAGTGGCTATATTAGGGCAATGTCACCTCTATGTCCCATGATCGTTTAAACCCAAGGAACACCACAGCACACACCACACTTGAAGTACTGCTTGCAGTACTGGCGTCTGTTCCTGAGGAGGGATATCAGATTATCGGAGGGGTTACAGCACAGGGCAACCAGGATGATCCAGGGATTGGAGGATAAATCCTACAAGGACAGACTGAGTGAGTTAAATATGTACACCCTGGAGAAAAGGAGAGATCAGAGGATGTGATCGAGACCTTTAAATACTTGAAGTGGATAAACAAGACAAATACAGAAGGGGTCTTTAAGCTGAGGAGGAGGAGGGACACAAGAGGGCATGGTCTCAGATTGGAGGGAGGAAGATATAGGAGAGAGATGAGGAGACATTTTTTCACGGAGAGTGATGTGGCTAAATGGAACACTCTCCCCAAGGAGGTGGTATCTTGCAAGACGGTGGGCAGTTTTAAAAGGGGATGGGACAGAGTGAGGGGGGGTAACTGTGAGGGGGTAAGGAAAGGTTGGGCAGCTGCAATGTAAGGGTGCTAGCTGCCCATTCGAGCAATCTTGAAAGACCACGAGGCTTGTTTCTGCTGGCAGATTACAGAGTTTTATTTAACTCTAAATATTGATTAGCGTTTTGCTCATAAAAGTTCTAAAACATTGTGAAAATGCATAGCATCTGCCTCATTGTGTTTAACAAACATAACACTTCTAAAAAACCTATATAAATACTTTCTGTACAGTTAGTTTTGTCCCAAGAAAAAAACTGCTAATCAATTATTTAAAACCCTGGATTAGTATGTTTGTATGTATGTAATTAATTTTCCAAGGGTCTGGAGACTTTGATCCTTAATTTTGTCATTTCTTGTCACTTTTATGCGGTAATCTAACACATCATTTAATGTTGTTTTTGCAATTGATATTTATATGGGAGCGAGGCAATTGCCTGACTCAAAATACACAACTCATCTTCAAGTGGGAATGAGTAAGATCATAACTCAAGAGTAGCAGAGCCATAAGTGAGTTACGGAAGTCCTGTCCACTCACAAGTGTTGCTGGCAGTCACAAAGGAAGAAAGAGACATGGGCATCATCATCACTGATGACCTGAAATCATCCAAGCAGACCTCTAAAGCAGTAGGTAAGGCTAGGGGGAAGCTAGGGTGTATTAGTAGGGGTACGACAAGTCGTAAGAGGGAGGTAATAATCCCTCTTTACAAGACACTGGTTAGGCCCCATCAGGAGTACTGTGTGCAGTATTGGAGGCCACACCTTCACAAGGACATTAACCAAATTGAGGCAGTCCAGAGAAGGGCAACCAAAATGGTGCAGGGACAGCATCAAAAAACATATGAGGACAGATTAATGGAGCTCAATATGTATACCCTAGAGAAAAGGAGAGAGAGAGGTGATATGATTGAAACATTCAAACACCTTAAGGGCATTAACAAGGTGAAAGAGTCTAACATGTTTCAATATAAGAAAAATAGCAGGACAAGAGGACACAGCGTGAGATTAGAGGAGGCTGATTAAGGGGTAATGTGAGGAAGTTCTTTTTCACAGAAAGGATGGTGGATGCATGGAACTGCCTACCTCCGGAAGTGTGGCTATGAATACAGTGCAGGGCTTCAAACAGGCATAGGATAGGCATAAGGGAGCAATACAGATGAGTATGAATAGCTAGGCCACTGACAGAGCAAAGGCCAATGGAACATTTATAAGGTAGAAAAAGAAATGGGCAGACTGGATGGGCCTTGCAGTCCTTATCTGCCGTCAACTTCCATGTTTCTATGTTTCTGTGTTAAACTGCATGCTATAAGTCAGGCCATGGTTTATTTGATTTATGCAATGTCACAGAAACATAAAAACATGGAATTTGTTGGCAGAAAAGGACTGCTTACCTAACCCACTCTGCCTATTTTTTCTCTGCCTATACGCAGTATAGGAAGGGAATCAGAAATTGGTAAACAGATTCAGTCACAATTTTTAAATCAGCTGTTTTTGAGAAGATTTACTATTTACTGTTGATCTTTAATTTGTTTACTGGCGTCAGTGCTGCATGGGGCTATTGTGATGTAATTGGCACGGGCATCGTGAATGGTGCTTTCTGATTGCTTAAGTAGTCCATTGTGAAGTACCCAACCTTCAGTTGTGGTATACCTAACTTGTAAGACATCATGTTATCTTATGAGTTGGATTCAAGAAAGCACTTTTATTTTGCACAGTTTTTTACATCTGTTGTGTAAATATGGGATATTCCACTGGGCATCAGGAAATAAGCTTTTTATTCACTCTAGAAGTTGCCAACACTGCTGCTTAGATGTGAGTGGCAGATTGAAGTAGAATACTAAGTTATACATACATGAAAAAAGAACTAAGGCCATATTCCTGTCCTGCTGTGATTCTGTAACCCTAATGTGCTGTATATAATGCTTTCGTAAACTCTGGGTCGCTCTCCTCCCATTCACGCAGCTCCTTCCTTTCACACTCTGAAATCTCTCCTCCATGCTATCTCTTCTCACTTCTGCAGTTGCCCCTAATAACATGGTGGGCATCTGTCTGCTTCCCTCCACCTGCCAGTGACACTAGTATAGCTCCCCTTCCCCGATTATCAGTCACTACCCCTACCCCTCATGTTTTTACATTGCTGATCTGATTTTTGTTATACTTATTTCCGTATTATTGCATTTTTTATCATTATACTCTGTATTTGAACGATTCTCTCTTCTTCCCCTTCGCCGCAGGATGTATCTGGAAATGAGCAGACACCGGCTCAGTATCACTTTCCTGGTACAACTTTCAAAATAAATAAATAAACAAATGTATGCAGTGATGCGCAGTTTATGAATAGATATATCTTTTTTATTGACTAAGTGACTGATTGATTGATTAATTGATTGTCTGACTGACTGATTGATTAATGCAAGCATGTATGTGTGTGTTTGTTTGTTTGTTTCAAATGTTTTACCAGAAAAAACATACTGATCTGGTAACAGCTTACTTCCAGATGCATCCTGGGAGGAAAGAGGATGGGGAGAGTACAACAGTGCAACTACAAAAACACAGTGATCAGAAATACTAATATGTAAGTAACAACAAAATGAGCAATTTTACAGGAAATGCTTCTGTGTAGAAAATACACAAAACAATAAAGTACAGTAGAGGAACAATATGTAGTGTACAACAATGCAATACTAGCTACAGAGTGGGGTATGGGTGAAAACTTGGGGGTGGATGAATGGGGCTACACTAGTGGCAGTGCAGGAAAAAGGGGGAGCAAGGACTGAAGGACAGCAGACAAAGCCCAGAGCCCAGTGTCAGGGACCACTGCAGTAGTGAGTAGTTAAATGAGGGAGGAGAGATTTCAGAGCATGAAGAAAAGGAGCAGAGCTGATGGGGGGGACGACCCTCAGAGTCTAGAGAAGGAGAAAACAGCTTGACTAGCAGAGGACTTCACTGTGGGTAGAGTGAGAGAGTGAGAGCCAGAGTTGAAATAAGAGTAAGAGGTAGTATGGGTGAAGTGAGGAGGGAGGCAACTTAAGAAGGGATGGAGCCAAGACAGAATCTGGAGATAGAGGAGGCACAGTGAATACGGTGCATGGCATCAAGTGAGGGACAGAAAGTGAGGTATACAATGGACAGTAGTGAGTGTGACTTTGATGAACAAAAATTATTTCTAAACAATTTGTGTTCCCACTTCCCTATTAGTTTAAGCAACATTTCAAATACCAGACCCCTCCATCACACACATTCTAAAATAAAACTTGTACTGTAGCTTTAAAAACATTGTTTTAAAATAGGCAAACAAACAGCATGAACTTAACTTACAACTGGTTAAGGGTTGAAACAGTGTCTTCCAAGTGTTTTGCAGCCATATGGCAAGACAAAAATGAAAACCTCCTAATGTACTGTACAAAAGAAAAGCTGTGAAAACTAACAATGTGTATCACTATCTTCAGACTCAGTACATGCTTATATTTCAATAACTACAAATAACATTTTCAAAGACACAAGCCACTTGACTGCAGAAATGTACTTGCAACTAGAGACAAAGTAATGCCTGACCAAACAAACTTCACCCTTTGGTTGTAGTGAAACAGACAAGTTTCTAGCACACAGACCTTTTAAAAGCCTTTTAAAAAAAGGAAAACACATTTCAGACACGGCATGACTAATGTGCTTACATTTCAATAACTGCATACTAAAACACAGCATTTTAAAGTAAAAAAAAATGAAAACCTCTTGAAGTACATAAATCTGAAGAAAGAATAACATATATAGCACAGAAGCTGATGTTAGTCATCTTCCACTCCTTTATGGTTATATGATCAAAAAATACCATGACTTCATTTTATTTTTATTTAACAGTTTATTTAAAGTTGAAATAAAGCCATTTTAAAGTAACTGAATCTATTATATAAAACAAACAACAGGAAAGTGTTGCATACTTACGAAATAATGTCAGCTTGGGAGTATGAATAAATCTACTCTTTCTTTGAGCTCATGGTTTTTGGCCTTGCTTGACACCCGTGGATAGCATCCTTCCCTTGTACACTGCAACTGTTTAGCATGTATTCTATATAGTCATCTCACTGGAGGGATGAATAGCATAGATGGATAAAGTATGTTCCTATGCTATATTATTTGCTCTGCAGCCCATGTTATTTTCTTTGTAGCTGTCATCATAAGAGAGGACATAAAACTGCTGCCCTGATCTGGCAGAATCTGCTGGAGAAATCCCACTTGACTGACTATCCCAAGTTTGCCAGCCAATGTTCCCAGCCTCTTCGAAGGACAAGGTCAGAGCCTCTTGGTACTGTGTTGCATAATTCACGACCACCAGTAGAATCAGAATCGGAATCAACACTATTACAAGTACGTAAAAAAATCCATTGACATACACCAATTAGAAGCTAGAACAATATTTGAAATCTCATTGAGATGGTTATACATAATGAATAAGGAGAGTACAAAGAAAAAAACAATACATCCGAAAGATAAATATTTCAACAGCTGTGCACTGTTCTTACAGTTAAATCATTTCGGCGGATAATTCAGAGATGCCTGTAACAAAACCATGAAATATAAACAAATGTCAAAGTAAACTCAGCCATCTCCCTACACCAGTACAAGATCAAAGTTTCCAGTTTGCCAAAGGCAATCCTAGCAAAATTAGCTACAACAAAAATGTAGCTATAAATATCACAAAATAGCATACAGCGAAGGATGTCAGGTTGAATGCCTTTAGTTAATCTTTCACCCCAGAGGGGATACAACCATTGCATTCTAATATCATGCAGTTATGAACATTCAGAAATCATACGTGTAACTGACAATAGGCTTTCTGATTCGTACTTACAGATCTGTGCCTTTTTACCTCACTTGGGATTAGTGTTTCTACTGTATATGTTTGACACAGTACTGGCCCTAAATTTGCATTATGCATTTCTGTCTAGTTCTTTCTCAAAGAATTCTAGGTATTTTCCTTCTTTTGTGGCATTTTCAAATTGCAGTATGTACCATAATAGAATACGTATTTTAATTTACTAAATTAAATTTGGAAGTAGGTGTCCTCCAACCTTTCTACTGCCATCTTGGTATAGCCATTGATATTTTGGATGACATAAACATCCCATATTTCCATTAGCCCCCTGCTTCTTAGCAGTGCTTTTAATCTGGAGAACCAGCAATTTGCCTTTCATTTTACATGAGCTTTTCTCCAGCATTGATTCATGATTCCATTTTCAGGTAGGAGGACCATCTTTGTCCATAGTTTGATGGCCTTTATTTGGGCAAACAGATCTTAAATTAAATTCACTTCTGATGAAAACTTTGGCTATGTTGTTATTTAATCCCATAATTTGTCTGAAGAAATTATTCTGGACAGATGCAAGGTCTGATGAGGCCTTGCCTAATACCCAGATTTCCATCCCATATAATAAGATGTTTATGACTTTAGCATCAAATGCCTGTTTTAAGGCTTTAAAGGAATTATTGGCAAACAGTTTGTCAAACCTTGCAAGTGCCTTTGATGATTGGTTTGCCTGTATCTTAGTAATGGAGATATGTGTATTCCAATTACCTCCTTCATCAAACATCCGGCCTAAGTATTTATATGTATTAGTGACTTTAATCTCTGAGTCACAAATCTTCCTTGACTGGGCTTCCTTATTTCTAGCATTGCTACACACCATTATGTTGGATTTTTCTGGATTAATATGTAAATCCATTTTTGCTAGTTCTTCAGTCGTTGTCCTGATTGCCCTTTTTAAACCCAGTGATGTCTGAGAACACAGAATGATATCATCTGTATAATAAAGAATATCAATTTTGTGATCTAAAATTTGGGGGGCCAAAGTATCTGTTTTTTTCACCTTCTGTATAATCTGTTCAATTAATATATTAAAAAGCAACGGTGCCAGGAGGCACCCCTGCTTGACACCTTTATTAACTGTAATTCCTTTAATAATACTACCTTCTCTGGTGACTCTGACGAATGCTGTATTGTCTTTGTGAAGTATTTTTAAAATCTCCAATAGATTTGGTTCCAGGCCAAGCAGTTTAAGTACTTTCCATAGCAGATCCCTGTTGACATTATCACAGGCCGATTTAAGGTCTAAAAAGGCCATATAGAAAGTCCATTTCTGACTTTTTGTGTATTTATCATATAGAACTTTAATGGTGAACATGTAGTCTACCATGCCATAGCCTCTATGAAACCCTGCCTAGGCTTCCAAAATTATATTATTGTCCATTACCCAGTTTTCCAATTTCAGAAGGATAATCCTTGTCAGAATTTTTAATCCTGTGCATAATAAACTGATTGGCCTGTAGTTGTCGGGATTATCATATGGTCCCTTTTTATGAATAGGAACTATTATGCTATTGTTCCAATCTCCTGGTATGATTGATTTTTTGTTCAAAGGTCTAGTTATATAGGGCATATAAAATATCAGCCCATTTACCGAAATTGCTATGAAAACTAGTGACCAATTTCCCCAGCTCCTGTGTAATCAGAGTTCTCGGAACACATGGCCACTTTATTAATTTTTTGTTATGTATTATCATATTCTGCTCTGCTGGTCTTGGATCTGCCCTAGCAGTCTGGTGCTTGATATCCATGCCTGTTATATTTAATAAGATAGGGAAGTGGTCACTATCCCAGATAGTTTTTACTACAAGGCTATTCGCAAGCTGAATGGAAAAGATATCAATCATACACAAGTCCAACAAACTACCTCCATTTTTGGTGGGAAAGATCCAGTCACCATACCCCAGATGCCCGGCCATTTACCACCTTGGAATTTTTAGAAGCAGCCCAGCTAAGTAAGCATTCACCCTTCTTATTAATAGTATGGTCCCTTGAGTTTTTTATCAGAATTTTATATGCATCATCCAGGTTCTAGTCCTGGGTGCATATTTCTGCGTTATTACATATCCGTACATTAAAAGCCTCCATCAGTATTATTGTACTTCTTGGATAGTTACTGTAAATATGTAATAGTGTTTAATCCAATATGACCATAGCTACCTTCATACAGTTTAGACTAACTGGCGAGATGTAAGTATTGATCACTATAAATTCTAGCCCGTGTGTGGATATGGCCCTCACAGACAGAAAATATGGTATGCCACAGTAAATTTCTTCACTAATATAAAAACTGCTAGTAGAAATTAACATGATCATACCACCTTGTGCCTGACCAAAGTGTGATAACTTAATGGCATCTGTTTGCGAGCAAGTGTAACCATCTAACTTATACATGGAATCCCTCAGCCAGGTCTCCTGTAATAAAATGATGTTATGTTTTTTGATTTCCTGTTGCCACCCATTATCTTCAGTTTTTGCTGCCAGACCATAAATATTCCTGCTTATAAGAGTGATTGATTCTTGATGTCATTGTGAGCTAATGCTTACAGTACTTAAATCATTGGTGTTATTTGAAAACTCCCTACTGTCCTCTTCTATGCTCTGAAAGTCCAAGATTTCAGAGGATTCTTCCAATTCTATAACATTATTTACCCTTGTTCCCCTTACCATGCGCCCTGTTATCTGTTTCCAGGATGGACAAGTTCCCCCCTTAAAAACATGTGTTTGTTCAATGGGTTTAATAAATTATGTTATTCTTGTTTGTAACTTATTATCATGGGTTTTTTGTTTTCAGCTCTAACTGGTTTGTTGGCTCCTATTTTATTGCCCTCATCAACCTTCCTCTTATTATGTACTTTTTCATTTTTCTGTTGAACCATATTAAGTGTAGTTGTATCGAGTCTAGCTCCAAAGGACGCAAATTCATTCTTTTTTTGTAGTAGTTTTGACCTGACCCTCCTTGAATTAAGGACAGTACAAATAATTCCTCTCTCAGATCCAGCCTTGTATCTATATGTTGAATCCATGTCTTGCCATTTAAACTCATCGCCTAGTACTCCTTTGCAAATATTGTGCACCAGTATTCTAAGTGTTATTGGGTTTTCGTTTTTCCACTTGGGAACTCCATCCAGATAAACAGTTTGTAAGCTGGATCCAGCTTCTATTTCCTCCTCTTTTAGCATGTGCCATGCACTCTCCTCCTCTTCATCCATTTTTCTTGATGAAGTGGTGCTTAATTTTTTAGAATTTGCATTTTTGCTTCTGTCTATCATATGCCCCTTCGATCCCTTATTTTTATTTTTAACATGGTCCGTGGGCTCCTTATTTATTTTAAGAGCATGTTTCTCATAAGTATTTTTATTTCTAGTTCTCTTCTCCAAGGACTTGCTCTCCTCCCGGCCCATATGAAAGGTTAAGTTTAGACTTTCGACCTCAATATAGTCAGGTTGTTGCTGATTACGCTTCATTGTTTTATTAACCTTTCTGGTTTTTGTAGTTTTGATATTCTTACCCTTATTTTTCAGGCCCTCCACTAATATCCATAGCGATTACTTTTCTTGGTTGCCTATTTTTTCCATTGTGGACATAATCTTCCTTCTATTTTTTTTCAAATATAAGTTATCTCCTACTAATTTCTAAAGGTTGCTTTCTGCTTCCTACCTCTGGTAAATTCATACCTGGTTTTGAAGATAATGTCAAAAACTCAAGTAGCCTACTATTATTAATTGCTAGTTCTCTTAGTTCAAATAATTTAATGTGCATTAATTTTATTTCTATGTCTAGATGGTGGAAACGCTTTTCCTTGGTAATTTCTTTTTGTGATGCTACTTCATCATCCCACAAATGTGGGATGTCTGGAGGATGCATCGATCCCAGATTTAAGCTCCTGGCTCTATGTAAGGGGAGATAAAGTTTTCAAAATCTTGTAAAAACTTTTTTTTCTTCAATGTTGGAAGCGTATGACCTGTTTTGTGTTTGTGTATTCCTGAGCACAGGTAGGCAGGTTCTCTGACTCTCTTGCATCTGAGTGAGCCTTTTGTTCACTAGCAATTTTAAAAGAGTGCCTTTCCCCATGACCCTTATTTTCTTGTCCCACTAAAGGCCCTTTGGATAGGGTTTTGGTTTTGTTTACATTTTCTCTATTTCTTTAATGTCTTGTTGCCTGATAGTCAATTGATTTACATGTGGTGTCATACTGGAAATGTCTGAGGTTATTGTTTCTTCCAATTCTCTAATTTTGACTAAAAGCAGATGTTCCACTGAGAGGGGAAGAGAGGTGCTATTCTCTTTCCTAACTGTGTTTTAAGAGCTTACAATATCCAGCTGTATACCTAGTGTGATGAAATTATTTTTTTTTTTTATTGTCTTTTGATTTAGCCTTTGGACCCTTGTTTAGGGATTGACTTGTTTTTGTCCTTTTTCTTGTTAGGACTTATGGTCTTTTTCCCTCTCAAATACATAGTGAGTACAATTTATGAGACCTGGCTGGGAGGTTACACCAGGGAGAATATCCTTGTATACCCTAAGAATTGTAGAGGGCAGGATGAGCTTAAAAAAATAAAATAAATTAATAAATAAAATTAATCGCTATCTCTTAAAACCCTATAAAGTCTAAACAGTAGGTGCTAATAGATAAATCTATATGCATTTAAAGCAGGGTTAGAAAGTAATAAATATTCTTATTGTTTGCACTTAGTGAGTCTACATAAGAAGTATAGGAGGCCCTTGAGAGCATTTACTGGCTTATTGTCAATATTCGCTCACTGATGGCTTCCTAAAGCCTATTATATCCAGATGGGACAGTGCTATAGTGCAATGTGTTTAAATTGGGGCCACCTTATATCATAAGTAATGAGAGTGGGATCATGAGCGCTTAATTTTCAAATTTAAAATTCCAGAGAAAATGTAAAGATGAAGTAGTTATAACAATCAAGTCCTGTGGCAAAGTATTTGTACTCTCACTGTGTTAAAAACTCAGTTATGAGTCCAAGGGGCCAATCACAATTGTTTCTGACAGAATCATAAAATTCAAAGCATCATAAAAACCATGAAATCCAAGGCACAGCATACAGAGTATATCTAAAAAGGGCCTTTGAGAAATACAATATAAAAAAAGTTCAGAAATATATTATTAAAAAGGTCAGCAAGGGTTTACGCTTGAATATCAGTGCAGTATTGGAGCAGTTACAGAGTAGTTACTGAGAATGTGCAAGAGTAGGCTCTCAAAATGCTCAAAAGTTACCAAAAGTTGCCAAAAGTTACCAAAAGTTACCAAAAGTTTGCCAGCTCCATGGACTCTGTTTTCCATCCAGTTACTCCGGTGCTCAGAAGCACTCAGAAGCAAAATCAAAATCAATTCCCAGACAGCTAAGGCTCTCGGCATTGCTGCGTGGTCTTGTTTTCTGTGGCTCCATGTGGCACCACTTGTTTTTACTCACTCCAGTCCCACAGAACATGCTCAAGTGTGTTCTGGTTATGTCCTGCTCCAATACACTATGTGCTCCTTGCTCCATACCACCCATTCTGTGCCCCGCTGAGGTAACAGTACGAGATAGTGGTAAGGACCAATCCTCTCTCTAGCGTCTGGCAGTTTGGTGGTTTGGCAGTCTAGTGGTCCTGGCAATCCTGACTCCCAGTCAGCTTCCAGTCAGCTCGCTTCTTCTACTGTAGCCACTGCCTTTGTCATCCGCTCGTGGTATCTGAAGGAGAGGAAGCAAAAAAAAGAGAAAAGGAGAGACGGGGTGACTATGCATTCTCACACATCATAAGTAAATAATTGGTTTCTGAATAGTAAGGTAATGATGGCATACCTATTATAAAGTAATACAAGGCCTTCAGAAACCAAAAAATGCACCAGCTCCTCTGAGTTCCTCCACAGCACTAGGTCGGCCTCAGTGACGTCAGCATGCTAAATGGCATAGTTCACGACCACCAGTATGTACCTCTTGCCAGTGTGATGTAGCATGCTCGGTGGCCCAGCAATGTCTAGATTTACGTATCAAAAGGGTTCATCAGTTTTAAGTAGGGGAATCAAAGCCACTTTAGACGTGTCCCTGACCTTTTCCTCCTTTTGGCACTGTGGGACAAGCCTGTAAGTAATCTGCCACATCTTTGAAAATACTGGTGTAACCCCCAGGGGGCACTATCCCAAGGGCTACTACCCCTGTCTGTTCCGACTGTAACAGGGTAAGGGGCCTAGATCCATTGGTGGGTGCCTCCACCCAGAGGTCGGGGTTAGGACAGTCGAGGTTGACTTGGTCACAGCCCTCTGGGTTTCTGCAATCCCCCTTTCTCCCCACTAGTGGCCCACACAGTTCAATTGCAGTGTTCTTACCATACGCACTTACCCCCCAGCTCGGGCCGCTCAGCTCACTCCGGGGACCCCCTGAAAAGTAAGGTGTGGTTACACAATAGGCACTGAGCAGTAATTCACCATTAATACACAAACTAGCAAGTGTACCTTTGCAAACAATCAGTCTGATTTATTTAGGGGGAGGTAACAAGGACCGTGGGGAATCAAGTTGATTGGCTTACCACCACAATATATATATATATATATATATATATATATATATATATATATATATATATATACACACACCTAGGGCTCTGAGCACAGGCCTAACCTATAAGTTACTGTCCCTGGGTACCCAAGCCCTAAAGGCTAGTTCCTCGATGCAGCTGGTTGGGGCCCTAACACAGAAACAGGCATGAGATTCCTACGAAGATTAAATAGAGCCAGCCGGTTCAGCTAGTGTAGTCAGAGAAGTAACCAGAAGATCTTGCCCTTGTTAGGAGCATTTGACAGGGAGCTACCCTGATTTAGTACTCACGACTCCAGAAGCCCTCACACCACTTACAAAACCGAGCCTGGACTCCAAACACTTCTCCACACATTTATATGGAAAGCAACAGAAGGGTACCATACCAGGCAGTTGCTTCTAGGGCCCAACCGAACTCACAGCTAATCGGGAGTCTCACCACAGCTTCACTCTTCCTGACAGACCGAGCGCGATTAAGCAGAGTCTCCAGTCCTCTACCGGGTGAGCTTGGTAGGTAGCTGCACTCCTGCACAGCCTCCTCTGACCGCTACTCTGCGGATTTAGTCTGAACTTCCTGGTGATTCAAAACACCCAACACTGGCCTTACAAGTGCTTCCTACAGGAAAACTCAATGGTGCAGGAGCCCAGAGCTCCTTCCTCGCTCACAGCCACCACATCTCTGCCCCTTGCCACTATGGGGAAATCCTCTCAGTTCAGGCACCACCCGATCCCATTGGCTGGCTACTGATGCCAGTCACTTAATTTTTGCCCTCATTGGTGTGAAGAGGCGCCATGGTCCAGAATTCGTTTCCCAGAATTATTAGCTGTGTCTTCATTGGTCAGCTGGCTCACTAGTGAGTCCAAATTCTGGTTGGTCAAACAGATCTCAATTTTAGGGTCCCCCCATTCCCACTGGCCCATTTCAACAGCCCAGGTCTAAAGTGGAGGGGCCAAGTGCACACAGTACCAGCTGTAAAAGAAGCAGGTTAAACAATCTGTAATTCCACTTAATACTCTAACTAGTTATAGCCAAACGGTTACATCTTTCAAAGGGGCTCCCGTTGCACTTTTCAGTGACTACATGAAGGGAGCAATTTCCCCGCAGCTTAGGCAGGATTAGAACAAGGAAACTGCAGTCCCCCCGTTCAAACCACTAAAACCTGCGAGCAGGCAACTCTTAAAGAGACAGTACCGGAGGCTCTAAAAGCACTCACTACGCCCGCATCTAGCGACCTTACGCCGAACATCAATTGGGCATAGAGCATTCAGACAAGCTCCAGAAAGGCTTTTAGGGACCTCCATTCATGGGGGGGTTACACCAGGCCAGTATAAATGGTTTCCCACTCTCTGTATAGTAGCCCATTTTCCCAGTATATTTTATTTTTATTTTCTCCCCTGAGAGTTACCGTCAGCACTGGCTGCCAGCTCTCTCAATTCCTGTAGGGAAGACCTAAAGGGTATAAATAAGGTACAGAAGGGTAGCATCTTCCATGAAAGAAGATGTACTAGAACATGAGGCTGTGATATGAGGCTGGGGGGGGTAGGCTCAGGGTCAGATTTGGAAGTATTTCTTCATGGAAAGGGTGGTGGATGCATGGAACGGCCTCCCTGTGGAGGTGGCGGGGGAAAAACAATTGAGGAATTTAAGAGGGTATGGGATTAACATAAGAGAACCCTAGTGTTAGGGAAGAAAGGGTAAGCCACAGATTAACTAGGATCTGCAATATATGCAGTGGGTGGGGAAGATGGGCAGACTAGGAGGGCCAAGCAGTCCTTATCTGCTGGCAAATTCTACTTTTCTATGTGTGGAAGAGTCAGCTTATTAAACCCTACTTAGCTCTTTACACTTAACCTTCCCTAAAGTATACTCTTAGCAGTAGACCTGTCCAAACTGAGGGTCTACACACTCTGTAGCTGTGGCTCAAAACTGCTACTCCCAGCTAGTCCCTCAGTGACACTGTCTACTCCACCTTCTACTGAGGTAGGGGTCACCTTTAGCTGCACTGCCTCCTATCTTCCCTCAGAATCCTGTCTCTTTGCTTAACTCTGTGTACTATTGCTAACCCTAATTACTCTGTTATCACAATCATTGCCCATAACCACATCCACAGGGAGGTCTGGAACTACTACCACATCCTCTATCACTTGCCCACTTTCCAGTCTTAGACGAACCCTTGCCATTGGCATTGAGACAACAGGGCCAGTCACTCCCTGAATTCTGGAGAACTGATCTGGCATAATTTGTACCTCATGATTAAATTCTTCTTCATCATACAGATGGAAGAACCTGTGTCTGTCAACCCTTGTGTGGTTTTACCATTAATAAAGACAGGGTGCATATGTGCAGTGGAATTGGCAGGGACTGTATGCCCAACACAGACCACTAATTGCTAACCCCTGTGTTATTCCCTCTCCCTGTACACTGACCCTTATTCATATTCTTTGGCCAATCATATGATAAATTTCCCATTTTCTGGCATATACAGTATAAAATCTCTGCTCCTCTAGCTCCTTAGGTTTGGAAGCATTATTTTTCATACTGGGATTGGGCCGAGATTGGGTTACCTTACAGTGCTCCACCAGGGTTCCCTTAAAATGACCTGATGGCCTACCATCTGTACGTTTACTCTGGATGTGTGGCCTGCTGGATGCAAGCTGATCAGCTTTTTCGGAGGACCTAAGTGTGTGTGGCTGCTGGACAGAGCAGGTACTGTAGTTCAACAAAAGAGGCAGCTGAAAGGGATAATCTCTATGTGGCCCGCAGACTACATATACTGTGTATAAACAGTGGGGATGGGACTGTGGGTGGTTTTAAGGGGACCCCAGAGGGCAACCTAAGTGAAACTTTTCTACGCCTGTGTCCAAGTAAAACTGAATGGTTCCAAAACTACAGAACTAGGGGAAGAGAAGTGTTATATTTGCCAGAATCTAGGGCATCTGTCCTGTAACAGTCCTAAAAATCTTACAAAGGGGAGCAGAGCAGGGAGAGCAGGCTTAATGTGCTTTTCTTTCTGGCCTGTTGTCTACATGAACTGTACATGGAAAGGCAGAGGGAGGGGGGGAAAGCAGTCAGGCGTGCAAAGGCTCAAATGGAGGAACAAATAGTCCAGGCAATTAAGAAAGGAGACAAGACCTTTTTCAGGTACATTAGTGAAAGAAAGAAGACCAAGGGTGGGATTGTGAGGTTAAAAAGGTAGGGAGAGGTGTGCAGAGGGGGACCTACAAAAAGCAACAATCCTGAACAAATATTTTTGTTCAGTAGTCACAGAAGAAGGACCACTATTGGGCGATAGGAGCACCAATGGGAGAGAGGTGGACACCAGCCCATTTACAGAGGAAAGAGTCCTAAAAGTACTTGAGAATCTGAAAGGGGACAAGGTTATGGGGCCGGATGGGATACATCCCAGAATATTAAAAGAACTTAGAGAGGTACTGGCAGCACCACTAACAGTCCTATTCAACAAATCAATAGAGACAGGAGTGGTTCCAGGGGACTGGAGGAGGGAGCATGTAGTCCCCCTCCACAAAAGTGGGAACAGGGAAGAGGTTGGCAACTACAGGCCAGTCAGCCTGACCTCAGTGGTGGGGAAATTAATGGAGTCACTGCTAAAGGAAAGGACTGTGATATTTCTTGAATCCAGCAGAGTACAGGATCCGAGGCAGCATGGATTCACAGCAGGATGGTCTTGTCAAACAAATCTGATAGATTTCTTTGACTGGGTGACCAGGCAGGTAGATCAGGGAGTGGTGGTCTATGTGGCCTACCTAGATTTCAGCAAGGCCTTCGACATCATCTCACATAGGAAGTTGGTAAATAAGTTGGGCAGCCTGGGAGTGGGCCCCAAGGTTGTAAGCTGGGTCAGAAACAGGATGAATGACAGGACACAGAGGGTGGTGGTGGTAAATGGCATTCAATCCAAGGAGAAGGGGGTGACCAGCGGGGTGCCACAGGGATCCATGCTGGGGCCAGTCCTCTTCAATGTCTTCATAAGCGACATTGCAGAGCGGCTGGAGAGAAATGTATGCCTCTTTGCAGATGACGCTATGATCCACAATGGTATCCAGTGAATATGGTGACTGCAAATGAGCGACTCTGTTATGAGTGACTCATTTGCAGTGCCTGACATGTGAGCTACCCTGTAAGGGTAGCGATGGATAGGTACAGCAGGGGTAGGGATGAGTGAGGGTGGGTTGCAGTACTGTAGGACAGCGACCGGAAGGGGAAGGATAGGGAAGAGGGCTTGTATGGTGCAGTGTAGCATGCTACTGCCGAACTAGCCATGTGGTATGGTGGTGAGGGTGGCTAGCTATGACACAACAGGTTTGCACGGTGCTTCCACGTTCAGCGCTAAGTTTCAGCACTGTTTTAAAATATACAGATTGCTCTAATAATGATCAGCATAGCAGCCACTGACTCCCATGACAGCATAGAAAGGTATGTTGGGACGGGCGTGGGCTGCAGCAGTGACTTTGCACGTAAGGTTTAACTTTTGTAGGTGTGCAGGAGAAGGGGTACAAACTGGAGGAGGGAAGTGGAGTCTGTGTTCAAATTTTGAGAGGGGTATGAACAGTAAAAGAGCAAATTTTGATGGAAGACAGAGACTGGAGTGTATATATTGGAAGGACTGCAAGGTTAAGGGTACAGTTTTAGGGAGGCATAAAAAGTACTGCCATAAAAATGTTTGTTAGGTTTTCAAGCTTTATATTTAAAGGTACAGAATACAAAGTATGTAACAGAGGGTGTCACTCACATAGAAACACTGGGTACACAAGGTGGCACAACCATAGTCATACTAAGCAGCAATGTACGCATGGAACTATGACACACAGTAAGTGTTTAGCTAGCTGCCATGTTTAGAAATAAAGATGCCTTCTCTCCCTCCCTGTCCATCATGAACTGCCCACCAAAAATATCCTACCTATTTTTGTCTATGCTGACATCGTCTATGGGTCTGACTCCTCCACCTCTCGTACTAGAGTGGACTCTCTTTTCAATGTGTAACCCCCTACAAATGGGGGTTCCTAAAAGCCTTCCCGAGGCTTGCCTAAATGCTCCATGCCTAACTGGTGTTCGACGTGAGGCCGCTAAATGCGGGCGTTGTGTGTGCTTTTAAAGCCTCCAGTACTGTCTCTTTAAGAGCTGCCTGCTTGCAGGTTTGAGTGGTTTGAATGGGGGGACTGGGGTTTCTCTGCTCGAATCCCACCCTGGGCTGCTGTCTGATCGCTCCGTTTCTGCAGTTGCTAAGAGCACAGAGGTAGCCCATCTGAAAGATGTAATTGTTTCCCTGAAAACATTTAGAGCATGGGTAAGATTGAAGTTTGTTTAACCTGCAATTATTGCAGCTGGAACTTTGTGCTGTGCCCCTCCATTTTGGACCAGAACTGTTCTGAAGGGTCCAATAGTAGCCAGAGGGCATCTAAAATGGCGTAAATAGTGACCAACCAGAATCAGGACTCTAACTGGAGCCAGCTGACCAATGGGGATGCAGCTAGTGATTCTGGGAAGTGGAGTTCTGGATCATGGCACCATTTTTTCACCAATGAGGGCAGTATTAGGTGACTGGTATCTGCAGCCCTCCAATGGGATTGGGTGGCGCCCGAATGAGGATTCCTGGCCTGAACTGCTAATGGGCAGAGTCGTTGTGGCTATGAGCGAGGAAGGAGCTCTGGGCTTCTGCGCCATTGAGTTTTCGTGCGGGAAGCGCGTGTAAGGCCAGAGTCAGGCGGTTTGAATCGCCAGCAAGTGTCAGACTAAATCTGCTGGGCAGCAGTCAGAGGAGGCTGTGCAGGAGTGCAGCTACCTACCAGGCTCACCCTGTAGAGGACTGGAGAATCTGCTTCAATCGTGCTCGGTCTGTCAGGACAAGTGAAGCTGCGTCAGTTCAGCCCGGTGAATGCAGTGAAAATGATCGTGAGGTATACAGCAGCTGCCTGGTATGGTACCCCTCTGCCTTTCATACAACTGTGTGGAGAAGTGTTTGAATTCCAGGCTCGACCCTGTGGGTGGTGTGAGAGCACTCTTTCTACTGGAAGTCATGAGTACTAAATCAGGGTAGCTCCCTGTCAAATGCTCCTGGTGAGGGCAAGGTCTTCTGGTTTCTTTACTGGTTACACTGGCTGAGCCTGTTGGTGCTATCTAATCTTTTGAGGGATCAAAAGCCCGTTTCTGTGTCAGGGCCCTAACCAGCTGCATCGAGGGACTAGCCTTTATGGCCTGGGTACCCTGAGACAGTGACTTATAGGTTAGGCCTGTGTACAGTGCCCTAGGTAGCTACTTATATCTTTAAGTGATAAGCTAATTAACCTGATTCCCCACAGTCCTTGCTAGTTCCCCTAAATAAATCAGGTTGTTGGTTTTGCAAAGACATACTGGCTAACTTGTGTGCTTATGGTGAACTACTGAACAGTGATTATTGTGTAACTGTATCTTACTTTTCAGGGGGTTCCTGGGACAAGCCAATTGGTTCAAGCCTGGGGGCCAGTGTACACTGTGAGGGTACTGTGATTGATTTGTGTGGGCCACTAGTGGGAAGAAAGGGGGTTTGCAGTGACCCAGAGGGCTGAGACCAAGTCATACCTGACTGTCTCAACCCCGACCTCTGGGTGGAGGTACCCGCCATCGGATCCAGGCCCCTCAACCTGTTAGTGGCAAATCAGGCAGGGGTAGTAACCCTTGGGATAGCACCCCCTAGGGGTTACAAATGCCTTTTGCCATTCTGCCAACAATGCTCCCCTCCATACTCACCATTGCACCCTTTACACTCTCTCTCTCTCTCTCTCTCTCTCTCTCTCTCTGCCGTTCCTGTCCACCTGCCATCAGTTCTATGCCTCCACATTTACAGACAAATATTGGTTTGGGTCCCTCACCTCCTACCTGTCCCCTACCACCTACTCCTCCTACCACCTTCACTCCAGAGACCCTCGGATCTTTGCACTACCACATCCCTCCTCTAACTAACTCTAGGCAGGTGGCCTTCTCTTACTGCCTTCCCCTCATTTGGAGCTCCCTTCCCTCCTCGCTCCATCTGGCACTCTTTCTTTACTCTTTACTCTTTCAAATGTGCTGCTGGCCTGCCAGTCTTTTTGCTTAGCCTGTAGCACAACTGTGTGCCCTCATTGCCCACTGCGTTCCACTGCATCGTATCACCCAAACTCACAGGCACTTGCTCACCTGGTATTTACATGCAATATTCTCTCTTGTTGACTGCTTTGTTTCATTGCACTGTATCTTTCAAGCTTCCTTGCACTTGCTCACTGTGTATTATTTGGCCCCAGTAGCTCACACATCACTGCCATTGACTTATAATGGGAAGGGTGCTCAATTTAAGGATAGGACCCTTATGGGTCCCCCTAGCTCCCAAGGCTCATAAAGTGTAATTCCAACACTGACTACTTGTATTTACTTTTTGCACTATTTGTGTTTTATGTGCTGTTTATTGGACACTGTACTCCTTGCTATGCTTGTCAAGTGTAACTTTACCTCCCTTTTCCCCCTCCCTCGGGTCGCACCTGGAAATGAGTCATGGCTCATGTGCCTCTCCTGGTCACAAAACTTTAAATAAACAAATAAAAAATGGTAAAGGAACAAAAAAAAAGCATTTGTCAATGATTGCATGTATGGTGCATGTAGCAGGCATGCATAGCAAGTTGAGTAATCTGTGGTGGATCCTGACTTTCTACTAACTGTAGGTCTATGCCGGCACTCTAATTTAAAACTTTCAAGCTAACCTACTTGTCCAGATGCAGTACCTGGGCCCATCAGGCCTTGAAATGCATGTTAACCCCTTGTGAGGGAAGGCTCCTAGGTAGTGCGTGCGCCAGAACACTTCTCCGTCCCTCCCCAGGCTGGGACCAGTGCTGCATGCTGCAGCTCTTTCCTCCAGCCCACTCGGCCCATTCAGCCAGCTCACTGAGCTTGCAGCTGAACTCAGGTCACTGGCACCGTAAGGCAATGTGGTCACCACTGGACCAATGGCTGCCCCTGGAAACAAAGTTATTTTATAATTTTTTCATAACGGTTTTTAGCCCAGAATTTCAACATAGTCTTTTTATAACCCCTCCCCCCCCCACACTGAACATGACAGGTGTCATTTATGAAACATCATTTCATGCCACAAGTGCGAACTCACATTTTGGCCAAGATTGAAAAAATGACAGCTGTCGAGTTCATGAGGTGGTGTGAAAAAATGGCTACATTGAAAATGTGGGGTCAGAATATTGAAAATTACCAAACTTCTGACCAAATGTTGAAGAACGTCAATGTACTTTCATAACTTTGTTGTTTTTAATATTCTGACCCCACATTTTCCGCATAGTCTTCTTATGACACCACCTCATGAACCCAGTAGGTGAAAATGTTCAAATCCACACAGACACTTTGTTTTGCACCACAGGTGTGAAAACACATTTTTTGCCAGGATTTGAAGAATGTCAGCTGTCATGTTCATTAGGTAGTGTGAAAAATGGCAATGTTGAAAACTGGGGGTCAAAATATTGAAAATTGCCAAACTTATGAGCGAGCATTGAAAAATGTCAATGTACATTCATAATTTTGTTGTTTTCAATTATTTTTACCCAAAATATTCATCATATCCTTCTTATGACCCCATCTCATGAACCCACTAGGTGAAAATGTTCAAATCTGCCTGACGGTGGTTTTGCAGAACGACTACAGAGTCACCATTTTGCTCAGGGTTTAAGAATTTTACCTACTCGTTCATGAGGTGGGGTCCCAAGAAGGCCATTTTGTAAACTGGGGGTGGGGGGATATTACAAAATGACCAAGTTATAAGTACAAGTTCAAACCATACTGAAATACATTGACTGCAAACCTGACTTCCTCAGTTTCTGGTCGGGCACTGAAGAGTGAAGACTTGTCTGTGGTCCAGAGAGGATTATGCCACTGAACCCCATAGGTAGGTAAGAAATGGGTGGGAGGAGTGCGGGATGGTGGGTGCTGAGTAGGAGGGCAATGATAGCAGCTGCAACAGACATCAATGGATCATTTTCTTTTCTTATGGTAATTAAGACAAAGAAGACTACGAGGAATGGTTTTCTTTATTTGAAATGCTGACACTGGGGATTGGGCACCCCAGGGTTGGTGGCACTGGTGGTGGGCTCCATGGTGTTACACAGTAGAAATAGACTGGTGGGGGGGGTACTAGCCAGCACCAGGGATTGGGCACCCTGATTTCAGAACAGGGATTGAAAAAATAAATAACTATAGACTATGAGGGATGGTTTTCTTTATTTGAGGTACTGACACTGGGGATTGTGCACCCCATTGTCAGTGTAATGTTTGGCAGCACCGGGGATAGGCTCCCCAGTGTCACAAAGTGGAAATGGACCAGGTAGGGGTACTAGCCGGCACATGGGATTGGACACCTTGGCGTTGGAAAATGGCGGTGGAAGTGACACATGGTTTGATGGTGTCAGCCAACATTATGGAGTATGCAGAGAGAAAGAGGGTGTGCCCCCCTTTGCACTGCTCAGCTGGTTGCTGGGTGGTGTTAGGTAGATGAAACGAGCCAGACGCTGTCTGATAGGAGTGGCTGGCTCCTTTAAACTACACGAAGCTTCCAACCAGCAAACAGTGACTAGTGTCATGACCAGAGTGCCTGGTCATTGGTCTGTCACTGGCAAGCTCATTACAGCTGCAATGGACTCAACAATGACACACCTCTGAAATGCCATTCTTCACAGCAAAATGTTTGCTGTGTGCGTGTGCATGCAAACATAAAAAGAGGGGAATAGCTACAAAAACTAACCTAAGGGAACCAAAAATAAAGGAAACAAGATAGTACCGGGGTAGTAACTACTAATTCAGTAAGATGGTGGCAGGAGCTTTGGGAACAACTCCTACTGACATCTAATGGCCACCTCGAGCACTGATATGATATGGACTAGAATAGTATTGTCCCCCTACCAGAAGGGAGAGAAAAAAGGAAAGGGTAGGAGATAATGGCCTAATGAATAAATCACCCAATCATTTGGCCAGTCAAGAGAAATATAATTTTTTTACAAATAGATATGTCTTTGGCCAGGGTCAACAAGCAGAGTAAATGTCTACATCCAGAAATCTGAAGTCCAGGAGTAGGGTTAGAGTACACAGAATTCATGCATCAGATTAATGCAGAAACAGTCATGTACAGTATAAAGGGTCGATAGGAATGGGGATGGGGGATTTACCCCCCTTTTCTGTATTTACAAAAAAAATACATGGGCATGCCATAAGAGTCCTAAGTCTACCTCCACAGCACTGGGAGAGTTATATGTCAGATGTTCCTTAAACATGGTCTGGATTAGAAGATTAGCAGAGTGATTAAGTGACAGGGATGGAGGTTGGAAACAACGTTTGTGGTGAGCACAGAGAAAACTGTAAATTAAATAATATGAAGTTCAGCACAGGAGTTTTGAGAGGTAAACTAGTTTTGTGAAAGTATACAAGTAGCATGACTATGACATCAAAGCAATGAACACATTAGTGGAAACTGGAGGGGGCAGAGATTCAGGTGAGAAAGGAGGAGGTGCTACTTCACTGAGAGGGTGGTGGAGCCATGGAATGCGCTTCCCAGGGGGCCGGTGGAGGCAGAAATGGTGGAGGGGTTCAAGAGGGGGTGGGACAGGTACAGGGGAAGGGTTCTGGAAGCAAAAACCAGTGCAGCGAGAATATCTGGGACTGGGAAGGAAAAGCCAGAGAGGGAGAGGGGGGCCGCAAGGTCAGCTCCCAGGGTGGGGGCTGACCAAATGAGCAGACATGAAAGACCATTAGGCCTATTCTGCTGGCATTTTAGCATGTTAGTATTATTAATAACAATGTTTACTCATTCTAAGAGTCTATGTTCACAAACACAGAAAGATTGTGAGCCACAGAACCACAAGGACCATTGTCATGTCTTTTGTATTTATTCTTGCACCTTCATTTTTTGTTATTAGAACACCTCTTCCCCAATCTGATGACGGGGCTATGATTACTGTACACTGCTTCTGGCAAAGAAGGTGGGTTAATGATTGTCCTTATCACTCACAGCAATGTTGTTTCCTGGCTGGCTGAGGGTGTATGAATTTCGATCACTCCATACTATTCTAGGACTGGGAGTCAAGTGCCACACCGCTACAGTGAGGTTGTTCTCTAGCTGGCCCCACAGTAGGATTCCAGGGCTCACCTGGTGGCAATGTGATGCAGTGACACCATATACCTGGCTGACAAGTGAGGAATAACACATGCCAAAGTGTCCAGTTGTGCTGAGATATATGGGCACTGTCTTATATTGCAAAGCATGAGACACAGCTGAGTGCTTTCAACCACCGAATGTGTCTGCATATCTAGCATGACGGGACAACATGAAGTGTGTTTTTCCTCACAAAAATAGTCATAACGATTTAAAAAGCCTAATTAATAAACACTCTTCCATAATATCTGAAGTATCTGGTTGTGCTTTGATAACTGGATGGTCGCATTAATGTTCTCAGTCTCTTGTTGATACACTTACCTGTATGAGCCAAAAACAGCAAATGTAGCATACAAGGAAGAAAACTCATCAAGGGGGCTAAGCAGATCATGAAGTCACAAGCCTGAAGGGCTTCTTTTTTATGATCTGTTTAGCCCCATGGATGGGTTTTTGTTTCAGACCAACCACACTTATCCATCTTTTATTTGATATAATGATTTGGATGTTACTGTTTTAATCACAACTGTGTATTCAGGGAAAAGGTATACAGGGAAATAAATGCTAACCACTTCTATTGGGAAAAAGTCCCATCCATGTAATATATATAGAGAGAGATAAAAACCAAAACAAGGCGCTGTGTCAGCATGTGGTCTAAATGCAAAACAAAATGGTTATATTAAATGCACTCTGAAAATAGAAAATACAGTTAAAAATCTATGTTTCGACCTTAGGTCTTCTTCAGGAACTATCTAATAGAGAAAAAAACAAAGTTAGTGTAGAGAGGAGGTAAAATGAGGGACATATATATGAGGGGAAAGAAAAGGGGGGGCAGTTCAGGGAGAAGAAATGATAAATGGCAACATTAAGAGAGAACCTGTGAAACAAAAAGGTAATAATGGGAAAGATAAAGCAAAATAGAAAGGAAAGAGCTAGAGAAGACCCAGGTGGGGCCTAATTAACAGGGCCTAGTAAGAAGGCTGAAAGGTGACAAATGTGGAGGAAGGGGACAGAGATGGAGACTTACGGTGAACATGAAAAAGAAATTAAATGTGTACAGATACAAACAGACTTCAGGGAAAATAAGGGGTAGCTGAAAGATGTTAGTGGAAAATTAGTCTATTATTTATACCAGAGGGTTGCTGGGAGCCAAGGCAGATGATCAGCTTGCCTTCCATGTCTTTTCTAAGGTCAGATAGATCTATAAATAGATATATGTATACATACTGTATATGTATATGTGCGTATTTAGGTCCCTTGTCCCCATAGAAAAAGCCATCATATATCTTCCCATATAACATGGTAGCCAATTAGCATATGATAATATCAATTAATTAATTACAATGTATTAATCTATTATTAATACATTGTAATTATTATTACTATTAATCTATTATTAACACCTTAATATCACATTAATACCTAACAAGCACCAGATATACATTACCTATGTTTTATATATACTACCACTACATTAATGTGTTATTAACAACTTAACACATTACTACCAGTAACAGCCACCCTACCCATCACAACACTATGTCAAAACATATGACACAGCAAAAAGTGTCCAACCTAATGCATTATATAAAATAAAAGGGTGTGGCATATTAATTAAATAATACAATCTCTGGGTCAAACAAGCTCATAAAGGCCACTTGCCCTTCAGGCTCAGGGCTTAATGGCTTGTTCAATCCCTCAATGGTATTATTTCCTTGTATACCACACTTTGCCGTGTATATTCCCTCAATTGTATTATTTCCTTGTAGATCACACTTTGCCATCTATATATATATATAGAGAGAGAGATAGATAGATAGATAGATAGATAGATAGATAGATCTATACAGAGATAGAGATATATACAGTATATATATATATATATATACTGTATATCTACATCTACATATATATATACACACACACACACACATATATATATATATATCTATCTATCTATATAGATATAGATATAGATATATATATATATCTATATATATATATAGATATATATATATATATGAGAATACATGCTAGATAAGAGGGTGTATGGGCAAATACACCATTGAGGGGGCCTCATTAGCACAATAATCTATAAGCCGAAAGGGTGAGTAGGATTATGAACTAATGAGACCCCCAAAGATGATTAATTTACAAACATATGAACATACAAAATAGGCAACAGAATAAGGCCATTTGGTCTACCTAGTCTGCTCATATTGCAGGGTCCACAGCTTAAGCTACTGACCCTGCCCCACCAATCCTCCCATCCTCTCCATCTTGCCCCTCCCATGACCCTTACTTTCCCCTGTCTATCCCTGCATCTGTTAAAGCTGCCCACCATCTTCAACAAAACCACCTCTTCAACAGTGCATTCTCACTGACCACCACCCTGTCTGTGAAGAAGTGCTTCCTAACCTCCATCCTAAACCTCCCCCCCAACTTAAGAATGTCCCCCCTCATGTTTTGTCTGCCACTTAGCTTAAAGAAACCCTCCTTATCTGCCCTATTTATCCCTTTCAAGTACTTGAAGGTCTCAGTCATGTCCCCTCTCTCCCTCCCTCCTCTCCTTCAGGAAGTTCCATGTTCAGGCCCCCAACCTCTCCTTGTATGCTTTACCCTGTTGACCCACAATCATCTTCCTTGCCTTCTTCTGGATTGTCTCCAGCAGGTTAATGTCCTTGTTAAGGTGTGTGCACCAGTACCGTACTCCATACTGTAGATGTAGTCTCACCAGTGACCTGTACAAGAGCAGTATAACCTCTTGTCTCCTACTGTTGATCCTCCTGGATATGCATCCCAACATCTTATTGGTCTTGCTGCTGCTTTCCCGCACTGCATGGAGTGCTTCAAGTCACTAGTGATCATCACTCCCAGATCCTTCTCCTCTTTTGGAGATACCCAGACCCTGCCCAGGTAGTACTCCATCCTGGGATTCTTGGTTCCAATGTGCATAACTTTGGATTTCTTGGTATTGACACCAAGCTGCCAAATCTCAGACCACCTCTCAAGCTTTTTCAGATTATCCTGTAGGTCCTGTATCCCTTTGGCTGTGCCCACCCTCTTGTAGAGCTTGGTGTCATCCATGAATAGGCACATTTTGCCTTTAATGCCATTCCCAATATCATTGATGAAGACTTTGAATAACACTGATCCCAGGACTGACCCTTGTTGGACCCTGCTGGTGATCTCCCTGGTTCTAAATAACTTCCCTCCACCACCACCCTCGGGGGTCCCATTCCTCAGCCAGCTTTCTACACATTTGGTCATCTTCTTTCCAACACTGAGATCTGCCAACTTCCTGATCAACCCCTTCTGGGGTACAGAGTCAAAGGCCTTGCTGAAGTCCAGGTAAAGGATGTTCACCGCTTGACTCCTGTCTATTGTCTTACTGAATCAGTCAAAGAAGTCAATCAGATTACTTTGACATGATCTCCCTCCCATAAACCCATGCTGCCTCGCATCCTGGAGACCAGACTACTCTAGATGCTCTATCAACCTTTCCTTAAGTATGGTCTTCATGAGCTTGCTCAGTATGAGAACAGTGGAATTTTCTTGAATTGTGAAGCTGCAGCTGGAGTTGCGCTGCTGACTTCAGTTGCAGCAGTGAGCCAGCGATCCTCCTGATCTCTCTCTCATCTCCACCTGTCTGTCTGTTTGTCTGTCTGTCTATCTATCTATCTATCTATCCATCTTAAATCTCTCCCTCTCCCTCTCCCCCATGTTCTTCCCATTTACATTTTTAAAAAGCAGATCAGGATGCCCTTCCCCAACACTGCTTGCCAACCCCTCTCCACTCCAGATCCCAAGCCCCCCTCCCCCCAGTAATAGCTGGTGACACTGGGGTGCCCCCCTGTGCCACCGTAAAGGATGTGCTGATACTAGGGTGCCCAATATCAGATCCAGAAATGTTAAATACAGTACCAGCAAAAAATATGATAAAAAAGTTAAGTCCAGTTAAATGTATTTCAATGGGTTTTAACTTTTACTCATAACTTTGTCCTTTTTTTAATGTTTTACACAAAATTTTCAGTATGGCCTTTTTGGGATCCCACCTCATGAACAAGGCAGTGGGACTTTTCAAATCTGGCCCCAAAGGTGATTTCATGGTCACTGCATGAAATCTCCTTTTGGGCCGGATTTGAATATTTTTTCACTTACCAGGTTCATGAGTTGGGGTCATAAGAAGACTATGTTGAAAATTTGGTGTAAACATATGTTAAAATGTCCAATTTATGAGTAAACATTGAAATATTTCAATGTTCTCTCATAACTTCACTATTTTCTTACGTTTGTCCACCAGACTTCTAATATGGCCTTTTTGGGACCCCCACCTCATGAACAAGGCAGGTGAAGTTTTTCAAATCCAACCTGAAAGTTGATTTTTTTCAGCCACTGTGTGAAATCATGTTTTGGGAAGGATTTGAAAAATTTCCCCTACTGGGTTCAAGAGGCGGGGTCATAAAAAGACTATGTTGAAAATCTGGTGTAAAAATATGGTACTGTAAAATTATCAAGTTATGAGTGAACGTTGAAATATTTCATTGTTCACTCATAACTTTGTTAATTATCAATATTTTTACTCCAAACATTCAACATAGCCATTGTTTCATACCACCACATAAACATGACAAGTGTTATTTTTCAAATCCTGGACAAGATGTGTTTTAAAACATATGGCGCAAAATGACATTTCAGACAGAATTCTATAAATCCCACATGCCATGTTTATAAGAGGAAGTCATAAAATGACAATCTATAACATTTGGGGTCAAAGTTGAAAAAAGTAATAATTATTAAAAAACGCGTGTAGTGCCAGCTTTTACCCCAGTGGGTAGTGCTTTGTGATCTCATGCCAGTGAGCTGAGTTTGAAGGCAAGCTCAGTGACTCAGCTGGATGGGCAGAGGTGGAGGGGAAGACGCGGTCATGCAACACTACCTCCCCAGCCTGAGAAGGGTAGGTGCATGGTTGTCCTCACTGGCCTAAGAACAATATTGTGAACAAAACTCTTCTCTTGGCATTGGGCCCTGCACCTCTGCACCCGTGGGTGCCAGAGGACCCTGTGATTTGGCTGAGAGATGGATTCTTTGCCTTGTGAGTTTGTATCTGTGGCCACATGGAAGCACAGAATGCAGAGGGCCCTGCACTTCTGCAGTCCACCAGACAGCCCTATGAATGCCTGACATCTGTTTCTGCAGGGAAATGCAGGGCCTGCAGGGCCCAGCACTTCTACAGACAGATGGAGTTTTCCCTTAGCAGAGGGCCCAAAGGGCCCTGCACATTTGTATCTATTCACACAGGTCCCAAAGGGACCTGCATGGCTATGGATATAATTCCACTATCTCAAAAAGAAAGGATATTCTTTGCAATAAACTGCATTAATGCACCAGTTAGGATTCAAGTTAATGCCAAAAAAGTAGAGAAATGTGACAGGGTTTCCAACCCAAATTCCCTACCCCAACCCCCAAGGAGTAAAAGGAAAAAGCATTAGGGTTTTGGGTCTCCAGATTCTTGGTGAATCAGTGGTGGGGTTTTCCTTGGGGTTATCAACCCTATTGCCCACCCCTTCCCCTGAGCAAATGAGGTCAGACATGAGGTCTTTTCCTCACACAGGGCCCACAGGGCCCTGCATGAAGAATGCTACAACTGATTCTGTTGGCAAGATGTGGAGAGATATACTTATCTACCTTTGAAGAGTGTATCACTATAATGCACTGGTTTGGAGCTATACCTTGTACTTCAGACAGTAGGCTACAGACTAGGGGGGAAGGGGAGCTTTAGGGTTCACAACCCCAAGGAGGACCTCAATACTGATTCATCAAGACTCTGGAGGCCCAAAACCTTAATGTTTTTCCTTTTGCTGCCTAGGGGTAGGGATGGGGGTTGGGAGTTAGGGTTGGAAACCCCAGCACCACATTTCCACACTTTTATGCCATTACCTTGAATCCATACTGATGCATTAATGCAGTTTTTTTTAATTTGCAAAGAATACAGATATAGATATATATGCAGTTACCAGCAGAGTATCTCTTTCCTGGTAAAACTTTTAAAAATAAATAACGAAATGAAATAAATAAATATTGTTATACACCATATAATCCTTTTGTAGTTAACCCATCAAATGAGATTAAAGCACTGTAACTCAGTCTCTGAGAAAGCAATCTAAAGTCACTGCAAAGTCTAGACTGGAAGTCAAGTGCATCTGCAGCACAATGAAGTATTTATCAACTGTGGATCCTTCATGTGGCTGCTTATTTTGGATTGCTTATATCAGTATCAGGCAACTTTAATTGTTAATGTTGTTACGTCGCCTTCTCAGTCTTCACTATCTGTATCTCTGTGTTATTGCATTTTTTGGCTACCTGTATCTTTGTATACCCTGTATAATCTATTCATGCTATTGTACTCTGTGTTTATTACCCTGTATTCTAGTTCAAGTTATGTACTGCAAACTTCCCTACTCCCCTTTGCCCCTGGGTCGCACCTGGAAACAAGCTTCGGCTCAGTGCACATCTCCTAGTCAGCAGCTTTAAATAAATAAATTAATAAAAATAAATAGACAGTAGAGTGAATCAGCTGGTTTTAGGGCAGTCCAAAGGGTTATGCAGGGACGCCCCAAATATGAATATAGGCTAACCCTTTCAAGTCTTGCTATCTCCACTGTGACTGGAACTCCTGTGGGGAATTCAGGAGAGTGAAGATGTATAGCATGCCCAGACTTTTCTGGAACAATGTAATTATCAGATGGCCCATGATTTCTTAATAATAAAAATGTATTTATAATAAAAGAAAAAGTATTAGTGCTATCACAAAACTTGTAATATAATGTATTTATGACATTAGAAATCTGAAACAGAAGGCATAATTTCTATCTTGCTGTGCATACCAAGAAACAAAAAGCTTTTAACGTCAAAACTGGGGTATCTTTAAAATAGTTTAGAAGTTATAAAAGGTCTCATAATGCTCTCTTCAGCTAATGAGCTTTGGAAGTTTAACAGATTTCACATCCTGTCCATCTACCATTGTTTGCTTGTTTGTTTGCTAGTGTAACCTGAAACTAACTTTTGCACCACCTGTGTCTCCATTTTTGCTATTAATAAATTCTTTTTAGCACTTGCAAATTCGGAGTCTGAGTGCACTGTTTCTCCTGTGTTATATCTGCTGTCATAGTGTTTAGAAAAGCAGTTCTCTGTACATAGTTTTGTTGACTTATAAATATAATAAATATGATGAATTTGATACGCTAATCATGCTTAGTGAGGCTGGAGTTAGAAAGATGGGTGTGCAATGATAACGCATAAGCAATACAATAAGTTGCTCAGTGGATTTATTGTGCATAGCTTAAATTTAAAATCGAAATGTATTTAAATATATTTACAATTGTATTTTGCACTTATATTCACTGTGAGTAATGTACCTTTAAATCCAGCCTTTAAATGTGATGGCCATTGCACTGGTCACCCCCCCCCCAATGAAGAGTTCGCAAGGACTTGAAGCGCTGGGGTCTGTTACTCTGTTTTAAGATATGCACAATAACACAACTGAGCAAATTATTTTATTGTCTGTTCATTATCATTGCACGCCTGTCTTTCTAACTTGTGCTGCTTTTGTTTTCTTGGGTGTAGCATGCTAGCCTGAGCACCATGGGTCCTCTTTGCCTTAGTGTGACTGGACTATGGCTTTTCTTGATATATGAAAAAGGTAAGCTACCAGCACCACTGCATCCATTCAGGAAAATGTTTATTTTCAACAAATTAACAGAGCCATGATCCCCTTGAATGCCCAACATTTCACCCACTGGGCTTCCTCGGGGGCAAGGATCTAGGCATAAATTAATAATATACATAAAGGTTATTATCTCCATGTAGGAGTCAAATGGCAAACTGTCCAGATGCGCTGTCTGTTCAACACATGGCCACAGTTGCCACATGCCATGGGGTTTTGCTGACGGAACACTACTCGATAAAGAATCGGGTGCAGGGTCCCTGGTGCACCATGCTTTTATGCAAGCTGCCTTTTGATGCAGCTTGCATCAGTCTAAGGGCCCTTTGAGAATTGAGCCCGATGTGTTCAACATATAATGTTGTCTTTCAAGTAGACATGGGATCGATGAAAGGCAATGAAGGTAAATAACATGCAGCTGCGAAAGTGTTGGCAACATTTTGTAAGGCTCAGTCTGCACCCTACACTTTGCAGGAAGCTGCACATCAGCAACTACACAAATTGGAATAAGGGGGCATAGTTTTCTCAGTAGTGTACGGTGAATGAGCAGCACCTACTGTGTGTGTACTCAGATCTCAATGGGTGCTTTATTGATACACAGCAAACATTGCAAAAACATCCTGGGCTCAATTTTCAGCTGTTCCAAATTGGCACAGATGTGGGGAAAAACTGCCACAAGTGGGGCTTCACTTGCAGAGCCACAGTTTTCCTTGCACATGCCATATCATTAAAGTGGGAGCTGGTTTAATGACAGAACCAGACTTCATCTCCCACAGCAGCATGGACTGAAGATAGGGATGTCCACAGGTGCGGAGACTTCAGTCTGCACAAGGCACTGTGGAATAGGACTTAGTCCCGGGAGGGTTGAAAATCTAGCTCCCAGTCCCCTGTTCTTTGTGGCAGATAGTGCACAAAGTTGTTTTGATATATTACATTATAAATCATAATATCATTCTTAGCCAATCAGGCTTGTTTATTTCTAAACATTCCAGGTATTCATACATGTTTCTATGTATAGCTGCTGTACCTGTAATGGTTATAAGAGTGCATTCTGAAGTTCTTTGGGTGAAATAACAGCGATGCCAAGCTGAGCAGTTCTGGCACCTGCAGTACTTGAGAAGAAACTTTTATAGCCAGAAGAGATATGAAAACTGTACATAAACATGTTGTAAATTAAGTTTGCTTTTTTTTCTCTTTATGGATAATTCCTGAAGAAAACCTATGGTCAAAACTTCAATTTTTACTCTATTTTCCATTTTCAGCATGCATCTTAACATTACGTTTTGTTGTGTTTTCAGCCCATGTGCTGATGCAGTACCTTGCTTTTTCCTTGTTCCTACATTATAAATTATGTTGAAGATATTTTTTTTAAAAACAAGGACCAGAATTTGAGATCTGTGACCTCTTGATCCCTCACTCACAGCTATGCCACTCGTGAGGGGTCAAGAGGTCACAGATCCCTCATGAAGATAAAAAATGTATGACAAGTTCACCCATACCATATCCCCTATTATAAAATGGGCATCCAAAATAAAGAAGTCTCATTGGTCAAAATATATCATGTGACCGTGCATGAAATTTGTTCTATGCACAGTCATCCTGGTCCTAAACCACATCACACAATGAGCAAATCAGTCCTCCTACAACCAGAACTATCTTTCATCAGTCCCCCCTACAACCAGAATTGATCTTCTGTCACAAACATGGCTGCTACCTTTACGCTGTAAAAAACCTTCAACTGGGCCCTAAAAACAAAACTACCTTAAATAAAAAAAATTAAAAAAATTAATTAAATGTTGTTTCCCTGATCATCACACTCTCCTTACACACATAAACAAATCAGTAACATTAAATATTGTTTATAGCTTTCGTTACATCTGTTTCTTTGCTGACAATGAAGCCCCCCACTTCTGTCTTTACCTGCTCATCAGGGAAATCTCTTCTGCTTGCCCTGACAGTGAGATAATTGAGTCTCTGGCTCTTGAAGAGGCCTTTGTTTTGTGTGTGTGTGTGTGTGTGTGTGTGTACAGTAAGTTAGGAGAAGAACATTCTACCAGTGGAACTGAGCAGAATTTTGAATCCATGTATTCCATGGTAAACATTCCATATCTTGAATGTGGGGAAAAACAGAGGAAAAACAGGAAGAAGAAAGTAGGCAATAATACAGTGACATCATTTGCAGTGGGCAGAAGGACTATTTAAGTAATAAACCATGACAGGGTGTGAGTGATATTGGGTTTACCCATGCCTGGCATGGTTCGGTCATGAGGCTGCAGGCTGAGTGATCAAACCTCATCAGGCATGGGTAAATCCCAGCATCACCCACACCCTGGAGATGTTTATTGCGATTATACAATAGCCCCCTGTTTTTTGAGGTAGAGAACAAATATTAAAAAATGTTTTTGGGGGTATTTTAATATATTTTTATTGGATTTGTTACTCCACTGGAAAAAAAGTAGTCTTTGGTTGCTAGGGTTGTGGTGTTGCTGTCCTTGCATATAGATAGATAAGTGTTGTCTTGTTTGGGTGTTTTTTTGTTTGTTTGTTTTTTTGCCCTTAAAGAGAGGACTGCAGTAGTGGGCTACTTTTTTTTCCTCTTACAGAGACAGCATGGGACTGACAAGTAACTGTCACTACTGCCAGGGATAATGGGCTGCCGTTGGAGACCGTAAGCTTCCAGGTTCAACTTTACGGAAAGAACACAGTAACTGTGTCCCTTGGGGAAATTTCTTTCCTGCCTTTTTTTTTCCATTTGTTGTTTTTTTGTTAATTTAAAGTAAAAGGATCTGCACAGCAGTGGCAGGAATACAGGTACACAACAGACTGAGAATGGAGTGCGAGTGGAGTGACAGACCAGAAATGGAGTGAGCGGTTGTGGAGTGACAGACTGGGAATGGAACGGAGCGGAGGAGTGACAGACCGGGAATGGAGTGGAGACTGTCATAGAGTTGAGCTGCAGGTACAATACAGAGGTACATTGCTGCTGTGTTAAAAAATTGTTCTCCAGCTGTCCCCTGCTGCTTGGCCGGGGAAAGAAAAAGTATGCAGTGTTCCTGAGGAATCCGAGCAGCAATAGCCACATGTTTCAGTTGATCCAGTGACTGAAATGCATGGGACGGGGTAAATAAAGTATGTGGTGTTCCCTAACTGAAATGCATCAGGTTGGCTGCCAGTGGTGAGAGGGCTGAGTGTGGAGCAGCAATGAGTTAGTGACACTACAGATTACCAGCCTCTTAGTGGGCACTCAGCATGATAGTTTCTTGCCACTAACGTTCAGTGTTGGATTGATTTTAGAAAGGCAGATGACTGGCATCTTTTGTGTTAGTAATGCTAGGATTTACAACACCTCAAAGGTGCCTGTCAGCCAATCAGAGTGTCCACTTCTTGGAGCCATTGTATAATTTATGCACACAAGTAAATCTATTGTTACTACATATAAACAATGCTTTCCCCAACTGTAAAAAGTGAAGAAAAAAGTAGTCCCCTTTTATAAATGCAATAAGACACTCTGGGGGTGTGCATGGAACAAATTTTACCACACTTCCAGGGGCTGAAGGCACTCGACCTGTGGCATTGTGCATCACAGCACCCCTGGGTGTGCGGTAAAATCTGTTCCATGCACACCCCATTCTGTCTTACTGCTTACGTATGAAATAACTTATCGTGGTTACAAGGGTTCCTGGAATGTTTGGAAATAAACATTCCTGTTTGGCTAAAAATGATGTCATAATTTATAATAGGGTGTCTCTTTACTAACAGTTCTAAAATTCTGAGGTTCTGAGTTCTGTTGGCATAGTCTATTTCCCAGATAAGTGTTTGTATAATATTCTACAAAGTAAAACATTTTCATTTTTAAAATCCAGTTCAAATGTTTTAAATAGAAATCTATAATATGATCTATTTACATTTATTTGTACAGTTCCTATGTTTCTCATAGTTATAAGAGTTTTTTTTCTCAAATCCTTTTTGTGTCAGAACTGATCAGATTTGCTCTGCAGTTCTCTAACCAAAGAACACAAGAATATATTCCTAAAACAACAGGAGACACATAAACGTAGAAAAATAAATATTTGTATGGTGGAAGGGGAAAGGAAGGACTTTGGTTTCATTTAGCATGTTTCATACTCAGTGTATCACAAAGTGCAACAACATATGTAGCAGTCATTACTCTGATGTGAAAGTAACAAGGAAGGACTCTTGCCAAAAGCAAAACAAATCAGAATAAAGAGCAACAGATTTCCAATAAGCATCGGTCCAAATTTGAGATCTTAGAGTGTTTTTGTTTAAAAGAATTGAGCCCTTTGGTAACCCTGATCTTACTGCCTGCTTGAATGAACTGGTTTCAATGAAGAGCTACTGATTATATCAGCTGCAGAACTCACAGTCTAGTCCTCACCGCCAGCAACATTATATGACTTATTAATTCCAAGTTAATAATATCTGTAGTTACAGTAACTACCAGTACTTGAAAAAAGCTGAAACTAGGTTGGGTGCAGTGCATGCATTTCCAAAATGTGCAGTCTGAAGGACAGGGTGGGAGGAGGATTGAGCATGTGCTGGACTGCTCTCCTCATCTGGAGTGGGGGTGGTGTGGAACTCGGTGCTAGACTGGCACCTAAAAGTAACTGAGAGCTAGTTCACTAAAGGGGCTGACACCCGGCATACAGCATGCGGGAGCAGGCATCGCTCCGCCATTGTATGCCTCCACCTCTGCACTTCCTCCTTCCTGATCTATAATTCTGGAATATGGAGAGGACAGTCGATTTCAGAATGTGGAGGTTGTGCAATTTTGAAATATGAAGGGTTTGCACAGTTTCTAATTATGGAAAGGGTTGAATTTTGGAATACGGCAGGGACACACAATTTCAAAATTTGTAGGTACAATTTTGGAATGTGGCGGGAGTTTGCAGTTTTGGAACGTGGAGTAACACACAGTTTTGGAATGTAGTGAAGATGTGACTTGCAGACTGTGGCAAGGATGTGCACTATTGGGGTTCCACCATGTCAGTTCGACATCCATCACATCGACCTACACCACAGTGACAACAAAATGTAGGTGGCGACCATGTCGCCCTGCAATCATGCCACACCACTGCCATCACGGTAATGCACTGGGGCACATCCTGCTGTTGGCAGGAGGCCGCCTCAAGACCACTCCACCATGGGGGCTTCACCCACTGCACCCATGAAAAAATAATATAATCACTTCCAGGTCGAAGGTGTAGGAGGGGAAACAGCGCAGCACCCCTGTGGCAGCAAGATGGCGGGTGCTGCAAAATCCCAATCAATGGAATAACTGTCGATCAGGTTTCAGCACCCATATTGCTATCGATGTAAGGGTTTTGAAGTGCTGTCAGCACACCCACTTTTGAAATGTGGTGGAGCAATCCAATTTTGAAATGTGAGGGAAACAACATTTTGGACTGTGACTGGGATGAACACTTTTGGAATGAGAGATGCACAGTTTTGGAATATGGTGGCAGCCACTAATTTTAGCATGTGCTGGTGCTGGGGAAACACAATTTAGGAATTCTGAGGAGAACATGCAATTCTGGAATTTGGGGCTTGTGCAGTTTTAAAATGTGGGGAAACAGACAATTTCTAACTGGTCGGGAACTTTAAAATAAGATAGGGAAGTGCAATTTCAGAAATTAGGGACAGGACACATCATTTTAGAATGAGGCAGGGGATGCACAATTTTGGAACTGAACAGATGTATACTTTTGAAATATGGCAAGTGTGCACAGCTTTGCATTGTCACAGGAACGTGGAATGTGCCCAAGATATGGAATTTTAGAATGTGGCTCGGATGTGCAATTAAGGAACATAGTGAGAATGTGTTTCAGAAAGTTTATTTTATTTTGTTTATTTGATTCTTTAGTAACCAGGTAAGGCCCATTAGGCACAGCTGCCTGTTTTCAGGGGAGACCTGGGAGCACTGGGGAGGTTAAGTGACTTGCTCAGAGTCACACAGTATGCAAGTGGAGGTTGTGGGAATCAAACCCAGGTCTGTCTGCTGGATGTACCAAGCTCATTCAAGCTTGTTACTTTAACCTACAGGCTATACTGTCAGACCCCTGGTGAAAGTGTATTCCTAAATTGTGTGTCCCCAACACATTCCAAAATTCTGCATCCTCACTGCCTTCCTAGATAATGTGTCCTTCTCAAATTCTGAAAATGAGAGCCCACATTAAATTCCAAAATTGCCCATGCCAGCTACATTCAGAAATTGTGGGTCCCTGCCACAAACCAAAATTGAGTGTCCCCTACATTTAAATAAAAATGTCCCTTCCACCTTCTGAGATTTCATATCCTCGCCACATTTCAAAAGTGTATGGCCCTTCCAAATTTTAACATTGTGTCCCCCACCACGTTATAAAATTGTGTGTCCCCACCACACTCCAAAATTCCATGACCCCAAAAAATCCGAAACTGCACATCACAGCTGCATTACAAAACTGCGTATTCCCTACTACATTCTGAAACTGTGCATCCTTACCTGCCAGGACTCAAAATTCTGTACATGTCAGATTCTGAAATTATGTCCGTTACATTCCGAAACTGCACCTTTGGCACATTCTGACATCTCATCCCTGCAGTATTGTGAAATTATGCATAACCTTGGCATTTCACATCCACGTCGCAAGTTGTATTCCAAAGCAACATACCCTGCCTTATTCCGAACTACCATGTATCTGCACATTCTGGTAATACATACGCTGCACTCAACCCTGTGTCAGTTCTTTTTTAAATGTTAACTGCAACTATAGATTTATTAAACTAGGGAAAAAGAAGTTATATAATGTTGCTTGCACTGTGGACTAGGCCGTGAATTCTGGAGCTGATATTATCAGTATCTCATCAATGAAACCACCTTTTTTGAACAGATAGTAAAATCAAGGTTATGAAAAGGCTTACACTTATAAAAGAAGACACCTTGGAGAGCTCAGATTTGGTGTGATATGTATTGAGGTTTTGCTGATACTAGTTCTGAATTTATTGATGTTGGAAATTTAAAGCAAAGCCCTACTTAAGGAAAGCTCAGAGAGATTAAGCTCAGAGAATCAAGATTGCATAGTGAGCACGTGGCAGTGGTGGGATTCAGACCAGAGTCCCCTGATTCAAAGTGCTCTAACCATTAAATACCCTACCTGAGTAACTGTTTTTTTTTTAAAACTGTACTCTACAAGAGAGGAGATGAATGTCACTCAATATTCAGCAGTTAACTTCCATTACTATGACTTGAACCTAGCTAGGACTGGTAACTCCCTCTATGGTCAGGATGACAAGGGAGCAGTTACCCAGCTTCCCCTCAGGAACCCTGCCAAATCCCTTAATACTGCAGGATGATCAAAGGCCAAATGGATGTCTAGAGCTGCAGTATAGGAAGAATAAGCAAGAATGGAACCCGCAGAATGGACTGATGTCTCCAGAACTTCAAGCAATGCGTTAGACTCATTGCCAAAAAAAGTGAGTTTACTTCACTGTTGCGTTGAAAGTGGAGGGAAGAGACAAAATCCCTTTTCCAAATGAGACAACAAAATCACCTCCCTCACCACACTTTCTGAGCTAGCACTGAAAGTCTTGTGACATCAAATCTAAAAGCCCCTAGTGCAGTTGGCAAGATTCAGCCTATAAAAGAGGAAGCAATAACATGTTTTGAAACTGAGCACGGATATTTATACCTACAAGAGGCAAAGGAAATCTTTTAAACCTTTGCCCTGTCCCTGTTCAGCAACACAATTAATGCAGAAAGGAAGGGGAAGCCACACTGTAGCATTTCCTGGGGCTCACCAGCTTTTGTGGTGTTTTCCAGTGCTGCCAAACGAGACCTGTTTGTGCTCTTCAGTATGTGGCGTGCCGTTCCGGTGTGTGTGGGTGTGTGGAAGTACATTACATCAAATACTGGCCACCCTCAGGGAAACTCCTGCTACTGTTACAGGAATGCCAGACCTTTCTGCAGTGCACTCTGATAACAGAGTGCAGATTACTTTACACCCACATAGATTTAAACAAAATTGTTTTGAATGCCTCACTGGAAAAACAGCTTTTACAATTGAAAAACAAGGAGCTAATGTTGGTGATTTATTACAGTCTCATGAACATTGCTGGAATTACACTTCATCAGATTTGGGAGCTAGGGGGGCCCCATAAGGGAGCTTATCTTTAAACTGAGCCCCCCCTTTCCCATTATAAGTCAATGGCAATGATGTGTGAGCTACTGGGGTTCATTTCAGAGCTAGGGAGGCCAAGCCCTGGCAAGCCCCCCTGTAATTTCAACAATGCTCATGAATTTGTTTTTGTTTGTTTTTTCATAATGCATTTTACTTATATTTCAGTCTTGTATTTCTCTCCTTCGAGGTCTGCCCAATGGCACCCCCTCAGCCCCTTCACCGACTCTCTCATGGACTTACTGGTAGTTCACCACTGACACAGAACCCCTTTGGGTGGGTGGCCAGCTATGTCACTCATATGAGAGCCTGCAGTGGATGCTGGCTAGAAGTAGCCCAGCATCTTTTTCCTCCAGGTTTTCTCTCCAGGCCGGAGCATTAGGACATGTGTGCCGGTATGTCATGCTCCAGCCCACCCCTTGCATCCAGTATGTACTCCCACTGCGCTGTCACCTGCCTCCACCAGGTGAACATGTACTCACTGGAGGAAAAGAGGGATGGGGGGGCATGATTGAAACCTTTAAGTACATGAAAGGAATAAGCAAGACAGGTACAGAGGGACTGTTCAAAGTAAGGGAGGGGAGGGACATCAGGGGCCATGATATGAGACTGGAGGGAGAAAGGTTCAGGAGGGAGATGAGCAGACACTTTTTTACAGAGAGGGTGGTGGCTGAGTGCAATGCATTACCTGCAGAAGTGGTATCCAGTAGAACAGTGGACTGCTTCAAAAGGGGATGAGGCAGGACAAGGAGAAGGGTCAATGAAGGGGAAGGGTGGATGGGAGGGGCAGCTGCAGAATAAGGGGTGCTAGCTGCACATTCAAGCAGACTTATAGACCTCTAGGCCTTTATCTGCTGGCAAATTTTGTATGTTCGCATGTTCGTAGGTAGCACTCCCTGCAGCAGGAACTGTTGTTCCCCCTCCCCAATGAAGGAGACCTACCATTGGGTGTTCGATTCTCCCTCACCCTGCCGGCCAACCAAGTGACCCTCTAACAATTTCTAACCATTTTAAATGCTGTGAATATTTTTAAAAGAAAGTTGCCCGCTGTAATTCACTCCCCCCAAAAAAGAAAAAAAAAATTCCTGATAGAAATTATTGCTTATTTGATCAGATTACCCAGTTTAACTAGGAGAATTCTTCAATATGTATCTACAGTGTCTAGCCCCTTGGTGTAGCAGTAGGGCTGCCACCAGTGATGTTGGTGGACCACATTTGCATATGCACTCGGATCGTCAGAGGACCACCTAGAGGAGGAAGATCGAGTGTCCCAGATGATGCTCCTTTCCTCTGGTGAGGAAGGGTACTGAGTCCCATTGCCACACCACCCCTGGCTGACTAGAGATGAGGTCCTGTTGTGACCATGAGATGAGGAGGGGAGGACACCACTGATGTCAATGTGTATGAGTTAACATGCATGTCTGATAATGTCCTGGTGGTGCTGTTCTCAGAGATGGGAGCAATAAAAGGTGGTTAATTCCTGCTCAGGCAGAATGAAGGATGCCAATCCCTTTTCAGGTCTGCACCTGATGACTCAAGCACAGTCTCCCCAACAGCTGTAGGATGTAGCATCTGGATGGGCATGGGGAACTTTAGTACTGGCTCCACCGTGGCGGGCAAGCCACAGTCACCAGACGAGGAGTAGGTGGTAATTTCTGGGAGAAGATGGATGACAGGTGTGAGTCAAGCAGATCCAGATGAGGATGTTTTCTCAATGGTTGCTGAAGAGAGTTCAGAGTCAAAAGACAGTTAAAAAAAAGAAAGAAACAGCAGTATTTTGCAATACCCTATAGTTTGGGCTAGTGGGAGTGTTTAATGTTAAAGGCCAATTTTTGTAGGGAAATAACTTTGGGCAGGTTCAACAGATCTGCATGAAGTTTTGCATGTATCATCGGCTTGGATAGGTTTATTAATATGCCAAATTTGGTATGAATATCTTGTGCTGTTTCTGAGATACAGAGTGTTGAAAAAACAGAGGTGTTTGTGTTTTTTGCTGGTTTTTTTGTCCACGTGTACCTCAGAAATGGCAGTAGCTACTGGACTGAAAATTTCAGGGTAGAAGACCTTGGCCTTACAGATGTGCCTTTTGCAGGTTTGGTGAAAAAATATTAATCTGTTCCAAAATTATGAAATGTTCTTTTTCCCATTATGTTCTATGGGAAAAAAATAGATGTCCCCAGAGGCATAGGATTTTATGCCGAAGTTTACTAATCAACATAGGATCCTATGTCGGAGCAGCTGTCTAGCATAGGATTTTATGCCGAAGCATACTGTTAGAGCAGGTTGCTACTGAAATCGGGGGGTTTACAGATCCAAGAGTCATCTGTTTGTAATAAATCATTTACCTGAACTCTATGTCCTGATCCCGTTTTTATGCAATGCCCTGTGTTGGGGACTTGGTGTGAAGAAAGGTTTGTTCAGCTTGCAGTAAGTGGAGAGAAAAATGGACCGTTGAGAAGTGCCATGAAGCCCAAGTCTCACTGATGTCAGTTGCTGTATTTGGACTCGGGCTTCACACACTGGTCAGTGGTGGCTGCATTGTTTTTGAACAGAACATGTGGTGTGCACATCACTGACTGAGTCTGTGGAACTGCCATTTGCCAGTTTCAACCCTGAATGACAGTCTTGACAGGAACCTGTCTCCTGAACAGCTGATCCATGTCTGATTGCTGCCGCCTGTATAAATTGGGGTTCCAGACTCAGGAGAAGACCACAAGAAGTCCCTATTACATTACGGTAATTTATGGCAAAACATAAAAAGGCTATAACACCCCCACCCCATAATCATTGTGCAGATTTGAGAAGGAATTGTGCCCTTTATGTCTCCATGCAGTTGCCCACTCCCAGTATCTCCAAACTGCCCACCACTGTGTGGCACTGGGGAACCCACTCCCACTGTTCCCAAACAGTCCAGCACGGTGGGATACTGGGGAGCCCAGTGTCCCAAAATGATTTTCATTTTATCATCCCCCCAAGCAGTCTAGGACACTGGGGAGCCCACTCCCAGTGTACCCTAATTATTTTAAAATAGTATTCCCCCCAGACACTGGGGAGACCACTCCCAGTGTCCCCTAATTATTTTAAAATTGTATACCCCTCCTGACACTGGAGAGCCCACTACCAGTGCCCCCAAATGTAGATGTTCTCTGCAAAAAAGAAAACAGTCCTGCGACATCTTTACTTTTTTCAAACCTGCAACAAAGAAAAACATCCCTCGTCATCGCTGCTGACCCCCTCCCCCAACCTGACCCTCCCACTGAGCACCTAACTCCCCGCACCCTTCCCCATCACCAATACTTAGCAACCAAGGTCAGCGGCTGTCATCTTCTGTAGACTGGGACACATCTGCACTCTTCAAAGCTGAACTGTGAACTGAAGAATCAAGGTAAGCACTGTATAATGGCTGTCAATGGTGTTTTGAACTTATGTTGATATCTCAGGCATTTTTTGATATTTTTTGCACCAAATTTTCAACATTGGGTTTTTGGGACCCCACCTCATGAACACTGGCACTATCATTTCGTTACTCAGTCCTGAAAGGTGATTTTGCACTTGCTGCTCAGAATCACCTTTCAGGACCCAGTAACAAAACAACAGTGCCAGTATGTATGAGGTGGCATCCCAAAAAGCCAACGCTGAAAGTTTGGTGCAAAAATACCAAAAAACACCCGAGTTACGTGCGGTCATTGAAATTTTCTTATGCACGTGTGTAACTGCAAATTTATATTTTCACTCCAAATTTTCAACATTGCCATTTCTTCACACCACCTTATGAACAGTATAGCTGTCATTTCTCACATCCTACTTGAAATGTGTTTTTGCACCTGTGGCGTAGAATGGCGCAGTCACTGAGCAAAATCACCTTTTGGGATTCAGTAATGAAATGTCACTGCCAGTGTTTATGAGGTACAGTGTCAAAAAGCCCATGTTGAAAATTTGGAGCAAAAGTACCACAAAATGCTCGAATTACATATTCTTGTTGAAATATTCATACGCACGTGTGTAACTTTGACAATTTTATATATTTTCCCTCCAAAATTTCAACCTATTCATTTTTTACACCACCTGATGAACACTACAGCTGTCATTTCTCACATCCTGCACAAGATGTGTTTCTGAGACTGTGGCACAGAATGGTGCTGTTCCTGCACAAACTCACCTTTTGCACCAGGTAATGAAATGACAGTGCCAGTGTTCATGAGGTGTCATCCAAAAAAGCCCATGTTGAAGATCTGGAACAAAAATTGCAAAAAACACCCATAACATGGGGATACTATTATACTATCTGAAAAAGTAATGAAATTCATTGCAAAAAACTTCATTTATGCATCAGTTAGGGTTCTTACTAGAGCAACACAGGCAGGGAAATTGGATATTAGGGTTTCCAACCATAACACCCACCCTCACCAACCCTACTATCACAACATCACCCCTCATCCACACACTGACAAGCTGCCGGGTATGTTTTAGTTATGGGCCCCACCAAACTCTACCATCTACATCACACCACCATTACTCCTCCACACACAACAGCACTGGGTATTTTAGGTCATGGGCCCTATTGCTCATCCCATTCCATCTGTATGGAACCTGACATGGTACAGTATAGGGGACTGGGGTGAGTGTTAGGGCCCATGACCCTAAGGCACACCCTAACACTTGTTGGTGTGTGGACGGTGGGGGTGGTGTTGTGATGGTAGGGCTGGGGTGGAGGGGGCCCATGACTTAAGGGCACACCCCAACACTTGTGGTGTGGAGGGTGGAGGTGGTGTTATGATGGTAAGTTTGGGTGGAGGGTGGGGTAGGGTTGGTGGAGGGTGGGGTGTTAGGGTTGGAAACCTTAACACCCAATTTCCCTGCCTGTGTTGCTCTAGTAAGAACCCTAACTGATGCATAAATGAAGTTTTTTTGCAATTAATTTTGTGATATATCACTGATAAATACTCTATTCAAATAATTTGCATATCAGTGATATATTGCAAACTATCACAGTCTATCACAAAATACTGCTACTTACTGCTGACTGCTACTGTAATTGACAGGGGTATCTTTGAACCAAAAAGGTGAAGGGCAGATAGCAGGGAAAACTGAAGCCCTCTTTTTATCAATGTGCAAAGTGCAAAATGGGGAGGGAGGTTCACTAAAGGCTTATCTCACTAATCAGGCAGTGTACAGACAGACCACTTATCTTTGATTAGAGGTTGTGGTGTCTGTTGCCTCACAACCTATTAGCTGTGCCCAAATATGGCTTGCCTCTCTCCTGGACCCCACTCCTGATTTACCATATCATGCATGCACTTCTGTAGTTTCTTCAATGCCTTCCTCTGGTACATGTGAATCCCTGCACTGGGTATACACTGAGTTGCAAACCCTTTTTTGCTTCTCATATATGGTGACAGGTAGATTGCTAGAAGTGTAGCCATGAACAAAATGTTATGGCTAGAGCCCAAGGACATTTAAGTAGTCCACTTCCACAGACATTTTGTGGAATTTTATATAGTTTGTGGAAATACGGAATTTCTTTGAAGAAAATTGCACAGTTCTACAGAGTATGCTAAACTGATTATTCAATATATAAAAAATAATCAATAGCACTGTGGAGCTAGCACTAGGAAGTGGTGCTACCCTACTGAAACTTGTAATAGTAAAAACACCCAAGTAGAGCATACATGGTACAGTATAGGGACTGGGGCGAGTGTGGGGCCCATGACCACAGGCACACTACTTGCTTGTTCGGATGAACACATCCTTTCTCTTTTGAGAAAGGATGTGTTTGGCATCTGAAACATGTCAAGTTGGTGGCATTTGCTAATAAAATTTATTTTTAATAGACCTGTGCCCTTGCATCAATGAGGTGTGTGTGCTCTACTTTGATATAACAAATAATGCAGAGAAACAATTAAGAGCTTACATTAACTTTAGAAAAAGTTCCACAGTGTACATTGATGTCTATTCAATTTAATATGTAAGAAAAAATTGTGAAAAATACAGTTTACATTAATTTTCAGTTCAAAAGCTTTATTGTTCAACTCAGTGCATAATTACAAGCATGCATAAATACAAATAACTTTACAAAATATAAAAGACAGGACTATTGCATAAATTTCCCTGAGTCAGTATACATAGGATTACCAAAAAGCATACCAATAAGTTAAATAATACATTCTGTACTAAAAACCATGTTCAGCAGTAATGATTTAAACTATAACCAATTTAAAGGGCTTGGACAATGAAATAAAATTATTATTTTAGATTATATCCATGCATGCCTAGAGAAGGGGGATGATCTAAGAGAAATTACACATTGATCTGTATCCAAAAGTACATTTATAAATCCTTACTATATTTTCCATTGGAGGAGTAGGTTTCATTAATTCAACCTGTTACACACTAATGTGATTTGATTAAATGTAAACAGGATGCTCAAAAGACTGGGACTACCTCTGAACATAATTTAGCCTGTAATCTCAAATATCCAGTATAGGATAATGGAAGTCCAAAAACCATTCCTGACTTATAAAAAGTTAGTCTTCCAGTGGTTCCAAACCTTAATGACAACTAAGTAGTGAGAAATAATGTAAGTCTATAAAAGTGATCAAAAGTTTATCTGCAGGATTAATCAAATTTTCAAATCTTAAGTATCTGAAAATTACCATTTATGCTGTATATTAACTTTTGTTTCATAATTTAGCATTTTAGCAAAAATCCATCTTACACATTTCATGACATTCTGCATCGCAGTGTTTGAAAAAGGATTCCTGAAACCTCATAAGAGATCTTCATTAGAAGTCGATGTCTGTGTTAAACATGGAGATAAACATTCATTCCTTATTCTCGAGAATTTCTGACAGTCCAAAACAACATGAGACAGCATTTCAAATTCTCCGTTTCCACAGTCCATGTTACGTCACGCATAACCTCTATACATTTACATTAATTGTATCTGAACTTCAAAATTTTGATGGAAAATATTTCAAGTATAAATTTAAGGAATATTATCCTATCAATACAATCTGAGACAAAAGCTAGATAAGGTTCCAGCATATGGGTTAACTTATTGTTCGAATACCATGTATAAGTTTTAAGCTTCCTTTATCCGCTCCATATCTGCATTTTCTAAAATGATTTTATGTCTCCAAGAAACTAATGTCATGTGATTTTCTGATATGTTGATTTTTTTCAAGGAATCAGTCCAAAAGTTGGATATTTAGTGCATCTAGGGTTTCCTTTATTTCTTTCAACCACAGTGAATAATTATTATTTGAATTCCAAAAAGTCTTCTTCTCTAAAGACCTTTTTGTCAACCTATTTTGCTCCATATTCATGCATTTCATCCTGTAGGTGACCTTTCTACACCTAAATAAAATCTCCAGTGTGGAGCTTCCCAGTTCTGCTATAACTACTTCTGCTGGAGTAGGCCTAGACACTTCCAATATAACCTTGTAAAACTGCATAAATGGCTGTTCAAATAAAGATTTTCCCCATTCCAAATTTCTACCACAGATAAGAACACACTGTTCATTTTCATCTCTGCTGCATGGACAGCGGACATGTGCCCCTCATATCTAGTGTTAAATCTTTTTTTAACTTGTTTATTATGCTTCGATATTTCGGTACTTTTGCATAATCTTTGCTCATTAAAACACATACAAAGACAAGATAAAGCAACCAGGGCTTGCAGACACCACACGGGCATCAGAAACACTACAGCTACATGTATTCATCTGTAGTTAGCATTCATAGCACCAAAGATGTACTGCCTCTCCTGAGAGGTGTGCTCAGTATGGTCCTTAATAGGCTCCTGGGGCCAGCACCCCCCCCCCACCCCAACTGCCATACGTTCAGCTCAAGCATGCCCTGTCAGATTATTTTGGTAGAGAGAGTTACACAGGAAAAAGGCCAGCCTCCAAGGCCTTCACCAGGGGGCCCTACATCCAGTCATATATCTGCTGTTTACCTTGAATTGTGTATTGTAATTTCTCTATTCTCATGCATTCCAGCAGAAGATAGCACCATTTGGCTACTGGTGGTGCCTTTTCTGTCAACCACTATTGCGCTAGAACGTTCTTGGCTATTACCAGTCCCAGAAGCTGCAATGTGTTGGAATAGTTGGGTGCAGATTGCATGGTGGAGAGCACCCGAGGAGAATAACATCAGATTGGGCTGTCCGAGGACCCTCAAAGTTTTAGCCAGTATGTCAACCACCTCCCTCCAGAACTGTGATATTTTGGGCATGCCCAGACTAAATGGTAGAAGGAGCCCTCCCCCACTTTATAATTGGGGCACCTGTCAGAGCATGTAGGATCAATTTTGTGAGCCAGTACTGGAGGAACGTATACTCTGTGAAAGTAATTTTACTGAACCTGCCTCAGGCGGTTGCTGTTACTGCAGGTAAGTACTGACTTGATGGCTGTTTTCCAGTCTGGCTCAGAAATTGAGTCTATCCCCATGTCTCTTGCCCAGTGACCCCTGCTTGTGGTTGTCACCTCCCCTTCACCACTTTTCACTAACACATTGCATGCTTGTTGCAGTGGCTTACTCTTGTCACCTTGGTTTACAAACAATTCCTCCAGTGATGAGCTTCGTGGTGAGATTTGGCAAGAGCCCATGAGGATACCAGTCCTAGATCTCAACTGTAAATAGGCAAAATAAACATGTAGTGTAAATCCATACACTCTTAATAGAGATTGAAAAGATTTTAGAGTGGCACCTTCATATAATGTAGATGAGAGATTGTCTTTAGCCCCTTTGCTTCCCATTTTACCAGTGTGGTACCAGTCTGCCACGGTAGGCTACTCCCTTCTCCCCATATTCCTCTTCTAATGGCTGCATGTGGGGATAGGCATTTACCATGAATGCTTACCTTATGGGCACTCATCCAGACTCTAGACACAGCCCTGGTGAGTAGGTTTGCAAGCTTCTTTATGACGCTTGAGGCCAAGGCTAGAGCCAGGGTCTGCAGCAAGATTGGCCCCTTTAGTGTTCCTAAGCTGGACTGGTTGGGCCCCTACTTATTGGGTCTTTAAGGAATACAAGCTGAGCAGCCATGTAATAATGCATCAGATATTGGAGGCCTAGACCCTTCTCCATCTGAGGTCTCTACAGTCCCTCCTATCTTATCCGCACTTATCCACCTCTCCACAAGAAGAATGTAATGTATCCACTAACTGACGAGATGGGAACCCAGCAGGGGAGCACTTGGAACACATATAAGAATTTAGGCAAGTCATTCATCTTAATGTTGTTCACTCTACCTATAAGTGTCAGTGGTAGGTTTCTCCATCTCTGTCAGTCAGGGGATTGCAGTATGGGTTTATAGTTTAGGGTCAAGAGCTGTGAAAGCCTCCTAGGTACAATGACTCTAAGATACTTCAGGTGGGAAGTTGCATTCAGCTGGAAGCTTGCTACTGGCAGTGGTGGTCCAACCCTCTCCTCCCAGGAGAGCCATTCACATTTGATCCAGTTTATTTTATGACCTGACATGGGTCATACACCCTAAACAAGTTGGACAGTTCCAGGAGGGCTCTGGCTGGGCTGTTGAAATACAAGAGCATATCATCTATGAAGAGCAAGATGACATGGCAGACCCCGCCCTGAGCCCCACTATTCCCTTATTGGACCTAATAGGCAGGGGTTCAGTAGTCATAACATGGAGGAGGGAGGAGAGCGGACACCCTGTCTGGTTCCCTGTGTGAGGTAGGAGGAGTCTGTGAGCAGTCCTTTTGCCAAAATGTGTGTGTGCCTTAGGGGATTTGTATTGTGCTGTGGTCCATAATCTCAGGCACGGACCAATTCCAAACTTTTGGATAGTGGCAAACATGAAGGGCCATTGGAACCTATTGAATGCCTTCTCCACTTCAAGGGCTAACTGTGACATAGGTGCCACATATGGGGAAATTTCTCTTTCTGTTTCTATTTTGGAAGTGTGTTGCAACAGCATCATTCTAATCTTACCTTTCTTCTTTTGCTTTTGCTACCATATGTACAGGTAGGCCACCTGTATATGGCTCTCCTTCTATCCACTGTATTTCCTTTTCTGTATGTGAGCCCTGTGTTGCCCGACTCTAGCCTGTGTCTACTGGTGTCCTTTAGAGACAGCTTAGAGTGGTTGCAGTTGTTTTGCCATAAACCCTTAGTATTACCTAGTTTGGACAAGGCATAAATTAAAAGTCCTGGTGTAATTTACTTTTCACTTCAGTGAAAGGTTTGGGAGGTCAAGAGTGTCGGTACAAAACATTCCTTTTTTATTAGCTAATAGGACTAGGAGTAGGTGCTGCCACGAGAGGGTTGCAGAAAGAAATCTGCTGTAGTCCTTTTTGTCTACTTTGAAGCCCCCCCCCGCCGTTTTTCAAAAGGAGCCTTGCTGCTCGAATGCTCGCAGCGAGCGCCTATCCGCTCGAATATTGGCTAGCAAAACAGCTCCCAGCGGAGGATGTGGTTTGTTTCTGCAGTGTGGAACGCTGTTTCATTGTGAACCTTCGCATCTTGCAAACCTCCTCACATGCAAATATTTGTTACTTTTAGATGCAAATACGAGGTGAGGAGTTTGCACAGAAAGGTATGGTGAGCTGTTACTTCAGTTAAGCTGAGAAGGTAAAATGACTGCACGCTACTGCAGCTGTACACTTCCGCGGCTGCAATGCTAAAACATGTAAGAGTCTTTAAACTATTTTGCCTTTAATTATCTTTTATTTTGCAGCCTGTATTCAAGTGTTTTTCTGTTACCTGCATGACAAACAGGGCTTTGTCAGGTAGCATTCTAGGTCTTGAGGTAGTCTGTTGTCTGGCTGTAATGCCTTGCTCTATAGAGCAGGCCGGACCAGTTTCTTTTACTCTTATAGACCAGGTATTAGAGGGGGCGGAGCCTACAAGGGGACTTACTTTTATTTTCCGATATAAACAATATTATTTGGGTCTTCTGATGCCATATGGATAGGAATAGTGGCAAAAGGGGAATTAGGAACATTCTTTGTAATAAACTGATGTATAACATATTTATTTCTTTTGAAGTGGAAAAAGGGGTGGAGCTACCCTCATCACATGTTTAGACAAGGTATAAAAGGAGACCTGCTTCATTGTTTAGGAGGTTGCTGTAGGGACTAGTCATATGCTGTCCTACCAGTAGTAACACTAGCTGTTTTCTAGTGTCATTGAACATTTGTTACACTTTTATGAATGCCTTTATATTCTCTCCTGTTTGATTTATTTGCCGCACAGTACACATTTTAATTTTCCTTTGTGCCTGCAAAGGAATAAAATACCATGCTACATCTGAAACCTGCTGTTGTTGGTGTCCTTCTTATATCCCACATCCACACCCCAACAGACCAGGCTGAATGCCACCCCCGCAGACCAGGCCCACGTTACACTGAACAACCTCCTGATGTTATTCATTGCATACCTGCCTTTATAACATGGGGAAGGGATTTCTGCCGTTCTGATTGGTCATTAACCATGTGTTAGAAGTGTCTAACGCATGGTTAAAACTAGTCCTGAATACCTGGATGCAGCAAATCAGAGACATCTCTCAGCCTTCTCAGAATTCTAAAAAGTAACAGCCGCTAGTTTTCTTCTGTCAGTTAGCTAGACTGCAGTTCAATTTAGTCACAACAAATCCCCGTTACCCTGTATGTCAAATCCCACATCATAAATCTGAAAATCTAAACATCCACAGTTTAACTTGTTAAATATTACTGTTGAATAGAAATACAACAAGGGTCCCGTACTCCCAGTCTTTCTCCCTCTCTTTGTTTCTGAGACTTGGGCTTGCACAGCACATCAGCAGTTATTGGAATCTCAGTTACATTCTCACTGTGCCACTGCATTAGTGCCGCACCATGATGAGATGCTACAACTCAGCAGATCGTGATTTTTTTTTAAACACTTATCACTACCTGTGACTGTTGCCATCAGACCTGTACCACCATGGCTTTCCTCTGCCCACCTGTCCGCATGCACCTTATCTCACTCACTCGCTCCTCATGGCTCAGCTTTCCTTTAGATAAGCGTTCTGAATGAAATTCATGCTTGCCCTCAAAATGTTTGGTTCACTTTATTATCAATGTGTGTGTGGTGTGTGTGTGTGTGTGTGTGTGTGTAGAGGGGTGAGGAAGCCATGGCAACCACATAAAGCTTAGCTGCGGTGGCCATAATTGGACAAAAATCATTATTTGAAAAAAAACTGTGAGTACTAAAAGAGGCAGAGGAACTATTTGACATCCAAATACTGGGGAAAAATTTACTTTTTTACTATTAAAACTTACATATTTTAATTTCACACTCCTTGTAGAACATGTAGTCCCATTTTATAAGCGCAATAAGTCACTCTTGGTATCATAGGTACAGTACGAGCAAAGCAGGACAGTGCCCATAACAGCTCAACAATCTCAGGAAGAGTATCCCAGAATATTGTTCCTAATGCAATATTCATCCAGTCTCTTCTTAAACACCTCCATACTTGCTACTATGTGAGTATGTGAGTTAAACAGTTCTAATGCATGGCTAGGGAGCCGAAGGCATGAGGCCGCATGCCCCCTAGCAGTATCCCATCATAAGGGTGACTCAGTTTTGATTGCCCATGATGTGAGCTACTCTGAAAGGGTAGCAAAGTGCAGTGATAGCGAGGATGCAGGACAAGAAGAGCGAGTGTACAGGAGAGTGAACAGAAGAGGAAGATCAAGGGAACAGGTATGTGGGAGATAGTGTGCCAGGGCACTGCCAAGCTGGCCGTGTGGTCTGGTGGTGCAGGTGGATGGCTGCAGTGTGGGATGTCCAGGGTTCAGGGCTGGGTGGGGATAGTATTCTTTTTGGGTGTTTGTGGTACTTGGATTTTTTTTTACTTTTTGGGCTCTGCCCAATCTCCTGGTTTTGTCATCAATGGAGTCCTCCCCCCAAAAAATAACTCCCTCCCCAGCTGTCTCCAGTACCCGAGTGTCAGACCCCCCTGGAGTTGATTATAATTAGAAAAGGAGATGCAGGAGATGCCCCTGCACAAAAAGTGTAATATATTATTATAGCTCAACTGTGTTGCGGACCCTCACTGATTGTGGGTCCACTGTTGCGCACAGTCATTGCTTCTGTTTTTGGTGCTGCGCACTATCCGATATGTAAGACATGGAACAATTTTCCTTTATGACATGGACCCCCACCCCAGCCATACATTAGAAATGTTTAACTCACAGCCCGTCATGTCTTACTGCTCACTTAACAAACCCCCACTTGGTCTTCATGGCTTATGGAGGGCAGGATTCCCTCCAGCCTCCCTGCCAGAACCTTGGCCGACACCTTGTAATCTGCATTAAGCAGTGAAATAGACCAGTATGATCTACACAGAAAGGGCCCCATGACTGGTTTAGGCAGTGCTGTAATGTTGGCCAGGTACTGCAAGGGGGACAAGGTCCCTTCATTCAGGGCTTCTATCACCATGACTGTCTTGGGGTTTCTCAACTGGTCCCAGAATAGCCTGTAAAGCTCCCCTGATATTCCATCGGAGCCCGGGGCCTTATCCCCCCGGAGGGATCTCACCATCTTTACCACCTCCTCCTCTGTGACATCCCAGTCCAACCTCTCTGCTTCTACCGACATTACGCCAGGGAGAAGGACTGAGTCAAGGAATGCACGGGGGGGGTCTCCACCCTCATTCCTTTGTGTAAAAGGTCTAGTAGAAATTTACAAAGGCCTCTCCTGTATCTTCTTGCTGCACCATTGTATGACCCCCCCCCCATCCTGGAGTTGCAGAATGGTATTTTCTGCCTCTTTTTTTTAAGCTGCCACACTAGCCATCCCAACCTCCCCATCCCATCACCCTTGAAGTATTGCTTTGATTATGAGAGCAGTAGGTTTTGCTGTGCTTGTCTGGTGGTAATCTGGGTAAGCATACCTTTTGCTCTTTTTAGCTTTTGAGATAGCTGTGGGTCTGGATTGGCAAGATGTTTTTGAAGCTAAGCTACCACTCTCTACAAGGTCTTCTCCTTCACCCCATCTTGTTTCTTTTTGTGGGATGCATACAATTTTACTATATTTACTGGTTAGTGGTTATAAACCACCGCCAGCGAGAGCCCAACAGCTCCATAAACCACGGACACACAAAAATGAAAGCAGCATCTTAGAAAGCCACTGGAGAAGCTGTCCTCACATCACACATCCAGTAGCGCTAGTTTTTTCACACAGTTGGTGCAAGGCACAAGCTTCTGAATGGCTCCACAGTACCTCACGAAGCAATTTTTAAACTTAATTAAATCAGAACCAGTAAATATAAAAAATAAAATATGGGTAAGTGTGTTTTAATGGGGATTTTGTGCACACCCTTGGTGTGTGATACCCATATGAACCTCTTGGGGCATCACACACCTCGGGTGTGCATAAAATCACCATAAACCACACTTATCCATACATTATTCTATATAGCCCTCTGGGTGTGCCTTCATGGCTTTCTATCTGCTCTCTTTTTGTGCCCCCACTTCTTTTGATAGTAAGGAAAACCTAGAATACCTTCTTCATTTGCTTTTTAAAGTTTGGATGTGTCAGAAGGCAGTGGTCAAGTGGCCAGCATGTTGCCCCCCTCGGTACTCCCCTGCAGCCCAAGGCTATCAATAATAGAGCATGACCGTACATGAGTATGAGGTCATACTGAGATTATTCTGCCTTCAGCAGTACATGAGTGGATGTGAGCACCAAGTCAGTTCTGGTGTAAACTCTGTGTGAAAGGAAGCAGAAATAATATCCTGTACTACAAGGGTGGAGAGTCTTCCACACATCAGGCAGGCCGCACTCACCCACCATACATCTGAGGGTTTCAGAGCTCTTTGGTGGAGGGCGCATGGGTGGGAATGACCTGTGCAGAACATTGTCCCAGAGTGTTGAAATTCCCTCCGAATATTAATGGGGCTGGGAAGGCTGCCAAGGTGAGGGCCAGCTGGTGAAAGAAATCCGGACAGTCATAAGTGGGCCCATATATTGAGGCAATAGTGTTTGTATCCCCGTCCACCTCAGTTGCCACTATAGTGAATCTGCCCTGTTGGTCAATTACCTGTTTAAGAGTTTTTTACTGGTACCCACTGCCTAAACCAGACTGCCATCCTGCTTGCTTTTGAGGTAAAGCAGGATGTTACCATGATGCTCCCCCAGCTGTCATCATTTTGTCTGCCTCCTCTGGCATCATGTACGCCTCCTGGAGGAGTATCACATCCGCCTTTAGCTTCTTGACTGTCATCCATACTGTTTGTCCTTTGACTACTGTTTTTAAGCCATTGATGTTCCAGGTTAATATGTTTAGTATACTAGCCATAGCCCTATTAGTCATTTCTCTGTTGTTTCGGCTGCATGCCCCAACTCCCATCCGGTGCCCCCAATCACCCTTGTTCAAGCACTTCCACTGATGTCCGAACCCTGTTTTAACTTTTTGAACTCCCCCCAAGAACATTCCATAGGCCTTCTAGGAAATAAAACCATGAACAACTCCCAAGGTCTACCCCCCAAAACCCCACCAACTGGTGCAATGAGATGAACAACTCCCTCCCTCATCCCAAGGCCCCAGGGGTTTACATATTCCTGTCTGCCTTCATGAAGGTTTGACCCCTCCATCCTGTGAAATTAGTGTTCAAATCTCTGCAATGATGACAACATCCTATTATATAGTATAAAGGTTCCCTTAACTCTAGCCAGCACATTTTAAATTCAGCAAGCATTAGCAACTGCATCTGGCAGAATACACAACTATGCAACCGGGGCCCATAGACCTATTAGTGAACTTAGTATTTTGAGTCACAATCTGTCTTTGCCAAAATACTGTTTTAATGCTTAGATCCTGAGCCTTGTCTCTGCTCAGTCATCGCAGCAGTAACAAAAAGGTGCTGCATCATTGAGCAAAGTCAGCTGTCTCAGGATCCCCATCATTGACAGCTGGGTTGGAGATACCTCCTAGGGCATAGTAAGAGCCTGACCCAGTCTTGGAGATACCACTGACAGTGGGTTGTATGCACAGTCTCCACCCTTCCCCCAGCCCCATGGTAGCTGGGGAGGTGAAGTTTGAAAACCATATAGACGCAGGGCAGTGGGGCAGGTCCACGTGGGTTCCCTTTGCAGTCTTGCCCAACAATGAAGCACACTTGTTTAGAAGGGCTGCAGAAAGGAAATTCAGTGAGACTGTTTCAGTTATTAGGGAACTTTTAAGTTAAAACTTGGGTCTTGTACTCTGGCATTGCATCTGAAGTGACATTAGTTTAAAGAGTTTTAGTCCTGCGTTAGGAGGCTATAGCTGGATCCCCAACCAAATTGTCCCTCAAGACTTATTGTGTGTAGGCAAAGTGCATGGCTTTCTATTTCCCCATCAGGTGCTGGGTCCAGTCCTCAGTGGTCCAGATCTACCCTCTGTGGGTCCTCTCTCCTGGTCCAGGTATGCTTGTGCTGCTGGGCTGGTGAGTGTCTGTGGAGGATTTCCCTGTGGCTGAAAGATCAGGCTTGAGCAGTAGAGATAGGAAAATTGCCATTGCTCAATGTGGAGTCTCCACTTCACTTCATTAAACTTTTACCTTTTGTTCTGCAAGCACCTGCTGTAGTCAGGGAATATGCGAACCAATAAATTTGTCAGTTTTATCTGCCCCTTTTACCTTGCTGCCTAGAGCACATGCTGTCTGTTCTGATATCTTAAAAAAATTCATCAGAAAATGATGTTGGTTTTCGGTGGCCTCCGGCATGTATCCAGGTGAGCAGTGAGCTCTCTGAACCTAGAAATGGTTGTCCAGCACTGGTCCCAAAATCTAAGGGAGCCATGTTGTGAAGAATCGATGGGGGTCTTACCCTTCAGGCCCAGCTGGCAGACTGACCATGTGGACATTGTTTCACTGCTTACAATTCTTGTGGTCATCTGCCACTTCCTCCAACTCCTTCACCTTCATATATGATGCACCACACCCCTCCATCTCATCGATGCACTTAGCATGCCCATCCACCGTTTCACCTAGGTCATTGACCCTTCTTTCTATGTGTGAGAAACGGGCTGAAAAGTTTTCATAGTCTGCTATTATGTCTGTATTCATTTCAAATATTAGCAAGGCCAGTCATTTCAGGATCACTGCTGCAAAGGGATTCTCAGTGGTAGCGGGAGGTTGCTGATCCATTGCGGGCCTGCTGTTTGCACTGATGCATCTCAGTGGGTGTTCAGGCCTCTCTTTCTCCGTCCCTTATTTGGTGATTTTAAAAGACAGGTGTGACTGTTTTATTGCTGATTTTGCACTCTGTGCCATCAGGCGAATTGAGATGTTGCAGTGTATGTCTTGGTTGCTTTATGAGAGATAAGATGACCACAGTTTAGGATGGATTGGCCTCAGGGCTGTGCTAAAGTGCAGCACTCTTGCTCCCCAGCAAGGCCACGCCCCCCCCCCAATCTGGTGTTAAATCTTAGCAGAGAATTTGTGATTTATATTAATTTATTATTCACATATGTCTTACGTTTCAACCAGTTGTTATTATTTGAAAAAATAAACCTAAATAACATTATGATTTCTTACACAGAGTATGCAATTTTTGATTTACCACTTCCATTTGGGTTTCCCTTTTTCATAAACAGGTATTTTAGATACAATAATTTTCAGTTTATTTTTAATGCTGTAGTTTTCTACAGAATGCAGTTTCCCACTTAAGCCTATTGGGCTTACAGGTAAAAGAATTAAGTCATCTGCATCCATTAAAGCAGGGAGAGGCACACCTTTAATATAAGGTGAATGGCCATCAGTAGTCAACAGAGCGGAGGGAAGATAATTTATAAACAGATTAAACAATAAAGGAGCAAGTAGACAATTTTGCTTTACACCAATATTTGAAGTAAACTTTTTGGAAGTATTCTCATTTAAGTCATACAGTACATGACTGTTGCCCAATTATCTGAGTGAAGAATAATGCTAATTCTAAGTATAACATGATCTATGTTCATATTGTATAATTTCTTCCATAGGAGTGGTCTTGATACTCCATCAATAAAGGCTATGTATAGTGGTATGTGTTTTTAAGGTAATATTTTCCCATTACATGTAGCAAAACAAAACATTGATCTACAGTGAAATATAATTTTCTAAAACCTGTTTGAAATTGATTAAGAACATTTTTTGTTCAGTCCTCATATTTGTTCTATTGAGGATAATCTTGGTAAAAATATTGCCTAAGCAATCCATAAGGCTTATTGGTCTTTAATTTTCAGGTAGAGCTGGACTACCTTTGTTGAATAGCAGAACTATTATATTCCCTTTCCATTCACTTGGGGGAAAAATCAGCCTGTATCATTTCGTAAGGCAGGATCGCAAGAATGTTGTTCTGCCATTCAGTTTCAATTTTCTATACATATGAGGGAATTTTATCAGGACCTGGAGCATTATTTCTCTTAGTTATGTCTTGTGCTACTTCTAGTGGAGTAATATCAAGAAGTCCTCCATTCAATTGTAGTGCTTCAATAATAGTGTTACAGTTATATTGGTCAGTATTACTACAAATAATTTTTTGGTAGTAATTAAACCATAATGATGGGGCAATATGCACTGAAATGTTTGTGATTTAATTTCTTGTACCCTTGGTCACTAATAGCCAAAAATGTTTAGTGCCTTTATCACATACAGCTTGAAACATTTCTCTGTACTGCTCATTACAAAATGCAATTTTCAGATCATGAAGAAAAGATTGATACTGTTTCCTGTTTTTGTTCAAATATGAGTAATTTGCTCTAGAGGGGTTTTGCTTGACAAACTTAATAACTTTCTATAAACTTTTTTGTTAAATTTTACAGTCCTTATTGAATCATGTCAGCTGTTTTCAACCGTACTTGAATGATATAAAAGTGGCAGAATACTATCATATATGTAACCCTCACACCACTTTTGGCTAGTTGGCACCCCCCATAAAACAGGACTAGTACCCACATATGGCATGCCATTTACTTTTAGCAGAAATTCTAAGATTGGTATCACCCCTAGAGTCAGCACGTATACCAGGCTCATTATCTAGAGGAAGGGGGGTTGGGGAACAAGAATCAGAAAAATGAACCTTTGTAAACTACAATCAAGTCCAGTGTAGAGGATGTTAGGTGTATGCTAGACCTAACTGCTGAGGGGGCCCCATTAATTCCACACAGAAGCAATGATTAGATTGCCCAAAGCAGCAGCTGGATTGTGCAGTATGGCTTTATTCACAGTTGTTACTAAAGTACCAGTGGACCCCCAAGGGTCGGTCACGGCAAACAGGTACATTTTCTTCCACAATTCTTTGCAAGGCAGTACAGTTCTCCACAGAAACTTTTCCTTTCTCTTCCCCATGGTGTATACACATGGCTTGTTGGCCACACACCCGAACACCTTTCAATTTCCCAAGAGTGTATTTATGTTATTTGTTTGCCGCACACTCGGAACATCTCCTTTCCAGTTCCCAATAGGTGTATACTTGTGACCTTTCTCACACACCTCATCCTGCAGCAATGGCCTTTGCACGAGGTAAACTGGTGCCCATCAATAAATCATTTAGCCCCGTCTTGTAAGCTTCCAGATGATGTTCCTTCCACCCTTTGCCCCAACCAACAGTCTCTGCTATTCCTTCAGGGTTACACCACAGAAGCCTTCATTCCCCACTGAAATGCTAAAGACTCCTAACTTTACTTCACTTCTCTCACTTGAGTGAACAAGGGGTACTAATAGGTGTGATCTAGCCTTATCTTTGGGCACACACACCCAAGGACAAACCTGTACATAGAGAACTTGTTTCTCACTACTTTACTTTGAACTTCACTCACTTGGGTGAACAAGGGGCACTGGCAGGTGTGATCTAGCCTTACCTTCAGGCACACACAATCAGACAAACCCCTAACCAGAAAACCTGTCTCCCATTTTGTATTCACAGTTAAGTTGCTCCTTCCTTTAGGCATGGAAAACAACTCCAAAAGCAGTTTTCCACAGATTTTCTTGCCCCTTCCCTTAGGCATGGGAACAACCAGAAAACATCCTTTCCATTGGTAGCTTGTCAGAACAGTCTCTCACAAAGTCCTCCTCAAAGGCAGCTGTAACATACACAAGGACCTTCAGGGGATTGCCCCTTCAATCCACTGAACTAGCAGTCCCTTTCACTTCTCCTGGAGTGAGCATTAAGGAAATCCTGCTGAAGAAAGGTCTCCACCACTTCACTGGGAGCTGGTGATTGTAATCCAAACTAGGGTGAGAAACACAGGGCCATCTGACTTACAGCCCCAGTGGCACAGCTCCTGCCACTCTGACTCCCACACTAAGACCAACTGAACATTCTAAACCTCCCCAGAGCAGCTGACTGAGAAATGGTTATGCTACTGTGAGAGTTCCAAATGACATAATCATCCTTCCTCAGGCTAGCTGAGTAAACAATGATGTCATTGTGTAAGAAGCCCTTAAATGAGCTCCTTATCAGCTGCCTCTGCTACCTGCCTAACACTAATACTAATGGGATTCTAGTAACCCCAGGGCACTAGGTGGTTACATATATCTCTTTTATACTAGCATACATTACATGAACAGGAGGACTTAATGAAAAAAACTGCATGTTTTCAACTATTACCTTATTTGTGAATATACTTGTTAATCTATTTTCTACATATGCAGTGAGATGCACCCTTCTACCATTTCAGATTTCAATATCAGAAGAAACCTAATATTTTCATGAAATTTTTTTCTGTGAGAGATGCAAATGATGATTTAAATAGATCAGGAAGTGGTCATTCTAAGGCCTATATAGCACAAATGTACCCGCAAAATCAAAAAATTGTCTATAGAATGAAATGTAATCAGCAACACCGGCCCCTGTAGCTGAGAAATAGGTGTATTGAGCTGGATAATCTCCATGGAGGACTCAAACACTCCGACATTTTTTCCAGGTAGTATAAAAATCTTTTCCCACTTTTATTTACAGTTTTGTCCTTAGATGCTATTTTTTGCATGATAGCCTCCTAGTGATCTGTAATAGGAACCAAACTAGCTATTATTAAATTGAAATCCCATCAATAATGTACCTGCCTTAGGAAAAACATTTATAACTGGCCCATCTGCACAGCGGTAGTGCTACCACTCACAATGCCAGCGACCAAGGTTCAGAAATGAGCCCAAGTTATCAGGGTCCAGTCGGGGGTGGGTGGGGAGGATTTGTTTGGATTTCATTTGGATTTGTTTCTAGTCCACGAATAGTTAACAGCTGTTGAATTGTGCCATTATTTCAATTTGTTTGTTCCCAAGAATTGTTTAATATAATGCTATTCAAATGATTATTAAAGATCTGTTTCCTGTAAATAAGATTCACTTTAGTTTCCTTTAGATAAGGCACTATAGTGATTGGGGTGTCACCTCTGTTCCTAGATGATTAAGTCTCAATGCCTGCCCAAACTGATTTGTTAATTTCCAGAGCATTTATAACCACATAAACAGAATTATCTGCATTGTTATTATTTCTTATAAAGTAAATTACATTATTCCTTCCACTTGGTATTGCTAGATCTACTTTTGGAAGTTGGCTAACCAATTTTCTGACCTTCTCATTGTTCTCACCCCCATTTTTATGACTTCCCAGAATTTTGATAACTACTTCATTACCAGACAGCCATAAGAGTACAGGGTCATCACCTTTTTTCTCCTATATCTAATTCCTTCGCCACCATTTTAATGGCCATAACCAGGTCTTCATCTAAAATTTTCAGTATTTCTACTCTTGTTTCTTTCCAGTGGCAATCAGAATGCTCATACAGAGTTTACTCTCTTTTATCACTCTTTATTTTATCACTGGCTTCATTTGTTTTTTGATGTGTTTCTGTTTCATTCGTCTTTATTTTCTTTGTTTTTTTTTCTTCTTATCTGTGAAAATTATAGGTGAGGCAGATCATGTTATTTTATTGCTTATTCCTATCCTATTCTTAAAGAGCAGCTGACTCTTTTGGGAAAACTTTGGAAAACATAAGAGTTGGACACCATTCAGCTTGTATTTCGTATATCTTCTATAGATTTCTCCTCACCATCATTTATTACTGAAGAAATTCCCACAGAAACAAGATCTTTTACCCTTAGAGTTCATCTGCCTTTACAGCTTACCCCCTACTTGAAATCATAATGCTCTGTTGTGATATCACAGTCTCTTGCCATGGGAATAACTATGGTGTCACCAGCGGCGTATTATGACATCAGGCTGGGAAGAAGCAATAGGAACTGATGAACCCTCAAGGGACAGCTATCCTGTTTTCATGCATGCTACCTCAGTAATAAATGACAGGGATAAGAAACATGGAGGCAATGAGAAATATAAAACTGCTTTGTATCCAAATATCTTTTTCAATGTTCTTTTTGAGGCGTTGGTTGCTCTTTAATTCTTAGTGTATTATTTTGTTCAATAGAATTGGTTGATTTTCCAGCAACTTCCTTATGCAAATTAGATATTTGTTTTCCTTTAGACTTCTTGTTGCTGATTTGCTTCTTTTCCTTTGTTTTGATTTTGATTAAGTTCTCCCATTTCAAGACTGCAGCGACCTGATGCAATGAGTTAGAATTTTGAGTAGCAATACCTCTATTCATTATTGTATTCACAGGCTTTATGTTCACTGAATCACATGTAGACCCCACTTTCCCTTTAACAACTTCTCTAAACATGTTTCCAATTAAGGCACACGATGGGCCACTGTAGATTTTATAACTGATATTCATCTCTCAGAGTACACAGCTGTTCCAAAAAGAAAACATTAGCCACATGAGGATCATTGAGAGCCTCAGTGAGTCTAGGCACAAAAGATATTGGTTACTTCTTAACTGATTCAGAGCAACTAATATCATTATTTGCAGATAGTTTTCTATCTTTTGTTCCCTCCATGCAGACTTTCAAATCCTCTTCAAGTGGCAACTTTGGTGACCTCTCTAAAAAGTCAATTGTATGTTCAGTCCTAGTAACTGATTTTGGAAATGGTATCTTCTACATTAACTCTCTCCAAATTTAAAGGCTTACTATTCTTTATTATGTTTGGTTTTTCTAAAGGATCAAAATGAAAAAACACTGGGTAGAGATTTATTATTAACTGTGCATGTTCCATCACTACAGACAATCACAGAAATGTTTCTCCCATCTTTACTATAATTTTGCACTTGTGGGGCTACCCTGACACCTATCGTCTGTTGATGAGGGGTTGAAGTGCACAAAAAACTTCTATAAAAACTTGTTTTGACTTCTTAAGGTCTACTGCTAAAGGTTGATTTATAATTATGTTTAATGATTCTAACCTGGGCTTTTTTCCCCTCTACTCTTTTTCTTTGTTCCCCTTTATTCTTTTGTTTTAAACTTAGTAAACTGTATTAATAAATGTTACCCCTTTATTATTTTTACAATTTCCTGTCTCTTGTTCCAAATGTACTTTGCTTTTTAAGGAGACCACCATCTCATCCTCTATAGGAAGCCATTTATTCCTTCTGGTACTAACAACCATTTGCTCATAAACAGTAGTCTTATAAAACACAGTTAAACCAACTTGGGGTCGACAGAAAAAAAACTACTTCTATGACCTTTGGTACCAGCCAGAAGTTGGCCTGGCTCCCACCCCCTTCCCCACTCCGTCTTCTCCATGCTGAAGAAATCCTAATTTTCAAGTACCTCGGTATGTGGTTAGATAGCAGGCTTGACCTCTCTGCACACATTGATGCCATCCATGCCAAATTCCACCCCAAACTCAGAGCCCTGTACTGCTGTAAGGAATGCCTTTCTCCCTAGGTCTTCCAGGAGCTGTCCACCAAAAGGATTCTCCCAGATTTTGACTATGCAGATGTGGTTTATGGCATGGCCCTCTCCACTTCCCTTGCCAGAATGGATGCCCTCTGCAGCACCTTCTGCTGCTTTGCTACCAACTCACCCTCTCGTACTCACCACTGTTCCCTTACTCCTCCCTATCCATCCTCCCTCTCCCCACATGTCGCTAGTTCCATTGTGCTTCCCTCATCTCTTATTACCGGTTTGGGTCACTCCCATCATACCGCTCCCATCTCCTCTCCCCCGTCCCCTCATCCTCCTGCTCCCTGTGTTCAAGGGACCTGCACACCTTCTTCCTTCCCAACCCACACTTCTCAACTGAGAAATATGCTTTCTCTTACTGCCTTCCCTCCCTCTGGAATCAGCTACCCTCCTCCATCCATATCTCCCCTCCCTTCCTCCAACAGATGCCAGCTAAAACTCCTCCCCTTCCCCCTGCTTCTGCCAACCCTTTTCCTGAACCCTTCCTTACCTTGCCAGGCTTTTCAACCGCCCCTTATATTTCCCTCTCTCTTAACCTCATAGTTACAGCAACCTCATTATAGTTTATAAAATGGACAGGGAATATTATGAAATGTGATTGGTCGAAAGGGGTTAGAATCCAGTTGTATAACTGAAGACAACCACTGGATTGGGAACCCTTTAGGTAATCAGTACAGGGGCAACATAAATATTAATGCCCCTCAACATTCTCACACAGAATGTTAAACTGACATCTTTGTCAGATAAAAAGTCAATTCCAGCCATAACTGCCAGTATTATTAAAAAAAGTAGAGAACAGGTGAATCCATAGTCTGAATGTATTCAAACAACAAAGCAGCAGAAACATAAACCATGTGGCACATTGTGCTTTGTGTACTGATCTCATATGAAAGCTCCTTCGCCACAAGTCGTCTTAGGCCACAGATCCATCGGCTGGTAGTGTAATCGTAAGCCAAGGAATTGATCGGTGTCACGGCATGCCGAGCAATGAACTGCAGGACCGCTTACCCTCCCTCCCCGTAAAAAAAACTGGCAAATGATAGCTAGCTCGTCCCTCCTATAGTCGCCGTGTAATACGTTCATAACTCACATAGCTGCTAAAGCGAATCACCATGGGAACTAATCCAGACACAGAAAATGCAGCTCAGAGGCATAAAAGTTAAAGCAGAGCTGATTCTGCGAGCTCTGTGTGCTTTGTGTGCTGGTAAGCAGCAAAAATTAAAGCAACAGCAACAGTGCTGAACAGAGAGATAATTTAAATCCCACAATACAACTTCTCAACCCCAGACAATGGCAAACCTTCAAGAGCAACCACATTTCTCTCATCTAAAAGGGATCCACTGTTACACAAGCACCCAAAAAAAAAAAATGTAATGAGCATAACAGGCTCTCGTGACAGCTAAGCAGGCTCTCGGAACACTGAAATGGCAAACAAGCTCAAATGACCTCACACTTCAAACGTAAAAACAGTCAGCAGCCCACAGACAACATAGCTGTCAAGGTAAAAATCCAAATATAAAATCAGTCACACAGTAGTAATGTTCTAAAATACATATTTAAAAATGTATAAAATTAGCATGTTTATTAAGTGTGATTTTTTTAATCAATAGGTAAAAATCCACAGACATGTCAAAACTCCCTCAAGTATATTTCTCACTACTGCAGCATCCCAGAATACAGGAAATACTGCAGCATTCAGAAGACAAAACGGATGCCACAACTACCAGTTCACAGGTAGAAATAAGTAATGATCCAACAGCAACCCCCTTAGTTGTCAAAGCTGTACTACAAGGAGAGAGAAAGACAGTGTAGAGACAGCAACAACTACACCTCCCGCCACTGAAAGAGTTGAAGCCATCGAAGAAAAAGCTGTCATACCTGTAAGTAAGCATCTCACTCTAACTGATGCTGAGTTGACAGCCATAGAGAAGCTTAAAGATGAGCGTAACACAGTAAAAACCACAAACTGGGCTCATCAGATTTTCTTGAGTTGGGTGATAAAATGTGAAATAGCACTAGGTGCGAAAACTATCACAATAAGTGATTTGAATACTGTACTTCATAACTTCTACGCAGAAGTTTGTAGCAGTACCGGTGAACAGTACTCCATCTCTAGTTACTTTGGACTTCGTGCAGGTCTCAACAGATTGCTGAACAGCACTGACATCGGTCACTGTGTTAACATCATAATGGATGACCAGTTCACCACCGCGAACAATGTTTTTCTTGCAGCAGTCAAGCAGTACAGAAGAGAGAGAAAAAGGACATGTCCACTCATGACCCATCACTATCAGATGTTGACCTGCACCAACTGAAGACTTCCTCGATACTGTCACCATCAACAGCATCAGGGCTTATACAGAAAGTATGGTTAATGTACAGCTACACATGGCTCATAGAGGGAGAGAGGAACAAAGGGACCTACGTCCAGAGTCATTCAGAATAGACTCTGATGAAAATGGTATTAAGTATGTCAGCCTCAAATACAACGAAGCAACAAAAAACCACAAAAGTCACACTGATGGCAACTGAGACCAGTATAGGGGCTTCACTAGATGACCCACTCTGCCCTGTAAATTCATTTAAGCTATACCTGTCCAAACTACCACCAGGGGCACTAGCTTTCTACCTTCATCCACTACGTGCAAACCAAGAATACCTGAAAAGCAGGCCAATCTGGTATTCCAAGGAACCTATGGGACTGAACTATCTGTCAGGCATGATACCTCAATTGAGCAAAGAATGTAATCTAAGTCGAAGATACACAAACCACTCTATTCGAGCCACTGCTGTTCATCTACTGTCAACTGCAGAACTTCAAGCATGAGAAATAATGGCAGTTACAGGACACAGATCGGAAGCAAGCTTGAGAGTTACTAGAGTGCCTCTGCTGAAGATCACAAAAAGTGGAGTGAAATCCTAGCACAAACCACAGAAGAAAACCAAAGAACAGAATCTTCAAGCAAGACACACAAAGATGAACCTTCAATCAAGAAATGAAAACCAGAACCAGAAAGAGAGTCAAGCAGCAGCACATCTGAAACACCATCCACAGGAACCACAGTGTTGGAAAACATCCTGTTTAACCTCATGAACCCAGTATTCTGTGGAAAAGTGCAATTCATAAATTGCAACAAGTAGACTGTTGCTTGCTAATGTTGCCAGTTGCTATTTTTGACCATTCAAAAAGCTTAACAAGGGACTATTTTGTATCAATGTTTCAATGAATTCTCTATTCTCTATTTAATTAAATGTTACAAAGTTTTCAGAATTAAAAACCTTGTTAGTGTCCTTTTTTTCCATAGTTATTACCCATTTTATAAGTGCAATAAGACACTCCAGGGTGGTGGTTGTTATGTGATAACCACACACCTAGGTGCAGAATGACACTTGGCCTTTGGCCTCATGCCTCACCATGCACCTAGGTCTGCGGTTATCACATAACAACCATCACCACCCTGTCGTGTCTTATTGCTTACTTATCAACCTGTTTTGACCCCTACTTTCAGCACCAGCTCAGCCCTCCTTCACTCTGGCACTATGCACTTTCTGAGTTGGCTCAATTTACACAGATGATTTGTATGCTAATTTATTTCTCCTCCATTCACAGTGTTTTGAAATTTTGTCTGTATTGCACTCCACTTATGCTCTTTATGTCATTGTTGTTGTAACCACATCACCTAACTGGTTGTATTTTGTTTGTAATTGTGCTTCTCCCCTTCCCCTTTCCCCCAGGTCACATCTGACAATGAGCCTCGGCTCAGCATGCCTCTCCCAGTTTTCAATTAAATAAATAAATAAATAAATATAAAATGTGCTATCAATAATAAATATTATTATAAAAAATAGCACAGAATTAGATAAATGTATTTCCTGTAAAACAAAACTTATTCAGGCTAAATGCATCACCACATATACAAAATTCTCAGCAATTGCACTTTTTATGGCCCTTCATCCACTATAAACAATTCCACTACAATATCTGTGCAGTAGATGTTTACCGTCCATTGGCTATTATCTGTACAATATGATGCCTTCTAATTTTCAATACATGTTTAGAATTTCAATAGTCATCAGTTGCTGAAAATAGCTTAGACAGTTCAGAAGCTTAAAACATGCCAGTTAATTGCGACTCAGAAAAAAAGGGCATTATAAGCAAAAGAGAACAATACACTGCACCACTTCCCATCATTCTGCACAGCTCTACTGTACATTCACCACTTTCAGTTCTCCCTTTCCAGGGTCATTGCCAGAAGTGATTTCCCGCTCGAGCTGTTAAGCAGTATCTCTGGTCACAGTAGTAATTGCATGAGCCCCCTGGTCACCCTGGAAGCTGGCCTAGTCTGAATAAAAATAAAATAGTTGACAATGATTCAATAAAATATAGAACTCAGTTAATATAATGTAACTCTAACTCTACGCTGTTTTTAAACACTTTTCACAACTAAAAAATAAGGTAATTGCCCCTCCAGTTTATTAATTTCCCTCAGGGCAAATATCAGTGGGAACTACTGTAGATTCTAAAATAAACATTATTTATGTTTAAAATAAAATTTGAGACTATATCAGATAAAAAGAACCTCCATTCCCCTTTAAAACATTTCCCCCAAACTCCTTTGGCACGCAGTTCCAATTATTTCAAAAAAAATGAGTGTAAATAGATATAATGAATTTCTCTGATTGGTTTTAGGGATGGGCGGACCGACCTGCCTAAAATCAGAACCCCCCCGGATCCAATGCGGCCCAGCAGACCTGGATCAATAAGAACACATTACACAAGTGTACCGAGTCTGGGTCCGCCAGCCGCGTATGGCTAGATGATTAAAAAATGTAAAAAAAAAAATGCATTTCCTGGTGTGTCTAGTGCCCCCCCTTACTTTCACCCATAATGCCACCAGGGCACTCTTTCAGTCGGAAGTCGCTGGGGCACTCGGGATCATTTACTGGGATGAACCATGTCGGAACACAATCATGTGTGCACTGGTGGAGAAGACACACTGGGCTTCCGCTTCGCACTTTGCCACCACACTATCATGCCCGGAGAGGCTGAGCCGATCGAGTCTGCAACCCCACTCAACAATTGTGCCACGCACTGTCTGAATAACCATCGGTCTCTGGTCCAAGAGTTGTCTCATGGTGCTGAAATTACAGGAGTCATGGTAGGAAATGAAAAAAATATGACCCTTCAATGTGTGGCTTTGTTACCGACCACCAATAAATATGATGCAGTTTACAGAGCTGGGCTTTATTTGCTACATGTTTTAATAGGATGGTCTCTGTCTCCGGGGTCTTATACTGACCACCAGTGATGAGCTATTCACCAGACTTTAGCATTTTTACAGGCTTCTAAGCAGCTTGTGATGGGTCAGTGTCAATTTGGCTGTGGATCTTGGCTTTGTCATTCTTTTTGTGTTTCAACTGTGGGACCAGTTGCAAAATTTCGGGAGTGTGCTCACTAGGGAAAAAAATGTTTATTGAAAAGAATTCCTTCAAAATATAGCTTGGAACTTGAATCATACAGGCTGGAATTGAAGTAATGTGTTAAGCTCCCTGAATAAGCACAGTGAAAAATGAAACATTTGAGTTGAAAGGCTCAGATATGAGCTTCAGAACCTCTTAAACTGGAAGTGTGTGGGATTTCTGAAGGCTTTTCCCTGCATGTTCTGATGCTCACAAAACAAATTTAGGGACTGGTGTCATTCTCGGGGTGAGAGGCTTCATGGAAGGTGCTGTGACACTAGCTCAGTATCTGTATATTTATTCTGTGGCTGGCATGAACGGAGGAAGGGGGGAGGGTCCACTAGACACCACAGAATAGGGGATGGGGGTTGTTTTTACAAAACAGGCAGGCACGGGCACTGTAGTAGTGATCTGAGGAGGGAGTGCCACGCCACTGCCACTAGACACCAGGGACTGACTTAGGGCCAGTGGATGAACAAGCAGCAATGGGGAGGTGCTGCTGGGAATTTTGGTGGCGGGCTGTCTGCTGGTTTCTTCTGTGTTCAAGGCTCAACTGGGGGGGGGGGAGTCAGAGGGAGACAGAAGTACGCTAGCTAAAAAGAACAAAAGGGCCAAGGAAAATAAAAAGAAAACTACAGATCAGCCTGGCAGGGAGGAAGGGACAGGGAAGGCCTACAGACCGAGCTTCAGTGCTCATTCAGAGTTGGTAGTCAGTACCTGCTTGAACTTGTGTTTTGTTGCAGTTTTGTGCTCTGCCACTGTCTTCTGTTATTGTTGCCTAACTTGCCCAAACTAAAACTTGCAGTACAAAAACAGTTAAAAAGAGCAAAAGGGCCAAGGGGAATAAAAAGAAAAATACCAGATTAACTTGGCAGGGGGGAAGGAATATAGAAGGCCAAGGCCAACAGACCGAGCTTCAATGCTCACTCAGTAGTCAGTAGTGTACCTCCCTGAACTCATATTGTGGCAGTTTTTGTGCTCTGCCACTGTCTCCTGTGCAGAAAAGGAGGTAGTGCAACAATGGCAAACTGTCAAATGTCTACTGTATACTACAAACTGGGCATGGGCTCACCCTCTAAGGTCAGACAGGTCTGTTTACAGTTACACCACTGCAGAGGCAGGAAACAGACTAAGAGAGGTCAACTGCATGACAGCCGTATATTTAATTGACCAACACATTAGTGCCATAAGCTCACAGTTTTCATATCCTGCAATGCTGATTACAATTCTATGTGTGTGTCACATATCTCAGTGTGGTTTTATGCAATTATATAGCAGATTTGCAGTTGTCATCACATTTTACAAAAGGTTCTGATTAGAATCAGAACTAATCAGAACTTATCAGGACTTTGGCCTGGATCCTGATCCTGATAATAAGGGTCAGGACCTTTTTGGGTCTGCACAACCCGAATTGATTTAATATATTTAATTCAGTATTTTTTAGTATTCACTGTTCCATTCATTTTCTAATAGCGTGTTATGTTGAACTTTCTCTCAGTTTGAGTGGCTCACTTTCGGCCTATATAAGGCATGGGTAAGCATGCCTGACTCCAGCATGAGCTGAGATGCTGGCAAATGAATTTATATAAATGAAAGCAAGTACGGAGAGGAGCTGCTTAAAAAAGAACCACTGTCAATGAAATAATGTAACTCCAGATTGGGTTACCTGGGGTGGCTTACAAGAGGCTAGATTCCTAACTATAACAGGTAAGGCTTAAAAAACTGCATCTCCCACTAAGTGTGTATCCTGGATGTCCCAAAGCAGAGACTGTTAGGAAGGCCAGGGATTAAATATTGTTCAAGATGCAGTGTGCTAACTTTCGCAGTGACAACTAGAAACATGTAATTTGATTGGGTGCAAGTGCTATGAATTTGAATTTAAAGTAAATCTCAATAATACTAATTAAATATAGAACTATGTAAAAAAAAATAATCCATCCTAAAAGGGCCCAGAAATGGAACTACTCAGAACCTAGGTAGACAACATCAGTTTTCCTATACCTTTACTCAGAACAGCCTATTTTGAACCAACCATACTGTGTGTCGTTAGACGTCAGAGGGCATTTAAGTTTTGAACTTATATAGATATGTATAAATGCTTATATGTAAAATGTAAGATGTTCATTATTGAATTTTATGCATGCAAGTTTTTAAAGTTCTTAAAAAAAAGTTTGTTTAGATCCAAATTCAGCATTCTTTATTGACTTTTTAGTCTATACAAAGTCTGCTAACTTCCCAATACTATCTCATTCTATGTTCCACTTCTCTTCCTTCTTTTCTTACTCTTTCTTCTAGCCATGCTTCCCCACTTTATACTGCTATCCACGTCTCACCTGCTCCTTACCGCTGCCACAAAAAAACACCCTCCCTGCAATGACCTAGGTGCTCATCAGTGACTGGGGTTCAATTCTGGCAACTTCAAGCTGTAAAAACAAAAGGAACAGCAACCTCCAAGGGCTGTATCTCAAGAGAGCATTCAAAGCAGGGAATTAAGAGCAGAACATTGCGTCAACCATGGTATACTATTAGTAGAAATTAAAAAAGCAAACTTTTACAAGCAGAGCACAAAAACTCACCATCTTCATCTCATTCAAATAATTTTAGTAAAACAAATTCTGCAGTTTACATTTTTGCACATTAAATATCCTGCAGCTTACTTATAAGTACAACAAATCCATATAAGCTTTTAGAATCAGACTGTACTGGCAGAATTTAAAATGTTGCACAACCTAGCTTACTGCTGCAGTGCAGACTCCAAACTAACAGGTTAGCAAATAAACATTTTTTTTATTCCAAATTATTTACAGACATGATGAATGGATTGTTATGTAGTTTAAAACTTCTGGATCAGATACCAAGACTATGATTTCATCATAATGTTCAATTACACAGAAGGGCAATAGACTGAATTGCCAAAAGCCAGAGACTGATTTAGAAAGAAAACTCTCCTCTCAGGAAATGGTCTGCTTTTTAAGTACCTTACCATTCCCCCTCAGAGTCATTCCTTTTGGTCATACAAAGTAGCATAGTAACTTAAGATCAGAAGGGGCTAGATTCTTCAGATCCACCCTGTCCCCTGCTTTATAGACAAGGTATAATACATATGCTGTACAAACATGCACTACTTTATAAGGCTACTCCTCCCCCCTTCTACCCAGGGTACATTGAAAATCCTTTGCTAATCTGAAGTTTGGCCTGGCTTATATTGAAGGCCTTATAGTCTTTATACCCTCTGTCTCAACTGGTAGGCTGTTTCATAGGTTCACCACCCTCTGGCAGAAAAAGTGCTCACAAATGTTACCCTTGTATTTACCACCTCTAAACTTCAGGGCATGGTCCTAGATACTGTTGGAGCGCATTAAATGAAACATCTTCTCTGTTCAGTCTTGTGGATATCTTTGAACATGCGGAAAATAGAAAGCACGTCCCCTCTCAGTCTCCTTTTCTCCAAGGTGAACAGGTTATGGGCTTGCAGCCTCTACTTATGGTTTTCACCCCCCCCCAAACCCTAATAATTATACTTCCCTGTGTTACATCCTCACAGTTGCCTCAATGTCCTTTTTGCATTGTGGAGCCATAAAGTACACACACTTTCAGGTGAGGTCTGACCAGGGCTTTTAACGAGGCAAGATTACTTCCCATACTTTCCTGCCCCCACCGAAGCTCAACCAGCATTTTTTCAGCCCTCTTGACAGCAGCTGGGTGGAACATGCCATACTTCAGTCACTTAACCATTATGACCCCTGGTTCTTTTCCCCTTACACTGCAGCCAGAGAAGCACTACATAGTGTATTGGTCCTGAATCTATCCTTCCTTCTCAAGAGTAACACCTTGCATTTGGTTACATTCAGTCTAAAACCCCAGGACTGACCAATCACTACCCAGCTTTTCAGGTCCTCCTTAAGTTTGTTTTCATTCTCAAGAGAGTCCACTTCTCTGGCCAGCTTATTCTCCCCAGTGAGCGTGAGCATCCAGCAAGAGACCTTTGTTTCCAGATCATTGATAAAAATATTGAATAGCAAAGGCCCCAGCACCAGTCCCCAAGAGACACAGATGAGCACCCCTCACCACTTGGAGTAGTGCTTATCCACCACAGCCCTCTACTTTCTGCTCCCAAGCCAGTTTTGCAATGCGCCTTATGTATGACTTTGTATACAACACTGGCGTACTTTGTCCAGAAGCTTGACTTGCAGAACTGTGTCAAAGGCCTTGCTGAACTCCAGATAGAGTCCTTTCTCTGTCTACTTTCCTGGTCACCACCCTGAAGAAAGTAATCAGGTTGGTTTGACATGATCTGCCCCTCATAAAGCCATGCTGAGAGGGGTCATGAACCTTGGCCTTAGCCAAGTGCTCCACTATTTTGTTCTTGAAAATGGCTTCCAGAACCTTGACCAGCATTGATTTCAAGTTAACTGGCTTGTAGGTACCCTGGTTTGATCACGCCCTCTTCTTGAAAAATGGGGACCACATTGGACACTTTGTTGTTCTCTGGTAACAATTCTACCTGGACAGACTCTTGAAAGATTACTGCAGTCTGCCCACCAATTTTCCTTTAGCTCCACTATGAAACTTCAGTGCATTCAGCCTGCCCATTGGGCCTTACCTGGTTTGATCTTTACCAGATAGTCAGGTACAAGGGTGAATGTGATGTCTACAGGCTGCAATGCGGCTACCCCTGAATGAGCACCTCACTACCACCAAGGCCCATTTGGTGAACACAAAAGCAAAATATTTATGAAGCATCACAACCGTCACCTTTGGCTCTCTAACAGGTGCCCCTTCCCTTGTTTTCAGTGGTCCAGTCCTCCCCATCACCTTATTTCTTCCATTTATGTACTAGAAGAAGGCTTTGGAGTTGTCTACAGCTTCTCCTGCTATCCTGGTTTCCAGACTCTCTTTGACTTTTTTAACTCTAGTCCTGAAGTTCCTCAGTGCTGCTCTGTACTCCTCTCTGTCCTGAAGGTAACCATTTTTTTTTCAGCAGTCATAGACTTTCTTTTCATTCAGGATCAGTTCTTTTAGATCCCTGTTGAGTCTGGTGGGGTTTGGGAGACACTTTTCAACGTTTCCCCCCTTCTTGCTTACAGAGGTGCAGACCTCTGCAGCTGTTTTAGGCACCTGCTTCAAGAAAGCCCACATGTGCTCTTCATTACTGGCCCTTCAATCAGGTGCAGCAACCACTTGGTCACCAGGTCCCTTATTTTGGCAAAGTTCATCTTTCTGAACTCCCAGGTTTGTGTTGCTCCTGCTAGTGCTCTGTCTTATACCAGGGTACAACATCCAGGACTAACTCTTCTCTCAGATCCCCAAGAGGCCCAAACCACGCCATGTTCCATTTTTGTCTCGAACAGGGAGGGATGCAGCATGTTGTATCCCATAATAAGCCTTTCCCATGAGCTGTACAAATTTCAGTCAGTTTGTTATAGGCCTAACATGCTTTCTTAAATCTGGATGCTTGTGAGCTCATATCAAGCCAGTTCTCACTGCTGACTTATCTATAGTTGAGAGAATCCTGGTCTACAGGCCCTTCCCTTCCCTGTCTTCCTCAGCAACTGATCAATCTACTATAGCAACTCCATCCTTCTGCTTCTAAACATTATTTCTGGAGAAATCATATTACAACTGAGTGGTCTTGGTATATCAAAAAGTTTGGGATCTGATGGCATTGTCCCCAAATTGATCATACTCTTGGTAGACCACCTGGCACAGACTATTTCTGTGCTATATAGTGTATCATTACACACTGACAACATCCCACAAATCTGGAAGAAAACTCTAGTCATACTGCTTCTCAAGTCTGAGACCCCAACAGTCATCACCTACTCTCCATACAATCAATTCTGAACACAGTATTTGAGAATCTGATTCATGGACAATTAGTGTTGCATATCGAAGACAATAACCTGCTAACCGAAGAGCAGTCTGGCTTCTGATTTCACCACTTCACCAGCACTGCACTTTAAAAATTAACCAAAGACATCTCAGCAGCTCTTGACTCTGGCTACTTAATGAATACCATATTCATTGACCTGACAAAAAACAATAGTACAGTACATAACTGCGCCCTTCTTTGTAAAGTTTGATTCTTGTGGCTACCTGGTATTTTGATATGCCAGTTTGATGACTATTTTGAGTAGGTCCAAGGTGGGTAAGGGCAACATATCTGTCTCTTGACCTAGGGATGAAGCAGGGCTCCCTATTTGGACCATTGCTGTTTAAAGTGTTTGTGAACAAGCTCCCTGAGCTGCATCAATTCAAACTCCAAATGACATCTCTATCTTTATGTTAGAATTATATATGTAAAAGTGAAAACTAATGAGGTTCTAAACAGTTATCTTCCAACAGCATCAAACAAAGCACATAAGTGAATACTCATAAATGGATTGTATTTCAACAACACCAAAACTAAGGTCTGTGCTTCAACTGCAAATCCCATCTATCTGCTCTATTAAAAATCTCAACCCTCATCAGATCCCTCCTTACAAATGTCCAAATCTTCAAATACCTAGAACTCTGCCTGGCCCACAACTCTCATACAATGACCACCTCATAGAAGCAAGTAGGGTCTCCAATCAGAAACTCAGATTGCTCCACCATAACAAGAATTGCCTCATCCTCAATATTAGGCAACTACTCCTTCAGCAGAAGCTACTCTTGGCCCTTGAATATGACAGCAAGGTGTATAGAGCAGCTAACCACACCACCCTATACTAAATCACAGTCAGCAGCAACAAGTTATGCAGATTTGTGCTTGGATGAGACAGGCTAACCCACTATTGTGAATTATATAGGCAATTATGTATACTCCTGCCATACCTGAGTTGAGAACAGAAACAGAGTACAAAACTCTTCAACTGTGTTTAAGGCTTAGTTCCTTTGTATCTCTGCAACTTACTGATATGAAAAAAACATAGTGTATCAATTAATATCCTTGGTCAAAGAGTTGTTCCAAGTTCCCAGGGCCTGGAAAGCAACTACTGACAAGTGTTTCTCTTTGGTTGTTCTAACCAGCTAGAATGAAATACCAGACACCAGCAAAAAAACAAGAAACCTGACACACTTTAAACTCTACTCCTGATATCTCCTCCCCAAAAGGTACGCCAGTGGGACCGCCATTCTACTTTAAAGCTGTCTCCAAAACAGATGTACTCAAGTTACTCAATGCCATATCGGACAGCACTGCGGTTGGGTCTGACTGTCTGGAACTAAGCAGCTCAAACTGGCTGCCCCCTTCATTGCAGGGCCACTATCTAAAATCTTCACTATGTCCCTTAGTGAAGGAGTAGTACCAGATATATGGAAAATGGCCAGAGTAATGCCAGACTTTAAAAAGGTGACAAGAAGGACTTAGAGAACTATAGACCAATAGCAATATTATCTGTCTTAAACAAAATCCTGGAGAAGCTCATCACAAGATAGGTAACAGATCACCTCACCAAGTATAACCTCCTGTCCACAAATCAACATGGGTTTAGAAAGGGTCACAGCACCCAAATTGCCCTGCTACAGCTAACCAATGATACATTACATGCTATGGATCAGGGTCTTCTAAAAGGAGCAGTTTTTATAGATCTCATAAAGGTGTTTGATCTCATTCATCACTCCCTCCTGCTAGCTAACGAGCATACAAACATACAAAATTTGCCAGCAGATAAAGGCCTAGAGGTCTATCAAGTCTGCTCAAATGTGCAGCTAGCAGCCCTTATTCTGCAGCTGCCCCTCCCTTCCACCCTTCCCCTTCATTGACCCTCCCCCTTGTCCTGTCCCATCCCCTTTTGAAGCAGTCCACTGTTCTACTGCATACCACGTCTGCAGGTAACACATTCCACCCAGCCACCACCCTCTCTGTAAAAAAGTGTCTCCTCTTCTCCCTCCAGTCTCATATCATGGCCCCTGGTGTCCCTCCCCTCCCTTACTTTGAACAGCCCCTCTGTACCTGTCTTGTTTATTCCTACGAACATACGAACATACGAAATTTGCCAGCAGATAAAGGCCTAGAGGTCTATCAAGTCTGCTCGAATGTGCAGCTAGCACCCCTTATTCTGCAGCTGCCCCTCCCTTCCACCCTTCCCCTTCATTAACCCTCCTCCTTGTCCTGTCCCATCCTCGTTTGAAGCAGTCCACTGTTCCACTGCATACCACTTCTGCAGGTAACGATTCCACCCAGCCACCACCCTCTGTAAAAAGTGTCTCCTCATCTCCCTCCTGAATCTTCCTCGGCCCAGTCTCATATCATGGCCCTGGTGGCCCTCCCCTCCCTTACTTTGAACAGCCCCTCTGTACCTATCTTGTTTATTCCTTTCATGTACTTAAAGGTTTCAGTCATGTCCCCTCGTCCCTCCTCTCCTCCAGTGAGTACATGTTCAACTTCCTTAGCCTCCTCTCGTATGATAAGGCCCCCAGCCCCTTGATCATCTTTGTCGCCCTGCACTGCACCCCCTCCAGTAACTTAATGTCCCTCTTCAGATACGGGCACCAGTACTGCACCTAGTACTCCAGGTGCGGCTCAACTAATGACCTATACAGTGGCAGAATCACCTCCTCCTCCTCGAGGATATACCCCTTGCAATGCAACCCAGCATTTTGTTGGCCTTTGCAGCTGCCTTCCCTACATTGTGCCGAGTTGTTCATTGACCCTGTAATGAGCACCCCCAGATCCTTCTCCTCCTCCTCCTCCTCTGTCTGGGCTAGCTGCATTCCCCCAGCTGGTAACTCCTCCTTGGGTTCTTCATCCCAAAATGCAGTACCTTGCACTTTTTGGCATTAAACCCCAATTGGCAGGTGTCTGACCAGGTTTCAAGCTTTGCCAGATCATCCTGCAACCCCTGCCATCCCCCTAAGTCATCCACCACTACTCCTGCCTTGGTATCATCAGCAAACAGACTGATCTTGCTCTTGATGTCCAATGATATGTCTGCAATGAATATCCCAAACAACACTGGCCCCAACACTGAGCCCTGTGTAACACCGCTCGTCACTACCCTTGGGTGTGAGATCTCCCCACCCACCACCACCACCCTCTGTTGCCTTCCCTGAAGCCAGTTCCCTACCCATCTCACCAGCTTTGCACCTGCCCCTGTGCCTACTAACTTACTTCCCAGCCTTCCGTGTGGCACCAAGTCGAATGCCTTACTAAAGTCCAGATACAGGACATCCACTGCATGGCCCCTGTCCAGTTGCCTAGTTACCCAGTCATAGAACTCTACCAGGTTGGTTTGGCAGGATCTGCCCCATATGAAGCCATGCTGCTGCTGTCCTGTAGTCCTTTGGCCTCTAGGAGGGCCATCAGCCTCTCCTTCAGGATAGTCTCCATTAGCTTACCCACGGTGGATGTGAGGCTCACTGGTCTGTAGTTTCCCAGTTCATCCTTGGGGCCACTCTTGTGGAGGGGCACCACATGAGCCATCCTCCAGTCCTGAGGTACACACCCCAAATGTAGTGAGGCATTAAATAGGTCTGCCAAAGGTCCTGCAAGGACCTCTGCCAGCTTCTTCAATACCCTGGGGTGGATGCCATCTGGGCCTGGTGCCTTATCCACCCTCAGTGCCTTCAAACCCTCCCAAACTCTGCCCTCCATGATTTCCCCATCTGTCACCCCTCCCCCCCCATTTCTGCCATTTCTCCCCTGGGTGTCACGCCTCTCTTCTTTAGTAAATACTGAGCAGAAGTACTCATTTAGTGCTTCTACCTTATCGCACCTCGCTTCCACCCAGCCCCACTCCTTCCTAATCCTTACTATGTGGTCCTTACAGCTCCTTTTCTCCCTGAAGTACCTAAAGAAGTCTTTCTCCCCCTTCTTAATGCCTTGTGCCAGCCTGAGTTCCGTAGATGCCTTGGCTCCCTTTACTGCCCTTGTCACCTCCTTCGATTCTGTCAAGTACTCCTCCCTGTCCTCCCCTCTCCCTGTTTTCTTGTACTTCCTAAGGGCAGCTCTTTTCCTCCTTACCTTTTCCATGGCCTCCTTGCTCAACCAGATCGGTTTCTTAGCCCTAGCCTTCTTGCTCTGGGCCTTGCAGCAGGTTTTGGTTGCCTCCACTATCCCCAGCTTTATGAGCTCCCACCTCTGGTTAGTGTCCATACTAGATTGAATTCTGGCCAGGTACCCTTTTACCACTTCCCCCATCCTCCCAAAGTTAGCCCTCCTGAAGTCCAGCACTCTTGTGCCAGATTCCACTCCTTCCTTGCCCATATCCAATGTGAGCCATACTGGTGGTCACTCCCTGACAGCTGTTCCTCCACTGTAAGTTATTTCACAAAGTCCCCATTTGCCAGCACAAGATCAAGGGTATTCCCTAACCTGGTTGGTTCACTGACCATTTGCAGCAGGAAGCTGTCCTGGAAGGCATCCAGCAGTACCTACTCCCTTCTGTTCCTGGCTGTTGGGGTACTCCAGTCCACTCCTGGCATGTTAAAGTCCCCCACAATCACCACACTACCCTTCTCACAGGTCCTCCTGATCTGTTCTGCTAGTTCCCTGCCTAACTCCTCCGTCTGAGATGGCGGCCTGTACACTACTCCTATTCTAAGAATCCTGTTCTTGGAATCCTGGATTTGCATCCAAAGTGACTCTGTATTACCCTCCTCCCCTTTCTCCCTTACACACTTCAGTCCTTTCTTCACATATAGTGCCACACCCCCTCCTTTCCCAATCACCCTGTCCCTACAAAATAACCTGTACCCTGGTACAGACAGGTGTAGTGATAGTATAATATGTTGATTATTGTCACTCCATTTTGTATGCTATTTCATGTAATGTATGTCATTTTATACTCCATTTTGTATTGTGTGACTCCATTTTATATGCTGCTTCATTTAATTGGTGTTTTGCTCTTTAGATAGCCTCATTATTATGTTTTGCTTCAGACATTGTATTTTGCTGACTTGAAGGTCGCATATTATCAGGCAACCTGTTTTTGTAGTTTTGTTTAAACTTCTGCTTAGCTCATAGTGTTCTAGGCACACGGCCAGTGTTTGGAGCACAGTGACCCTAGCAGGTGTAGGGAATTCTAGCAGTCCTTATGGTGTGAATTTGCAGCATCCTGGGGCCCGGCCAGCTTCTAGAATGTGGGAAACAACACTATGAAGGCTACCAGTTATTTTAGCATAGAATAAGATATAAATGTAGCTTTCTCAATGCCTGGTTGGAAGCCTCATCTGCAGGGTGGACGATCGCTGTGGAACTTTCTCCCGGTTCAAGACTCCTGGCCAGGCTGTGAGATGATTAGGGCTTCCCAGCTACTGGGAAAAGGCTTGGATGTAGCATAGAATCAGTGATGTATCATGTTTTGCTTAATTGAAGTATATATTAATGCTGATAGTAATATTGCTAATGAATGAATGCTAAAGTGTAATCATTAATGCTGATAGTGACATTGCTGCTAAATGAAGTGTAATTATCTTTTGCTTGCAATAAATTGTGCTGATGTGTGAATGCCAAGTGTGATTATTCCTTTGTGACTCTTCGATTAGGCAAGACAACAGGTCCCAGTCATTGTTTTGGGTGGCCCATGTTTCTGTGATGGTTGCAATGTCCATCTCTCCCTCTGCCATGATAACCTGTAACCCTGCAGTTTTCCTCCCAAGGCTCCTAGCATTAAGGGTAACCACCTTCCACCTTCCCCCCCATCCTGCCCTCCTTTACTAGCATCACCAATAGTACCTGCCATTTATCCTTTGTCACTGTTATGAGAACAAGGGGACACAATTTGAAGATAGAGGGGGGACGGCTCAGGGGCAATGTGAGGAAGTATTTTTTCACAGAGAGGGTGGTGGACGCATGGAACAGCCTTCCTGAGGAGGTTGTGGGGTCTAAAATTGTGGGAGAATTCAAGAATGCATGGGACAGACGTAAGGCAATTTTGTGGGGGGTAGGAAGAAATAGGCTGTTGGTTAAATAGGATCTGCAGCTTATCCTCTAGGTAGGGAAATGGGCAGACTAGGTGGGCCAAGCGGTCCTTATCTGCCGTCAAAGTCTATGTTTCTATGTTGCTATGTAAGCTCATATGGTTTCCAAACCTGTGGTCTCTGCATGTCTCTTGCCCAATTGCCACCCTCCCCACCGCTCCTAGTTTAAATTCCCTACTTCCTCTATGTACTCCTCCATCCTCTGTTTCAACACTTTCTTTCCCTCCTCACTCAAGTGTAGTCTGTCCTTGGCATAGAGACTACTGTCCTCCCAGGTCCCCCCCCCAACAGCCCATACCATTCAGCACAACACCAGGTTCTTAGCAATCCGTTAAATTCCTCTATTCTCAGCTTTCTTGTTGTGCTTGCCTTGGGCACAGTCCGTGAACTGGTTCAATGGCTACCTATCCAACAGGACACCAGTTGTAAAGTTCAACTCTGCAACCTCTGACAAAACTGTCATTGACGTTGGAGTACCACAAGGATCCATCCTAGAACCTCTCCTCTTCTCGGTCTTCATTAATAATATAACAAGAAATTTCTCCTCCTGCTCATCGCTGCTGTATGCTGATGATCTCATTCTCTATACCAGCTCTCATAACGTGCTTACTCTCAACCACAATCTATCGGGGGACTTCCTAAATGTACAATCCTGGATCACTAGCCATAGGCTGGTTCTCAACATTAGCAAGACTCAGACTATGCTTTTTGGTTCACCTGCCAAACTAAAAAATAGTCATGATCTCTTCAAAATAGTGAGTGTGAATGGTACCCCTTTGGTAGTGGTAAACTCATTTAAATATCTGGGGGTTCTACTCAATGGATCCCTTAACTATGAGATACATATTACTACTCTGTCTAAGGCAGGCAGTACTAAGCTAGGGTTAGCTTACAGAACTAATCATGTTCTCACCCCTTCCATGAGGTTGGCCATTGCCAGAGGAATTCTTCTACCATCCCTTGCATACAAAACTTCAATCTATGGCAATGCATTTAAAGCCTCCCTACAAAAATGGGACACAACCTATAATAATGCAGTATATGTTGTTATGCCTCTGCATCCCCTAAGTTAAAACATCAGTACCTGCTCTATGCAGACCTTAATTGGCCCTCTCCTATGTTCCACTGGCTCCTTGCTCTTGGGGCCCTTCTGGATGGAATCCTGAGGTCCAGTATGCCTAGCCCTCTCACCGCTGCACTCACCCCACAGACCGCCTCCTATGATCTCCATTCTGCTGATCTTTTCTTACTCCACATTCCCAGATGTAACACTTCCAAAGGGAAAACAGGTTTTTCTTACGTGGCCCCCAGTTACTAGAACTCGCTGCCCTTTGAAATATGCCAGTCACCTAGCCATGACTTGTTTAAAAAGAGGCATCGCTTTCTGCTTATTGAGAGTACACAGTGCAATTGCTTTAAACCACCCTAGATTCCTGACTCCCTACGCTATTACTGTCTCGATGTCCTCCTCCAGTACTTACCTACACCTCATACTTTCTACCTGTCTTACCACCCCTTTCCTACCCCACCTCTTACACATCTCTCCCCCCCCACACACTTCCTATTTTCTCCCTGTGAGGTCTTACTACCTCAATCCTTCCTACCTACTTGCTCCCTCTTTGGTGTCATATTCTTTGTTATAGCTAGTTTTGTAGAACAGAGTTGATGCCTAGATTGTTAATCAACTGTTATATGTGTATTTACCTTTGTTGTGCTTTGATATGTGAAATGTCTGTATTGTCTCCTGGTTACACTAGTTGCTCAAACCATTATCCATTTTTAGTATATCCTTAAATGCTATAATATAATATGCACTTACTTTCACTTCTGATATGAAATACATCGGAATGTTTCTCCAGTCTCCTCAAATTGCTCAAATTGTTATCCATTTTAATTATATGCCTAATATGTTGTACTCCTATATTGTACTGTATCATCACTGTTTTTTTCCTGTTGATGTTGTAGCCTCCTGGGTCGTGCCTGAAATAGTAACTTTTTTGTCTAGTGCACTTATCCGGTCATCAAAAATTAAATAAAATAAAAAGGAAATGTTCTGCCACCACCACAAACTAGTCAACTGTTGTAAACCATATCATTCTTCTGACCCCAGTCAAGTTTTAACTTCACTCCTGTGGCCCACACACTCCTGAAAAAACTGTGCCTCTGCATTGCTGATGTATATACTGGTGTAAATATTGCTTAATTTGTTACAGTCTATGTTATTGCCTGTAATGTGTGTTACAATTATAAGATTTGCAACTTGTGGAAACAACAACTTTTCATACCTGCTGCTGTAATATCACCTCAGGCCCTCTTTTAAACTAGGTGTGCCACCTAAATCACACAATCCTGAGGTGCGTAAATCCTTAATAAATTAATAAGTAAAGCTAGAGAAAAGGTTGTGATTCATCTTAATGGAATACCAATACAATGTTCCAGTGCAGTGGCCAATATTACATCAAGCGATATCTTCCTCCATTTGAGTGTTTGATACTTGATTAGTTGTGCATTGGTGCTTGAAATCTTTATCAGCATGACAGGGCTATCCCAACTTCAGGCTTTCATTTATATAAATTAAGTTGTTAGCTCAAAAGGTTCCAAAGTTAGCCAATTTCAAAGAAATTATCTCGCAAATGGGCTAACTGTGGAACTGCAAGGACTAGGAACTTTATTTTTAAATGAAAGCTTGCATGATTGTCAGCTCAACATGGTTGTGGCATTTTGAGTCACTGTTTTTGTAGTGAGACACTAAAATTTATGTCAATGTCTTGTCTATATATTGACTATGACAACAGGCTGAATTCTGAAAAGTTGGTGCAAGCCGTGCCAAAGACGGCTTGCACCAATTGCTGATGCGCCAGAGACCCTGCACCCAAATCTTGATTGGGAAGGGTCCCAGCGGCTAAGTCCCATGGCTTGTGGCAACTGTAGCAGTGCGCCAAACAGAGGGTGCACCTGAACAGGTTGCCACAAGCCATGGGCAGCCATGCTGCAATGTTCCCAAGCATTCCCTTGTGGTCTAGTGGACCGCCCCAACCCCAATCCCCCATTATTAAAACCTGAAACATCCTTGGTGGTCTACCAGACCCCCCAAGCCCCAATCCTCCATTATTATACATAAAGATCCCTGGTGATCTAGCAGCCCTCCCAAACCCTGATACCACATTATTATAAAAAAAAAACTCTGGTGATCTAGCACCCCCCCACCAAGTCCAGAGCCCCCATTATGAATTAAGAACACATCATTGGTTGTCTTGTGGACCCCCACCTCAGCAGATAGTGTCCCACTACCCTGCTTCTCCCCATCCCCAAACACAGCCAGCAACTGGCACAACCTACCACACACCACCACGACCAGCCACCAACAAGCTGTCAATCAATGAGCGTGTACTGAATACAGTGTGGCACTCACCCCCCACCCTCAATTTCCCATTCAGTCCCTTTACAACATCAGTCCAGTGGTTCTCCCCAAACAGTCACCCTGCCCTACCTGCTCACAACCCACCCTCCTGCAACCCCACTCCTTATCCATGAGTCCAGTACCCCAGCTGCTCTATACAGCAACTGGCATAGCACTTCTCTTGCCTGTGGGGATGGCTGATGTATGATCTGTCAGTAAGTGCACATACTGTAGAAACAGCTTTCTACAGTACACACACTCACTGACAGCTCATACGACAGCTGGCTGCAGAGGTGAGAAGAGGGTGTGCCAGTCAGCATATGTTGCTGACATGGCACTGGACTTGTGGGTAATGGGGGGTGCTGGGAGGTAGGCTGTGAATGGGAGGATCGGGTGGGGGGGTCACCACTGGACAAGTATTGTAAAGAGAATGAACAGGTGATTGGGGGTGGAGGGCGGGGTACCACTGGACCACCAGAGCAGTATTTACCCTCATTGAACATATGATCTTTATTCCTTCTTAGAAGATAACTGTAATAATGGCTGTTTTTATTGTATAAGAAGAAATATATTGAATGATATGCAGTTCTATATAGAACCTTATACTAAGAACTGGTTATATATGAATTTATTCTAAGTAGGTTTCAATCATTTTTGATGTTGATTTACATTTCAATTAGTGTTGCTCAGATAGTATCCGAGAAATTAGGATACCAATAGATACCTCCCATTTGGCCAGATAGTTGCTGTGGTAGGATAGCAGTGCTATCTGACCATGGATCCGACCCTCTAGGATCCAGTGCATGAATCCTACAAACATTGTGGATCCTGTGGATCCTAGCAAGAGATCCAGCTTGGATCCTAACTATCTGAGCCAGGATCCCTGGATCTGACCCAAGATCTATCGCTATCTGACCCTGGATCCTAACTATCTGACCTAGGATCCCTGGATCTGCCCAATGATACCTGGATCCTAATTAGGATCCATCGTTATCTGACCCTGGATCCTATATCTGTCTTTGATAGGATTGCTGGTAGGATCCTAGGTAGGATACCAGCACTATCTGACACATAGTGGTAGGATCCACAAAAGCACTATCTGAGCAACACTAATTTCCATTATTTGTATATAGTAACTGGTGAGCAACTTTTTTTTCCTATGGGCTCAACCAGTTATTATTTTAACACATACTCAGTCTCTGTATGGTAAGGATGAGCTTCAATCAAAGAGTCTTAAATGCACCTGCACCCTTACAAGCTGTTCCAACTTCTGACAGCCGAAAAACAAAACAATAGCTTCTGTCCCAGACATTAAATAAATTGCCAATCCTTCACTTACTACAGAAAGCATTCAGCTTCAGTCACTAATCAGTGAAGTACCTACAGAAAACAAAACTGCAAAAAAAACCCGAGTTCATGGTTTGAAATCACTGCGTGCCGTGAAAGACAGACCTTTACAGAAGAAGCGCACTCACTCTCTGTACAGTAAGCTCTGTTGCTGAGGAGACCAAGTAACATGAACATCCACAGAAATTAATAATTCTACATGATACAAGTCTGTGTGAGCAACAAAAAAAAGTATTTTTCTTTAAGTTAAAAACTCATATATTAAACAGTTCCATGGTTGCCTAGCCTAACTTAATACTGTTTGTCAGACACCTTTGTCTGTCACGTTGTAGCTCAGAAAAGATTTTCCAAATATTTTTTTTGCCATGTTCCTAGTTACCTTGCAATATAACCATTCTCTTGCAGCACGGAAAAGATAAATCAAATAAAAACAAAGTTAACTCCTGCACTGGAATCCTGTCAGTTCCTCAAAATTGTAATCCATGTGTCTAGCAGCCACCAAAATGTCTCTGTAATCTGGCTGGAAAAAATTCCTCAGCAATAATTATAAAAAATAAACCATGGGATGGTGTGCATATTCACATTTAATACACTTTCTTAGTGTGGGATGCTTTTATAAACCCCTCGAGCTTTGCTCTTGGGGTTTATGTAGCATCCCACACCTCATGTGTGTATTCAATTCTTTTAGAAAATGGCAATGTAAACGCTCGCATCCTGATTGGCTAGCAGGGTTCCATTGCCATGCAGGTATTTTTCAATAGAGCCCTGAGATTAACAAGTTCCAGCTGCATGCCACAATCTTGAAACTGGTATCCATGTGCCAGTTAGAATTTTCAAATATGGTAGATGCCATTTTTTTCACTTGCTAAGTGAGAGTCAGACAGTCTCACTATGGCTCAGACAGCTCACTCCCCCAAAAGCCCCCCAAAAACTACAAGTGCACAACAACTTTACTTACTAGATCTCTAGCCTTGCCTCCTGCATTTCCTCACAGCACAACTCCCCGATGGAGACACACACATATATGCCAGCTTTTCTCCCTCCCAATGTCCACCTTGCACACGGAACGGTTTCTGTGCTGACAGCTGGGGGGGGGCACCAGCAAACAGCTGCTCAGATAAACTTGAAAAAAATAATAATAATTTAGACCACTGCCATTTCCATGAGATTTCTCCATCTTCACTTCCTGGTTTTACGCACCAGGGTCAGGTAAGGTCACATGCCTAACAGGCACATCTTCCGAAAAAAAAAGTAGTCTTCTAGTAAAGGCAGAGAACTCTTTACTTAAACATAAAAACAATGCCAACTAACTACTGGGGAAAAAACTTTTGATAAAAAATTTCTCTTGTAGATGTCCTGGCATGGGGGGAAGTGGATATGTAAAAGAGAATGGCCCTGGTGGAAGGGAAACAGAGGATGGAACAGCACACAGATGGAGGGACTAACTTATCAAAAAAAGTGTTTTATTTAAATATTTATATTCATTTTCAAAGTCAGTTCTCTGTTATTTAATTACTTGATTAAAATCATCACAGATAGCCATTTTATAAGCGCAATAATAGCCTCCAGGGTGGGTAGTATTGGGCAATACCAAATCTTCCAGGGGCTACCGCCCACCCTATCGGGCATTACTACTTATGTAATGCACGCCATAACATGCATTATTCTCTATATAATAACTGGGGAGCCATTTTTCCCTAATGGAAACCCAGTTATAGTTTGCCATTATAAACATGTGCTGGTTTCCCCACGCTCCACGCATGCGCCAATCTTCGGTCTCCCTCACTGCAAATGGCACTCGACGGTGAGCTAAATAAATTAAAAAAAAATATTAAATAATTACGGTACAAAGAACAGCACCCCAACAGAAGTAGGAGGAAAAGGACGACACAGAAACACAAGCCAGACAGACAGCCACAGGGGAGCTGATAGCAACCAGTTAACTAGTGCTCAAATGGGAGGAAGTGGAGGAGAGAATATGTGACAGCAATTGGAGGGAGGGTGTAAACACAGACAGCAACCAGCTCAGCTAAATTTCTGTGTTTAAGAAAAAAAGGGGAAACTTTCCAGCCAACTTGGATCACACTTTATCCGATTGGACTGCCACTGCCACTGACAACAGATGTACCTTAATTTTATAGCATTGCTCAAATTCAAACTCAAATTTTACACACCTCCTCAGTGTGGGATGCCTTCTTAAAGCCCTCAAGCTTCACTCTCGGGGTTTATGTGTTATTCCACATGTTGGGGGTGTGCAAAATTCTCGATATAACCCCCTACCCAGCCATTATTCTCTATATAATATTGCTTGTTTTAAAACTGTAATGGAACCAATCAATCATAGAAACATACATAGAAATATAGACTCTGTTGGCAGATAATGTCCACTTGGGCCACATAGTCTGTCCATTTCCCTACTTACTGCTGCAGCCCCAGAACCTATTTGATCTGCAGTTCTCCTGCTCTGCACATCTCAAGGGTACCCTTATGTCTATCCCATGCACCCTTGAACCCCTGTATTATTTTCACACCCACCACTTTTTGCTGGAAGGCTCTTCCATGGCTCCACCACTCTTTCAGTGAAAAAATACTTCCTAACATTACCTCTAAACCTTCCACCCTTCAGCCTCATATCATGACCCCTTGTTCTTGTACAGAGCTTTCTTTGGAATACGCTTTCCACCAAATCAATCCCATTTTATTTAATATAGCGCACTTCTCATTTTGGTTCAGTGCACTTTACAGTAAAAACAGCATCAATAAAACAAGCACTACAACAGCACATAAACATATCCATTAAAAATCTGCAAAAGCTTGGTTAAACAAAAAAGATTGCAGCTCCCTTTTGAAGATTTCAATAGAGTCACTATCATGTACTGGACGAGGGATAGAGTTCCAAAAAACTAGGGCCACAAATGAAAAAGTGCATGCCCCAGAAGATTTTAAACAGATCTTGGGTATCTCCAATAAGCCCTCATCTCTGGAGCATAGGGGTGAACGGGGCGGTAAGGAGTCAAGAGGTCTTGCAGGTAACTGGGCCCCTGGCCATGCAGGGCTTTGCAGGTCAGCAAGTTGACCTTGAAGGCAATTCTCCACCCAACTGGCAGCCAGTGCAGAGAGCGTAGCACAGGTGTGATGTCACACGATCTTGGTAGACCGGTCAACAGCCTGACCACTGCATTCTGCACCACCTGCAAGTGGTGCAGATCCACCCCAGCCAGCCGCAGGTATAGGGCATTACAGTAGTCCAAGCATGAGGTCACAAAAACATGAGCCAATGCTGCCAGATCTGCCTGGGGGATCAAATGTTTCACCTTGGCAATGTTTCTAAGATGGTAAAAAGGAGTCTTGACCACAGCCGACACCTGAAATTTTAGCATCAGCTCACAGTCAAGAAACACGCCAAGGTTCCTCACCCAATCGGAGGTAAGCAGCTGGGAGTCCTCAAGCCTTAACCCTGGGACTCGACCAGATTGCTCTCCCATCCCCTGGTGACCAGGTTCCAGTAGTAGAATCTCTGTCTTATCTGGGTTCAACCTCAACCAGTTCGCCATCATCCAGTCCTGAATTTTATCCAGGCAGCTGTTTAGCATCGAAACCAGCCCTTGCTGCTCAGGTGCAAAGGACATGTAGAGTTGAGTATCATCTGCATAGCAGTGAAAACTCACCCCATACCACCTTATAATGTCCCCATAGTGGCAGCATGTACACCACGAACAACATGGGGGACAAAATGGAGCCCTGTGGGACCTCACAAGGCAGAGGCACGGGGGCTGAGGAATACACCCCAGACAACACACGTTGAGATCTACCAGTGAGGTAAGATTTAAACCAGCTGTGGACTCTTTTCACTAGCCCACAGCATACCCACAGATGCTCCAACAGCACCCCATGGTCCATGGTGTCGAATATCACTGAGAGATTGAGGAGAACGAGGATGAAACTTCTCTTTCGATATCTCACCACCAGGAGATCATTAAGCACCCGAACAAGAGCAATCTCAGTGCTATGCCTTTTCCTGAAACCAGACTGGAGAGGCTCATAGATGTTGTGGGCTGTTAAATCCTGAGACTTGTTTTTTTCTATTAGATCAAACACCTTCTTACCCAGGATGCTAAAATCAAGTTAGTCCAAACCACCTTTATACCGCTCTTGGATTATGCTGACTTCCTCTATGGTAAAGGCCCAAAATCAGCATTATCCAAACTCAACATTCTCTACCACCGGGCAATAAGATTTATCACTGGTGCCCCTTACTCCACCCATCATTGTACCCTCTATGCCTGGGTTGGCTGGATGTCTCTTGCATTTAGAAGGCAAAAAAACACTGCCCTCTGGACCTCCAGAGCATTCACCAAGAAACTTTCTCAATGCGTTACTGAGTGCTTGCCTATTTGTACCATAGGTAGCTACTCCCTCAGAGGTCAGTCATATACTTCCCTCATTATCCCCAAGGTTAACTTACTCTTTGGCCGCTCGTCCATAAGCCATGCACTCCCTTTGCTGTGGAACACCCTACAAAAAACATTGAAACTGGTACTCCCTGTAACTCTATCTACTTTCAAATTGATATTTGCACGCATCTTCAAAGAGTCTTGTAAATGCTTCCCTTGATAACCGTTAACTAAGGATATGGGTCCACTACCCTGTGCATCCCTTAGGACGTCCTACCCTATTTTGTCTCTACTCGTATCTCTTCTTCACATTCACTGGCTCCTCAACTGCCTAGATATACTTTATATGAGTTGTCCCTGTATGCACAGTAATACTTGTCTGTATATTTTATGAATGTATATTTTGTATATCTGTTGTATTTATCATATATTAGTTGAGAACTCCTATTTCACTGTATTCTAAACTATTATTTGCCAATGTACCTTATTACTATGCTGTAAGAAAAAAATTACTCACCTTAACTTACACACCAAAAAAAGCGCAGAGGACAATGGCTTGGAACCCTTTTTCCTAAGGTCAGGCTACGCCCATCTCACTGCCCCAGTTCTCCACATCTTAAATCTTTCCATTACATCTGCTACTGTGCCGTCCTACTGGAAATCAGCACATATCCTCCCTCAATTTAAATCTGGTGACCCATGCGATGTAAACAACTATAGGCCCATTCCATATTGCCTATCCTTTCTAAAGTTCTTGAAAAACTGATCCATATTCAGTTAAAATCTCACTTGAAACCTTCTCTCTCATTAACCCAGCTCAATCTGGCTTCCGGGCTAATCATAGCACAATCACTGCACTAGCAAAAAGTAACCAGTGATTGGATCTCTGCTATAGATGCTAAGAAGGTAACTGGTGCAGTCTTTGGACCTCAGCAAAGCTTTTGATACTGTTGATCACAAACTATTAGTCAATTGCCTTGCAAAGTTGGGTGCCACATACCATACCACCCTGTGGTTCTCTAGCTACCTAACTGGAAGATTCCAAAAGTAAAGGCGGAGGCTTTTTTTCTGCTGCCTTGCCAGTTGCAAGAGGAGTCCCCAAGGATCCATCTTAGGCCCTATCTTGTTTTCTTTGTACATTAATGACTTAGATGCTAACATATCTCACGTCAATCTGCACTTTTTGCAGATGATACTGTGTTGTATACTTCTGGCTCATCGTTATCTGGAAGTCAAGGGAGTGCTTCAGTGGACTTGCACAACCTGAGCATAATCTAGTAAAGGCAAAGCTTCTGCTCAATGCTAAGAAGACTAAAGCGATGATATTCTCCTCAGTGCTGTCACAGGCCCCCCAATACCTTTGCCCAAGACTTCATTGTCACCATGCTAAACGAGTCTCTGGAAGTTGTAACCAAATTTAAATATCTGGGTATCTGGATCAACAATAAATTATCTTTCAATGACCACGTCAAGATGTCTCTAGAAGGTTAAAAGCAAGGTTAGGTTTTCTACAGAAATAGGCCCTTTCCCCTTGAAACTCGAAACAAACTTGTACAGGCCACTTTTCTCCCCCTACTCGACTATGGCATGTAATCTATTCCTCCACCACTCTTGCAAATCTAAGTAAACTGGACATCCTTTATCACGTAGCGATGGTTCATTACCAACTCCTCACTGCTCGCACAATTGTGACTAATATGCAGCTGTTGGTTGGACATCCTTTACTATAGACGCCTGCTCCATGCTGGGCTATGGACTCTTAAACTGCTCCTGCAGAAATTGCCAAGCTTATCTCTTCCCTTATTAGTATCTCACATAGTGCATACTCGTAAGAAAATCTGACTTTATTATGCTTGACATACCAAGGACGCTGGACTTCTTTGTAAACGTAGTTATTGCATATGCCCTTCCTCCATTTGGAACCAATTACAAACCGTACTGAAACTAACTAGCACAGTTTCAATAAACTTCTACAAATCGCTAAGTTCAGCCAAAATAAAAGACACCTGTAACTGTCATTAAGTCTCTTCCTTCCCATGTGTGCCATATTTATCCACTGGTAAGGTATAATTGATTTGTCATATTAACTGCTTTCCTTCCCTTCTACTCCTGGCTTTATATATGCTTACGCCCACTGCTACTCTATCAAATCACTCCTCCCCTCCATATCAGTTGTAGTCTGTTGTTTGTTCTAGCTGGCAAAATATATGTATTGCACACACCAGTCATCATGTTTCATTTATCAGTATGTAACCTGTAAGTCGCTTCCCTGTTTCATATCAATCTTTACCACCTACGGTCACCCTGTGTGGTACCCTTGTATGTATATCCAGCCTGTATCATGTAACGTGCATTTCATGTATATACTGTTATTACCTATCTGTGTTTGTACTTTAAGTGTTTATGTCACAGGACCTCCTTGTGAATGAGCTTACTCAATGGAGTTTTCCTGCAATAAACTTGAACTTGAACTAGAACTAGTAATTATGTTTCTTCTAATGGAGTTTTGCTGTATTCTGACTATTGCAGTTAGCTCCAGCACTTGAACTACCCCGGAGAGTAGAGGGTTAATTTCTATGCAGAGCATAGAACGTTGAGCTCGAGCTCGGTTCAAACCTCTGTCTGCTGCACTTTGAAGCACAACTGTCAGATTCTTACGAGCTAATACTAACTACTATGTGGAAATTGTAAAATTTTTACTAGCCAAATGGCAACCAAATATTTTGGATCCCCAAAAGACTCAAGTCAAGAAATCCAAACTCAAAAACCAGGTAGTGAACAACTTAAAACTATTAAATTAATAATATAATCCACTCCCCCTCTTTAAAAGGAGGGAGTACCCAAATGCACCCCTGGGGTGCAACACTGCACCTGCCAGCCCACTTCCCAAAAATAGGTTCTGCGAAGGGAGGTAGGGAGGGAGGCCAGAATACAGCAAGACTCCATTAGAAGAAACATAATTACTATGAGTAATTTTTTCTTCAAACAACATGAAGTCTTGCTGTATTCTGACTATTGCAGACTACCAAGCAGTACCTCCATGGAGAAGGGAATCGAACCTACCTTGGGAATAGGCTCTGCAGTACTGCTGTACTAAACCAAGCATCACTCCTAGCCTGGATGTCCAGGGAGTAATGCTTGGTAAATGTATGGACTGTTTTCCAGGTGGCTGCTTTACATACAGTATCTCTAGCAAAGGAATATCCCTGGCCGCAGTCAGGGAAGCAGCTGCACCTCTAGTTGAATGAGCCCTCAGGCCTGAGAGAGGTATTTTGCCTAGGTTCTCATAGCAGAACTGAATACAAGAGACAATCCACCTGGCAATAGTTCTCTTAGTGGCAGGTTTGCCCTTACCCACTTCCCCATAAGTGAGAAACAACTGAAGGAAGTCAAACCTGTGAGCCTTAGTATGCTCAATGTAGTAACCAAGGGCTCTTTTAACATCCAAACTGTGTAAACTTCCTTCTCCTGAAGAAGAATGATCAGTGAAGAACACAGGGAGAGACATAGATTGGTTCAGATGAAAATCTGAAACCACTTTAGGTGAAAACCTCCTATTAGTTCTAAGGACCACCTTATCTCTATGGAATGAGATAAAATCAGGCTCCACTGACAGAGCTTGCAATTCACTGATACGCCTGGCAGAGGTAGTAGCTACCAGGAACACAGTTTTCCATGTCAAGTACTTAAGCTCTGCTGAAGACAAAGGCTCAAAAGGGGGTTGCATAAGCTGAGCAATGCAAACATGAAGATCCCAAGCAGGGGTAGGATCCCTAAAGTGGGGATTGGTATGAAGCAATCCCTTGAAAAATTTACAGACTACAGGTTGAGATGACAGTGAGGAAGGCTTTTCTGCTGACAGAAAAACAGAAACAGCTGACAAATGTACTTTGAGAGTAGCTGGTCTGAGGCCTAGGCCATTAAAATGAACCATATAATCCAGAACTGTAGGCAATTCAGCAGTGTCTAGGGATATATGCTTCTTGGAACACGAAATGCTGAATCTTTTCCATTTAGAGTTGTATGTTTTTCTGGTGGCAGGCTTTCAAGAGGCTTTGAGAATATCCAGAACCCCTTGGGACAGATGCAAATCTGCATACTCTAACTCTTCAAGAGCCATGCTTTGAGATTGAAAGACCGAAAATTGTGGTACCAAATCCTCACCTGAGAGGAGGTTAACATGTTGTAATTCCTGGGAAGAGGCAGGGGAAGATGGACTGCTAGGGACAGCAACGGGGGGGTACCAAGGCTGCCTGGCCCAGTCTGGAGCAATCAGAATCACTTTGCAAGGTTGTGACCTTACCTTGACCAGAACCTTGAACAGTAGAGGAAAGGGAGGGAAGGCATATAGAAATTTCCCTTCCCAGTTCAAAATCAGAGCATCCAGAGGGACTGAGCCCAAGACTGGGGGTCTGCAACAAAACAGGAAGCTGGTGATTGTCTGGGGCTGCAAACAGATCTATCTCTGGAGTGTCCCACCTTGAAAAAATCACTTTCAACACCAGTGGGTCCAGGGACCATTTGTGATGGCCCTGGGAGATCCTGCTCAATGCATCTGCTAGCACATTGTCCTTCCCTGAAGGTGGACTGCTATCAGAGAGGTCTGCAGAGAATAAGCTAGGGACCACAATTTCATGGCTTCCATGCACAAGGCCATGGACCGAGTGCCTCCCTGCTTGTTGATGTACCACATGGTGGTGGTGTTGTCTGTCCTGATCTGAACCACCTTGTTCTGCACTGACTGAGAGAAAGCTTGCAGGGCCAGAAAGACCACCCTGAGTCCAAAAGATTGATATGAAGAAGGGATTCCTGAGGGGACCATAGTCCCTGGGCTGTGAGAGCCCCCAGATGGGCTCCCCACCCCAATAGAGAAGCATCTGTGGTTAGGACCACACAGTGAGACTGAGTAACGAATGGGACTCACTGCCTGAGGTTGCCCTGATCCTGCCACCATTGGAGAGCCTGGATCAGAGTCTGGGTCACTGGAACTAGTTTGGTTAGTGAATCTTTCTTCTGAGACCAAAAGGCCCTCAGGTGAAATTGAATGTCCCTAATCTGGAATCTGGCCCCTTGGACCACTGCTGTAGAAGCTGCCATGTGGCCCAGAAGTTGAAGGAAGTGTCTTGCTGGCCGAGAGACCAGGAGGTGGAATGAAGAGGCCATCTCTACAATAGCCCTTGCTCTTTCCAGGAGAAGAAAAGCTCTTGCTTTGACTGTATCCAACTCTGCCCCTATAAAGGTGAGGAGCTGTACAGGCTCGAGAACTGACTTGGGAAGATTGAGAAGGAATCCTAGGTAAGTGAGCACTTGCTGAGTCACTTGAAGGTCTGACTTGATTTGGTCTGGGGACTGATCCACAATGAGCCCATCGTCCAGGTATGGAAATATGGAAATATTTTTCCTTCTTAAAAAGGCCACTACTACTGCTAGGCATTTTGTGAATACCCTTGGAGCTGATGTCAGGCTGAAGGGCATAGCTTTGAACTGATAATGGCCTGAAGACAATTTGAACCTGAGGTACTTTCTGTGGGAGTACCTGATGGGAATGTGAAAGTAGGCATCTTTTAAGTCCAGGGAGGCTAGCCAGTCCCCTGGCATTAGAGAGGGAAGGATTATTCCCAGAGTCACCATTTTGAATTTTAGTTTTAAAAGATGTTTGTTCAGGTATCTTAAGTCTAGGATGGGTCACCACTCCCCTGTCTTTTTGGGGGTAAGGAAGTACCTGGAGCACAGACCTTTGCTCCTGTGCAATATAGGAACTCTCTCTATAGCCTTTAGAGCCAGTAGAGATGAAACCTCTGCCTCTAGGGCAATGGTTTCGGAGATGCTTGCAGATGTAAAAGATCTGGCCCTCAGCTTTGGAAATTTCTTGAAGCTGAGAACCAGCCCCTGGCTTACCACCTCCAGGACCCACTTGTCTGAGGTAACAGACATCCAGTCCTGGACAAAGTAAGCCAGCCTGCCTCCTACAGGAATGGGGGAGTCAACCCGGGCTGACACATCAGGGTGTCTGCTTGGCAGGAGCCTTAGGTTGAGGGATGGATGCATCCCTGCTCATCCCCCTTCTGTTTCTCCCTCTGAAGAACCCCCTCTGAGGAAAGGGAGAAGAGGCCTGTGCTTGGCAGAAAGGCCTATGAAACGGCCTGCCCCTGCCCCTAGCCTGCTGCCTTTGAGGAGTTGCCTGCCTTTCCTTGTCCTGTGCACTCCTATAGGTGGTCCTATACCCATCCATCTTTTTCACGTAATTCTCTGTCTGCTCCCCAAACAGAGAATTACCCACCACAGAGAAATCCATGGCCTTAGCCTGGGTGTCCTGTGTGAGACTAGTGCATCTGAGCCAAGCCATTCTCTGAAGAGCCACAGATGTAGCCATGACTCTAGATAACACATCATTGGAGTCCACAGCAGCATGGAACTGTACCTTAGATGCCTCAATCCCATCAGGAGCCACCCCCCCGAGGCTAGCTGGGGGGGAGGCCTGCTTAGCCAGTGCCAGTACAGTGTCCCACCTGGACTTCTGGTACCTGGCTGCATAGGCCATATAATTAGCCTGCCTGAGTCCCAAGGCGGATGCCATGTACTGTTTCTTTGCCACGGCATCCAGCTTCCTAGAGTCTTTATCTGGGGGGTATGAAGCCAAGGGTACATTAGCCTTATCACAGGCTGCAGCCTGCACAACCTCAACATGGCTGCATTGATGGTACAAGTACTCTGTACCTGAACCTGATAAGGTGTACCTTTTGTACATTCTTCTGTTGACAGGAGGTACAGAATTTGGAGTTTTTAAAATCTTTTGTGTCTGTTTCCCAAAAGACTTATGAAGGGGAATAGACAGTCTTGTGGACACTGGGATGTCCATCATCTCCATAGAATCAGGTTCCTCTTGTTCCTCTACAGCTTCTTCCACAGGGAGCCGGTGGGTTTCTGCCACTTTCCTGTAAAACATGTAGTGGAAAGGGAACTCAGAAAGCCTAGGAGGGGAAACACTAGAAGGCCTGTCTTGGGAGATGACTGGTTCAATAGGCTTGACCAGACCTCCCACACCATCGTCATCATCATCATCATCATAATCTTCATCCCCCTCCAAATCCGGTTAATAGAAGTCTTCAGGGGCATAATCTTGAACCGGAGGAACCGACTGAACCGAGTGCCTGCCAGAAGGTGCTGGATCAGATGGAACCGGACGAAGCAATTCTGCAATCCTTATCGCATTGGCAATCTCTTCGGTGGTCGGAAAATGGGTCTCTGGATCCGAACCGGACAATTTTTCTTTTCTTTTTCTTTTTGTAGGAACCAATCCCTTAGGATCGGCTCTCCTCTTGCCCGAAGAAGTATCGCCCTGGTCAGAGGGCACTCCCTCAGGTTCGGTCGGAACCGAACCGGGCTGGCCATCCGGGTTAGCGGAACTCACAGCTTGAATCTTTTTTCCAGGGTAGACTTAGGAAAATTTTTACAGATTTGGCAGCCTGAATTGAGGTGGTCAAACCCCAGACAATAAACACAGGTGGTGTGGGGATCAGCCTTAACAAAGACCTCCCCACACACAATGCAGTGTTGAAACCCAGTGGGCCCACTTTTTCCTTTGGGTTTCTCAGACGTAGCCATCCTAACCACAAACTTACCCTTTTTATGGCAAACAACCAGGCAAGACACTAACTTATCGGTTTCTAACCGTGTCACGGGTATTGGAAAAAAACACAAGAAAATGTAGTTTTTTTAAAACCGATAAGGACCGGTAACCACACTCTAAGTTTAAAAACAAAAACAGAATATATAAATCACTAAACGGCCGGTTCAGCCAAACCGGTCGAAAAATCTATTTTTACAGTTTCTACAAGTTTACTATGTCTAGTTCACTACCTAGTACTTACTGTACCACAGACAGGGATCTGAACCGAAACTTGCGAAAAATAATCTGTAAAACCGAGGACTTTAACCGACTTTCGAACCATGAGCAAAGAAGAAATTTCCAGAGCGGAATGTTCAGTTAGGCGGAGAAAAGAATCTGACAGTTGCGCTTCAAAGTGCAGCAGGCAGAGGTCTGAACCGAGCTTGAGCTCAACGTTCTATGCTCTGCATAGAAATTAACCCTCTACTCTCCGGGGCAGTTCAAGTGCTGGAGCTAACTGCAATAATCAGAATACAGCAAGACTTCATGTTGTTTGAATATTATGTTGTATGTCCAGGTCCACCTTGCAAATGAGTTAATCTCAATCGTGTTTTCGCCTGGTAAAATAAAGATTGATTGATGGGTCTCCAGTTGAGTGGCTAGCACCTTCTCAATAACCTTCTCCACAAAGGGAAGGTTAGAGACTGTCCTGTAGTTTGCCAGACAGTCCACATCTAATGATAGTTTCTTTAGGAGGGGCCTGATGATCACCTCCTTCAGGGGCTCAGGAAAAAACCCTGATATCAAAGAACATCTGACTATCTTGGCTAGGACTGGGCTGATGACCTCTACCCACCCCATAAGGAGACTCATTTATCCCAAGTCCAAACTACAGTAAGTGGGCTGCATCTCCTGGATGACCTTCATGACATCTACTACGGCTACCTGGTCAAAGCTGGACCAGACAAACTGAGTGCCTGCGACCACACAATCATCACTGCAATGCCCATTAGAGGACACTGACCAGGTCTCCAATCTGATGAAGCAATCTTCTCAGCAAAAAACAGAGCAAACTCATCACATCTTGATTGTGATAAAGCTTTCCCAGACTGCAGGCAGGCTGGATTACATAGCCTGTTGACAGTGTGGAAGAGCTGAGCCAGTCTGTTAATTGCTGCCGCAATCTCCCTGGACAGGAACTATACCTTCTTACAGGAGATTGCAGATTGATAGTCCCTATAATGGACCATCAGTAAAAGCTTGTCCTCTTCCAGACAGGACCTCTGCCAGCATCTCTCCAACCTTCAACCTCTCCTCCTCATCTCCCTAAGAGCCCCGTCATACCAGTAGGACTCATGGTGTGAGGTGTCGGGGTTTGAACATGGACAGGTACAACAGAGTCAAGGATCTCAGTAATGACCCTATTATAGGCTCCTTGGAAGCCTCCATTAGGTCTGATAGGTCCAGCACCATCATCAGACCTTGAGGGGTCAAGCCGCTTAAAGGGTGGCACTGGACCATCTCCATAGGGGAGGGTCTATTTGGGGGGCCTTGAACAGGAATCTCACAATATGGTGGTCTGACCATGCAACTGGTTCCACCATGAGGTTGGAGACCTCCATTCCCAGTAGGAAGATGAGGTCCAACAAATGGCCAAATTCATGGGTAGCAGAGGTAACAATCTGTGTCAGGCCCAACTAACACATTAGTTGGAGGAAGTATTGGCCAAATTGTGAGAGTTCATCATTGACCCAGGCATTGAAGTCCCCCAGAATAATCCATCTGGGCAACTCCATCACCATATTGATGATGAAGTCTGTAACTTCCTGTAGGAATTCCTTCCCATCTCCCAGAGTTTGGTAGAAGAGAAGGATTCTACATCCTATACCTGCACACCCAACACATTTGAAGGATCTTGTCTCTCCCACCGGGAAAGCTGTGAGGCCCATATCCATCTTAAAACAAATGGCTACACCCCCACCCCTAGAATCTTTTCTCGAGCAGTGTATCACAGAGTACCCGGCCGGAACAGCTGCTTCCAAAACTGGGCCGGCATTTTCATCCAGCCAGGTCTCGGTGATGCTAGTCAGATCTGATGTTACAACAAGATCAGCAATAATTGGCAACTTCTTTTTATCAATCTGGCATTGCATAACACTGCCTGAGAAGGATAGGTCAATGGGGCTGGTCCAGTCACCTACGCACTAACTGTGGAGCCCTTGGGTACGGGAACCAGGCAGGGGGGGACCCCCTTTTCTGGGCCCATTTCACCCCAGGGCACCTCCTGGTCCTCACCACACCAATCTGCCTCCTCCCTCCCTCCCTCCATCGTATTCCCTCAACGGCCCGTGAATCTCTGCCTCCTTCCACTATGTGCTATCCCCAAAGCTCTACAGCATGTGTAAACTTTAGATGTTGATGGGGGATATTCCAATGGGTGGAGATCATAGAGCCTGGAGGGGGAATAGAATCTCACCTTGGGAGCCAAAGACCAACACATCTCTACCACTTAGTATCACTAACAACTTAAAACCCAACTAGACACCACAAAAATAACGCAAAATAATTAAACACCCCATCTATCTAATGAGATTAACCACACAAAAACACATTCAAACACTCCACACACGAACACACACCACTCATACAATACAAATAAAATACTTCATACAGCAACTCCCAAAAAAGTCCCACCACCCAACCTTACTAAAAATCCCAACACAAAGAGAGTCCGCCTCTTAGAGGAGAAGTTCTGTGCACAGTCTAATGTCCACAGAGTGTAATCAGAAGTCTTTTAGAACAGTCTTTCTTTGAAATTATGAAGATTAAATTCACACCCAGTCCAGTACAGTCTTTTGAAAAAGAGTCCTAGGAGCTCGCACCTCCTTAGGCTTAAACCCATTACTTAATTTCCATGTTCTCTCGCTCCTTTGGTACTGGGTATAATTGTAATTATACTTTAAATGCAGAATAGTTTTTTGTTTGGCACTCTCACTGCCCCAAACTCAAGATTTATAGGCAAGGTATTTTGTTTTTTTCCACTCAGCCAAAAGAAAGGCCAACCTGCCCTAAATACCACTGTGCAAATTACTCACAGTTCCTCCCATTTCTTCCTCCTAAGGTTGCAGTTCATATCTCTAGCAGCCAAAGATTTTTCAGTTCCAGACAAGACTGCTCCTCTTGGTAACGCAGAGCAGTAAAGTGTTTCAAGCCCCCACTCACTTTACTAGACCAACAAGCCCACAGCCGCACCCACCACAAGCAGAAGTCGCTGCAGCAGCCCAACTGGGTTGTGAGTGGGACCAGGGGAAACAAAACAAGTCAGCTGTTGCCAACAAGTTTGAAGCATGCAGATTCCAGGCAGCAGACAGCACCCCTTGAGCCCAGCTCTCTTCCCAGGTCATGACCGTGGCTATAACCACACTCCGGTAGGAACTCCACGGAACACACCTGGGTCACAAGCCAGACCCAGAAGAGCAAGCCACGCCAATGTGTATTCTCAACCAGGAACACTCAGAGCACTTGCAGGATCCTGCCGAGCAAATCACCTGGCAGTCAGATGTCACAGTCTCAAGCACAATCCGCAGACACTTCCATGACTCCAAAGACATCCACCACAGGTATGAACAAGAATTTTCCAATGTTGATGGTAACAGTTGTGAATTTCACTGGGAAATGGGTCAGGCAATCAGTCTTTACTGTATAGAATGGTTGTGGCTCTGACGCCATTGACAATTGTATCAGATTATCTGGGTTGAATTCAAATAGTCGATGGTTTCAACTAAATGAAAAGTCCTGTCTAAAAATAAAGTGCTACACGTCTAAGCTACCTCACTAAAAGGTCCCTAACTAATGCTGCCCAATCCTATCACTTACTCTAAGCTAAAACAAAGTAATACAAATAAAAATTCAAGTTAAAAATATCCTCTCTTTCCTCTCTGCTGATGGTAAGCCCAGCATGGCCACCATCTTTCCTCAGACAAACAAGAACTGATGATCAGGGTAGGGCCACTGTGGACTGATATTGTCAGCATGTAAGGAAGATCTTGGGGGACCACTGGATACTATTGATTGATATCATCAGTGTAAACAGGAAATCAGCAGCAGGTGGCTGCAGTACAGCCACCGTATCTTTGAGGAAGGTAGGGGCACAGGCTTAGCGCCCTTTTAGGATGTAGTTTTTGTCAACAGTATATACTGCTGCTTGGGGGGGCTGCTTACTGCCACAGCAAATATTTTGAATATAGCATTGTGCCAGTATTCATTACAGGATCCTCTAATATGCATAGGTGCTGCAGTATTTTAGCACTTTGGCATTGCCGAGTTTGAAGGGCGCTCCTGGGGCCGCTGAATATGGTCTGGCTGGGAGTGCTCATGCAAACCCAGGTTAGCACACATGGTAACCATTTTAGCATGGGTGCTAATGTTTAAATGTCAGGCCCAGTGTCTTTTCAACCTCAAATGCTAGAACCTTATACAATACAACATTAGAAAGGCCTGAACCTCACCAACAATGTACAGCACTTGCTTTCAGCATATACAGTCATGGAGATATTGGACTCTAAAGTGACATCCAAGTTAAAAACAATGGGCCCTATGCAATAAAGGGCAGGCAATATGCACCTGAGGTGCGTACCCCACCTACGTACCTACATGGCCGCAGACAGGCACAGGGTGCATGGTATGCACAACTGCTAACACCTGCGGGGTGCCTGTCTGTGGTCACACCCCCCTCAGCACACAGGATCATGTGAGATGTCAGGGGCGGAGTTGCGGACCTGGCTAGACATCCAATCGGATGTCCGTACTGGGTCCCAGAGTGGATCCCTTGCACCCATGCGGTGGGTGCACAGAGTAGGGGCCTGCCACATAATGCAGCATTGAATTTACATTCACTGGGCACTCATCCATGCTGTTGCCTCATCCCTCCCCTGCAGTCCAGTGGGCTGTAGCATCATAGATGTCCTATCCCCAGTGCCGCCACACCCGGTGGCCGGAGAACATGGGGGCATGTACTGGGTTACACCTGGTCTCAGATGGCATACCCGGTGCCCCCCCATGCCTGGCACTATGTGGCTTAGTGAATGCTGCGTAGTGCAGGCACGCCCCCGACATGCCCCCATTGTGGAGTCACCCATGGGGCTAGGGCGGCACATGCATAAGTGTCTTATGTGCCTTTAAGTGAATGGCACCGGGGATCTGCAGGACCCTGGTGCATGGCATTCCAATGTGTGGTTGCCTATGCACCTCAGTTACGTGGTACATAGGCACCTATCTCAGTCATGCATAGGGCCCAATATGTATACATTACAATAATATAATCATTAATGTAAACATCTGGCAAACAGTTTTTTCATATATGTTTATTAATTTTATAAGAAAAACAAACAACAACATCCACAACAAATACTGCAGTTTGCAAACAAGAATAGTATTGGTGTCGGGAACCACATTATCCAAGTGGCACATACAGTACTTATAGATTCCATGCATATATATTCAGCCCTTAACAGAATACATTCAAGGTACAAAATAATTGTGGCTTTTCATAATATGCATTACCCATTTCCTCCAAAGAAGTTCAAATTTGAGAAGTATCTGCAAAACCTTCACAGTTAAGTTTTCCATTTCATAGATATCAGTCATTAGCTTGTGCCATAAATCTGTTGTTAGAAGTTTATCAGTAAGCCTGTTTTTAGTAATAGTTGTCCTGGTTGCTAACAGACAGATGGATAGGATTTTCCTAGTTGGAGGGGATCTAAGGCCTCCAGGCATGTCTAGGAATATGACCAACTGCCGGGTAATCACTATGGATGGGTCAAAAAGCTATCTCAACTCAGTTTGCAGTGACGCCCAAAAGGTCTGGAGTTTTGGGCAGAGCTAAAAAATATGGGCATGGCTCACTTTGTACACTTCACAGCCCCTCCAGCAATGTGAGGGAATTAGAGTTCCGTATTTGGCCTGTGGGAATGGGGTCCAGAAGTATTGAGTTATGCTCTTCTACATGAACTCCTTCCGCATTGGTTTGTGGGTATACATAAGGTGTTTTTCCCATCATTGAGGAGTGATTTCTATGCCTGGGTCTTGCTGCCATTTTATCCTAAGATATTCTGTTTAAGTATTCTCTAAATTAGATAAGGCGGCATAGATCTGGAAAATCAGGGAAGTCAATGGTACTCCTACTAGAGTGTGTAATACCAATAATAGAACATTCAGTACAAATTGGTGTAGGGGGCACACTTTTTTGGCCTGGCATATGTACGCCTTCAGCTGTAAGATGTAAGACCGGTACTATCACTAACAAGTGCTATCACTGTTAATAACTGCAAATAACTGCTATCACTGACCGACTGTTTTTCCCTCAGATGTATAGTATATACACTGCACTTAGGCACTGCCTAAAGGGTTTGCTGTGAAATGAAATGAAATACTCATAGGCCATATTTTTCAGCTAGATCCTGGAAGTCCATAAAATCCATTCCTTGCATACAGTGGGAAGTTAAATAGAGGCTCACCTGTTCCCACTTTGTATAGTTATGATCTAGGTAAGTGGCAAGAACTTTGGCCTGTAAGCAAATGGTATAAGAAGAAATCTATACAGTCATACTGAAGGATGATTAGGCGCTTTATTCCAGTGCAGGAGGCTGGTGTTCATAGATTCATTACCCCTACCTGTAGGTGCAGCCGAGTCAGGGGACATGGTTGTAAAACCATTTTGGTTACAAGGAGAAGATCCACCAAGCTCAACTCTAATGATTTCCATAGGGCGGTTTAAGTGGATGAGAGCCAGTAAAGGGCAGTCCAGATTTGGGCTGCTTGGTGCTATCACTCCAAGCGTGGTAATGCTAGGCCCCCATTTGCTTTTGGAAGTCGAAGAGGGGCATACCTGGTATGGGGTCTAACCCCTCCACAACTGAATGATGAGACTTATCAATCCCAGTATTTAAACTAATGTTTTGAAGGTGTTATGGGGAGGGTTTGAGCTAAATACAAGAGTCAGGGTAATATGTTCATATGTATGCAGTCTACCTTTTGAATGAAAGGCAGGTTTATTGCTTGTCATTGGTTTAAGTATTCTTAGAAACATAGAAACATAGAATTTAATGACAGATAAGGACCTCTTGGCCCACCTAGTCTGCCCATTTCCCTACCTAACGGATAAGCTACAGATCCTAGTTAACCAACAGCCTACTTCCTCCTACCCCCCACTAGAATTACCTTATGTCTGTCCCATGCATTCTTGGATTCATGGGTTAGAGGCATGTAATTCAGCTATATTAGATGTCAGAGGTCTATTGGTATGTGAATCCCCAAATATTTTAAGGAGGTCATACCTCATTTGAACTGGTAGAGCTGCCTAATGTTTGGGCTAGGGTTGTAATATATTTGTAAGACCTCAGTCTTGGTGGTGTTAAGTTTATGACAAACAGTATTAAAACAAAAATGTATTAAAAAAGTACATTTAGTTGTTTTGCAGAGCTGAGGTAGTCTCCAAGTTCATGTCAGTTTCACATGGATAGGATGTACTAATTTAGTTGTTTTGCACTTTGGCCAGTTTTGAGAACTGCTTGAAACTAAGCAAACTCCTTGCTGTGGACTCCTCAGCCCTGCAGGCAGTCTAGGCAAGGCAAGGCAATTTTATTTATCTGGCGCCCAATCCCTGAGGTTCTGGGTGTCTTACATTAAAATAGGTAAGCTCTATACAACACACACAAATTACAAACATACACAAGACAGCAAATTATAAAATAAATAAATCTCAGCATAGATAAAATAACTTCCTGTAATTAGAGCAGATCAGTTGCCTTCGTCGAGCAGGTTGAGCAAAGAGAGGTGGCAGCGCACCAGCCATAGTGAGTAGGGCAATGAACAAGCCTGCAGAACAAATGACAGTGTCTAGTCCAGCCTGGCGCCCTGCAGCTGCAGTCTGGACCGGGAGTGGGATGAAGGAGCAGTGCAGGGAAAGGCAGCAGCAGTGCTCCAGAGAGAGCCAAAGTCAATCCCCTTTTAAGAGGAGGTTACAGTTGGACTCCCTAGATTCATTTTCAGTTGTGCCTCCGACTTCTCCTGGCATAACATCACTGTAACCTATCAGTTCACTGGTAACTGGAGCAAGGAAGGGCCCTTATGAGCCTGAATCTCTTAGCTCAAACTATTAACATTTTTCAGTAACTTTTTTATCTGCTATGTCTCTGTGGAGTTATAGTGCTATAGGACCACACATGTTAAAGCTCTGCCTAGGGTGGATCAGAAGTTGTTTTGAAGGAGTAGCACTTTTGTCAAGTGATAGCACTTTCAGAAACATGTAAAATGCTCCATTTGAAAACTTACATTATGTTAAAATAGCTACTGCTGTTTGCTGACCTAAGTAAGTACCACATGCCATTTTGTTATGTAACAAGACTTGCTAGTGGCTCTGTCTGCTCCCCAACCCACCTTTCCTGCCATTCACTGCCTACTTCCCTTCACCATCTTACCCTTCTTACACTGCTTTTCATTAATAAGAACTATTACATGCCTAATTGCTACTCCATGGCCAACGTTCCCCCCAATAGTTCACAAAATGGGTTACACTTTCTGCAAATAAGTGAATGTTACATCTGGAAGTATGCTAACGCTGCATTTTTTTGTTTGTTTTTGCAAAGTTTTCTTGTTTTCATTATTAAGAACCACTTGCAGCTAGCGTATTTCCAGTTGCTTAAACATCTATAAGCTTTATTTGTTCATTGCTTAAACTACTTAAACCTTGTTCCTTATGTATATCACTGAAGCATAGCAGATTCAACTATTCAGGTAATAACCAAAGTCTTGTCCAGGTGTAATCTTGTTCCCAGCCACATTGTTTTAGCCTGACTTGTCTATCCTGATTACTTAACATATCACCTCCATACTGTCTCTGGAAATCAATACTCCATCTTGCATCTCCTCATAGCCTGTGCCAACTCCACCTCTCAACCAGACTGTATCATTTAATAAGCTGATCCTTGAGAAAACCAAATTAGGCAACCCATTGGTACCTCCTGCTGTCATCTATTCTGAATCTGATGGTGTTATGTGCTGTCATGATTCGTGTTTCATGTAGTTTGTTTCACCACCAAGATTCATCATCCTAGATTGAATAATAGGTCTTCCAGTGCCATCATGATTACCCTATATGCACTTTGTGGTACAATACTCAAACTATGAGTGATTCATACTCTGTTGTAGTATATGAATCAGTCTATTTTCATCTAGCTACTTGAGTGGAAACTCCATCTAAAAAGTAATAATCAGGTCATTAAAAGTGACGCATGCTGTATTCAGGGAATGGACACTTGTTAAAAAAAATGGATGAAAGCCAAGTTCACAGCCAAATTATTCCTCTGTGTCCAATTACTAGTACTGTGCATGAACATTGAAAGCCATCCTGGTCTGCTTCTGCAGCTAAAACACCAAAGTAACTAATTGAAATATTTTTTTTTAAAAAAGCTTGCAATCTGGCTTCTAACCTGGGCATTCCATAAATACAGTTTTGCTGTAATTCACAAATGAGACCTACAGTGGTATTAATAAGAAAGCATTGATATTGTTAATAACAGCATACTTTACAGAACACTGAATATTGAGCTATCAAATACAACAGGTAAATGCTAAACTCATATCTAACAGATAAATTGCAAAAAGTTTGCATCAGTGAATCTTTGTCTGAGGCAAGGGCTGTTAACATGGGTGTGTCACAGGGATTCGTACTCAGACACATTTTTTTCTTTGTTATATTAATGACCTACCAAATGTTTGTCTTTCCTCCAATATCTATTTGTTTGGAGATAACACTGTTCTATTACGTGTGGATAAAGATGTGAAAAATATTGAAAAGAGCCCAAATCATAACATGACAAATGTTTCCCAGTAAACATGAGTTTATGAGCTCCTTCTTGAATCTGTGAACACAGTACTTGTGGTTTTACTTTGATAACTTGTTTTGTATTTAAAGCACCTCTATCTAAACTTTCTTGTAAAATATCTACACAGTTGTCTTTCGTTAGAAGAATTGGACATTGCCTGTCACTGAACTCATTACCTATACACAACTTGCAATGCATTCAGTCTACCACACTTTGATTAAAAAGACTTAATTTGGGGGCAATGTAGAAACCATGGATCCCAGGAGAGACTACTGGTTTTACAAAACAGAGCAGGCAGAATCATACTTGAATACTAAGTAAGAATGTCCGGGAGATATGTATTTGACAAACTGGGCTGGCAACCATTAAATATAAGAAGGCACATACTGTACATCTAGCAGTTACAATATATCATAGCCATAATGGTTTAGGTCCTGTGCATCTCATTTCTATCTGGATCATGGGGCAGCAATAAGCAGCCACAATTACAGTAGTATGCTGTTATGATGGCCCAGTGAAGGTGCTCGCTTTCTATTCACAGGACCAAGGGATCAATTCCTAAGCCCTGAGACCTAGAGATTATGTGGCAAAAAAGCTCCAACCACTATCAAGTGTCCACCCCTTAGAAACCATATGTGGTTTAAATGGCAATCTATACATCTCTAAAGTTAGAACTAATTATGACAAGGCATCATTTCTGTATGCAGACCTGACACTGTAGAACTCACTTCATGTTCATATTAGACCAGCTTCCCACTGTGCTACATTTAAAGAATGGTCATTAAACACTTTAAAACAGAGAACATCGATATTTAAACCTGGAAACATAAAATACTCATGTAAATGTAATTTTGCACAGTATATACTGTAATCTGCAATCATGTATTATTTGTTCAACTGTTAGCTGTCTTGGGAAGGCCCTGTTGTAAATAAGCCTCCAGGCTTATTAGGCCAGCCTATAAAAATATCTTAAAAAAACAAATAAATAAATGCTAGCCTATCTTATCATCAGAAGTTTATTTTACAAAGTTACTAAGAGCGTGGCTCCATTGCACAAAACAAATGTGCTTGTACTTTTGGAAATATGGCTGAAACCTACAGTTGTGCCATGGACATGGTGATTCACATGTCTGGATACAATATACTCAAAAAGAATAAACAGACAGAAAGGACGTGGTGCTGACTTTTACATCAGGAAGATTAGTATTGTCCTCCATGCACTCACAACTGAACTATAGCATCAGACTGGCATGATCCACTTTGTGAAATTCTTCCTTAATGAGAAGGATTTCATTGTCAGATGTCTATATAGGCTTCCAAAAGTTTATGTATCTTCCCTTGATCCTGACACAAATCTAGTGCAGTCAATTGTAACCAAAAACAATTTGTCCTAATGGAGGATTTCTGTGTTAACTTGGACCACAGACTGAAAGAAATAACAACATTGTGATGACTCCCTCAACCAAGTTATGTAATCCACGGCAAGGGTGGACTTCAGATCTAAAAGAGTATCTGCGTAGATTGTGTTCTAACAAACAGACCTGTCAGGATATCAAGGGCTGAGAGACATACTCTAAAGCATTAAGTGGCCATTACACAATGTTCTATTGCTGGATGTTCGGTGACAGGTGTCCACCTTCATGTCTTATCAACCTTAGACCATTTGATGCAAAGATTGTTAGTGACAGGCCTGAAATCACCCTGAATGTGAATTCCACATGGGAAAACTTTCATGATAAGAGCAACTCAATTTGTAACCGACTCATCCTTTCCAGAATAGTGAGTTCCAAAGTTATGGAAGATAACAAGTGGTTAAACTCTGTCCTAATCCACTTGGTGAAGGGAACTGAGGAAGCTTAAATAAGGTACAAAACAAGATGCCTTGATAGCAGCATAATACATTATCACCAACTATAAAACAGACGTTGTTTCATAATCAACATTCTCGCATTGTGGTTGAAGTAGTAATGATTCCATTGTGTCTCATTTCTATCTGGATCCTGGGGCAGCAACAAGCAGCCACAATTACAGTAGTGAGCTGTTATGATGGCCCAGTGAAGGTGCTCGCTTTCTACTCACAGGACCAAGGGATCACTTCCTAAGTCCTGAGACCTAGTCATCAGTGGCAGAAAACAGCAACACAATCCCCGTAACACACACTCTCTTGTCCAGGATAGGTCTTTTGTGCTAATTGTAAAGTAGCTGCCATAAGTGGTTGAAGGATGGGAGCTATTACATTACAAACTGGTTTGAGTCTCTCCACATCTCCATGACATGTGTTTTGAGACAGTAAGGCCCTTATACTTTATTAGTTCTTCATGGGGAATGCTTCTCACAGATTTTATTAAATTCACTGATAAGGCATGACCAGATATAGTCAATGCTTGCGATTTGCTGGGTGGGGTAAATATTTTTGAGATAGTAAGTAAGGCCCTTTTACTTTCCTGATTCTCCATGGGGCATGCTTGTCACAGATTTTATTAAATTCAGTAATAAGGCATGACCAGATATAGTCAATGCTTGCGATTTGCTACGTGGGGTAAATATTTTAGCAATTACAGGTTTGAAAGCTTGCGAAAGTTAAATGTGTCATGTGGCTAAACCATATCTGCTTTTTGCAACTGCGTTTGAGTCATTTTGCGACTAAAATTGGTTACAAAAACAACTTTGTACCATTCAATCCTAAAACAATCTTTATGAAGCAGCCACAAGCTACAACTGGTAAATAAAAATATAAGAATATACACAAGCGGGGGCGGGAGGAGGGCTAACTTTTGTTTGTTGAGTTGTTCCCTCACCAAAATCAGCAGGCATTTCTTTCTTTTTTTCCTTCTAGTTACTTTATCAAGCACCTGATATTACCTTACAGGGAAAATCTATTTGATAAATAATGTGCTCGTTCTGTGAAATAATATATCCAAATATTCTTTTTCAATCCTTCTCTTAATTGCCCAATTATGTTCTGTGATTCTTTCATCACTTGATATATTTGGCACCTCTGTCTATTGAAATAGAGTTATTCCTTTCCCCAGTACAAAGATTGTCTTGTATCCTTTCTTGATCTTCTTTTCTCCACTAAAAACAGCCCCAGGTCAAAAAATCTGCCATCATAAGGCTAGTTTGCATTACCTTCTCTGCAACGAGCATTGAGGAACTGCTGATTTGTTCCACAGCAAATCAGTATGCTCAGGGTCAGAAGCAACACAAAACCCTTCCCTTGTAGCTGTTTTTGGTAACCACCATGATGGAGATGGGGAAATACTATAGGCATTTTACATTCTTACATGGACACGTTCCACCACCTGTCATGATGCAGTGGCCTGCAGGGTCATGGGACAAGGGTCAAGGGATGAAACACATAAAGAACATAAAGGAGAGGCAGGGCTATTTCAAATAAAAAATATCTGGAACTAGGTTCCGTTAGAGGAAGGGAAAGCACAGAGGGGTGAGTGGGATGTTTAAAAAATGCAATCAGACTGAGATGGGGTAAGGGCTCGAGTATGCCACCTAAAACACTTAACAGCTCTTATACATACACCAAACAAATGCAGTGTTGTGCTGCACACAAAGAATCTGAAACACTGGGAGAACACAGTTGTATTGTAAAGATACCTTTAGTGTTTCCTTTTTCTAGCTTTTCTATGTCTTTTCTATAAAACAGGATTGCTAGAACTGTACACTGTTCTCTAGATAGAACACAACCAAGGACCTGTACCATGACATTATTACATCTCTTGAGCTTATTATGAAATGTGTCTTAAAGAGAAGCCAGCACCTACAACAGAACTTTCACAAAACATAATGTTTAGACACAGTTCAGCTTGTATTTCACATTAGTTCTGTATGTCTCCTCCCCATTATTTATTATTGAAGACATTTGCATGAAAACAGGAGCTTTGCTCCTAAAGTTATATCTGTTCCAGTTGCTTTCTCCCTACCTGAGGTCATAATGCACTGCTGGTGACATTACAATTACTCCCATGGCAACAGATTGTGATGTAACAACAGAGGATTGTGACTTGAAGTAGGGAGTAAGCTACAGAGGCAGATTAACTTTTAGGGATAAAGATCTTGTATTCATGCAAATTTCCTGAGTAATAAATATATGGTAGGAGAAATCTGTAGAATACATATGGAATGCAAGCGGAATTATTATGTTTTGTTCAAAGTTATATTGGAGGCGTCAGTAGCTCTTTAAGAAAGGCAAGGATTTGATTTGTCTGTTTTCTGTAGCCTGGTGTTGTAGCCTCCATTTTAGTCTGCTTACAGTGATGCCTAGATCCTTTTACTTAGTCACTAGTTATGTTTTCTATGCCATTAAAACTGTTATTTGAGCTAGTCTTCTTTATTAATTTAAATACATAAAAGAAATATTAGCCAAGATTACCAAAATTCAGTCTTATACTGTTTAACATTAAAACTCATTTGACGTGTATATCCCCATTCCCTTACTTTGTTTAGGACATTCTTTAGCCCTTTTGTATCCAGCAACTTTTGTGGACCTGTGCATCATTTGTAACCCCAGCCCTGTGTGCCAACTCATTCATGTCAATGCTGAAACTAGGCTTGACCTTCAACTGAATTGAATAATGTTTCCAAGCTAAATGGTGTCTCCCCTCACCCAAATTAAACAGTCACTTGTGGCAGGACTACAATGCAGAGTCATCGTATTTTTAATGCACATCAGTTAAGTCATTTCCATAAAACATTAAAGCTGTATCCTCAACCAACAGATATGTTTCCCCTCAATCTGTTTCCTGTGAATGAGTTGCTAGACCTGAGAGTGACCAGGTAAAAACAAAAAAGTTATTCACACTGTTATCCAAGTGAAAGTAAAGGGAAAAGAGGTGGAATAAATATAACATGTTTTATTTGGTGTTGTATCAACATAGTATCAACATTATGCATAACTTTCTTGGGAGGCGTAGTGGCCAGACAAACTAATCTATAATTATTAGAAGTAGAGGAAATAAACTAGTAAGTTATGTGTGCTTTATGTATTATTACATTACTGATACCAGAAATTAAATGGTTGCAATACGCTGGCCATGGATGTCTTAGCTAAGGCAAAGGTATTTTTGTCTTTGATGAGCATGGTGTTATTAATATAGGAATATGAATCTCGGATTTTAGCATGTGGTTTTCTAAATCTCATGGGTATGTATGAGAAAAGGGTTATAAAATAGCCAGTTTTAGTTGTTGCCAATAAAAGGGTCAAAATTTATTTTGATTATTTGGGGGTTATGTTACTGCTTGTCTTGAAGCGTGTAGTTCAATTCAAAGTAACACGGGACTTGTTCTGCTGGACCCACTTCAGAACAGTCAACAGGGGTACCCGACACTAGAGAAAAATCTCATAAAGAAAAGGCAGTGTCAGTGGGAAGGCAGGCATGCTGCCCATGCAGTTATGCCACTGTAGCTCTGTACTGAATCTCACAATCATCAGTTAGGGTTTCCAGGAGTTACAGATAAAACCTTGATTATCACTGTAACCACTTTGGACCCCTTAACAAGGTGTTTGCAGACTTTAACTATATAACGTACATTTTGGCAGGTGGGGAACTTTGCAACCCTCTTGACTTTGCTGCAGTGGGGTCCCCTGTGACAGTGGTGAAATAAAAAATACTGCTGACTAAACATTAAACATTAAACTGTTGCTCTACCTGTGCAATGAACAAATGGCCTTTTCTTTTCCAACAGAGTTTCATAGGTAGGTTGGAGTGCTCTCACCTGTGTGGCATGCCTGAAGACATCTAGGATCAGAACTGGCTCTTAGTAAACCACCTTTATTAATGTCCATCATGTTTCACACTCATTTATTTGAAAATTCAGAACCTGGAGAGGTATACTGAGTCAAGGCTCATTTCCAAGTGTGACCCAGTGGAAGGGAACAATAGAAGCACAGCAGTGCAATGCACAAAAACAAGTCAGTAGAACAAACATTTGATATAATAAGTTGGCACAATGATAAATAAATACAATAATAGATTGGTACAGAGAATAGGGTACAGCTAGCCCAGGGGATAAAAGTGAGTGAGAAGGCCTTTTTCAGGTATATAAGAGAGAAAAAGAACAAAAGGATTGTTGAGGCTGTCAGGCTGAAGAAGGAGGAGGGTTGGGCAGTGGGGAGTGAAGAAGAGGTGCAAGTGCTTAATGGGTACTTTTGTTCAGGCCTCACCTGGGAGTAGGACAGACCAATACCACAAGTGAGGGTGGGGGGACTGGGAGAGGAAGTGACAGATGGAGAAATTCATGCAGACAGGATACCAAGGGACTAAAGGGCTCTAAAGGTGGACAGATCACCAGGGCCAGATGACATGTGCCTGAGGGTTCTTAGAGAACTGGTGGAGATTCTAGTGGGTCACCTGGCAGACCTGTTTAACACCTCTCTGAAGTCTGGAAATGTGCCCCAGGACTGGAGAATGGCACATGCCATGCCTCTCCGTAAGAGTGGGCCAAGTAATGAACCAGGGAAGTATAGACCAGTCAGCCTGACCTCAATTGTGGGAAAGCTGATGGAGACAATCCTGAAAGAGAGACTGACAGGCTTTCTGAAGGAAAATGGGCTCCAGGACGACAGGCAGCATGGGTTTGTGTCCAGGAGGCCCTGCAAAAAAATACATTGGCTTCTTTGATTGGGTCACTAGGGCAGTGGACAAGGGCATGGCGGTCGTTGTCCTTTTTTGTCTAGATGTCAGCAAGGTCTTACTTCAGCAAGGCCTTCAACTTGGTGCCTCATAGGAAACTGGTCAGGAAGCTAGGTTGGATTATTGCAACACTCTTTACTTAGGGCTATCTGGAGGTTTGATGTGATGCCAGCTGCTGGTCCAGAATGCTGCAGCTCGACTGATAGTGGGCTCCTTATGGAGTGACCATATTATGCCAGTCTTGCATGTGCTGCACTAGCTGCTTGTGTAATGATGTATCACCTTCTAGATTTTGCTTGTTAACCTACAAGACCCTGAGTGGTTTGGTACCAGACTACTTGAAAGAGTTCCTTGTTCCCTACCACCCAGTTCACTCTCTCCACTCCACCAAAGCAGGCCTGCTTGTTGTCCCTCCTTCTTGGCTGAGACTTTCGGGGGACAGAGCATTTGAAGTGGCTGCTCCAGTTTTATGGACTGCTTTATCTCTATATATTCATATGGCCAACACTGTGGGGACCTTTAAGGCCTCTCTCAAAGCCATTTTGTCTGAACATGCACTCCTTAGTTAATTATCTGTGCCTTGCATTGCTCAGTTTTAGACAAGTATATTTTAAAGTGTTGCTCTGACTTTGTTTTTTTCAGAATTTTATATGTGAACTATGTACAGTACTCAGAGCCTGTGGGATTGGGCACTTTATAAATAAAGATTGCTTTGCCTTGCCTAGAAGATCTGGGGGTTGGGGCCAATCTCACCAGATGGATCAGATGCAGGTTGCATGATAGAAACCAAAGGGTGGTAATCATAGGAGAATTCTCTGAAGCAAGGTCTGTGACCAGTGGGGCCCCACAGGGCTCAGCACTCAGTCTGGTGTTATTTAACATCTCCATAAGTATGCTGGCCCACCAGTGCAGCAGAAAGATTTACCGCTGTGATGCAGGTGACCCGAGTTCAAGAATGGACTCAGGACTCCTGAGGACAGGCCGGAGGTGGAGGTGAATTGAGCGGCCACTGCACATTCTTCTCCTCTTGGGGGGGGGTTGAGTGTCTCCTGTCCAGTGCTCCTGGGTGATCACAGAATGCGCTGTGACCGGAGCACCTATGAGTATCGTGCCATGTTGGATGCATGATGCAGTTGCGTTGCTGTGTCCGTTGTGACACACCCCCGCTACACAAGAAGAAAAATGGCCTCTGGCACATCTAATGATGCCTCCGCCTATAGCAGATGGGGGGGGGGGTCCCCTGGCACACCCATGACAGAGCACCATCGAGTCTGCAGTGGGGAGGCTTCCAATGGCTCCACTCTGGGGGTAATTCAGGGGGCACTAAGTCCGGGATGACTCCCGGTTCGGTGGCAGAAAGGGGTATGTTACTGGAAGAATACAAAGCACAGTAACTAAAAAAAAAATCCATCTCTGTAAGTGACACCACAGATGGGATCAAGGGTAAGAGCTGCCTGTTTGTGGATGACACCAAACTCTGTGGGAAGGTGGACTTGGAGGAGGGAAGACAGGAGCTTGGGGAGGACCTGGCTAGACTAGAAAAGTGGTCTGGCATTTGGCAGCTGGGTTTGAATGCTAAAAAGTGCAAAGTTATGCTCTTGGGGGTGAAGAATCCGGGGACAAAATACTGGTTGGGTGAAGTGCAGATAACCGGGTCAGAGGAAGAAAAGGACCTGGGAGTAATAATTACAAGTGATCTGAAACACTCTGCCCATTGCAAGAGAACAGACACCAAAGCAAATCGGATGCTGGGCTGCATAGCCAGAGGAATTACTAACAAGAAGGCAGAGGTCATTCTGCTACTGTACAGGTCACCTGTAAGACCACACTGGAGTACACTGTGCAGTTTTGGTGCCCGTTATCTTAAGAAGGATGTCAACTTGCTGGAGATGGTCCAGAGAAGGGCAACCAAGATGATCCAGGGCCAGGAGGGCAACATCTATGATGAGATGCTGAGGGAGCTCAACCTGTACTCTCTTCAGGAAAAAAGGGAGAAGAGAGACATGATTAAGACCTTCAACTACCTTAAGGGTATTAACAAGGTGAGCACTGAGGACTTCTCCAGCTTTAGTGGCAATAAGACCACCAGGGGGCGCAGCTTAAAGTTGGTGAGGGGAAGGAGGTTCAGGAGGGAGATGAGGAGGCACATTTTCACAGAGAGGGTGGTGGCCAAGTGGAATGAGTTGTCAAAGGAGGTGGTGGCCTTAAAAATGGCGGACAGCTTCAAAAGAGGTTGGGAGAGGGTGAAGGGAATAACTGCAGGTAGAAGGGGAGGAAGTAAAGGGACGTCAAAAGGGAAATGGGGAGGGGAGCAGTTCCCTTTGTAAATATATAGGGAGCTACACCATTGAGAAGACTAGATAGACCGTAAGGCCTTAATCTGCTGGCATGTTCATATGTAAAGTGCAGTCACAGCTCAATAAAAAAATGTACAAGTGCAACTGTAAAAGTGGCAGCAATACATGGCATGCAAATATGATACAGGCAACATGCAAGAGACCTGTAGAATGAGCTCATGCCTGGTCTCATGATGTTGGGAGGAGCAAAGATAATGATGAAGCGAAACCAGTAGGCAGATACTGTAGTGGGGACTCAGCTAGCTGCCTTACCAAGTTACAGCTGAGGCTCAGATTAAGGGGGTGTCAAGAAGAAGGGGGAGTGCCCAAACTGGTCTCCTGGGCAGGGTGGGTTGGGGATAGGTAGTTTATTTAGGTATGCAGACAGGTCAGTAAATTTGGTGTTGAAGGCATGGGCAACAGCAGGGGGATCGGTTAAGAGGCCTGTGGGGGGAGCTAAGGTGCATGACAGAGCTGTGGTTCCACAGGTTTAACATGGAGCCAGTGGTGGAACAAAAGTGGTGAGGTTTCAGAGATTGTCCCTCTGAAGGTTATGGTAGTTTGCTTACATTTGTTACACAATTGTCTGTAAGCATTCCAAAGGGGGGGGTGTTTTATAAGTAGCCCACGTTTTGTCTCTCCCTCTCTTTGTTTAGAAAGAGTAGCTTAGAGATCCAATGAGTGCATCCACCTCTCACTCTGCAAATGGTCAAGTTGCCTGAAAAACACCCCCTCCAGGAAGTCTAGGTTGTCCCTGCTTTTAACCAAGGCTGTGGCTGGTAGGCTCCAATCTACATCTGGCAGATTCAAATCCCCCACCAGCAGCACCTTCCTTTTTTCTGCCATTGTGCTAATAGCTTCCACCAGCACCTTATCCAGCTCCTCCCACTGTTTTCAGTGAAGCCATCTTATAAGAACATCCTGGTTGTCTTTGATTGACATTTAGGGTGTGCTTATAACAGGGTTCCACTGCATTTGAGAATTGAAATTCAGTACAAAATAGAACTGTATGTTGCCTGTAGGAGAAAGACACCTGGGGTTATAGTAAGAACCATCTTCTTGGTGTAATAAGGTATGTGGGATGGCTAACAAGATGCTGGGGTGCAAAGGCACGTAGATTACTCGCAGAAGGAGGAAAGTGATACTGCCCCTGTATATAGATCTGTTCTAGGGTCCATATCGTAGGAAGGATAAGGAGAGATTACGGACAGTATGGAGGAGGGCAACAATGATGATCCATGAACTAAAAGGCATAATATATGAGGAAAGATGGCAAACTTTCAACATGTACTCACTGGAGGATAGAAGGGAGTGGGGAACATGGCAGAAACTTTCAAATTCATGAAAGGGTTCAATGAAGTGGATGCATCAAGTTGATTTAATCTGAAAAACAGAATGTCCACTAGGGGTTATGTGCTTAAGATGAAAGGGGGAGGAAAGACACTAGAAAGCATTGCTTCAGAGAAAGAAGATGATGAAGAAAAAAAATTGCATTTATATAGCATTTTTCATACACATTGTATCCCAAAGTGCTTCACAAGCATAGGAATATAGAAATATAAAATTTGGCAGCAGAAGAACAGTGAAGGTCCATCAAATTGGCCCTTACTGTACTATCTCACCCCATCGGCATACTGCTCTGGTGAGCTGTATACTTACCCCCCACCGCAACCCCACCCCTCAAACCCTTGCTGTCCACCTTGGGAACTATGAGGTTCCCTTGCCCTATCCTAACCTTGTTTAAATCCATTAAGGGCAATGGCACCACCACTTCTTCCAGCAGTCTGTTCCATGGTTCCACCGCCCCCTCAGTGAAGTAGATCTTCCTCAAGTTTCTCCTGAATCTGCCCCCTACCAACCTTCAGTCATGCCCTCTAGTAGCTGTGCCCCTATTTCTTACAAATAGGTCATCACTGTTTACCTTGTTTATACCACTGAAAAATATATGTTTCAAACATGTCCCCCAGCTCCCACCTGGCCACCAGAGAATGCAGGTTTAACGTCTCCAGCCATTCCTCATAGGATCTTCCCTGCTGGTCCTGAATCATCTTCCTGACCCTTCATTGTAGCAACTCTAGTCTGTCGATGCTATTCCTCAGGTGAGGGCTCTAAAACTGGGTACAGCACTCCAGGTGTAGCCTCACCAGGGATCTGTACAGTGGTAGAAACAGCTCACTCCTGTTACTGGCAAAACACTTCCCTGTTCAACCCAGTATCCTTGATGACTTCCTGTATGCTCTGTTGCACTGACTTGTTTCTTGATGGAGTCACTGATTATGACTCCCAAATCTCTCTCTCTCTCTCTCTCTCTCTTCTGTTGAAGTGGCCAGTTTTACTCCTGTCATCCAGTGTTCTGTGTGTAGATTCCACTTACATAAGTGCATTACTTTGCACTTCTTGGCATTGAACTTGAACCGCCAGACCTCAGACAATTTCTTTAGTTTGTGTAGGTCCTTCTGGAACTTCATACCCCTTTCTTATGATACACACTGCTGCATAGCTCTATGTCATCACCAAAGAGACACAACTTTCAATGGATCCCTCCCCAATGTCACTTATGAAAAGATTAAACAGAACAGGTCCAAGGACCGCTCCCTGAGGCACTCCGCATGTGACCTCTCTATCTCCTGATTTTGTCCCGCTAACAACTGCTCTTTTGTCTCCCACTTTATCCAGTTCCCTACCCTCCTAACTGAACTTGGCTCCACTCCCAAGTCCTCCAACTTCTTCAGCAGCCTTCTGTGAGGTACTGAATCAAAGGACTTGCTGAAGTCCATGTAGAGCAGATCTACTGCCTGTCCTCAGTCTATTACCTTGGTGACCCAATCAAAAAACAGAATCAGGTTGGTCTAGCAAGACTTCACTGGTGCCAGTCCATGCTGCTTTTCATCCTGTAGTCCAGTCCATTGTCATCTTGGTGGGTCGCCAAATATTCCTTCACTATTGTCTCCATCATCTTACCTACAAATGAGGTAATCCTGACATGCCTGTAGTTTCCTGGATCCTCCCTGCCCTCCCCCTTGTGGATCTCCAATCTGGTGGTACCATTACAGACTGCAGTGGGTCATTGATTAAACGGGTTAATGGTACTGACAATATTGACAATACTGCAGCCCATTCCTTAGCACTTGAGGGTGCAGGCCATCCAGGCCTGGTGCCTTATCTAGCCCTAGAACCTTTAGCCCACTTTTACCCACTAAGATCTGTGTTCTGCCCATTTCTTGGATGACCCCCCCCTTGTGGTGGCCTTGATACCACTCTCTGGCAGAGGACCATTGTTCTCTACTGTAAATATGAGCAGAAGTAATTGTTTAGTACATTTGCCTTCTGCTCATCCTCCACCACCCTCCCTCATGGCTAGCCTAATGATCCCCCCTCTTAGTTTCATTTTGTGTCCTTAAGCACCTGCAAAATTATTTTCCCCTACCATTTACTCCCTTGGCAATCTGCAGCTCTGTGTCTGCCTTTGTCTTCCTGACCTCCACCCTTGCCTCTTTGAGTTTAGCCTGATACTCCTGCCAAGCTTGCTCCCCCTTGCTCATCTTGTACTCTGTGAAGGCCCTGCTTCTTGCCCTCACTGTCTCCCTCACCCCCTCTGGGAACCAGATCGGCCTTTTGTGCTAGGTCCTTTAGCCACCTTCCTTGTGCAAGCTTCAGTCACCTCCTTGATCCTGCTCCATTGTTCCTCTGCCCCCGCTGTCTAACCTGCAGCTGCCAGTCTTTCTTCAGCTACAGGAGGGTAGTTTCTGTATCTGCCCCAAATCCATCTGCTTTATGTACAGGACCGCTGTCTTCAAGGGGATTCATTATTTACACCTGTCAGTTTGACCCACTCAGTGTTGTGCTTACTGGACCCCAGTGGTTCCCTGATAAAATCTTTTTTTTTTTTCACAGTTTACCTAGGATAGCCTAGCTGAGTAAAAGTTGCAACATCTCATTAACACACAGTCCTCCTTCTATCCATTTCAGCAGCTGGATGAACTGGAACACTAGAAGGTGAAGTAACTTACTCAAGGTCACACACAGTGAGTATTTGGCTCTGACAGGGTTCAAACCTGTGATCACCCAGTTTGCATGCTGGTTCTGCAACTACTAGACCACAGTGATGAGAGACTGGTTATGAAGTGACTGTAAGAAAAGGGTACTAGATGGGTGAAACAAACTTCCAGACAAGATAATAAAAGAAGAGAAAATATTAGGGTTCAAATAAAATTGGGATGCATTTAAGGGAGTTATAAAATGGGATAATACAGGAAGGAGAGGGAAATATGAAGGAAATAATCCCCATTAGAAAGATTCTGAGTAGGGAATCTTGCGACAGACTAGGTGGACTGTTCAGGTATTTTTCTGTCCGTTATTTTTCTCTGTTTATATGTTTAAAAATGTAATTCTAGGTTTCTGCTCTACTGATGACACTGGGTTCCCAAACCGGTAATTTTAAAAAAGAATATTAGGTAGGGTAATGGCAGCGTCAATAAAGAACATACTGTATACAAAGAGTGAAAGAAGACCATTTTAAAATACACACATGAACCGGTGCTTTAGGTAGATTACAAAATACACATGCAATATGTGCACATTTTCCATTGTACTAAAAAAGTGGGAACCCGGTTTACGCTCCCTTTCAAGGAACCAAGATGCATAAATAATATTCATTGCAAAAACCTTTGTTAAAGCATCATTTAGGGTCAAAGCGACAAAAGTAGGGCAATTAGACATTACAGTTGAGACCTCTAACACCCCCCACCCTACCACTCCACCCACCCCCAACCTCCACAAACTAACAGGCGATGGGGTGTGCCTTGGAGTCGTCAGCCATAACTCTCATCCCATTCCATGTGTAAGAAAGCTGACATGGTACAGTATAGGACGATGGGGTGAGGATTGGGCAGCGACCCCAAGGGACATCCGTTGCCTGTTGTTCTGTGTGGTGGGTGGGGTGGGGTGGGTGGTTGGTGGGAGTGATAGGAGTCTCAAACCCTAATGCCTTTCATTTCCCTACTTTTGTCACTTCAGCCTTAACTGATGCATTAAAAATGTTTTTTGCAATGAATTTCCTTAATTTTTGAGAAAATGTAATCTTACCCTTGTATGGTTGGTATCAAGTTTTTGGAGCTCAGGGCCCATATCCATAAGTGTACAAACATTGTAATGAACTATCATCTCCCTGTGGGAGTACAGGGCCCTCCCAGCCCTGCACTCCCAGTATTGCATAATGGATGGCCCAGCAGTCCCATTACTGCATAATAGTATCCATGTGTGGGAGCACAGGGCTGTCTGGGCCCTTCGTTCCCACATATGTGTAATTGTAGAGACACAGTGCAGGCCTAGGCACATTCTAAGTAATCCTTGTGCTGCAAATGGAGCAATATCTCAGTAACCATAGCAATCTTGGAAAAAATTCCACTGCAGTTATACTCATAGACTGGTAACCTGCATGCATGCTTAGCAATGAAAAATCCATATCTCAAACTGTTTTCAAGATATTTTATTTATTTGTTTTTGTTAACCAGGTAAGCACACTAGACAACAAGTGCCTATTTTCAGGTGCGACCCGTGAGATTACAATACAGAATAAAAAATGACAATACAGAAAACATGGTACATTGTCATGGTAACATATGGGCCCACGTAACAGGTGGAGCCAAAGTACAGTATAGAGACATGATACAGAGTCAGAAATAGAAACATGACACAAATACATCTTGTATTAAATGGTAGAGAAGACATTGCATCTTGCATGACACGGTAAAGAAGACATTACAACCACAGGGTACCATGGGAGCATGGGGAGGCAGGAGATTATCAGGTAACCACAAGGGGAGTGTAAACAGTGCACTAACAGGGTGATTGTCAGGTAACAGACAAAGGGGAGTGTCGACAGTCCAGTATGCCAGCAGGGTACTTAGCAAGTATAGAGAGGGGGAGGACCACCACCACTGAGTCAGACTCCAGCTGAAGGAAGAGAACTGCCCTACAGTTGCGTGCCCAGCGGACAGGGCAGGATAACGTGGGGTTGTCTAAGTGCTACTATGGAGGGAGCTAATGGGTAAGGGGGTAAGTGCTATAGTGGAGAGTGGCAGAGACCAATTTCATCATGTAGGAGAGGTGTCGTGGGTGAGGGAGGGACTCCCCTGCATTTAGTAGGCACAAAGACAAGTGGAGGCTGCTTTGAGGAACTTCCATAGGGAAGTTTTGAAGCCGGGGTGGGAAGGGGCAGCCCAGACTAGGGCAGAAAGGGAGTTCCATAGTCTCGGAGAGTAGACGGAGAAGGCCCAGTCATCAGTGAGGGAGCAGGTCCTCGGGATCGTGCAAACCTGAGTCGATATGATATAGGCACCAAAAGGTACCATGTTCACCACAATGTTATCCTATGAGAAATTTTTCAACTTTTGAATGCTATAACCATGAAAGCAATGCAAATTTTTACACCAAATCAGCATAAGTCACATCTCTGGGACACCTCTTTCTACCCTGCAAATTTCAAGGCAAAAGTCCTAACCGTTTCTTTGCAGTGACATGGTAAAGAAACTGCAACCTTTAAAAATCCCTGTTCGGGAGCTGTCAAAATCCTTGATCACGAGCTGAATCCCTGTTTGTGAGGTGTCAAAATCCCTGTTCATGAGCCAATCCCTGTTTATGAGGTAGGGCCATCTGGTCATCCCCTCACGAACAAGGATTTTAACAGCTCACAAACAGGGGATTGGCTCACGAACAGGGATTTTGACACCTCATAAACAAGGATTTGGACAGATCATGAACAGGAATTTTAGAGCCATCTGGTCATCATCTCACAAACAGGGATTTTGACAGCTCACAAACAAAAATTTCTCATGAACAAGGATTTTGGCAGCTCACAAACAGGGACTTTGACACCTCATGAACAGGGATTCCTTTTTAGAATCCCTGTTCGTGAGCTGTCAAAATCCCTGTACGTCAACATCCCTGTTCATGAGGTGTCAAAATCTTTGTTTGTGACAAAATCCCTGTTCACAGGATAAGAGCATCTGGTTGTCATCTCACAAACAGGGATTTTGACAGCTCACGAACAAGGATTGGCTTACAAACAAGGATTTTGACACCTAATGAACAAGGATCGGAAGTGAGTTGCGAACAAGGATTTTTAAAATTTCAAAACCACATTTCGGGGCTGAAATAAAGTAAACCAAAGGCATGGGTTTGTAGAGGATGTCACCCTGAACAAAACCCATGCTTGGTTTACTTCACACTTCCCTGAGTCAACTTATAACATTTTGTTTGATGAGGAAAAGTATAAACAAGATGGCAGTTCGCAAACAGGGAATTGTTCTCATGAACAAGGATTTTATAAATCCCTGTTCACAAGCTGTCAAAATCCCTGTTTGTGAGGCAAATCCTTGTTTGCAATTTATACACCTATCCAAAAGACTGAAATGAGCATGTTCAGAACCCAAAACTTCAAAATTTAATAACATTGGAACGGATTAATATTTTTTCACCAAATCAAACTGGTTTGTTCTTTGGGGCAATCTCTTTCTACTCTGAAAAGTTCAGGCCAAAATTCCAAATGGTGTGGCCACAGCTTGATGGACAAAAATCAGCAAAAACTGGCAAAAAAAGTGAAAAACACACTTTTCTCACTATGCGTTGCACGAAACCCGCACATCCGATCAAAACGAAACTTGGCATGTCAAGAGATCTACCCCACAGCACAGCACATACCAAATTTTGTGCCAATTTGTTGAAAAAAAAAGTTATTAAAGTGTAAAATTTGGGATTTAACATTAAATTGCTTACTCAACCCTAACTATAGTGGCACTACCGTGACATTATAATACAGTAGAGGTGTTGAAGAAGCAAATGAATGTGTAATATAGCTATGCTAAGGAAGAAAATGTAAGTCTAATATAGCTTTGTTAAAGGGAATACGATGCATACTTTAACACTTGTAATGTAATTTGAAATGTGGGCATTTGTGTGCCCCTCCTTAATATCCCTGCTGCACGTATTCATTTGTTTGCTTTCAAATGATTTGTTTTTTCTTTTTCAGGGTGCCTTGTTGATGCTGCCTTTTTCTCCACCCAATATTAATTTTTATAATTCTTGATCAGTTCCAGAATATGGTGCATCAGTTGAGCGGAAGCTCCCAGTACAAGTTTAAGTACTGATCAACCACTCACATGATGTCACTGGGTTCTGGAAATGATCAGTAATTATCAAAATACATATCAGGCCTGCAAGAGGCAGCATCAACAAGACACACTACCAGTGGGCAGGATGGGTTCTGCCTAAGGATACATATCTAGGAAGGAATGACCCTGGCAGCCCCTGAGCAGACTGATTCATGAAGTCCATAGAAACAGGTGAAATGCCAAAGGACTGGAGTGTTGCAGATGTGATGCCTGTCCACATGGTTGGGGAAATGCAGAATTCAGGGATCCACAAACTAGTGAGCCTGACTTCCATTGTAGGTAAGCTGCTAGATATAATAGTCAGTAGACAAATAGTGAAATTCTTCCGTGTACAGGGACTCCAAGACTAAAGACAGCATAAGTTTATGATGGGTAGTTTGTGTCAGACATATGTAATAGACTTCTTTGATTCAGTGACAAGGGTGGTGGACAAAAGCCAGGCAGTGGACATCTTTTACCAGGATTCAGCAAGGCATTTGATTCTGTACCACACAGAAGGCCGGTAAAAAAGTGGTTGGCTTGGGGCTAGGGTAAAACTGGCTAGATGTGTAGGAAGCTGGTTGGAGGATGGGACCCAGAGGGTGGTCATAAATGGTGTATTCTCAGGAGACAGTACAACCAGTTGGGTTCCACGGAGATCATCACTAGGACCAACTCTTTTCGATAAGTACATCAGAGAGCTAGGCCAAGGGCTGCAAGGGAAAGGTGAATCTTTTTGCAGATGACATGAAAATCTGCAGGAGGGTGAACAGTACGGGGGGAGGGGTCAAAATGATAAAAAAGGGGAGGAGACTCTAGAAAGTGGCCTAGCATCTGGATGCTGAGGTTTAATGCCATGAAACGCAAGGTTGTGTACTTCGGCAGTAAGAATCCACAAACTGAGAATAGCACTGATAGGGTAGGCAGCGTAAGGCAATTTTATTATAATCTATCTCAAACAGAAGGGATATGTGAAATATCTGAAGGATATCTGAGATGTGGCTGCAACCAAACATTCCTGACAACCTTTGTGCACTGCCAAGGTATCATTTCCTTTGTTGTGATTGCAATGGCTCAAAGAGAGGGAGTGGCACACTAATATACTATAAATCTCATCTTAATATAACAGTACCTAGCCACCCGCTCCAACCTGAATCCCCCATTGAGTGCTTTCATGGTGTGCTCTCATTGGGTGGTACAAAAGAGCTCCATCTTTTCTGTATTTATATTCCTCCAGTCGGAAACACAAATTTGATGTACCCTCTGATCAAGTATATTGGTGTATTAGTTACGAATAATGAGTTCATTCTCTTTGGTGAGTTTAATATAAATTGGTTTCAAGATTATAATAAAACTGTGGTGCAGGCCCTCAGTAAACAAAATCTGACCCAGGTCATCACTGAGCCCGCCAGCCGATCTAATAATAGTAATACCCTCACGGTGATCAACTGGATACTCACACCCAGATCAGATGGGATTAAGTGCTCAGGTGTTTTCTCAGATTCCATTTAGGATCACTCACCAGTGTGTTTTGTATGGTGGGCCAAACCAGTAAAAGTCCCTCACAGAATTATCCAAATCAGGGATTTCTCTGTCCTGAACCCAGAGCATTTCAGGTTAGTGGTGTCCAACGTCAAATGGTCCAACCTATATAAAGCTAGTGATGTCAATTTGGAAACTACCTATTTTACTTCTGTAGTTCCTGGCCTACAAGACAAACTTGACCCCATTACTACTAGAAGAAGGATACATGGCCCTATCTCTGAATGGCTGGACCAGCCACACCTGCACAAACTCATTGAGAGAGGTAGAAAATTGTTTAAGTTTAAGGCTTCCTCATCCAATACTGACTAGTCTGCTTACAGGGCACTTCATAATGAATGCAAAAGAGCAACTAGACATAACAAACTCTCGCAGTGCAAGCTACTGTTTAACTCCACTGCCCAAAACCCTAGGATTTTCTGGAAGCACATTAAACAAATGTTGAGTCAGTCATGTGACCACTCTACCTTGGACATGGTCTTAAATAGTGTAAATTGTAACAGCAATGCCATCATAGCCAGTGCATTCAACTACTACTTCTCCAACATCCCCTCATGCACCCAAGCCTTCTTAGTTCTGTCTTCCCCTCCACAATATGAGGAACTTCCTCGTAGGGTCCCCCCCATTCCTCAGTCCATCCTCCTTTTATATTAAATTGACTAGCACAGCTGATTTTGCAGACTTCTAAAGCAGATCCCTGAATATAAATCTGTATGTTTGGATGGTACCGGACCTAGACTACTTAAGACTGCTGCCAATGAATTAGCCTCCCCTGTTGCTAAGTGAATCAGCTTATCCCTGACATCCAGTGTAATGCCTGAATATGTAAAGCCTTTCTTGATGTGTTTAAGAAAGGCAACCAAACACTCTTAAAGAACTACAAGCCCATTGCCATTCTTCCCATCTTAAATAAGATACTTGAAAAAGTTGTTGCCTCCCAGCTCACCAATTATCTCTCCACCCATGAACTCTTCTTCCTTGTGCAGCATGGTTTTCCTAAAGGTCAGAGCACCACAGCTTCCCTCCTCACACTTAGCAACAGTATTACTTCAGTGATGGATATGGGCAGCCTCACTGGTGCTGTTTTCATAGACCTGACAAAGGCTTTTGACCTTGTAGACCACTCTCTGCTCTGTGACAAACTTGCTAACTTGGGAATTTCACCTACTGACCTCACTTGGTTTAGCAGCTAACTTGCGAACAGGTCCCAGAAAATCATATATGGGCACTCTCTATCTGACTCTGCCCCAGCTCTAGTGGGAGTTCCTGAAGGAGCTATCATTGGTCTCCTTTATTTGCTCTACATATAAATTCTAGTGGTCAAAGCCTGTCCCAGTCCTCTGCCATTCTCTATGCAGATGACCTGCTCCTATATACCTGCTCCAAAAGTATTGCTTAAATAAACCAATATCTCACTGCTGATCTTCAGTCTGTGCACAGTTGGCTTTCTGCAAACAAACTGATCCCGAACAAAGCTAAAACGCAGTCTGTGTTATTTTGGTATGTCCTCCAAATTAAGATTATGTGTGTCTCCCTTAACCATAGTTTACCTCGATGGTACCTTAGTCCTCTCTGTCTCCTCATTCACCAACCATGGAGTCACACTTGACCCCTCCCTTGACTACTCAGTTAATGTAACAGGAGCCTCTAAATCCATCAACTCCATGCTGGGTGTCATCTATTAAATGGGCCGTAATCTAACCTCCCAAGCACACCTCACCATTGGCTGTGGGTGCTGCTCCCCAAACTCCTGTATGGAGCCCCAGTGTTTTTGACTGCCTCAAAAAACACTCTACTTAGGTGAGATGCCTCTTACAATATTTGTTGATTCACACTGGCATTGCGCCAATTCGCCCACCATTGCTCCCCTATGGCAGACTTAGCTGCCTTCCCACATTCTCCCTATGTGACCAATTCCTTGGGGTGTAATTTTTAGTATCATGCAAAATCACCTGCCCTTATCACTTGCCTTTCTGCATAAACCCATGAACAGTGCATATTCTCTGAAATCTGGTGAAAATGCCCCATCGGCTATCCCTGCACTTAGAACTAGGACAAGTGAATCTTTTTTTTCCTGTGCAGCTCCAAGGCTATGGAGCTCCATACCCTCTAAAATTTACCTCTGCCCCTCAGCGACTATGCTCTGTTGTAGGCACCAAGCATATTTCAGTAACTTAGCATGCTGCTCTTGTGTCTGACTCGAACAATGTTTAACTTGTATCAAGCTGACAAAAAGCATGCTAGCCTTCATATCATGGTGCTGCTATGACGTGCTGTAGCATTTGACTTACTGTGGCAACTGATTTCCTGTAACTAAGTTGATGTTATTTTCTTATTTTACTTTTTGCAGCAATGTAATGTCTTGTTAATCTCATTTCAACTTCATTGTTTATTGTATCTCATTATTATCATACTGTATGCATTGCCTTACTTATCATTCTATGTATAATCTCCCTCATCATATCTGAAAATAGGCATTTGCTTGCCTAGTGTACTTACCTGGTTAACAGAAACTAAACAGATGAATAAATATAGCTTCCCATTTCCTGAGGAATCAGAGGCACTTAATAAAATGTTGAAAGGCACTGGGTAATAATAATAATAATCTTTATTTATTATGTGCCTTTCAGATATCAATGCGCATTACAAAACTTAAAACAGTGAATAAAACAGCAGTAATTAATACATAGTAAAATCCAAAAATTAACCTTACTAGTCACAGTATGCCCTGCTCCATAAATAGGTCTTTAATGACTGTTTAACTCCCCACCACCACGGTTGCGCACTCCCGAAGCCAACATGGTAGAGAATTTCAAAGGGCTGGGGCCATGTACATGAATGCACAGCCCCTGAAGATTTTAAAACACCCCTTGGAATGTCTAGCAACCCCTCATCTGCTGAAAGGAGCAATCGCTCGGGGCAGTAAGGAGACAGGAGCTCTTTCAGGTAGTCAGGGCCAAGTCCACGTAAGGCTTTATAAGTCAATAATCTGACTTTGAAGGTGATCCACCACTGAACTGGCAGCCAGTGCAGTTTGCGCAGCACCAGTCTAATATGGGAAGTCTGAGGCGTCCCCGTCAACAACTGGGTCGCAGCATTGTGCACCAGCTGCAAGTGACTGATATCAACCCCCGGAAGCCCAAAGTAAAGGGAGTTGTGATAATCAAGGTGCGAGGTCACAAAGGCGTGGATCAATGTGGGAAGATCACTGGACAGAACAAGGTGCTTGATCCTAGCGATGTTCCTCAGATGGTAAAAGGATAACTTAACGACAACCGACACCTGAGATTGTAGTGTCAGCCCATCATCAAGTATCACCCCTAGGTCCTGCACCCATTCAGAGGCAAGGAGCTGGAAATCCCCCAGGAAAAGCCACGTGGGTTGACCAGCCCCCAACCCCCCTATCCGGTGACCTGGATCCACAACCATCACCTCAGTCTTCCCTGGGTTCAACCTCAGCCAGCTGGAATTCATCCAATCCTGGATTTCAGCGAGGCAGTTATTAAATACCAAGAGTGCTCCATCCCGGTCAGGTGCAAAAGACAGGTAGAGCTGGGTATCAACAGCATAGCAGTGAAACCTCAGCCCATACCATCTTACAATGTCTCTGAGGGGCAACATATACACTGCGAACAACATAGGGGGCAGCACAGAGTCCTGAGGAACCCCACATGACAGAGAGAGAGAGTAGGAGGAATAAATCCCTGACACCACCCTCTGAGTTTTGCCAATGAGGAAAGACCTAAACCATCAGAGGACTGAACCAGTCAGGCCACAGATGAACCTCAGGGGCTTGAGCAGCACCCCATGATCCATGGTGTCAAAAGCTGATGAGAGATCAAGAAGTACCAAGATGGACCGTTTTTTTTGATCTCTCACCATCAGGAGATCATCGAGCACCCAAACCAGTGTAGTCTTGGTACTGTGCCTCTTTCAAAAACCTGATTGGAGAGGTTTGTAGATGCTAAGGATGGTCAAATGGTTCTCCTGCTGTATAGCCACTACTTTCTCAATTGGCTTCTCCACAAACGGGGGGTGAGAGATAGGTCTGTAGTTTGCCAGACAGTCTGGGTCCAGAGAAGCTTTCTTCAAGAAGGGTGTCACCACTGCCTCCTTCAGGGAGCTGGGAGCACCAGACTATCTGCACCAAGACCGGGCCGATAATATCACAACAACCCATAATCAGGGAAGTTAGGTCTGGGTCTAAACTGCAGCACATAGGGCGCATACCCTGGACAATCCGCATAACATCCATGATCTCCAGCCTGTCAAAAGTAGTCCAAGAGAAGTGAGGGGCAGTGGCCAAGCACTGATCATCAGCAACTCCCATAGAGTATGTTGATCGGGTCTCTGCCCTGGTGCCGATCACCTTAGCAGCAAAAAATGAGCAAGCTCCTCACACTCCAATTGTGAAAACGCTCTTCAAACCTGTAGGAAAGCTGGGTTGCACAGCCTGTCCACAGTTCGAAAGAGCTGAGCTGGTCAGTTATGAGCGGCAGCAATCTCCCCGGACAGGAACTCTGCCTTCTTACAGGAGATTGCTGACTGGTACAGTTGGTAATGCTCTAGAAATAAATAGAAATAGATAAAAAGCTAAACATAAAATCAAACAGATAAATTATACCCCTTTTTACCAAAAACTCCCCACTCGCTCTCCCCAAAAGGGGAGATTCAGATAAAATAAATCAATCTAAATTCCCCACCCATCTAACCTAATAACACTATAGTATAACAATTACAAAAATAAGTAAAATTAAAAAACAAAAACACTTCATAATCTCTAAGTAAGTACTATAAAATAATAAATCAAAAGGGATGTTAAATCACCATCAGAAGTCACTTTCAGGAAATCCAGGTTACAAAATAAGACTGCACCAGCGTAATTAAGTGCACTTCCTCTCACAAGGTGTACCAATTAACATAAAATAAAATAACAATTTAACATAAAATAAATAAATAATACAATTTGTTAAACCCCCAGGTCATCTCACTACCTGGGTGCCCAAAGTAACCGGGCACTCTCACTGCTCGGAACACAAAAGAAAGTTAAAATAAGAAATAACTACAAACAAACAATATACTCCAAAACAATAAATAATAAACAAAAACAATGCCACTTAAAATGTAATATTTGGAGGGGGATTAAGGAACCAGCACTCCAGACGATATCTCTTACATATCTCTGGAATTAGCAGTGTTTCAGTTGTTTACTAGGCACTCTCACTGCCAGCAGAGTTTCCTTAAGGGTTTAAGCAGTCACAGGGCACTCTCACTGCTCATAAAACATAATCCATCCAAAAAGAAGAAAACAGAAGAAGTCACACCATGTGGTAAACCACTCTGGAATCCACTTTCAAACTTTCATTCAGGATTCCAATTTCCAGATCTCCAGCCCAGGTACCGGGAAAAGATGTCCAACAGGCCGCAGGGTCCCATCAGCACTCAAGAGATGACTGCCCCAAGATTTACCAGTGGCCCACTACCTCAACTCCTGGTCAAATCAGCCCACCAGCAGACTCTACAGGGAGTCTAGGAGTAACAGTAACACTGGGCCAACCCTCCAGCAAGCCCCATTTCTGACCCCCATGTGGGTCGCTTACCGAGCGATCACCTCAAAACCCAGCAGGTCCCCACAATTCAAGCCATTTCACAATAGTAAATCCCAGTTCCAAAAACCAGCACAAATCCATGCCCGGAATACTCCAGTTGGGGACAGAACAGTCCAGCATCCAAACCAGTCCCATGATGCAAGCCCAACCCTGTTCCCCCGATCGACAATTCTGACAATTCCTCTGTAAAATCCAATTGGGCTAGGATCCACTCCTTCACCGTACTCCCAGAACTCACAGCTTCCTCATTCCTCACTCAGCCTTCCAAGGAACCAGCTATACCAGCACCGACCAGGCCGCAGATGTAAGAGCCACAATTATTCCACCTCAATATCTGGGCCAGATTTAAGAGGAAAAAACACTCTGTTTTAAAACTGCAGCCACAGCAAGTAACTCTGGAACTAAAACTGTAACTTTCTCTGTCACCTAAATCCCGAGAAATGACCTAACAATAACTACATCCCTATAAGTGCCCTATCTAGCTAATACTAAACAAAACTTAAAATCTCCACAAACTAAAATAAAATACTATAAAATAAAAAGTAAAATAACAACTAATACTCTGCTGCTTGTTCTGCTGTGTAGAGGTCAGCCCAGCGTGGCCGCCATCTGGATGATCTGGTTTAGTCCTGTGACTTCTGTACTTGCTTTGGAACCTACTAGCTCAATCCTCATAAAGGCTGAACATTCTAGGAAAGAAATGAATTTAGAGGTAATGTTTAGTGATAACAATGAAGTCCACTTCTAAATGCAGTATGGCATATGAGAAATCACATAGAATGATGGGGTGTATCAGGTAGAGATTTACCAGCTGCAGAAAGGAAGTGACTACGCATTGTATAGATGATTGGTGAGGTCACACCTTAAGTACTGTTTGCAGATCTAAAATCTACACCTGAGAAAAGATTGGGATAGTCAGGAGACACTACAGCAGAGGGCAACCAAGGTGATACAGCGGCAGCAGGGGAAGACTTACAATGACAAGTTTGTGAACCTCAGTATGTACTCCCTGGAGGGCAAGTTGGAAAGTGGGATATAATTAATACATATATAAGCCTGTAGGAGTAGAGTAAAGACAGACATGTAGAGCTGTTCTGACAGAACATAAGTTAATCCACTGAGAGGTGTACATGATCACGCTCTGTGAATGTCAGATGGTGGCCAGTCAAGGAGGTGAGTAGAGGGCTGTGCTGGCCATTGCTCTGCACCCTTCTTCTCGGTGAGTGATGATTGGGGGATAGGGGGCAGGGGTTCTAAGCAGGTTGGTCTAGGTTGGCAATCAATTGCGGGGTGGGAGGTCCGCTAGACTACCAGGGATATGACTAAAAACGACAGCATGGGTGATTAGAGGGTGGGGGACCACTGGATGATCAGGGATATGACTAAAAACCACAGCATGGGTGATTATAGGGTAGGGGGTCCACTAAACCACCAGGAATATGACTAAAAACCACAGCATGGGTGATTGGGGGATGCAGGACCACAAGATTACCAGGGCTATGACTATAAACCACAACTAAAGATACGTCTTGCTGCTGGAACCAGTGATTGCAATATAAGAAATTAAGGTAAGTGTGGTTCAATGTATTTCAATGGGTTTTCAACTTTGATGTACAACTTTGCCATTTTTGCATATATTGAGCCCACATTTTCAACATGGCCTTTTTGGGAACCCACCTCATGAACAATGGTAGTGGAATTATGCAACTCCAGCCCAAAAGGCGATTTCATGGTCATTTAGTAAAATCACCTTTTGGGTGGGATTTAAAATTTTCACCATGCTTGTTCATGAGGTGGGGTCATAAGAACACTATGTTGAAAATTTGGGGTAGAAATAAGTAAAAATGGCAAAGTTATGTGCATACATTGAAATGTTACTATACTCACCTATGGCTTTGGTAATTTTAAATATTTTGACCCCAAATTTTCAATGTGGCAATTTTTTTATTCCACCTCATGAATGTGACAGCTGTCATTTTTCAAATCCTGACCAAAATGTGTTTTTTGCAGCTGTGGCAAATGACGTTTTGATGCCGTGGTATGACGTTTCAGCAGGGATCTGAAAATTCTCAGTACAGGGTTCATGAGATGGGGTAATAAGAAGGCTATGCTGACAACCTGGTTGCTGTTTTGGCAGAAATGCAAGCGAAGGGCCCGGTGTGCCCTGCGCTTCCACAGCAAAATACAAATATGTATCTATGGAGGGATGGGAGAGCAGGGCCCTTGGGCCCTGTGCTCCCACAGGCAAATGAGGTTATGATTATACTATCTCAAAAAGTAAGGAAATTATTTGCAAAAAAAATGCATTAATGCACCAGTTAGAGTAAGTTAATGCCACAAAAGTAGGGAAATGTGGCATTATGGTTTCTGACCCTAACCCCCCAAGCAGCAAAAGGAAAATACATTAGGGTTTTGCGTCTCTGGAGTCTTGGCAAATCAGTGGAGGGTCTTCCTTGGGGGTTGTCAACCCTAATGCCCACCCCTGCCCCCGGCTCCCAGCCTACAATCTGAAGCACAAGGTACAGCACCAAGCCACTGACTCATAATGATACACTCTGCAAAGGCAGAGAAGTATGTCTCTCCTCAAAGATTAGGATAGGCATTTGGGTTGACAACCTCCAAGTAAGACCCAACCACTGATTTACCAGGGCCCCGGAGATCCAAATCCCTAAAGATTTTTCCTTTTGCTGCTTGGGGGGTGGGGTGTCAGGGTTTGAAAACCTAATGACACATTTCCCTACTTTTGTGGTGTTATGTTACCCTAACTGGTGCATTAACACAGTTTTTTGCAAGGTATATAAATATATATATATATATATATATATATATATAGGTGTGGTAGCACCCCCTATAGTTAGGGTTGATCAGGCACTTTCATGGTAACCCCCAAATTTTGCACATTAATAACTTTGCAACCATTCAACGGATTTGCAAAAATTTGGAATGGATGGTGCCAGGTGGTAGATCTCGTGATATGCCAAGTTGCGTTTTGATTGGATTTGTGGATTTCGTGCAGGTAATTGTTAAAAAAATTGTTTTGCACCAAATTGTTGCCAATTTTCCCCTGTTTTTTTCCTCATCATGCTGCAGCCACACCATGTGGAATTTTGACCTGACGTTTTCAGGGTTGAAAGAGGTTATCCTAAGGAACAATCCAGCATTGGTTTAGTGAAAAAATATTAATCTGTTCCAAAGTTATTAAATGTTAAAAATTCAGGAACTGAGCATGCTCAGTTCAGTCTTTGGGATAGAAGCACAGTTTCAATCATGGATTCCTGGTCACAAAAAGCTCGCGAACAGGAATCCCTTATCATGAGAAAATCCCTGTTTCTTGGCCACCATTTTGTTTTCTTGCTTAGCGAGGGGAAAAAACAACATCTTGGAATTTGCCCCAGAGACACTTTTTTTGAAAACCAAGGCATGGTTGGCTTAGGATGTCTCTGTGTCCACCATCCTTTGGTTTTGTGTATTTATTTTAAAGATGGCAGTTTTAAAAATTAAAAATCCCTTTTCATGATCCCTTTTTGCCAGCTGATTCCTTTTCGTGAGGATCAGCTGGTGAAAAGGGATGACGAAGAAGGATTTTAACATTTAAAATGATCATTTTTTTCAAATAAAGTACACCAAACCAAAAGCATGGGCAGGTAGAGGACATCCCGTAAATAAACCTATGCCAGTTACTCTATATATATATATATATATATATTTCATTTTAGTGGCTACTTGCCATGTCTCCCTAGTGTCCAGGGGTACCCGCCGCCGTTCATTGCTCCACTTATTTAAATGTATGTGGCTACTTGGCACATCTCCCTGGTGTCCAGTGGTATCCCACACCCTCCATTGCTCCAGTTATCATTAGTGGAAGTGGGTCCCAACCATTTCTTCCTCCCCTTTTTTTGTGCTAAAATGTAGAAAACCATCCCTTGTTGCCTTTTGAGGCCGTTTGCCCTGCAAAGAAGAAAACCATCCATCGCTGATTGCGCCCTCACTCCCCCACCCAACCCACCACTATGTACCCACTTCCCCACACCCCCCTGATGTCCCCCTAGGCCACCACTCACCTGAGGAGGTCCCTGGTTCGACACCCTCTCCCACGATTGAAGATACGTCTTGCTGCTGGAACCGGCGACTGCAATCTGAACTAAGGTAAATGTGGTCCTTTTTATTTCAAGGGGGGTTCAACATTTGGCAATAACTCAGCCATTTTTTAAGATTTTGGTCCCACATTTGCAACATGGAGTCCTGGAGACCACATCTCCTGAACAATATGACAGTCATTAGGCAACTCTCGCTGGAAAAATGATTTCATGGTCACTTGGAGAAAATCACCTTTCAGGTAGGATTTGTATCATGACAGCCACATTGTTCATCATGTGGGGTTATAGGAAGAGTATGTTGAAAATTTGAGGTCACAATTTTCAAAAATGGCTGCGATATGGGCGTTTGGTGTAATCTTGCTACACACGTTCGTAACTCAGTAAATGTTTAATATTTTCACCCCATATTTTCAACATACTCTTCTTATTACTCCACCTGATGTGTGTTACAGCTGTCATTTCTCAAATCCTGTCCAAGACATGACGCAGCGTAGAATGGTGTTGTGGTTGCGCAGAATTACGTTTTGGCTGGGATTTGAGAATTTGCTGTGCTGTGTACATGTGGTGAAGTCATAAAAAAGTCAATGTTGAAAATTGGGGCTCAAATAAGGACATTGTTATACTATCTCAGCGGAGGGATGGGAGTGCTGGGTCCCCCACCAGAACATGTGGATACTGCTGTACTATGTCGATGGAGGAGTGGAAGCAGAGGGTGCAAAGGACCCTGCGTTCCCACTGTAACATATGGATACTGTTGTACTATCTTGATGGAGGGATGGGAGTGTAGGGTCCGAAGGACACTGTGCTCCCACAGTAAAATGAGGATACTATTATGCTGCCTCAAAAAGTAAGGAAATTAGTTGCAAAAACTTTGTTAATGCATTAGTTAGGGTTGGCACTACAAAAGTAGGGAAATGAGGCATTAGGGTTTCACCCTAACCCCCCACCTCTGCCCTGTGGAGACCAGGAGGTGTCGGGGGGAGGTGGGGTGGTACCAGGGTCACCAACCCTAACTCTCACCTTATTCCATTATAAAATAAGCTGGGTGGCAACAGTATAGAAGAATGGGGGGACTGTTAGGATTGGCGACCCCAGTGCCACCCTCTCCCCACCGACACCACTTGGTCTCTGCAGGGCAGGGGTGGGGTGTTAGGGTGAAACCCTAAAGCCTCATTTCCCTGTTTTTGTAGTGCCACCTCTAACTAATGCATTAACAAAGTGTTTGCAACTATATACTGTGTATATATATATATATATATATATATATATATATATACAGTATGCGCCACATATAACAGACTAGTTTGTCCCTATGAATTTCGTCCATTGGATGCGGCATCCAGTACATCATTTAAGTACATTTTGAAAATGTTGCGGCACACACATAAATGATACAAAGCAGACAGAGAGGATGAACAAACATTAGGGTGAGCATAAGTGAATTACAGTCCCTTCTTGTTCTTTTGGTTTTTTGCAGGTTCAGGTGCAAAAATACTTGTTAAAACAAACTTTATTTTATGATTTTTAGAATCAGTATTCAGAAAGAAACAAAATAAAAAAGTGCTGTGTGCAAGATGCTGACATCTGCAGCCTACTTTAGAGTTGATTCCTGCTCCAGCTCAGATTGTGTTAGGTACTCCTCCGTTAGGGTTTGTTTTTTAGGTTAGGTGGTGTACCTCCTCCAATAGTCCTCCACAAGCACCAGTTGATCCCATCTCGGGACCAGGTCGTCCCTTTGTTCAACGGCTTGCCTTAACATTAGCAGCACCATCCTAACATCCGAGGGCATGACAGGCACCTCTTCCTCCTCAGCGTTTTCTTCGGCTGTTTTGTCATCTTCTTGCGATGATGTCACCCCTGCGACCGCCTCAGCGGTGTCATCAACTTTGGCCTGTTTCGGCTTGTCACCAGGGAAACACAACTTTGCAATTGCATGCAACAATAGCCCATTTGGGTCTAGTTCCTCATCCTCCTGTTCATTGAAACTGGCCGGCCATTATCAAATGCAGCAGAGAGGTCCACTGTGTCCAGACTGCTGGTAGATTAGTGCACTAATTAGGTGTGAATGATTAGAGAAGTGCACAAGCTGGAAGTCCTGGTGGCCTCTGCAGACAGAGTGCAAGGTCTGCATTATCAACACATTTCAACATTGCGGGCATAGCAAGTGGCAAATGGCAAGAGTGTTTTTTCCATTAGAACTGAACGTCTGATACAGTTGGAGCATACTGTATCTAGATATAGATATATATATATAAATATATATATATATATTTATAAAATGGGTAGGAAATTGTTGTTGTTTTATTGGCTGAAGAGCATCACATGACCGTATGTATCAGAGCGTGACCGCACACCTGCACTTTTACCCCACAAAACAATTTGACATTTTATAAGATAGATAAACCACTCTGAGGTGTGCAGTCGGCGCTCTGATATACGCACGCTTGAGCGGTTGATGCACTCGCCTGCGGCCCTCATGTATACAACGACACCAAGGCGCAAGGGATATCAGAGCGCGCCCGCACACTTCAGAGTGGTATATCTATTACTTATATATATACACACACACACACACACACACAGAGAAGAGATAGCGAGAGAGAGAGAATGAATAAACTCACCAAAACAAAAGCCCCACATATGCTTAGTTTGGAAAAAGAACTTCATTAAAAACATTGCATTTGGTGGGGTGAGGCTAATGAATTCTAAGCTTAGAGTATCTTGGCTGTTTACTTTTGTGGATAGTAATTATTTGTTTTGCTTGTTGAGGATTAAACACTTGCACAGAAAAACAAGTCAGCCATGGATCATGTTTTGGAGTGGAGGGAGGTGTTGCTGAATGAGTCAGCCACTACAAATACCTGCTGGCCTGCTGTTCTGGACAGTTTGATGTGGTTTGCATTGATTATCCCTGCACTGCAGGCAGTCTCTCCAGGGCTGTTGTAGCTCCTGATTGTTTGTGAATTTAACTGTTATATCTGGAGTTTGTGCATGCTTTACAAAATGCCGGCACTGAATGTAAATGGTGTTTATGATTTTGTCTTCAAAAAGTCACACTATAAAGCTGGACTGCTGGCACAGCAGTAGTGCTTCCACCTGCGATGTTGACAAGCTGTGTTCAGGAATGAGCTCAGAGCATCAGTGGGTTGGCTGGGGATGTTGGATGATCACCCCATGGACAACTCTCCACCTCGGTGGGGGGAATTTGGTGGTGCCAAGCATTCAAGTAACACCCAGCAGTAGCTGGGTGTACACCAAGCCAGGACCACACATTATTTTTTTTTGTTTTATTTAGTTGTTTAACCAGGAGTAGCACACTAAGCTGAAAGCTTTTTTACAGGAGCGACCTGGGAGCACAGGGAAGTTAAGTGACTTGCTCAGGGTCACACAGTGTGCAAGTGGAAGCTGTGGGATTCAAACCCAGGTCTGGTCTGCTGGATATCACCAGATTTGCAGCTCAGAGCCTTAAACCACTGTACTACACTGCCTCCTAGGGGTGAGACAGCAGCGGGCATCTGTGGGGCATGTGTAAGAGTGTGCACACCCATGTGCTGACATCACTACATGTCCACACCTTCGTTGCACTACACAAGTAAAAACCCTTCTCAGCTGTGCAGTGTGAAGCCGAGTCCAGAGGAGAGTCTCATCAGCCAAGTGATGCCTTTCCATGCTCATCAGGGACTACAGGTTGATCTTGGTCCCTTCCCTAGCCCCACCAGGGATCCCCACTGTGAGAGGTAAGTAACAGGCCTTCCTGAGTGAGCGGGCATGGAGGAGGCCGGGTTGGGTGGGCCCTTGGGACTGGGCTGAATATGGGATACATCCCCAGAGCCAGATAGAAGTGAATAAATAGAACTGATTAAAATAAAAACTATATAAAATTGGTTCATCGATATATATATATATATATATATATATATATATATATATATATATATAAGCTCTAGACAGAAGTGTATTTACAGTAACACTTAGTATCTGTCAGTTGCACACTAGAGGAACATAATGGAAAATAAGGAGAAATTTAGGAAGCTTAGTCAACTAGTGACTGTTGCTGTGGTCTATTGTTAGTTCATAAGTCTTAAAGTCTTTCTGCAGGATGAAGACATATTACGACAAGTCTGCTCCACTGGGAACTCATGGGCAGTCAGGATTGGCATATTATGTGTAGCAGAGAAGATATAATGATGTTGAGGTGGTAATGGATTTAGAAAGCAGACATTAAAATAGTTGTGCTCAATTGCAAAATCTAAAGAAAAACGAAAGCATAGGTTTAATGCATTCATATTGAATTGGCTAGGGTGCCACATTAATGCAGTGTGCAAATGCTTAATATAAAAAACACACCATGTACGCACTCAGTATACCAGAAAAAAGTGATCCTGTGCAAGTGCTGAAATGCAAAGTGCTCATTTATTATTGCTGTAAGTGAATTGCATGAAAAGATACAACAGTAGCCTCACCCCAGCATCAGCTAAATAGAGAATGTACTTAGCTTTCATAAAAAAGTATAGACATTTATTGCAAAAAAAATAAAAGAAATTTAAAGTGGGGGTCCTGGCACCAGCACAAAATACCCCTTTGTAGAAACCCAGGGGATAAAGTCCCACCTTCCAGATTAGATATTCTTATTAAATGTGCTTACTTCATAAGACGAGAATAGGGGAAAACATTTACTTGAAACAAGGAGTACTGGAATAATCCTAGGTGCAGGTTGATTTTTTGCAGCACAGCTGAGGCACCATCTGACAGCACCATATATTTAAGAAGACACTTGTCACAAGGATAAAAACCCCACCCCGACAAAGGTGCAATGCAAACTGCCTGTCCAGGAAGCTGCATCTATGAGCAGATGAGCATGCCATTGTACCACTTGTCAGGTCCAGTGCCATGCTGTCACCTGGTCTTGGTATTGGGCAACAGTGCATAGACCTAGAACTGTTCCTCCTCCCTAGATCATCCTTGTGTATACTTTAAGTATCTAGTGATTCAGTGGTCCCACCTGTGGCCCACTGCATAGCTCCTGGTGATACAGTGGTTATCACCATGGCCCACTGTAGGGCTTCCTAGTGGTTCAGTCAATCAACCCCACTGATACCCGCCAACCATGTTGTTCCCCCATAGTCCAGTGATTCCCCACACCCTAGGGTTACCACCTGTCCTGATTTTCGCAGGACAGTCCTGATTTGGGCAGCTGTGTCCTGCAAAAAAACATGAAAAATACTACATGTCCTGACTTTATAGTAAAAAAATATTTTTTCTAACTTTCCACTAAATGCTGCAGAAAACTATACTATGTTAAGTAAAATACCTTAAAATGATAAGAAACAATAGAAGCAACTAGGAAACTACAATCCTTAGCCTTAATTCTGATTATATAGAGAAAACAAGTCTGTTGCATTGGTCGAGGTTACGTACTGTCCTGCGAAAAATGATGTTTTGGTAAGAAATGTCCCACTTTGGGCTTCTGAAAAGGTGGTAACCCTACCACACCCTAGCTTCAGGTTTGTGCTTTACCTGGTGGTGCAGTGGCTCTCCCCCATCCCAAACTTCTCCCAGCTGCTGGGCTTGTTCATCTACATTACTGTGGGGTTTTAACAGGCAGTAATCAAATGGAGGAGCAGGTTTACGCAACTAGACCTACAAGGGCTGCCATGCCTTTGTGTGTGGCTTGCAAACTATTTGCATGGTGGATCCCACACCCTTTTCTGACCACTCACCATCCATTTTGCAAGCAGTCAGGAGGGGGTTATGATGACATGCATTGTGCAAAGCTCTATGGGGTCACCATTTAGCACCACCATTTTCAGTTGAGAACTGGGCTCAAGGTTTTTTGTTTTTTTTTTACGCCCAGCTACCCTCTCTATCCACTCCTTCAGACCTCTGATCAATCCCCCGAGAGCACCCCCCACGGAGTCTGCCCCTAGAGTGTCAGACTGTCTTCAGTTCTTACCTTTCTGACTCCTCTCCTAGGAGTGCCTGCACACAGTGGGGTCTGCCCATGGGAGGGTGACTGGGGGGCACGGATCGGTCCTCATCTAGGATCGAGAGGGGGTGTTTCCATTTTTCTCCCTGTCCCTCCCGCAACCCCTCCTCTACTAAGGATGTTGGCATGCAGGACTGATGTCCAGACAGACGAAGTGCAGATGCACGCCGTCATCAAGTGCCCACAACGTCTTTTTCTCCCCGACTCCACAGAGTTACCTGGTGTCCCAATGCCCATGCTTCCACAGGCACAGAAGCATCGGGTGCCCAAAAGAACCCCAGGATCCAACCCCAGGAGGAGGAGACCATCCGTTGGGACACTCAATCCTCCTCCTCCTCCCCTCCAACCCGCGGTGGCCTGAGTCTGTTCCTGAACCTGGGCTGCCGGCGTGGTGCGAGGTGTGGTGTCCAGCGCCTCAACCCTCACGGTCATTGCGCCGGCCCTTCTCAAGGGTTTTTAAAAGGTTTATAACTTTAATAAATTAAGAAAACAGTACATTGTGCCCACCCAGAATGTGAAAAGGGTTCTCTTTCCTTGCACTGCTACTTTGACACAGAATCAAGTTATCTGTCTATTGTAGTTTTTGAACTTAATCAGCTCTCTTTTGTATTTACTTTTTCTTCCACCCCACCCCTCACCAGCTTACATCTCGAGTCACCCAATATACCAGTTCTGACTACCCAATTCATTCAGGACCTAGCTACCTGCCACCATGTTCCCTTTAAAGGAAGGCATTTATGAACAGTGGCCATTGTAGTTTGAAAGTCTATGATAAGCTCTGTTAAATAAGGCAAGGCAAGACAAATTTTATTTATATGGCCCCCAATTATGGAGGCTCTGGGCACCTTACAGAGAAATAAACTAAAACAGGCAATAAAATGATTAAAATAAGATTACATTGATATGATTATATAGAGAATAAAGTATGGGTCTGGGTGTGTAATGAGAATTTACACATACCCGAGGGGTTTATGCGTAGCATCAAACCCTGAGGGTGTGTCTAAATTCGAGTTTACACACACCCAGACCCATACTTTATTTTATATAATTGCTGGGACATCCTTTTTCCCCACAGCAACTATATAAAATAAAAAAAAGTTCTTGTGCAACCGCGGCGGTCTGCTTGGGTCTCAGCACACGCTCTACGGTCTGTCGGTTGCTCACTTTTTAATTTTTTTTTTTTTAATTTCATTTTGTGTGGAGCCAACAGTTTGAGGGTATTTCCCTCATTTTGATGTGTTTCTGCCTGCCAGCACTTACCGCAGTTAGAGTAACGGCCCACAGTGGGAAAGACGAGGCAGACAGTGGCTAGGAGGAAGACCTTCGGAGGTTGGGATGCCTGTGCAGTGCGAGGGAAACCGGCCGTGTGTTTGCCATTATAAACGCTCCTTTATATCGGCGAATTACGCCACAGTTTCCCTATGGGAAAAAGGATGTCCCAGTTATTATAAATAAATAAAATATAAATCAAATTAAAAAAGCTTTCAGGATGCCATAATCAGGGACTGAACAAAAACATGATGTAATTCAGTAGTCATTAAAAGCCAGGCTAAAGAGGTGGGCCTTCAGCCTCCACTTAAACACCTCTACTGAGGAGGCCTCCCATACTGCAGATGGAAGTGAGTTCCGCAAGGTCAGCCCAGAAATGCTGAAAGCATGATCTCCCAAGGTCCTGAGCTGAACCCTGGGAATGTTCAGGAGGCCCCTTGAGGAGGAGCAAAGGAAGCAAGCAGAGGTCACCGGTGTCAGGAGCTCTGACAAATAGCCAGGGCCCAGTCTGTATAGGGCTTTAAAGGTGAGAAGACCCACCTTGTAAAGGACCCTCCACCTGACCAGCAGCCAGTGCAGGGCACGCAGAACTGGGGTTACATGACTGGACCTTGAATGACCCATCAGCAACCAGGCTGCTACATTCTACACTAGCTGTAGTTGGTGGAGGGTCCCTCCCATGACCCCAAGGACCAAGCATTACAGTAGTTGAGCCTGGTGGAAACAAAGGTGTGTACTAGCGTCAGCAGGTCCTTGGGGAGAAACGAAGGGCTTAATCCGGGCAATGTTCTGCAGATGGTAAAAACCACTGCTGACTACAGATGACACCTGATCTTCAAAAGTCAATCTGCTATCAAGGATCACACCCAGATTTCACACCCTCGGGAAAGCCACCAACAGGGTCAAACCCAGTACAAGACCAGAGTCAGCCCTGGGAGGCAACCCATCATGCCCATGACCAGGCTCGATCACCAGCACCTCCGTCTTGGCCGGGTTGAATCTCAGCCTGCTGGAAGCCATCGAATCATTGATTTTAGCCAGACAGTTGTTAAGCACATCAACAGCTCCGGACGTTCTGAGAGCAAATGATAAATATAGTTGGGTGTCGTCTGCATAGCAGTGAAACTCCACACTGTATTGTCGAATGATCTCAACCAGGGGCAGTATATACACTGCAAACAACATCGGTGACAGGATCGAGCCCTGTGGTACTCCACAAGACCAAGGAATTGGGAAGGAGGAGGAGAAATTCCCCATCACCACCCGCTACACCCTATATCCGAGAGATAGGACTCAAACCACCTGATGACAGTAATGGCAAGTCCACATAACTCACAGAGCTGATCCAATAGCACAGCATGATCCACAGTGTCAAAAGCTGATGAGAGATTGAGGAGTACAAGAACTGACCTGCCTCTTCTATCTCTAGCCCTGAGCAGATCATTATTCACCCTCACTAGAGCTGTTACAGTGCAGGTCTAGCCCAAAAACCCGACTGAAATGACTCATAAATGTCCGAGGACACCAGGCAGTCTTCGAGCTGTTGTGCCACTAACTTCTCAAAAACCTGCTCAAGAAAGGCAGGTTGGAGATAGAACGTCAAAGTCAAGGGAAAGTTTCTTAAGAAGGGGCCTCACCAGCGCTTTTTTGAGAGCAGATGGGAAAATCCCCTCCACCACTGACCACCTGGCAATCCCGTCAAACACCGGGCCAACAGCCTCAACACATCCCATTAAGAAATGTGTCGGGGCTGGGCCCAGTTCACAAAAAGTGTGCTTCAGCTCTTAGATCACCTTAGTCACTTCAGACACCTCCACTAGCCTAAACTCTTCCCAGACAGATGGAGTGCCTCTATTCCCCCCAGTTCGGCCACTGCTAGGCAATGGTCTACCTGGCGGAATCCCCGATCGGATAGCCGACACTCTGTCAGAGAAGAACAGAGCAAACTCTTCATATAAAGTGGATGAAAAGGCTTTTTGCAGCTGCAGACAGGCAGGATATAAAATCCTGTCTACCATCCGAAACAGCTGAGATGATCTGTTCGTCCCTGCAGCAATTTCCCTGGACAGGAATTCTGCCTTCTTATGGGAAATTGCTCCCTGGTACTAAGCACACTGGGCACGCAGGGCAAGCTTGTCAGACTCCAGCCCAGTCTTTGGACAGCAACACTCCAACTTCCAATCCCTGATCTTCATCACCTTGAGATCCCCCTCACACCAAGGGGACTCAAGTGAGAAGATCTGGGTCATATACAAACTGGTGCAATGGCATCCAGCACTTCGGAAACCACTCTATTATAGGTGGCCACTGCCTCTCCAGCATCGATCGCATATGCCGCATCAACCCTAAATAGATCAGCTACCACCAACAGTACCTCTGGGTGCAAGCCCCTTAAAGGGCAATAGCTGACTATCTCCACAGGGGAGGGACTTTCAGGGGGGGCCCAAAATGTGAACTCCACAGTGTAATGATCAGACCAAATGACCTGATCAATCTTGAGGTTATCAACCTCAAGACCCAACTGGAACACCAGATTGAGTGTGTGGCCATGCTGGTGGGTAGCAGAAGCAACTGCTTGTGCCAGGCCCAGTGGCTGCATCAACTGAAGACGGTCATAACCAAAATGCAAGGATTCATCGTCGATCCAAGCATTGAAGTTCCCCAAGATTAAGCACCTGGCAGAGTCCACCACCTAGTCGACAGTGAAGTCCGCTACCTCCTGCAGAAATTCTCCCCCTGGGGCAGTAAATGAGGAGAATCCTGCAACCTGCACCTATACCCCACAGACAGCAACGCACTCAAAAGATCGGGTGCTACCAACTGGGTACACTGAAAAGCCCAGGCTGGATCAAAAATTGATGGCCACTCCCCCACCCCTATGATTCTTCCTTGGGCAGTGTGCTACAGAGTACCCGGAGGGAGCAGCAGCCTCAAGAACTAGGCTGGTATCATCACCTAACCAGGTCTCCGTAATGCAAGCCATGTCAACCGAGGAAATCAAGTCAGCAAAAATAGCAGTCTTGTTCCTCATCAATCTGGCATTGCATAGCACATCCAAAGAGGATTAGAGGATGCCTCCGGCCCTCTAGCTACCTGTCCACTTGGTCTGGTGGGAACCCTGAGCATGGAGACCAAACATGTCTGGCTTCTCCCTAGTCTCTGCTTATGCCCAGGGCATCTCCTGCACCGAACGACCTCAATGCTGGTCACCACCCCCTCCTCAGCCCTTGACCCTGCCACCTAGTTATTCCAACCTCCCTGCAGCTCCTCACTGCAGTAGCTGGAACTGGGAGGTCGGTAAAGGGGTTAAAGTCCAGGAGCCAAGCAGCAACATAGGTGATATGGGCAGGGCTGCGACACCAACACATCTTTACCTGGCAATTCCATTCCCTCAAGCAACCCAACAGTACAAGCTGTTAAAGTGCAATGGCAAACCAAACCACACTACACACTCACACAACCAATCACTCACTCATTCGCACACTTAACACTCACAGCCAACGACTAACCTACCCAGTACTCCCAAAAACCACCCCACACCACCCAAAGTCACCAACAAAGAAAACCCCAAAACTAAACCCACAGGAGAAACAAAACACAGGAGTGCAGGCAAATAATGCTGCCCAAAAGGGCAAGAACCAAAATGTCAGCAAAGCAGCGATTAATTTAAAGTTACTGGGGATTATGAAGTCCAAGTAGACCCAATGATGGTGAAAACTGGTTGAGCCTCCTCTCACCAGGCCCAAAATCCAGATGCTGTATACCAGGGGATAAGACTTTTAACCCCTCACAAACCCCAATGTCAAAGATGACTGAAAAATAGTTACCAGATCCAAAAAGTTGAGTAGAGAAAACTCTATTCAAAATATGGCAGTTTAGAGAAGACACTCACCCTTCGGTGAACCAGACACAGGCCAAACTCAAAATTATCCACAGGGAAGAGAGACAAGCAAACAGGATGAGAAAGCACTTAGCAGAAGTTCTTGATGGTATAGCAATGCTGAAGCCAGAATCAGCACTCCGGAGGAGACAAAATAGTTCACTCACTGACTCCCAGAAACAGCAGGCAAGGTCACCCCTCTCAGTGACAACCAGGCCCACACCCGGAACAAGGCACAAGGAGTCCACTCCGACAGCTACTAATGTCCTGAAGCATGCCAACATCCAGGTCCACTTCTCAAATGGGGCCGATGTACTGCACTTCCCTGAGGGCGTACAACCACAACACCCGACCTACCAAAACCATGCAAGTCGGGCCAGGGACCATTCAACTCAGAGCGGGATAAACAAATAGCACAGCTCCAAAGATGGCTGACAGAGTGTCCTGGACTGGAAGAAACTCCAAGGTATTCTCCTCCACAGAGCAGGAAAGCAGACAACATCAAATTCTCTCCTCACTGCAGAAAGCTCACAGGTGAGCTCGCACTCCCCTACCTAAAAAATAACAAAACTATCTCCTGCAGCTTCTTCACTAAAACCCTCCTAACTAAAGCTAAAAGCCCTACTCCTCTTGCCCTGCCTAAAAACAAGGCATTGGGCTTACCTGTAGCTAGAAGAAGTCCTGAGATATATAAAACACAGTCTGTTCAATACCGATATTACATCGCCACCATTTTTAGAACCTTGTGATGTCATACACTAACAACCTGTGCTTGACTGCATGAAGTTAGGTACAGGTTGTTCCTCTATGACATCACAATAGTTCATAAAATGCTGGAAATGTAGGACCAGATTTTCAGTGAGCCAGAATTGACGCACGCTCCCAGTGTGCCAAATATGTGGTGCCCCAGGCTTGCGGTAAATTTTACATCCCTTGCGTCCATTCAATGCCCACTAGAGCATCTTTTTGTGGTCTAGCGTGCATCTTTGTTTGGGACCCCTGACATGGAGCTTGTGCCTGATATGCAGCACAAACTGTCGTACAGCAGGTGAACGATTGTAACTGCGCCCTGGATTGTAAAATCAGGCGCAGTTAAAGCAATCAGGAACGCCACAGCTGTGGCAATGCCAACGTTTGACACAGTGCTTGAGGCAAGCCCTGTGCCATCTTTTGAAAATCCAGGCAATAGTGTCAATATTGAACAGACATAGTCAGTGATATCTCTTTAGTGCTGCCAGCTACAGGTAAGCCAACTACCTTGCTTAAAACAACATTTCATGGGATTTCAAACCATGATTGCCACTGTTCATGAATGTTCCCCTTTAAAGGGGAGACTGGATCTTGTTGGGTGGCAGGGGAGGCCCCAGGATTCCTAAGAGTCATTGAAGGCAGCACAGCCGGGAGATCAGAGGGCTGTGGGTTCAGTTCCCACATCTGACACTTGGGTTAATATCCCAGTACTGACACTGTAGTGCAGCATGAGAGGCGTGCTACACTTCTGAAGTGCCGTCTTTCGCATGAGATGTTAAACCAAGGTTCCATCTGCCTGGATTGGTGGTGGTTCAGGTGGATGTTAAAGATCCCATGGCACTTATCGAAAAGAGTAGGGGAATTTTATGGGGAAAAAGGGAAGTAAGATTCAAAAGAGCAAATACAGCACATACAAAAAAAGTGCTAGAAATAGAAACAATACTACCACAACCAAAAGAACCAAGCAAAATGAAAACACTGCAGCAAAGCAAATATAGTACGTAACCAAATAAATCAAAAACAAAAGAAAAGTCAACCTAGAACAACATCACATGATTGCCAGAAACAATGTATCTGGCAAGACGAATAATGCTTTACATCTGTTTCATAAACCTGCTGAAGAGCTTCAGTAATTAACAGTAACAAGGCATCATAAGGAACATAGTGCTGCTGCAATACCCACTTACACCGAGATTGCCAAAGATAATATTTTAGAATTGCGAATAAAACTTGCAAAGTAGAAACGGAAAAAAACTGCCAGTGTAGAGTTTCCGGAACATAAATTAATTCCTGATAAGTGAGAACTTTAAACTACGGTAGTTTCCAACGATCTGCTGAAAAAAGCCAAAAGTGTTGAGCATAAGCACAATGTAAAAATTAATGTTCTTGAGTTTCCAACAGTTGGAAACAAGAAGGTCTTAAACAATATCGTTCTTGAACAGCTTTGTGTCGATTATTATTTTTAACATTAAGTTTACCATGTAATGTCAACCAGATCAAATCCCAAATAAAAACTGGCAATCTTGGGTTTGACAATTGCGTGAACATAGCCTGACTATCTTGTTCTGTACAATAAGGTAAGCTAAGAGGCTCCAGACACTGAACTTGAACAATTGCATCATAAACCGCCTTCCTTGTAGGTAGGGTCAGTAAGTTACAGTCAACTTTCCAAAGAATGAGTTGTTGAAACATCTCTTTAATGGTTTGAGGAACTATGCCTAATCTGGAAAACATTCTAGTATTTCCATTTTCCCATGCTCTCAAGCTAGGCTTAAGCCATTCTGTCAACAAAGAAATCCAGGTCTTACTGTAGGGCCGACTAAGCTCGAAAACATTGAAATACAGAAAAATACTAAAATAAAAAGCAATGGGGTGAAGCACATCCAAACCCCCCTTTTTTATAGATCGATAAGTAACATGCCTCTTAACAGGATTCAGTCTGCTACCCCACAAAGCCCTAAAAAACAAACTGTACAAGTTAGTATACAAACTCTTCGGAGGGGGATAAATATAACTAATATAAAGAAAAAGGGGAACAATCAAAGTTTTTAACAACAAAATACGTTTATGTTTGGACAAAGGCCCATGAATCCAATGGGTCAGTGCCACATTTGCAACTGCCAATTTCTGCTCCCAGTTAACAACTGCCGGTGTGTCAGAACCAGACTGTATCCCTAAAATGGTAACCCGTGCCATAGATACAGAAATACCCACATATTGAACTAATCTAGGAGCATCTGAGGGAAACTGATAACCAGAGCATTTATCCTTATTAATACTGGAACCAGAAGCTTTAGAGTAAGCAACAAGCTGTTGTGAAATAACTGCCTCATTTGTACATTTGTTTATCAAAAGAACCAAATCGTCTGCATATGCAAGTATTTTTAAAGGAGGAAAGGTTGGAACTAAGGAGATTCCTTGTATCTGAGAATCATTAAGAATACATCGTAAAAGGGGGTCTATGCTAAAGACATATAATAGAGGACTTAATGGGCAACCTTGTTTGACACCCCGTTGGAGACTAATTCTATCACCCTTCCACCCATTAACCTTAGGTATCACAGTAGCATGACCATAAAGGTTCCGAAGCCAAGAAATAAATTTAACAGGAATCCCATAGCGATCTATTACTAAAAATAAATAGTCCTGTGAAATGGAATCAAAGGCCTTATGTTGATCTAAACTAAGCACCAAACCAGAGATACAGCAGGTTTAACCTTTATAAAATAATTCCCGGAGCAGTACTAAATTATCATGAATACTACGATGAGGTATACTACAACCCTGTACAGAACTGATAAGGGAATGAGCACAGTTTGACAATCGAAGAGACAAAATTTTACTCAAAAACTTTATATCAGAGTTCAGCAGACAGATAGGCCTCCAGTTGAGTAGTGGCCTTTTATCACCTTTTTTGTATAAAAAAACCATATCAGCTTCTACCAACCATTCAGGTATGAAAGGGGAACTTAAAAGAACATTAAAGATATCACATAATATAGGGGCCAAAAGATCACAAAAGATCTGAAAAAACTCTGCTGGAAGCCCATCAGGTCCAGGAGAACAACCTGTCTTAGCCAATTTTATAACAGTACGAATTTCATCTATTGTGACAGGAGCCACAAGCCGCTGTACCTGATCCAGCAAAAGGACTTGGGGTGCTATCTGAGTAACATAAGAGTGTAAAAAATCGGTCTGTGGAGGAAGTCCAAAAGTATTCTTAACAGAAGTAGAAACAAGACGCAAAATAGAGGCCTTATCATGATAAACAGTACCATCAACATCCTGCAAGGCCTCCATATATTTTCTGTGTAAAACAGCCTTATGGTCCTTAAAAGGGCTAAACATCTGTTTTGTACCCCCCATACCAAACCGTAATTCCTGTTTAAGGGATTTCATCCTGTCATATTGGTACCTATACATAGCAGATTTAGCTTGCTGAAGCTGGGAGCTAAAATCCTGACCTGTAGAATCAGCAAGAGATATCAGCCTATGATAATGTTTTCTACACTGTAGGTAATGAAAATAATCATTTCTACGATGCAAACCCACAGTGTGTTGAAAAAAGGTTTTCAATTCTAACTTAGTATCCCTCCACCAGTCAAGCAAAGAATCATACATGCAAGATACAGAAAGTCGAGCCACCCAAAAGGAATCTTAAGCATCCAGAAGGCGTACTTGCTGCAATAAAGAAACATTCAACCTCCAAGCTGCTTTTGCAACAGGGAAACACTCACCCCAACAACATTCAAAATACACAGCCGAATGATCAGTGAAAGCCAAATCAAGAATACCAGAATGAGTAACAGGTACTGAATTGGAAACCCAAAGATAATCAATCCTAGTGCATAACAGGCCTTTACAAAAAGTAAAGCCACCAGTGTCATGAAACATATGATAAGAATCCACTAAGCTGCTGGAAGCAACAATATCTTTTAAGGCATTAGAATCGCAAAACATTTTATCCGTCCGTAAACCTCTATCTTTCTTTTGAATGCCATAATTGAAATCTCCACCCCAAATGGTCATTCGAGCTGTGCAAAGAAAAGGCTGTACCTTCTTAAAAAGGGCCACTCTAGCGGCCTTATTCTGAGGTGCATAAACATTAATGATGCACAGCCTCCAAGACTGATAAGAAACATCCAGAATTAGAGCTCTACCAGGGTCCAAGTCAATCAGGCTGGAAACATGTAAATCAGGATTGGAAAACAAAATACCCAAACCATCACATTTATCAGGTCCCAATGACCAAAATGTGGGCCCCAAAGTCCAAATAGCAGAGCATTGTGCTATCTCCTTAAATGTCTTAATTCTAGTATCTTGTAAGAACAGTATATCTGAGTGAAAATGTTGCAATTCTGAGAAGATTAAATCCCTCCGCATACTATTCTTCATACTATTGACATTCAAAGAGAAAACACGAAAAGTGCCCATAGAAGGAAAAAAAAAGGAAAACCACAAAGAAAAAGCTACTTGAAACATATCAACGTTGTGAACGGGTCTTCCATTTGAGCTTTCCAGAGACACCATATTCTAAACCAGAAGAAGCACCATCAGAGGAGGCCACAGAGGAAAAGTCTGAGGCCGAATCCTCATCCTCCTCCTCAGTGCCCTTGGATCTTCGCTGTCATCTCAATACATCAAATTTATTAGACTGTAATAGTTGTTTCTTAGACCCAGCCTTTCGTTCCTTCCCTTTAGGGCCCGGAAGAACACTCTTCTCCTGTTGTCTTTTTTTATAAGAAACGGTATGAAAGGGCTGATCTATATCCAAAACTGGGGTGGGGGGGAGGCATAACAATAGTATCAGAATCAGGCAGTACGGAAGGAAGAGGGGAGACCATGGGAGTTGGTTCTACCTCCACATGCATATCCCCAGAGAGGGAACCAGTATCATGAAGAGATAGAGATGGAGGTTCCGGAAGGCCCACTGGGTCCGAGACGACCGCCACCATCGGGGCTCCAGAAGGCACTCGTACTGTTACAGCAATATCAGGACGACAGTCCATTGGTAAAGTAAAGTTAGACTGAAGAACAGACTCAGGCTGCAGGGGTTCAGGGACAGACAGGAGATCCTGCATCCGCCGCACAGAGGCCTGAGCACAACTCTTTTTCTGGGCCTGTGTAATAAGGGGTTCATGGGAATGGGTATCTACAGAATTATGAGAGGCCCAGGGACATTTAACATAAGAGTGACCCTTTTCATCACAGAGATTGCAATGAAATAAATTCAAACAAGTAGCAGCTAAATGACCTATCTCTAAACAATGAGTACATTTTAAAGCATCACAGGCATTACTAAGATGCAATCGAGAACCACACCTATGACAGGATTTAGGCTGTCCTGGATAAAACAGGGAGCCCCTATCCCTCCCCCAAAAAAACAACTTGGTAAGTGAGAAACACCAGAGTTAGTCATAAATAATTTACACTTAATTTTCCATCCCCCTGTCCAGAATTGTTCAGAATCCATAATAGGGATGGGGTGTTCCAAAACCTCACGTTTTTTCAGCCAAAACAAAATATCAGCCAACTCCACTCCTTCATTCCAAAATAACACAGTAATAGTACGCACAGCAGGTTTTGTAAGGGGGATGGCTAAGAAAGGGGTCCACAAAGGAGTATCCTTAAGGGAGTTATAGTTCACCCAGAATCGATCTAAAGCTTCCATAGTTTTAAAGCTAACATCATATTTATGACCATCCGTATGAATTAAAGCAAAGACCTCCGATGCATAAAATTTCAGCGAGTCTTTCAAAAAGCGCAGCCTAATATATACCCTGTCCGGGTGGTCCACCAAACTGCCCTTACAGAGCAGCCAGATCGCATTATGGTGAGGGGCAGGTTCCTTAAATGCTGGCTTAAACAAGTCAGCCATTCAAAAAGCAGGGACAGACCCCTTAGCTCCGGGGGGGGAGGTAAGGAAGCAGACTTCATATTCAGAACCGGTAGGTCCCCAATCTGGGAAACAGTCGGCTGCTCACTGTTAGGGGAAACTCCAGAAACAGGAGTAGGCACAGAGGCAGGCACAGAGGGAACCTCAGGAACCGGCCCAAAATCCGAACCCAAAGTAGAAAGTACAGGAGGCAGAGGAGGGTTGCCCGTGTCCCCCCCTGCTCTAGCGAGAGCAGTTTGCCATGAAAGAACAGAGTCGGCTGGGAAGGAGTCAGAATCCTGTAGAACTTTTCCCGAGTCCGAAATCATAAAAGTAGCATAGTCCTGCACAGTGGTGTCAGAAGGATCAGGGGACCAACCACCAGTAGTAGGGATCCAACCCGCCGCCAGTAACACCGAAGCAGTGTCTAGGGTATTAGGAACTGGATCAGTCCCAACAGACAGTCCCCCTTTGCGAAGCATCCCTAAGCATTTCCCCAGTTTATCTGGCAAAGTCATACCTGTCTTAGAGGAGCCAAGACTACTTGCAGTCATGTCTAGGTGTTCTGTCTCCATCACCATCTGTAAAGGTAACGCCAACGTAGTAGTCGCACATCTGGGTTCCAATGTCGCAGTAATACTGATAATCTCCTGTGCTGGAGACGAAGCATGCCGAAGCAAAGACTTAGAATGCGAGTGAGAGGCAATATCCATAAAGGCAGATGGCTTCGTAGCAGACAAAACAGGCAAATCCACTGCAGAGCAAAACTCAGCAGAATCTGTAAGTAGAGTAGAAGAACCTTCCAAAGCCGATAAAATCGGCGAGTAAGGCAATGAAGCTTCAACTTGGGTCTCTGGTAGAGGCGAGGCTGGGGAGGAGACCTGCTCCCCTACCTCCCGCACATCTTCATCCGATGGCATCCCGAGGAGAAATGGTCAGCAAGCACACTGACAGCAACTCCCCCTACCTCAGAGTAGGGGAATTTCCCCGGTGTCCTGGCCAAATTTCCCCTCATTCACTAAAAATGAAGACCATGTGGCCTAGTGGTTAGAGCACTGCACTACGATATAAATTACCTTTCAGTTGTGGGTTTGAGTGCTGTCTCCACCATATCACATTTACCACCAACAGCTTAATCTGGTTCAAGGTCAGTTGGCATTCATCTGTATCCCCCTTCCCTGGGTCGTGCCTGAAAATAGGCAGGATTTGTCTAGTGCACTTACCTGGTCAACAAAAACTAAATAAATAAATAAAATTCTGGGCGGAGCATGCTTCCTTCATAGATGCTCAATGAGAGTAACTACATGTAGCTGATACTATGCAACCTACTAGGGATTACATGAAGCTCACAGATGTGAAAAGTACAAACAGAGTCTATAGAAAAAAAAACCTTGAAAGCTAGCTTCACTTCTTAATTTTTATATTCATACTCGTTTAGGTTTTCAAGAGCAGTAACGTAACAAGAGCCGGTACAGGGGGGAAGGGAAGCCCCTGCTATTAAAGGAGAAGTACACTGAACCTGTAAGTCATTTTCCCTATAAAAGCTGATTTTTAAACACTAGTTCCAATGATGTTACTATTCCACCTTTTCAAGCTTTTGCAGTATCTTAGTGGGTGAGTTTCTGATTGACACACAGACAGTAAATACCATTTTAGATCTGTATGATGTAGTTTATGTCAATTGCTCATTTCTTCTAAAATGGTCGGAAGAGTGGCAACTGGGGTTTAACGGAAAGAAGTGCAAGATCATGCACATAGGGAAGAGAAACCCTGAAGCCACCTATAGGCTGGGAGGGGAGTTGCTGGCAGTCACAAAGGAAGAAAGAGACTTGGGCATCATCATCATCACAGATGACCTAAAATCATCCAAGCAGACCGCTAAAGCAGAAGGTAAGGCTAGAGGGATGTTGGGGTGTATTAGTAGGGGTATCGCAAGTTGTAAGAGGGAAGTAATAATCCCTCTTTACAAGACACTGGTTAGGCCCCTTCTGGAGTACTTCGTGTAGTACTGGAGGCCACACCTCCACAAGGACATTAACCAAATTGAGGAGGCCCAGAGAAGAGCAACCACAATGGTGCAGGGACTGCATCAGAAAACATACGAGGACAGATTAACAGAGCTCAATATGTATACCCTAGAACAAAGGAGGGAGAGCAGTAATATGATCAAAACACTCAAACACCTTAAGGGCATCAACAAGGTGAAAGAGACTAACATGTTTCAATATAAGACAAGAATTTGTCAATGCCGAATGTTGATTGCGTTGGTCTGTTGAGCTCGCTCGCTGCCCCTCTGTCACTCGCTCGGTCTGTTTCTTCCGGTGTTGCAGGTTGCTCTTTTGTAGTGGGCTTCTGCCTGCATTGGCACCTTTTTCTGCCCACTAAAAAATCCACAACTGTCCCGACAGAGCTCCGTTGAGGTGGCTCACTCCCCCTCTCTCACTCACTCATTCTGTTTTTCCTGGCACTGCAGGCTGCCCTTTTGTACTGGGTGCTTGCCTCTGTTAGTAGCTTTTTCTGCCCACAAAGAAATCTGCAGCAGTCCCAACAGAGCTCCATTGAACTTGTTCACTCCACTTCACTCACTCGCTCATTCCGTTTCTGCCAGCATTGCAGGCTGCCCTTTTGTACTGGGCTTCTGCCTGCGTTGCTGCCTTCTTCTGCCCACAAAGAAATTTGCAGCAGTCACAATAGAGCTCTGTTGAGCTTGCTCACTCCCCCTCTCTCACTCGCTCATTCTGTTTCTCCTGCCGCTGCAGGCTGCCCTTTTGTACTGGGCCCCTGCATGCATTGCTGCCTTTTTCTGCCCACAAACAAATCCACAGCAGTCCCAACAGAGCTCCGTTGAGCAAGCTGCCCTTTTGTACTGAGTTCCTGCCTGCAGTGGTGGCTTTTTCTAGCCACAAAGAAATCTGCAGCAGTCCCGACACAGCTCCATTGAGCTCGCTCACTCTCCCTCTCTCACTCACTCATTCAGTTTTTGCCAGCACTGCAGGCTGGCCTTTTGTACTGGGATACTGCCTGCATTGCCACCTTTTTCTGCCCACAAAGAAATCTGCAGCAGTCATGATAGAGCTCTGTTGAGCTCACTCACTCCCACTCTGTCACTGGCTCGTTCTGTTTCTCTTGGCGCTGCAAGCTGCACTTTTGTACGGGGCTCCTGGCTGCATTGACACCTTTGTCTGCCCACAAAGAAATCTGCAGCTGTCCTGACAGAGCTCCATTGAGGTCACTCAGTCTCCCTCTCTCACGTGCTCATTCTGTTTGTCCTGGAGCTGCAGGCTGCCCTTTTGTATGGGGCTCCTGCCTGCATTTGTGCTTTTTTCTGCCCACAAAGAAATCTGCAGCAGTCCTGATAGAGCTCCATTGAGCTCACTCAGCCCCCTGTCTCACTCGCTCATACTGTTTCTCCCACCGCTGCAGGATGGCCTTTTGTACTGGTCCCCTGTCTGCACTGACGCCTTTTTCTGCCCACAAAGAAATCCGCTGCAGTCCTGACAGCGCTCCGGAGACTTCGCTCACTTCCCCTCCCTCACTCGCTCTCTCGTTCTGTTTCTCCCAGTGCTGCAGGCTGCCCTTTTGTACTGGGCTCTTGCATTGGGGCCTTTTTCTGCCCACAAAGAAATCTGCAGCAGTCCCGACAGAGCTCAGTTGAGCTTGGTCACTCCCCCCTCTCACTGGCTCAATTTTAATCTCTTTCAAACACTGATTTCCCACAGCGACTGTGCTATTCTCCAGCAGGAGTGCAAAAACATATTTTAGCTAGGATGTGAAAAATGACAGCTGTATTATTCATAAGGAGGTGTGAAAAAATGCCAGTGTTGAAAATGTGGCATGAAAATATTACAAATTTGCAAAGTTAGAAGGGTGCGTGGAAACAGTTCAACGCACGCTTGTAACACAGTCATGTTATGGAGTTTCGACACCAAATTTTCAACATAGGGATTTTAGGACCTCTGCTCATGAGCAGTACCACTGTCATTTTCTTAATCTGTTCCAAACACTGATTTCCCACAGTGACCACGTTATTCTGCGCCAAAAGTGTGAAAACACATTTCGGTCAGGATGTGAAAAATGACAGCAGTACTGCTCGTAAGGAGGTGTGAAAAAAGCCACTGTTGAAAATCTGGCATGACAATATTACAAATCTGCAAAGTTATAAGGGTGCATGGAAAGTGCGCAATGCACACTTGCATCACAGTCATTTGATGGGTTATCATCACCAAATTGTCAACATAGGCATTTTAGGACCTCTGCTCTTGAACAGTATCACTGTCATTTTCTTAATCGATCCCGAACAGTGATTTCCCACAGTGACTGCGCTAATCTGCACCAGAAGTGTGAAAACACATTTTGGCCAGGATGGGAAAAATGACAGCTATACTGTCCATAAGTAGGTGTGGGAAAATGGCAATGTTGAAAATCTGGAGTGAAAATATTATAAATTTGTGAAGTTACAAGCGTACGTGCAAACTGCGCAATGCACACTCGTAACACAGTCATTACATGGAGTATCATCAGCAAATTTTCAACATAGGCATTTTAGGACCTCTGCTCATGAACAGTGTCACTGTCATTTTCTTAATCTGTCCCTGACACTGATTTCCCACAGCAACCGCGCTATTCTGTGCTGGAAGTGTGAAAACACATTTTGGCCAGGATGTGAACAATGACAGCTGTACTGTTCACAAGGAGACATGAAGAAATGCTAATGTTGAAAATCTGGTGTGAAAATATTGCAAATTCGCAAAGTTACAAGCGTACATAGCAACTGCGCAATGCACGCTCGTAAAACAGTCATTTATTGGATTTTTTCCACCAAATTTGCAACATAGGCTTTTTGAGAGCCCACCTCATGAACACTGGTACTGTCATTTTGTTAATCGGCCCCAAAAGCTGATTCCACGCAGTGACTGCGAAATCACCTTTCGGGGCCAATTAATGTCTTGACAGTGCCAGAATTCATGAAGAGGGGTCCCCAAAACCCCATGTTGAAAATTTGGTGCCAAAATGCCAAAAAATGACTGAGATATGCATCAAAGTTGAAAAAAGCCTATTTATTCCATTATACAGCTTACCGGCATTTCCTCAGTTTGTGGTCAGCTCTGAAGAGTGCAGACGTGTTCCTGATCCAACGAAGATTGTTGCGCCGGGCTCCGGAGGTAAGTATGGGGTGAGGGGATGTGGGGAGGCAGGGTGAGCAGTGGGTGGGGGCGGGTTGCGAAAGGGGCAGGGAGACCACCGAGGGACCGTTCCCTTTTTTCACAGGTCAAAAAAAAAAGACATCGCAGGACCATTTTTTTTTTCAGGGGCATGTGGCATGCTGGGGTGGGCTCCCAGCATGCCAATGGACTCATTCTTGGGGGCAGCTGCAGCCAGCAGGATTAGGCACCCTGTTGTCACACAACATAAAAGGGAGGGGGCCACATCATGCCCGGCAGGATTGGAGCACCCCGTCGGCACAAATGTTCTGGGTGTTTGTGGGGGGGGGCATTATGCCGACAGGGAGTGAGCTCCCCCATCTGCACATGATACTGGAGGGGGGGACATAATGCAGATGGGGAGTGGGCTCCCCCATCGGCAACATCAAAGGGCAGGGCCACTGAAGCTGACGGGGATCGGGGCCCTCGTCGGCAAACAAAACCTGTTGTGGGGAGGTGCATGCTGCCAAGAGAGATTGGGCACCCCTCAGCACTGGGGGTTACTTAATATTGTTTTTGAACATGGCAACAAGCTGCCACCTTGTTCTCACACAATATTGCACTTGAAAATGTTCCGTCCCAGCAATGATGGGTTGCTCCCTCATTGCAGCGAATGACTGAAGCTGCAATGATGAGATGGCCCCTAATTGCAGCGGCTGAAACTTTTCAAGGTTGTGGTATGCTGGCTGAACTAGTGTCAGCAGCAGCATGCCACAGCATTAGGGAAAGCTGACCAAGCCTTTAAAGGCTGTGTGGGCATTGGCCATAACAGTGTCATGCCTCCACAGCCTGCTTCTGAAAACCTGCCGCAATATGTTTCTTGTGCATGCGTGCATTCAGCATAAAAAATAGCAGGACAAGAGGACACAGCATGAGATTAGAGGGAGGCCGATTAAGTGGTAATGTGAGGAACTTCTTTTTTACAGAAAGGGTGGTGGATGCATGGAATGACCTACCTCAAGAAGTGGTAGATATGAATACAGTGCAAGGCTTCAAACAGGCATGGGATAGGCATAAGGGAGCAATACAGATGAGTATGAATAGATGGGCCATTAACAGAGCAAAGGCCGATGGAACATTCATAAGGTAGAAAAAGAAATGGGCAGACTGGATGGGCCTTGCGGTCCTTATCTGCCATCAACTTCTATGTTCTATGTTTCTATGCTTCTATGTTTCTTCTATTGTTGGTACAATGTATCCATGTTAAATTCCATCATACAGTTCTAAAATGGCACTTAACACCACAGTGTAAATCAAAAACAAATACTGAGGTAACTAATAGGCCAGTATAGATGTAGCAATAACAGAACTGTTCTGCACAATCCACCTTAAAGGATATGGGCCAGATTTTCAAATGTCCTAGATTGTCTCAAGCCCAGTGTGTCGCTGATAAATGACACACATGGCTCTTGCATCAATCTAGCAAGGATTTTCTATGCAGTGCAGCAATTGTCTCGGAGTCAGACTAACTTCTTCTGATCTAACTTGTAGTAATCTCGGCTGGGGCTTGTTTTGAGCTTGTGCGAATATTTGGCAAAGCTGCTGTAATCCATGGAAACTATCGCAACTGCGTCAGAGGTTGTAAAATCAGGCACAGTTGTGGCAAAGAGTTTGGTGCACCGCCAGAACCAAAGCATTTTGAAAATCCTGCCCTGTATTTCTTGGCTATGAACACATTCAAAACAAAAGATTTCATTGCTGTACCACCCTAGAAAATTTGGTTTGCCCTTATTTTTTTGAAACTCTTCCCCATTCCAAAACTTAGTCACATTCCTGACATGAAATCATGATTCATTTTGTTTGTATGATTTATATCACCTTTTTATACTAAGGCCCTGTACATGTTAGGGCTTTTAAACCATTTTAACTCTGTTAAAACAGTCTAAAGGTTTTGCATGCACATAGTAGCATGGTTAAAACAGTGCCACAATATTGTTCTAAAATTGTGCTCAAGCCCTGCTAGGCGGTAGGCTTCAGCACGGTTTTAGACAAACATGGTAGCCTTAACCTTATCAGTGTCAGTGGCTCAGTAGGTAGCACACTCACCTCTGAGGCCGGGAGATCAGAGGGCTGTGGGTTCAGTTCCCACATCTGGCACTTGGGTTAATATCCCAGTACTGACACTGTAGTGCAGCATGAGAGGGGTGCTGCATTTCTGAGCTGCCGTCTTTCGGATGAGACGTTAAACTGAGGTCCCATCTGCCTGCATTGGTGGTAGTTCAGGTGGATGTTAAAGATCCCATGGCACTTATCAAAAAAGTGTAGGGGAATTTCCCTGGTGTACTGGCCAAATTTCCCTCATTCACTAAAAATACCACCACCAACAGCTTAATCTGGTTCAAGGTTGGTTGGCATTCATCTGTATCCCCTTCTCCCAGGTCGTGCCTGAAAATAGGCAGGATTTGTCTAGTGCACTTACCTGGTCAACTAAATAAATAAAACCTTGTGTTGACAGCAGTGTGGATACAATCCATGCTGTAATACAGGTTATGGCAACCCTGTGTGAAACAAGAATGTTTTTTTAGCCTGTAGGAGGTAAAGAAAAAAATACAGCTTTTATATATCTGAGCTCCCAATGAGCTCCCAATTCAAGCACTGTTCTTTTTCCTGTGATCTGCACCGATGTCCAGTCGTGAGTATCTCGGCATGCACTGCGATACTGGCAATGATTTGGGCTGGTGTCCAAATTGTGCCTGAGAACTCACTCAGGCTATTGCAGTGTCAGAGTACAGTGTGGATGCTCTGACAGCAGTGCTATGACACAGATTCGAAAATGTTTTTAAAACTTTTTTTTTACACTCTGCTCAGGGCATAAAACTCTTAAGGGGCTGATATTCAAAGATTAGCGCCCATGCTAACATGGTTAGTGCAGGTGCTAGCCCAGGTTTGTGCAAGTGTTCCTTGCGAGGCCCTGGGAGTGCCCCTAAAGCCAGCACTAAAATACCTCTGCACCAATGCAAATGAGGGGCTCCCCTCATGCATACCAGTGCAGCAGAATGTTCAAAGGTTTGCAGCTGTTATAAACAGCCCCCCAAGTGGCGCTGGTTACTGTCTCCGTAAACCTTAACTGGGAGTTACGCTTGTGCCCCTGCCCCCCAGAAGGCAGGACTACCATACTGCAACTACCCAACCCCAATCTCCTGCTCAGGTTCTAGTATAAAACCCTGGTGGTCCAGTGGTTCTCCCATACCCTGATCACCCATTTTCTGACTTGAAATTATTGCCTGGTGGTCCAACAGCCACCCGCAATCATTTGATTTCTCACTTGAAATTATTCCCTGGTGGTCCAGTGGTTTCCCCAACCCTTGATTGTCCATTGTCTCTCATTGAATTATTCCCTGGTGGTCCAGTGCCCCCCCCCCAAACAGCCTCCACCCAATCTGCCTGCTAAATAGGTGAGAGAAGGGCTGAGCTAGTCACCATATGTTGATGTGCGGATTGCAGAACCAGGTAAGGGGGGGTGCAGAGAGATGGGAACTGAGAGGGGGGGTGAGCATGCAAATGGCCCCTTAGCATCTTACATATCCAGTGGGCTCATATGCTCGCTCAGGCATGAATGTAGCCCAGAGGGGACTTGGCATGATCCCATTTTAGGCAGCACTATTCTCTGCAGACCATATGCAGTCCTGGTCTATCTCAGGGTAACAAAAATTCCAGTTAGCGCTGCACCGAAATGGACCAATATTCAGCTGGACAGCATTGCTCAATGTTTGTCTGAAAAAATGTGTGGGGGACCATGGGGCAAGCACAGCTCAAACATTTGCACTGCACTTGCCATATTTTCTAAATATTGGGCTAGTTGCAGCAGTCAGTGAATGTCAACTGCATAAAAAGGTAACTGTTAGTGGCTTACACATTGTTTACATTTAGTGATAACTATGCTCTTTTTCTAAAGGATAATAAGGTATACATTAAATGCACATTGAGAGTGATTCTGCTCGTCAACCTGACTCATTATAAATAAACAAAAGTGAGAAATGAAGTCATGCTTTAAAGCTTTTCTATAATAGCTGTTAGGAGCTTTGTGAGACAGATCAGCTACATCCCTTATTGACTCTGTTTAATGCCTGTATCTGCTGTTTTAAAATGACCTTGAATTGTGCTATACAATTTAGTTGGTTGCACACTCTATTCTATGTTTTCTATGGCCCTTATTTTGCCCTTGAATGTTTACCTGTTCTGTGATCCTAATTACTGCTAGTACTTTGATTTTCTTTTCAGTGTTGAACCGTACATCATAGTCTAATCAAACCAATTGTTTCTTCCCCTGTTATATTTGTTTCTATGTTGTACTCTCCCAGGTCGTGCCTGAAAATAGGCAACTGTTATTGTCTAGTGCACTTACCTGTTAAATAAAAACTAAATAAATATAAACTCTGCAGTGTAGCATGGTGTGCACTGGTGGAGTCATGGAGAAGTGTGTCCCTTTCCTCAAGAGTCACTACTGCAGTGGTTAGTTTGATAATATTTTTGCAGAGGATTTTTATAGTGGAGGTGTGTCTCTGCACTAGAACTCTGCTCACTGATGAGTTAATAATGTATTGTCTTATTTGTACTACCCTCCCCCTCCCCCTTGGTTGTACCTGGAAATGAGCCTCGGCTCAGTGTGCTTTTCCCAGTTACCAGTTTTCAATAAATAAATAATAGGTGATGATATCTGCTGTGCATACTCCTCCCCTTGCAATTTAAAGTGCACTTTCTTTGCAGCAACCTAATGACCCTTAAGCCTGGCTGTGGCTGGGGGAGTATGGTTTGAGGATTGAAATCTGGTCTTCTGCATGGTAGTGCAGTATACTATCAGCCTACACCACAATGCAGGGAATGAAATCTGTCAGTTGTAATGAAGTAGTTTTTTTTTTTTTACTCTTTTACAGAACCAGAGTTTCTGTAATTACTGGTGGACCTTTTGCACTTGGACAGTCCAATGAGAATAGAAAACCTTTTTTTTATTAAGCAATTGTCTATATACAGTATTTTAAAGTCCATACAGTTCTTTTTCTTTCGTGCCTCTGGTATCTACTCTGTTTCCTGAGTTGTGTTTTAGAATTTCCTGTGGTGACAAAATGACCCTATGAATGGAGCAAACAAAGATTCGTTCCATTAGCTGAGCAGGAAATGCAAGGATTAGATGCTATTAAGAAAATGACAATAGAGTAATTAATTATTAAAGCATGGATAGGTGCCAGTTATACCATACATCAGAAATGTAGACCCCCCCCATTGCTCTCAACCTTCTGACACAAAGATCAGGGACAAGGGTTAAAATAATCAGAGACAAATTACCAAAATCGGGGACATTTATGAAAAACTAGTAATATCAGCTCAAGAAGCTATGTACAATATACAAAATACAATATATAATGTACACGTGTCTGTGTCTTCTGTTGGCACCCTTTGCAAACTGCGTGAGAGGCCTTTCGACACCATGCATTTCTGCTTAAAGTTGAACCAACGTAATATTCTGTGGTGATTTGCATATGCAGCCCATGATGCTTTGCATTGTGGGGGCATGTGTGATTTTGTATTTCTATGTAGAATATGCTTTTTAGGTTAAATAGCATTTTAGTAATAAGAGCTAGTCTGTAACGTTAAAGGCGGACAGTATTTTATAAACAAAATCCTTACACTCTAGTGATGAAAATACAAAATTTAGTAGGGAAGGAGGGACTATCTGAGGCAAAATTGGGGGAGTCCCTCAAAAATCAGAGGTGTGTCCCACTCCACACAAACACACACACACAAATTTTTCCATCAACAGTTATTCTTTTAGACATGATTACAAGAAGATTTAAAGAGTCTGATGAAAAACTAAAATTCATCCTATGCTATGCTTTATGTTTCATTTTGAGGATGGGGAACTACAAGGCAGACAAGTCTTGGAAAGTAAACTTTTTTATGTTGTACAGTAATACATGTGTTATAAATAGGCAAATGAGGCTTAATGTGATTAGTGCTAGCCAATACATTGTCACCTGATATATCAGGGGTAGCTTAATAGAGAAAGATTTTATTGAGAGAAACGTATCTGCATATGTGAAAAGTACAAGGAGGTATCAGTGGTGTACATTTGTAAACAACTCCTCTTATCGTCACTTGAAAATTAGCATGCTTAGTGTTTTCAAGTCCATAAGTTTTATTACTTCCCTGGCATTAGAAATCTCCAAGTTCCCATTATTGTCATTTATAGTATGATTACTTATATGGCCTACAGGATGATGAGAAAGGGTCCTATCCCATCAAATATTTTCAGACTGTCAATAAAATTGCATTTGCTTCTGCCTGCAAGTCCTGAAAGGGTTACTTGGAAAGAGTAGAGGAAAGTCCCTTCTTGCAAGAGAATTTCTACAACTTCCAAACAGCAGTAACTGTGAAAACAATGAGAGCACTCAGCTGCGGGAAACAGTGAATATTCTTGTAAAAACGTGTAGAAATGAACTCCATTGCTCCAAGCTACATCTAAATCCTTATTAAAAACTATTTACTAAGTAAAATGCAGTTACAAATAAAGATGACTCACAGTGTTGTTTGGGTGATTGCAAGTACAGTACATAATATATGTGAGGTTGATATTACCATCATGAATCATCATCAGCAGCTGTACCAATCAGTCTCTTGTATTATATGTTTAGATGGCTCGTCTGGGGTGTCTCTCATTGAATAAAAAAGGTATCTCGTACTGCTTAGGTGACTGGATTGTGGCATGAAGCTGGGCAGTTGTGTCAGCCCAAACAACATAAGATAACTTTCTTATTTGATAAGAAACATCCTCATACTTGCCATATAAACATAATATAATACATGCTTGAGGCCAATTATTAACAATCGGCCCTGTACTTGTAACTTCATAACTCACATTGGTAACATCACACCAACTGTGTTTCAAGACTATGATGTCAAGACTATGAATTACGAGATGTGGCTTTAACGATCTTCTGTATCTGGAATGCTACCCCCCCCCGGCCCCCAAAGGTAATTATCATAGCTGACTTTTCTGCCTTAACCCAAACACCTTTTTAGATGACCTCAGGCAAACTGACTGGTCACCACTTCTCACTACCAGTGACGTCAACCTTGCTGCTATTTATTTCACCTCAGTTATAATCTCCCTCCAACAGCATCATATATCAACCAACAGGCGTTGGTTAGAGGGTCACCCACCAAATGGTTACACTGCCCCCCTCTTTCTTTGCTTAAAACTCAGGAAAAGGCCTGGGCCAAGTACAAGTACTCATCTTTAATTGCTGACTGGGCTGTCTGTCGCAACTTGCACAACACCTGTAAATGTGAAATCCGTTCAGCAAAAGCTGAGTACTACAGGAATCTCCTTGCAGTTATAGCCCATGACCCCTAGAAGTTCTGGTTCCATATAAATGGCCTTCTAGGGAAAAACTGCAGCCAAACTCTTCAAGAGCTGCTGATTGGCAATGTGAACTGTAACAACCCCTCCACTATTGCCAATGCCTTCAGCTCCCTCTTTTCTGATCTATCCTGCTATGAATCTTCTATGCCACACCTCAACTCCCCCCACCGCTCCCACAGATGCTTCTCTTCTGCAGCTTCACCCAGTTATGGGATCTGAAGTTCTCTGTCTCCTCTGTGCTATCTCCCCCCACAGTAGTGCTGGCTCTGATGGGATAGAACCCAAAATACTTAAACTGGCCACCTCTCTCCTCATTTATTTATTGAAATGTTTCACCAGGAAGGCACACTGTCGCTCATTTCCTGGTGCTACCTGGGGGGGAGGGGTACAATAGGAATGAGACATTAAACATTCAAGTTACCAGATCAACATTAACATGCAGTTGTAAGGCAGGTGTTACAAACAGTGTTACAACAGTGTTGCGCATAATATGTAGAAAGAGTGGACAATAAGAAGTGCTGGGTTAATAAGTAAACAAGTGCTTAAGTGAGAGAAAAGGGGAAAGGGGAGGGAGGGGGAAGAGTTGTGTCCCTGGAGACCCTGTCAGGATGCAAGGAACCCTGCAAGGGGACTGGGGGGACCAGAGATAAGGCAGCGTCCCAGAGAGACCCCCTTAGGATGGTGGGGGAAGGGAGTAGGTGAGAGATACAAGCCCCTGTGGGGGTAGGAGAGAGACCCATGGAGGGCATTCGGGGTCCTTTACATTCTGTGAGAGATCAAGGGAGGCCAGTAAGGGGGAGCAATTTGGGGGAGGAGAGCTAGAAATTTGGGTGTGAGTGTGCACAGGATAAAATGAAGATGACGGTAAAAGGGTAGGGTTTGTCCAGGGCTTAGCAGTGGGAATTAGGGAGGGACATGGGAGGAGCAGCTAGGTGCAAGGTAATTACTGAGGGTAGAGCTGATGGAGTAGGCAGAGGATGAGCACTGTATTTGAGGAGGGAGGGAATTCCAAAGTTTTGGGAGGCAGTGAAAGTAACCGTATTGGCCGATTTGGGTGGATCTGCGGGGGACAACCAGGGTACAAGAGTCGGTTGATCTAAGGGAATGGGAGGGTGGGGTGTTATAAAAAAGGAGGTGAGCTAGAAAGGGAGCTCACCCAACCAGTGCTCGGAGGTGAATTTAGCACAATAGGAGAGTCGCCTGTTTGTAAGAGAGGGGAAGGATAGGGCACGATAAAGATCACAGTGATGGGTGTGAGGGTGGCATCCAGGGCAAAGCAGAAGAAGGAAATGAAGAGGGTGTCCAGTCTGGCCAGGGAGGACTTAGTGGCAGCAGCATAGACTACATCACAGTAGTCAAAAATGGGCAGTATCATCTTCTGAACAAGTTCATGCCTAGCCACTGGAGTGATGCAACTACAGTTCCCGAACAGGGTACCAAGCTTGTGGCACAACTTTTTTCTGGATGGCTTTAATATATCCAGAGAAGTTTAGGTGTTGGTCCAACCAAACACCTAAGTACCTGAAGGAGGATGTGTCCTCAAGTAAAGTCCCATCAAGGATGTGGAAAGTGGGTAGGGAGAGAAGCCTAGGGAGTCTCTGCCTTGTGCCAAAGGTCATGGAGACAGTCTTCTTGGCACTGAGGAAAATTTGATGGTTAGCAAACCAGAGCTGAACCTTGTCAAAGTCTTGCTGTAAGCTGGTTGTAACCTCATCAGTACAGGAGCCAGATGCATACAGGACTGTATCATTGGCATACATATGTATAGCGGAGGATAGGAAGCAAACAGAGGGAAGGTCATTTAAGAAGATGGAGAATAGGAGGGGCCCTAATACAGAGCCCTGGAGGACTCCAGTGCTAATCAGGAGGGGAAGGGAAGTGGAGTCCAAGATCTTAACTAATTGGGTTCTGCCAATAAGGTAAGCCTTGAACCAGTTTGTGGCAGAGGGAGATAGGCCAGCTGCCGGGAGTGAGTCAAGGAGAAGGGAGTGAGAGGCGGTTTCGAAGGCCTTGGCCAGGTCAACAAAAACAGCAGAGGTAATTTGGCCATTGTTCATCCCAGTTAGGATGGAGTTTGTGAGCCGTAGGAGAGAGGTGGGGGTTGAGTGTTTTTCCTGAAACCAAACTGGAAAGGGGTGAAAAAGGAGGTGTCAAATAGAAAAGAGGTGAGTTGGGAGAGGACAATGTGTTCTTGAAGCTTGGCAAGGGTAGGGAGGAGAGAAATGGGGCAATAGTTGCCAGGAAATGAGGGGTCACACTCTTTGGGTAGAGGGAGGACCACAGCATGTTTCCATGGAGAGGGGACCAAGGCAGTAGAGAATGAGAGATTTAGAATTATGAAGAGGGGGTAGGCAATGGCTGAAGCAGAGAGGGAGAGGAGTTTTGGGTCAAGGCCATCAGGGAGGCACCTTTAGAGGGGTTGATGGTGAGGAGGGCACTTAGGGCATCATTTGTGGTTACAGTAGTGAAAATAGAAGGGACAATGGGAGGGTGGTGGAGAGGGCACACCAGTAGAGGGTGGGGAAGGGGATGTGTAGGAGGGGCAGGATTTCAGTATCTCAGTGGTGCAGGAGGTATAGTAGGAGTTAAATTCCGAAGCTACAGCTGGTGGGTCAGACATTGGTGAGCTATTTACTTTAAGTACCGGGGGTGGTGGTCACCCCAGTTACCCCAGTCATGCGATTATTTAACTTATCTGTTCAATCCTTCACAGTACCTACCATTTGGAAGACTGCCAGGGTTGTTCGGTGTTTAAAAAAGGTAATACCAACTCCATCACAAACTACCATCCCATCGCTATCCTGCCATCCCTCAGCAAACTCCTTGAAAAGCAAGTCCAGTACCTGCTTAACTCTATTCTACTATACCCTGCCCAGTACAGTTTCAGGCCCACTCATAGTACCTCTACTGCCCTAACCCTATTCACTAGTGATGTCAAATCCAAAATTTATAGAGGCCTTCTCACAGGCACCATCTTCACTGATTCAACTAAAGCTTTTTGATTTAGTTAACCACTCCCTCCTACTACATAAGCTGGAGTCCCCCGAGGTCTCAAGCTTGGCCCTGTCTTGGATCTCAAGCTACCTTTGTGACTGATATTAGTTTGTATCCTTCAACAAGACCTTCTCCTCTCCTGCCCCCATAAAACTAAGTGTTTCCCAAGGCTCAATCTTGGTTCCACTACTCTTTTCAATCTTCATCAACAACATTCCAAACTCCTCTTCCCATTGCAAGACCCTTCTGTATGCCGACGACTTTGTACTTTATATTGGGTCCAGTTCCCTAAACAAAATCAACTTCAAGCCCACCAGTTCCATGTCATAATAGTGACATAAAACAGTGGTCGCTATTATATGTGTTGTATATCGCCCGAAGCATATCGGTAATATATAATCCTCGGTGACCCCACTCTGGCATCACTTTAGTGTTTTTGTGGGATGGCTATGCCACCCCCACCCCTGCTTTTACATTGTCAACCCGGGGGGGTGCATGTTGAGGAGGGGGCCAAACTCGGTGAGGGGGGGGAGGCAGCCGCAAGCAGCAGCAAAATACTCACCCCCAGTCCGTCCCAAACCCAGTGCCTACTGCACCATAGCCAGTCACCCTCCCCACCACACCACAGGGCTGGCTCAGCTGCAGCAGGATTTCCTCCCTATGTAAACCTTCCCTTCTATCCCTCCACCTCTGTATCCCTCCCCTTCTGGTCATTTTCCTCGCTATTCCATCACTACCTTTGCAGGGTAGCTGATGATGATAGCGTTATAAATGAGTCGATTTTTTACAGTCACTCATTTATTATTGCTATCATCACTGGATACCCCTCTGACCTGCACACTATCCAAACCTGGATCTCCCACAACTGCCTCAACATTCTCAAGACCCAGGTTATGCTCTTTGGGTCCCCCCATAAGACCCATACCCTGGCCTCCAAGCTCTCCCTTCAGTGCCTGGATGGGTTCCCTGTATCTTTGACCCTCTCCTTTAGATATCTAGGAGTCACTCTAGACTCTGCCCTTGACTTCTCCCTGCACCTCAACAATATTTGTAGATCTGTCAATACCAAGCTTGGTCTTACCTACCACATCCGCCATGCCTTTACCCCAGCTGCTCACATTGCTATAGCCCGGGGAGTTCCACTCCTACACTCTGTTCCGCACTCCTATCTTTCTTCCAGGCCAATGCCAGCTGCCTTCACAAATGAGACATTGCTTACAACAATGTATGTAGGTTTGCCTCTTCCTTCCCCTGGCTCACCCACCATTGCCTGCTTTATTCATCCTTAAACTGGCTATCTCCTCCCTGCAGGCATTCCTATCTTCTTGCCTGCTTCACTGTCAACATTATTAGATCACCCCAACCTGCCTCATTGGCCTCCTTATTTTCTCCTGCAAACTACATATACTCACTGAGGTCTTCTTCACCGGCCCTGATGACGATCCCCAAATGTTCCACTATGATGGGTGGACAGGCATTCTCCCACTATGCCCCTAATCTCTAGGAATTCCCTACCTGCACACCTCTGGGTCTCCAGCTCTCATAGCATATTCAAGAAAGATCTCTTCCACCACCCCCGTACTTCGGACAAATGCTCATGCTTCTGATCTCATTGTCTCCTGCTGCTCAGTCCTGCTTTTTTCTTCTACAATGTCCATCCTCCTCCTTACTAAACCACAGCTATTTCCTGGGTTGTAACCTGTACTCCACTCTCATTTGTACCTACCTCTAGTTTGGAAACTAAGGTACTTCTGATATTTGTCCTCAATCATCTGTGCTCACCACTGGTTCGTAATGCTTGGCACTTCCTTTATTTACCTAAATGCTTGTATTCTGGACCAATGTTTATTTGCTTGTTCACCGGTTATGTACTCTCCCGGGTTGTGCCTGAAAATAGACAAGTTTCTTACCTAGTGCACTTACCTGGTAAACCAAAGCTGAATAAATAAAAAATAATTCCATCTGTGGTAGCCAGCACACATGTCCACTAAAATGGCCACTTTCTCAAAACCACAAATATCACGGCACTGCCACCTTTTTTCTTCTCCTATAATTTTGCACTTACCTTTGTGTGATTGGAACACCACATGCTTTGTTGTCTTTCTCACAGTGTCCTCTTTTTGAAGTCATGCTTCTTTTTATCAACAACGATAATTTTTTCAATGCATTTTGACTAGGCACTAGCTGTAAGTTCTGGAAACATAAATGTGCACATCTTAACCAGAAGGCACACACACTTATATGCATCTCTGCAGCCACTTCTAAGCTCTTTGCTCACTGCAGCTGCACCATAGCCAAAGAAACGAGTAACACCAACAAATTAACCATATATTATATCAAGTAAAAGAAACACAATCTCTGAATCACACGAATGTAATTCACTTTTGGGATTCTGGTGGCACAAACCACTCAAGCTTTGCTTGTGTGGCTTATAAATCACCAGAATCCCTCTACTGAATTTCGCCTTTGTAATTTATAGTTGCCTATCATTTAAGCATGTTGTATGTCTACTCCCTGACAAAGCTTGTTAAATGCTGCCTCAGTTGAATTGAAAGGATTGTAATCTTTGACATTGCTATGTAAAACTTTCTTACCACTGTGGACTATAGCTACAATATGTATATAAGCACTTGTCTGTTATGTACATTGTTGCTGTTTTGTTGACATGGAACATTTGTAAATTAGCTATCTTGCTCAAAGGTGATTATTTGAACTGGCAGTATAGTGTAGAGGTTAGAGTAATGAACTTGGTACATCCAGCAGATAGACCTGGGTTTGATTCCCACAACCTCCACTTGCATACTGTGTGACTCAGAGCAAGTCACTTGACCTCCTCAGTGCTCCCAGATCACCTCTGAAAACAGACACTTGTGTGTAGTGGGCCTAACGAAATATATAAAATGCATTCCCTTTATTAACCATAGCTCCATTATCTGAATCATAAAAGTTAAAATCAAGTAATTTATTTCAAGTTAAAGTGGACTCCATGCACTAAATGTGTGTGGCACCATCCAGAAAAGGGAGCAGAGATGACATCTGAAGTCAAATCTTCTTTCTTGGTTCTCAGTTGTTTCATTTGTTACACCAGACTTATCTGTTGAGAAATACAGTTTCTTGAGTATTTCAAACATTTGTTTGTCTTGGATACAAACTAAGCAGCACTGCTAAAATGTCAATAAAATACCTAAAATGTGCCTGCCCATTCTGGCAGACTTGTTGAAATGTTGTGTGAAAGCTACACAACAGTACAACTGTGTTGGTGATAAAATGAGTGTGCTTTCAGGGCTCTGACTGGCTGAAAGTGAAATAATGACTTGTTCTCCCATTTTCTGGAGACCACTGGTTTTGCTCAACATACCTGACTCATTCTTGAGGTAAGCGGAGCTTTTGGGACAGATTTCCAAAACATCTGCACATGCAGTTTGTTTGTGCAAGTACATTTTAAAGCACAGGGCCCAATGCACAGTTACAAAGGATGTGGATGAAAAATAGTGACGAGCAGTTACCCCACTACTACACTCCCTCCCAAGACCTATACACAAACATTGTGCATATTTGCAGGAGGGAAGAATCAAACCTGAGCAGACAAGTGCTGCAATCCCAGTAGGCATAGCATGCTAGGTTCACAAAGTCTCCAGAGCCCCTACTTGGTCATTGGAACCACCTGGCAACACCCCCCTTGCAACTGAGAATAAAGTCCACTTTGTCATGGCAGAAAATAATCAAGCAATATGAATTCCAGTTATACTGTATCTCTTAAATTTCGGGCAGGCCATTTTACACCTCTAGAAAATGTCTACTAATTTATTGGAGTAACTCATCTACTGTACATTTTTTTTTTTATTATGTATTGAGTTCTTGGATAACACCTGTGAGCAGATGTTCTTTTGTAGGTTCCACATAAGCTGAACAGAAAATAGCAGAGAAAAACAATTTATACATTTACAGAGATGGTACAGCAAGTTACAGAAAGGTTCACACTAGTAGACACTGCTGACGCATTGTACAATGGATGCCTGCATCTGTGAGTTTGAAAACCCTGGAGAAGATAGACACAGAGAAGGTAACAGACAAAGGTGACATAGTGGAGGAATGGAGGGAGAGAGGGGGAGGAGGAGTGTGCCATGAGATGTGGGGGTAGGCAGGGGCGGGGTGGGATCAGTGAAGTACTGAGATTGTGAGGTGCCCTGGGTCAGAGATGCGCCTAAGTGCAACAGGTGATTACTGGGGGTAGCGGATGTAGTCACAGGTGTCTTGATAATGAGTTGCTGACGAAGACTTTGCTTGTATGCACCAAAAATTAGATGAAGCAATCACAGTTGTCCTCAGCAATGAGGTGCTGATGACGCTTATGCTTGAAGCCACCAACAGTTGCTACTCTGGAGACTGCAGGTGGTACAGCATTGATCCAGTGAGGTGCAAAGTAGGGGAAATCACATTGTGTCAATGCAGTGCAGCATCTAGGTTTGCTAAAGATTTGACTGTTGGAGCTTCTGGTCAGCCTAGCACTCTCATGTCGTGTGAGCAGGTTCTGAATTCCTGGTGGCAGCATACGTAGTGAGACTTTTTTGGCAAATAGGCAGGTTTGGTATTTAAATCTGTTCTGCAGTTGGAGCCAACCTGCCCAAGCATAGAGTTTACAGGTGTGTGTTCATCTTGTAGCACCTGTGAGGAGGCAGCAGGCCTTATTTAGTGCCAAAGAGATGCAGCAGAAGGCTGTCTCCATTGCCGACTCATATATGGCTAGGCCATAATCAGTGAAGGAGACAATTGAACTGTTGATGGCCAGGTTCAGGGCTTCATTTGTTAGGCTGTGTTTGTGATGATAGAGTATCCCGATTCTGGAATTTATTTATTTATTAGCTTTTGGTAACTGGGTAAGTACGCTAGGCAACAGACCTGCCTATTTTCAGGCATGACCCTGGAGAGCACAGGACATTGGTTACAATATGCAGAAATGCACAGACATAATATAGGTATACAGGAGCAAAACAAGATATACATTGGGTAGCACAGTAATAGTTACATAAGGGTACATTTTAGGCATAGATCATAATAAGGATGTAAAATAAAGCAATTAGGGTAACCATAAGACAGCTGAGGACAGTAAAGACATCAAGGTTGATATAGACAACACAGCCACCACCTGTTTTTGAGAGTCAGTCTTGCCTGAATGTGGTGTACCCAGGCAGTGTTATGGCAGCATCTGGTATCTTAGGTGTTAGCCATATTTCCACCACTGAGAGGAGGTCAAGGTTATGCAGAGTAACCCATACTCTCAGATTGTTCAAATTGGGAAGTAGGCTGCAGATGTTTAAAGTGGACAGCATGAGCCCTACTGATTTTTGTGGCAGCATGTTCTGATTATGACATGGGCCTGGGTTTGGGTGTATATTGCCCGAATGTAGGAGTAGTAGTAGCAGGTGAGTAATGTGGTCCATTAAGAGTTTATAATTTCCTGACCATTGCCTTTCAACACAAGTACTTTAGTGGTGCTAAAGTGGGCAAGGAATCCAGGGATCAGCAGTACCAAGGAGGGATCTTTTGAGTGACAGCACTGTGACCAGGTCCTGGGATGTCCGTGCTGGGTGTAGCTTTTGGACCCCTGGTACGGGAAGGTGATTGAGACATACACATTAAGGACAGTCGTGCAAATATTTGTGAAATCTGGCCCTGTATTTAAAGCAAGTTTTATATACTTTTTTTCATTATTTAGAGTATGTATGCAGATATGATAGGTATGGTGGGATACTGGCATCAAGAAGGGTTGGGCCTCTAGATTACCAGGGTGGGTTTCAATGGTTAATACCAGGACTGGGTGGTGGATCCCTGGCACCAGAGGGCTGGTATATAGATATATATTATGGGGGCATGGTAGTGACCCTATATTAGGGTTGCATTGGGTTTTCTGTTTTAACCCCTGTTTACAAAGAGTTATAACATGGCTGTCTTAGACTCTAGAATTGTACAATTTGGTATACATCATCTCCATCCTATGATCTACTAATGAGGAATGTTTTGTAGAAATCTGTTTGACTATTTTTGAATTACAGAGTGTTGAATTTACATATTTGTGCCTGTTTTTGAGCCAAATGGTTGTTAATTAATAGAGAAAAAAACTGCAGAGAGTTAGTTATAAAGCCTACGGGCTTGTTAAATGTTATAGAGAAAAATTTCATTTTAGTGGTTTAGTGAGAAAATGTTAATTCATTTTGAAGTAATTAACAACATATTCTTTGCACATGCTCAGTTCACTGAAAATAAAAGTTAAATACAGTATTACATTGAATAGAAGACACCGTATAATTGCAGCCACCCTCATTTACAAGCCACAGGTCATAATGGATACTTTTAATAAACCCTCCCTCACATACAAACTGCTAAGGCTGCTAGTCAGGGTTGAAGTCATGTCAGATAAAACACTGTAGGTGGGGTTCTGTGATTTTTATCTCAAAAACTATGATAATTATTTCATTTTTTAAAAGAAAAACGTATTATCTTAGTTGATATTTATGTTTATTTTCATACTGAAGTTGATCAATAACAATACATGTGATCAAACCAAGGATGTGTAATATTTTAATATTAATACTTAAAAATGTGATTTTAAAATACAAGCCAACCTCAAACATAGTACAAGCTGACTTTGAATACAAGCCACAGGTAAAAAACACTTCCACTTGCATACTGTGTGACCCTGAGCAAGTCACTTAACCTCCTTATGCTCCCAGGTTGCTCCTGCAAAAAAGCTTTCATCTTAGTGTGCTATACCTGGTTAAACAACTAAATAAAAAAAAAAACAACAAAAAAAAAACATTTTAATCAAAGCCATGGCTTCTGTTTTATGAACTATGGTAGTAATTCAATATCTTTGAATAAAAACCAAAATGTTCCCCCTCATATCTTTTTTTGAAAATCTACATCAACATCTATACAATGGTTTTCAAAACATCCATGCTGCACAGTGGTTTTCAAAGTCTATTTGCTACATGATGGTTTTTAAAATCTATGTGCTGCACAACAGTTTTACAAAACATTCACGCAGAAATCCTTCAAGGAGATTTTTTAAATATATACTGTACATGCTGCACAATGGTTTTCAAAATCTATTTGCTGGGTAAAGGTTTCAAGCCGGTGTTTAAGTTCCATGGGAACAAAAACTTTAAATCAAGGTAACTTGCTAAATATTTAAATGTTAAGGATGCTTCTTTAGTGCTTGTAAGGGAGGGGTAGAACAAAACACACAAATACCCCTGTATTATGACAGCTAATGTGTTGGCAACAAGCATAGTACCATGTTAGCCAGATCTGGACCATCTCTATGGGGCAGGGACCATATCCAAAAGATTACCTGGCACCAGGCACAGTGGATAGAACTGAGGAGTAGAATACAGCAATTTGCCCATGCCAACGAGAGTGCTGTCTTGCAAACAGATGGTATGTTCAAAGTGTGTGTAAGTCCTAACAGGCTACCAAGGCAGTGCTAATTAATACTTGCAAAACCCTTCTTTCATTATCTCACACTGTGGTGTGGACCCCCGCCACTGTCAGCACTGGCTTCCACATGACACATCGCTGTCGGTACAGGGGTATATTGCAAACCACAACTCTGGCAATCTAGTGCTCTCCCTGTGCCAATTGCTGTCACTACTGTGCAACACTTTTACTGTACAATATTGAAGATCCTGACCCTGGCAATCTAGAGGACATGTCTCCATTACCCAATCCCTGTCAGTATTGTGGAACTGTATGAAACACTTATCTGGAAGTCTAGTGGACCCCTCCCCCAACAGAACCCTACTGGTATTGTGAAACTGTACTAAAGCCCTTCCATGGCAGCCCAGTGAACCCAAAGCTTGGCCTTAGGTTAACAATGTTGGGGATGAGGAGGGGGTGTGGATTAGAATTACTATGTGCAAATGTTGAATATGTTGGCCCTGAATGAGATACCACACCACTAATGCATGGCCCCATAACTTTAGCTTGGCATTGGGTAGTGACAGGAGGGGAAGGGGTGGGAGTTAGGTTTGTCAACCCTAATAGCACATTTCCAAACTTTGTAGGGTTTGAGTTTCCTGTGACAGCAAGCCTAATCTGCACTAATGTAGTTTTTTGCAATATAGATAGATAGACAGACAGACAGACAGCAACAGAAATACCTGGGGGACCCACAAATGCAGGAGGAACAGCCCTCCATGCAATCCAAGGAGCAAATGCTTGTGCCTTACTCATTAACGAAGCTATAATGATATGCAAATGACCTCTTATTCTGCATGTTCAAAGAGGTGACTTGCATAGCAACTTTTGAACATGGCAAGTTAGTGCAAGTGCGCTAATAGGTTTGTTTAGCTCTGTGAAAGCCTCAAGTTCACTGCTGGGACGTAGCTCTCGATGACCAAGAGGTGTTGTGCTTTGTGCTAATCACACCGGTTAGTGTCTCAGGGCTGTGCTCTAGGGGGCTATATTCAAACACATTTAAAGCATTCATACTTTGCAACAAACTTTTTGTTTATATATAGCAAGTTTAGGGCATGGTGCTATTTTGCACTCAGGATATGGAATTTGCAAGGAGTAAACTGAGACCTTTGAATATAAGGCCCACTGTCTTTTATAGATCCAAGAGTACCTCCTCTTGTGTCATTTGGGTAGCAGAATGACCCAGCTAAATGATATGATCCTCCCACCAAAGAATATTTTTATGTTATTGTTTTATTTTATTTGTTTTACCCAGACAAAGGTTAGGTCATACAACCTTTTTTCAGCAAAGCCTGGGAGGGAAGGGGTTGAACAGGGATTCAACATACTGTATACAACATTAAAAAGGGAAGTTACATTTGCATTGTTCACAGGTAGAAAGATAAGTAAAACATTTTTGCTTACGCTTGAGTGCGATTTTAACAATGGAAGGCAATGCATTTACTAACTTTGGAGCATATACTTAAACCCATCTTTCACCCATTTTTGTTTTACAGCCTAGCTGTACAAATGTTATTGGAATTTCAGCTCTAAAGTTGAATTGGTCAAGTTCCCCTTTTAGAGAATCAAAAATAATATACTAGAAACAGCTTACAACCATAAATGATAGCCGCTCCTCTTATAACATACTACATATGCATATATTATGTAAAACAGAAACATAAAAACATGGATAATGATGATAGAAAAAAGGCTTACAACCTCTCCAGTTGGCCCATTTCTAACTACAGCGTGTTGCAAGTACCCCTCTGGTTACTTGCATTTCTATCCATCATGGCATTCTTCACAATCCACTTTTACTATCCCCATACATCTATCCCATCTGGACTAAAATTCCACCAATGTTTTAGTATAGACCACTTCCCTTGGCAACTTGTTTCACTTCTACACCACTCTTTCTGTCAATAAATACTTCCAGACATCCTTTCTGAAATCCATTCTGCCAGTTGCATAGAGTGTCCCCTTTTATCTTAACCTACAAACATTGCAAATAAATTCAAGCTTTTTATTCCATGAAGAAGTTTATAGGTGCCTATTATGTCATCCCTCTATATCTGTGCCTCCAGCACATACTTGTCCAGGTCCATTAGTCTTTCCTCCTAAGGATTCCCATGCTGACCTTGAATCATTCTGGTGGTCTTCCTCTGCATGGCCTCTACCCTACCCCCATCTTTCCTCAAGTTTGTATTCTAAGTGTAGCCATTCCAGGGATCAGTACAGAGGCAATATCACCTATTGTCTCCTGCTGCTGATGCCCAAAATGTTTTAAATTGTAAGACACTTAAGTGACTCCAGTTTGTTGGGTTTCACAAATTTATAGCAATGAGAAACACTGTATGTGTTTTCTGCACTCATATTTATTCTGAGGTATTTTTACTACGCCATTAGATTTTTATAACATCAGTTATGTATTTTATCTTGAAGTCAGAATTTGTATATTTATTTATTTAGTTTTTGTTCACTGAGAGAGGTGGCACTAGGTAGACATTTGCCTAATTTCAGGCACGACTAGGGAGGTTACAAAGGCAAGGATATATAGTTATCATTGAAGACAATAACAGGTACAGAGTGTTATACTGTACAGAGGATACCTTTTACACGCAAGTTACAGTGCATGGGTACATACAGAGAGGTAACATATACAATATAGAGAAAGCAATTAATATGTTCAATGTAAAACCACGAGGATACTTTTTACATGCACGTTACATATAATGCATGGGTACATACAGTGAGGCAACATATACAATATAGAGAAAAAATTAATATGTTCAACGTAAAACCACTGGCACATTGCGTCCTAAGGCGGAGATGACTGGGTATGGGTGAAAGGTGCACACAGGATGTAGTGAATACAACAGTTTGTCTTGATAAGGACTGATGAAGTGGGGGGAGGATGATTGCAGGATCATGGTAATTTGGAGCAAACGCATTGGGAGCATTGGTGCTGGAAGGTATTGAATAGGCTTCTGAAGGAGTTAGGGTCTAGACCATGGCATAAGTGAAGTGGGATGCTGTTCCAAAGTTCAGGAGCGATGGCGGAGATGGTCATTTCACTATACTTAGACCTTGACCTAGGAATGGACAGCTAATCATTGTCAGAGGATCTGAGTGAGTATAGGTTCTTACAGTGTAAGAGGTGGGAAGCCAGGGAAAGAAGCAGTTGGTTCAAAAGTATTCTACAGAGGATTTTCCCCAGGGAAAGGTCTATGAAGGCTGAAGGGGAATGCCGCCCTAACTTACTGTAGCATACGCAATGGTGGGTGAGGTGGTTGCATGCAAGGGCAAAACAACAGATGTTGTTGTCCCCCACTACCCATTTGCGCAACAGGGTGCAGGAGGTGTGCGCAAAGACTGGCAGGCCGTAGGTTAGCTTAGGAAGGAGCAAGCTATGTGCAATAGATATACACGTGATTGAGGAAAGGTTAGGACTGGCTCGGTAGGCTATGCCATGGTTGGAATTTGCTGCCTTACAAACGGATGATAGGTGGAGGGAGAAACCCAAGGAGGGATCGAGTGTGATGCCTAGATACTTGAAAGATGTGACAGTCTCCAGGGGGAGCCATTGTCACAGCATACTGTTAGTTGGCTTTTAGTATTTTTTAGCTGATGAGGAGTCCCGAAGAGCATATCGTGGGACGTAGAATGGTTCAATAGAAGTTTGTTGTCTTTAAGCCAGGATTGAACTGCTTTGAAGTCAGAGGTTAGGGTTCTGTTGACATTATTTATTTTGGAGGCAGTCCTGAAGAACACAAGGTCATCAGCAAAATGGTCAACACTCAACTATAATAATACTCTTTCCATAATGCACTGAAAGGCAAACCATGCCATTGTGGATTTTCTGTAGTTCTTTAATTTTGTTTCCTCAACCATTTGCAGCATCTTATATGGTCATTCTTTTCTCTGTGACTACTTTGACATGAAAGAAGTATGTGTTACATGTGGTATGTAGTAGGCCATTTGTCTAACGTGATAATCTTTCATCACAACATTTTTCCTGAAAGAAGCTGTGTAACAAAACATTTTAAAATTTAAACAGGAACACATGATGAGAGTTTTGGCTACCATCAGGTAATCTCACCCCAGCTCTTTTGTTCGCCTTTTGGTTCATGCTGTTCACAATGGGGATTGAATTAACATCAGTCCCCCCACCCGGGTCATCTTACTGCTATTATAAACAGAAAGTATTGTACTTTCTCTTACCATACATTAGAAAAAAAAAAAAAACTAAAACTCCCATGATGTCCTCTGTGCACATGCCAAGTTTCAAAGTGTGGCAGGGCACATGCTCAACCTGAGTTAATACTGAATTGCATTCATATGGGTCTCAGGTAACTGGGAGACTGGACTCCCAACACTAGTTTTATTAGATAAATAAAATGTTTCTATAATAATTTCATTCCATGCTGCACTGCTACAACCAATCCATTAGTAAACAGACTGCACACAGCACAGCTTGATACAATAGAGAGATTGAGCAGTGGGTCTTACATGAGGGTATAAACTAAATAATAGACAATGGACCTAAAAAAACAGGTCCTGATTGGTCTGCTATGGTCTTTACCAGTGGGTAACTCCTGCAAAAACCACTGCTGATGAAGGGCATTTAGAAAAAAAAACATAATTAAATACATGTTTTATTTATTTTAAACATAGCTCCATTGTATAATCACAATAAGGCACTCTCTTGCACATGGATAATTGGGTGATTACCCACTTTTCATGAAGGTAAGTCATTCAGCTGACACACTACACAAAGCAAATACACCAATAACCCATGCCCTGTCATGCTATATTGCTTAATTATTCTATTTTATCTAGAGAAATTATTCTACATTTGATTAATACAGATTAATGCAACTGCACATGTACACTATCGGGTTCCATGAGTTCAGTAAAAATGTGAAAGCCTGTTCAAAATGTGAACATAAATGTTATAACTGCCATTACTTAGCAGCTGTCACAGGCTCGTTCTGTTCTTGCAGAAATCTGAAATATTTACTGCCTGCAGTCTTCTTCGTAAATAAGTTAATCAATAGGGTTTTTCTTCCTGCTAGTATGTTAGCATCACTATGTTAGAAACTAGCAATTCAGGCCTGTATATAGAAGGTTTTCACCTTAGTGAATTTATGTTGGAGCACGTTCTGAGTGCTAAAAAGGACCGCAGCTCTCTGCTTTGGAGACTAGAATGAAAATTTGATCAATGAAAGGTCATCATGCTTTCAAATAAACCATCTCTTATTTACCATTTAAGCTCAGATATATAGTGGATGATATGGGGAGATGTGGGTAACAAGTTTGTTTTACTCACTTGCTGTATGTGAAGCTCACATAAACCACAAGAGCAAAGTCCAGTGTTTCATGTAGTCATCACAAACTGGTGTGTAAAAAAGAAACACGTTATACTCTGCTCCCTATATTTTATTTTTGTATAAAAGCAGTCAAAGACCTCCTGTTTGTACACATATTTTATGCAGCGTAACAAAAAACACCCCAGTCCAGGTTAGTCTCTTCTGGCCCATCACAACCCATAGTGTTTGGTATGAAAACTTACCTGGTTGATCCTGCAGCCTCTAACTCTGTTTGTAGTCCACTTCTGACCTCTTTTTCCCTCGGTGGGTGGAAGTAGATAGCAGTGAGAGTTAGAGGCTACAGGTTGCATTGTAAAATACTAACAAAAAGTGCCGTATCAAACTCATATGTTTCAACATGAACAAGTACTGTAAATGGGTTATAGCAGGGTGGGGGTGTCCAGTCTGGACTGCAGTATACAGGCTAGGTTTTTAGCTGCGTATCGTAAACTTGTGATATGTTTGTGCTGCATCCTGATGCTTCCAGCAGTAAGTCAGGCCGCCTAAGAAGTGATTTAACTTATGCACGTAAATGCTACAGCTTGTAGAAATTCAGATGATGCGTCCTTTTTTGGATGCAAGCCACCATACAGCAGTGATTGTGTCCTAAATGTGGCCGCACATTTGAAAAACAACCGCAAACCTTTGAGTGAATTTTGGATGTCATACCGTTGTAGCAGAAATCATGCTGTAAGTCTTTCGACAGAAGCATTAACAATCCAGTCCATTGTTTTTAAACTGTAGAGGGCATCTGTGAAAAAGGGGAAAGCTGTACAGTACAAATGGGGGCAACATAATGTTTTTTAAAATTAAAATTAAAAATAAAATCCCATTATACACAAGTGTGATGCCACATTCCTGTAAACTGGGATTTAAAAATGCTGTTTTCAGGTTAGAGCAAAGGCTAACCAGTTTTTATTGTATATTTGTACTGTAAAGGACAGAACTTGTGTGGTATTCTCACATACATTTGAAATCATAGTAAAAACATGGTGAAAAGGATCTCCTGCATAGGACCAGTGGTTCCAGTGCAGTCCTTTTTGGTCTTTTCGTGGCCCCTCAGATTTTTATAAAGAACAAACCAGAGTTATTTTATTACACTAAGCTTTCTTCATCTAAGCAAGGTCTTGCCTGCTTGCTGACATGCATATTCTCTAATTTATGATCTGGGCTTCATTGGGGGAAGGGGGGACAATAACCAAACCAAAGCACTTTTCATGACCACATTCATTTGACCTTTGATCTATTAAATGCAACAATGAGTGAAGGAAATGGAAAACACCACCACATCTGGGACATGAAATAAAAACATGTAAAGGGGACTGCAGAAGCCCCCATTAGGGACTTGCTCCTCTATAAGATTTTGCACTTATGTAGTCCACCTATATTCATTGTGTTTTTTTGGGAGGGTTCACAATTTCTTTAAAATAAGGTAAACTGTATATATCTGTTTAGTCTGTACCCTTCCTCCCTCTACAGCAGCAATCTCTAGCACTTGTGATCTGGGAATGAGTGTGATTTTCAGTTCGACTTACAGAGCTGAATTGTTGCCCATTCCCAGCCCGGCGACAATCAGAGATCCCGCAGATACTAATAAAGACTTTACTGCAGTTTAGCCCTTTGAGATCCTATCCATGCAGGCTCAAGTTGTCGTCTACATTACAAAATGTTCTGCAAAACATAATAGTGATTCTGGGGCTAAGGGGCTGTGTTTGAGAAAACAACTGATGTCTAGAAAAGTCACTTTTTTAAAAGTAAAAACTGCTGAACTACTGCAAATGATCTTCCGTAATAAAGAGTACGTTTACTTTTAAAATGCCCATTATCTAGCTCTATACTGGAAAGCAGTGCATTAAAGAAAGACAATCATACTTTTCATAAATCCTTAACATTAAAAACCTTCTACTGTTTCTATAGGTTTTGCCTTAAAAATGCTAGCTATTGAAATACAGTGTAAAACCCTCACTCTCCTTGTGTTACCAGGGGCATTGCTTTAGACACAGAGAAACATAGAATTTGACAGCAGATAAGGACCACTTGGTCCTCCCAGTTTGGATATGTCTTTCCCTGCCTATACTGTCACTGCAGACCCTACCTGATCTCTGTCTCTCCCCCTCCTTGCTTTCCATTAAGATTCCCTTGTGCTTATTCCATGCATTCTTGAATCTCATTACTGATTTTGCTCCCACCACCTCCACTGGAAGATCATTCCAGGCATCCACCACCCTTTCAATGAAGAAGTACTTCCTCTTATCTCTCTTACATTTACCCCTGTCCTGTTTCATTGCATGTGCCCTTATTCTTGTACATCTTTTTCCTCTGAAAAATACTCCTCTCCTATACCTTGTTTACACCATGAGGTATTTTTAGCTCTCTGTCATGCCCCGGTGTACATATTAAGGTCCTTCAGTTTCTCCTCATAGGACTTCTGACGCAGCCCCTGCACCATTTTTGTTGTTCTCCTCTGGACAGCCTCCACTCTGTCTGTGTGCTTCCTGAGATGTGGTCTCCAGAACTGGACACAGTACTCCAGGTCGGGTCTCATCAGCGATCTGCAAAATGGCAACATCACCTCCCTCCTTCTACTGGTGTTGCCCCTCCCTATGCACCCCAGCATCCCACTGGCTCTACCAACTGCCTTGTCACACTGCCTCACCACCCTGAAGTCATCAGATATGGTTACTCCCAGGTCCTTTTCCTGTTTGGTGAGCATCAATACCTCTTCTCCCATATTGTACTACACCTCTGGGTTTCTGGGCCCTAACTGCAAGAGTTTGTACTTTTTCTGCATTGAAACCCAGCTGCCATGCCCGTAACCACTCCTTGCATTTTCTCAGGCCTCTGTACATTCTTTCCACCCCTCTGGAGTCTCCACCCTATTGGAGATTTTAATGTCATTCACGAAGAGGCATTCCTTCTCTTCCAGCTCAACTGCAATATCACTTATAAAGACATTAAAGTGGACTGGCCCCAGTATCGAACCCTGAGGCTCCCTGATGGATACCCTCCCTTCCCTGGCGTGAACTCTGTTTACCACCACCTTCTGTCACCTATCCCTTAACCAATTTCTTACCCAGTTTGCCACCTCAGGATCCACTCCTAATCTGCCCAGTTTCATTATGAGTCTCCCATGTGGAATGGTATCGGAAGCCTTACTTAAATCTAAGCAGGCCATGTCCATCACCCCACCCTGATCTATTTCCCTGGTCACCCAGTCAAAGAACTCTATCAGCTTTGTCTGACATGACCCCTCTCCCCCGATAAATCCATGCTGCCTCAGGTCTTGTAACCTACTGGATTCAAGATACTCCACAATCCTTTCCTTTAGCAGTGACTCCATTAACTTCCCCACCACTGATGTCAGACTGACTGGCCTGTAGCTGCCAACCTCCTCCTTGCTACTGCTTTTATGAGGTGGGACTACATCTGCCCTCTTCCAGTCCTCTAGAACCATTGCAGCCAGTACCTCCCTGAGCTCCCTCAATATCCTTGGGTGTACCCCATCTAACTCCATAGCTTTCAGGTATGTGAGTCCCTTCAGGACTCTGTCCTCTGTAAAAGGACTTGTGTCCATCTCCCTTCCCCAAGTGCTTCCGCTGCTTTTATGTAGCCATCCCCCTTCCCCTTCCTCTGGGAAGACTGAATAAAAGTATTTGTTCAGGATATCTGCCCTTTACTGGTACTCCTCTGGACAGTAACCCCCCCCCATGCCCTTCTTAACTCACAGTCTCTCCCCTAGTCTTTCTCTTTTCATTGTGTACCTAAAAACAGACTTTTTTTCCTTTAGTTACCTCTTGGGACATTCCTTTCTCAGTCTGCACCCTTGCGCTCCTCACCACTTTCTTCTGCTTCTCCTCCCTGACCTCTTCTCTCTGCGTCTCTTTATACCTCCTGAATGTTGCCCTTTTCGCCTTTGCCTTTTCAGCCACTTCCTTTGCGAACCATAGCAGTCTTTTTTTTGTTTGCTTGTACACATGTGCAAGAAACATCTTGTGGTAGTAGCACATTTCAGAGGTGTATCATTGTTGTGGCCAATGCAGGGGACGATTAAGTGGGTGCCCTCAGCCACCAATCAGTTAGTATGCTGGGGATGACAGCAAACTTCAAAAAGAGCCAAAGAGCTGAAACAAATCTGCCACTGCAATCGGGTGCAGTTTCGTCATTGCTGCGGCAGATGAGAAGACTCCGGCCATGCACATTACAGTGCACAGTAATGCGTATGGTCAGAGTTATGAGCAGTTGCTCAGTGTGCCATTCCTGGTGAAACATTTCAATAAATAAAACAGCCGCGGTGTGCCTTTCCACAATGGTGGCTCCTGCCACCAGCCACACACTCCCACAAAGCTGATATCGGGGGGGATGACCAATCCCAGTGTCAACATGTATCCCCCCACAGTCACATTGTGGCACACTGGAAGCTCACCCCAGTGTACTCAGACATTTGTTTTATTTTTCCAACACTGGGATGCCCACTCCTGGTGTCAGATGCCCCTCACCCTCCAAGCTCAATTTCTTTGCTGACGGGGTGCCAAATCCCCATTGACATCATGTTTCCCCTGCCCCCCCAAGATTACTGATGGGGGTGCCCAATCCCTGTCAGCATCATGCCCCCCCCAAACTCATGTGGCACACTGGGAGCCCACCCCAGTGTTCCCAAAAGTTTTTTGATTATTTTTTAACCTATAAATAAAGAAAATGGTCCCCCTGGACTCTTTTTGTTGTTGTTGTTAAACTGTAAAAAAGGAAAACATCCAGCATGGTCTCCCAGTCCCTTCTGCACCATCCCAACCCTCCTTCTGTGCACCCACCTCCCCACACACACCCTCACCCATACCTACCCTCCGGAGGCCAGGAGCAGTGATCTTCTGTATACCGGCACATGTCTGCACTCTTCAAAACCAAACTAAAAACTGAGGAATCGTGTAAGCTCTGTATAATGGGATTCAATGGGGGTTCCAAGTTAGGTTGATATCTCAGCCATTTTTAGGAATTTTCACCCCAAATTTTCAACATGGGGTTCTTGGGATCCCACCTCATGAACATGTCACTGTCGGTTCATTTCTCAGTCTCGAAAGGTGATTTTGTGGTCACTGTGTGGAATAATCTTTTGGGACTGATTAACAAAATGACAGTACCACTGTTTTCCCCCCAGATTTTCAACATTGCCATTTTTTAACACCTCCTTATGAACAGTGCAGCTGTCATTTTGTCATTTTTCACATCCTGTCCAAAATGTGTTTCCACACCTGTGGTACCGAATGGTGTAGTTGCTGTGTGAAATCAACTTTTGGGATGGATTAACAAAATTACAGTGCCACTCTTCATGAGGAGAGGTCCCAAAAAGCCCATGTTAAAAATTTGGCAAAAAAATTCCCCAAAAATGATCACGTTATGACTTGAATTGCGCAGTTTCTATGGACTCTTGTAACTTTGTGACTTTTTCATATTTTCACTCCAGATTTTCAACATTGCCATTTTTTCACACCTCCTCTTGAACAGTATAGCTGTAAATTTTCATATCCTACCCAAAATGTGTTTCCGCACCTGTGGCACCGAATGGCGTAGTTGCTGTTCGAAATCACCTTTTGGGATTGAGTAACAAAATGATAGTGCCACTGTTCATGAGGTGGGGTCCCAAAAACCCTATTTTGAAAATCTGGAGCAAAAATACCAGCAAACGCCCAGGGCATTAAGGTTTCCAACTGTAATGCCCACCCTGTAGAGACTGACAGGCGTCGGGGGGGGGGTGGCTTGGGTTCGTCAGCTGTAATGCTCACGGCATTCTACCCCCACCCTACAGCTATTTACAGGCATCAAGGTGTTCCTTGAGGTCTTCAGCCCTAAAGTTAACCCCATTCTCTGATACTGCACCTATCTCAGTTTATTTTCTTATGAAATGGGTTGAGCATAAAAGCCAAAGACCCCAAAGTACACCGCAACATCTGTCAGTGTCTTCCAGGATGGGGTGAGGTGGAATGGCACAAGCATTATGGCCGATGACCCAAAGGCACACCCCCAATGCCTTTCAGTCTCTGCAAGGTGGGGGTTGGGCTGGCGTTAGTTCAATACTTCACTGCCATTCCTATTATTCATCTCTCTAACTCCTGCACTACCAATGCCAGCAAGCAAACATTCGGCATTGACAAATGCTTGTTTTCTCTTGTTTTTGCTCACTTCCTTTCTGCATTGGTCTGTTGCCTTCACTATGCCTTTCCTTAACTTAGCCCACTGTTCCTCCAACCCTTCCAGGTCATCACCTCCAGCTAGGACTTCTCTGAGGCATTCACAATTCTTTTTTAAACCTGCCCTCCTGAAGTTCAAGACCCTTGTCCTTGTGTGGTTTGCTTCCACCACCATCCTTATGTTGAACTACACAGTACGGTGATCACTGGTCCCAAGCTGGCCTCTCACTTTGATGTCTGCAATGCTGTCCCTGTTAGAGAGCACCAGGTCCAGTATTGCCCTTTCACAATTGGCCTCCCTGACTAGCTGCCTGAGAAATGTCCCCTGTGGGGAGTCCAGCATGTTCCTGCTTCTAGAAGAAGCTTCAGCTGGGAGGCTGTAGTTTACATTTGGCAGATTGTTCCCCACCAGCAGCACCTCCCCTTTTTCTGCCATTGTGCTAATGTCTTCCACTAATACTCTATCCAGTTCCTCCCCCTGTGTTAGAACTAGATTATGTCAGTGTGAATAGTGACTCCGGCTCCTGTCTGCAGGGTTACACACAGTACCTCCAATCCCGTAGCCTCTGTCACCTTGATACCCTCCCTTACATGCAGCACCACCCTCCTGCATTCCTTCACATCCATTCTTTCCTGAACTGAGTCTAGCCTGGTATGGCCACGTCCCAGTCATGGTTTCCTGTGCACCATGACTCAGTAATGGCCATGATATCCAGGTCTGCCTCCACCAAGATATCCTCAAAGTTCAGATTTTAATTCCCAGACTTCTTGCATTTGCACATATGGCCTTCCACACTTTGCTACCATTCTGCTTGCACCCCCCTCTTTTTCTTTCTGTCTTGCCTCCTTCTCCCCTCTCTTTTTACAGCTTGTGTTCCCATCCCCTTTGTTTTCTACCACTATTGTTTTCTTTATTTTGCATCCTGGGGGATTTACCTGCCTTCAAGTCCTCCCTTTTCTTTGTTTCAGCCTGGTTTTGGGGGGGGCAGGTCACTGATTTATTTCGCCAACCCCTCAGTTAGTTTAAATATTCATTAAAGTAACATTTAAACCATCCACTGAGGACTGAGGATGAACCTAATAGAGTTCTTTGATTGGGTGATGAAGGTGGTTGATCAGGGAAGGGCGGTGGATGTGGCCTATCTATGCTTCAGGAAGGCCTTTGACTCCGTTCCTCACAGAAGATTGGTAAATAAGCTGAAAAGCATAAGGATCAGACAGAAAATAACTAGGTGGGTGGAAAACTGGTTGAAGGACAGAAGCCAGAGGGTTGTGGTTAATGGGGTACATTCCAGAGAGATGGGGGTGATGAGTGGGATGCCCCAGGGGTCAGTACTAGGACCCCTCCTTTTTAATATCTGTATCAGTGATATAGCGGATGGGCTGGAGGGGAGGGGAGGGTGTGCCTATTTGCAGATGATAGGAAGATCTGCAATAGGATGGACACCCCTGCGGGGGTGGAGGCCACGAGGAAGCGTATGCTGATCAAACATCGATACCTGTACCGCGAACAACAGTACAGCGACACAGCGATATGTTACTGTACTGTCACTGAAGGACCCAGCTTTCTTGGGGTCTTGCACCCCCCCCCCCCCCAGAATCAACTCCAACTCAGAATTGATTATATTAAGTATGGGGGTTGTGGGGGGGTAGAGCCTCACGCATGGGGGGGTTGGGGGGTGAAGCCACCAGAAGAAAACATAGTGTTCTCAGACGGATTTATGCCGACCACAATTGTGGTCGACATAAATCCATCACTGTAACTTCAGTCGACAAAATATTTGTCGAACTGTCATCGTAGTGCCATGAGGAAAGACAGGAAGATTCTGAAAGGGTGGTTGGAAACTTGGCAGCTGGAATTCAATGCCAAAAAGTATGCAGTGATGCACATGGGGTGTAAGAACCCGCAAACAGCTTACACTCTGGAGGGAGGTAATTTAGCCAACTGAGCAGGCGAGAGATCTGGGGATCTTAGTATCAAGCAACCTTAAGGTACCTGTAGGTCATCAATGCAGCAAAGCGGTGAGAGAGGCAAATAGAATGTTGGCATGGATTGGGAGGGGCATAACAAGCAGGAGGGGAGGTTCTGATGCCTCTTTATAAAATCATGGTGAGGCCGCACCTAGAGTACAGGATCCAGTTCTGGAGGCCACACCTATACAAGGACATAGATGGGATTGAGAGGGTGCAGAGAAGGGCTACCAAGATGGTGCATGGTATACTGGGGAAGTCATATGATGAGAGGTAGAGGAATTGGATCTGTACCCTTTGGAGACTAGAAGGAGAGGGTGGACATGACAGAAACATTTAAGTACGTGAAGGGGATCAATAAGGTAAGGGGGGGGAGCTTATTTAAGAGGAAGGTGGGGGTTAAAACTAGGGGGCTTAGTCTAAGATTAGAGGGAGGAAGATTTAGGAGCATTGTGAGGGGGAGTTACTTCATGGAGAGGGTGGAGGAGGCCTGTAATAAACCACTGGAGGAAGCAGTAGGGGTAGAAAAGGTGGAGGGATTCAAGAGGACATGGGATAGACATAAGGAGTTGGCAAGTGGGGGGAAGAGGAGGTCCCATGACATAGTTAATGAGTAAGGGGGCAGGAAGGGGCAGACTCAGTGGGCCAAAGGGTCCTTTTCTGCCACCAGATACCTATGATTCTATGACTGCAGATTCCCTCCCAGACAGATACAGGCCATTATCTCTGTATAGGCCCCTATCCCTCCTGGTTGGTCTCCAGTCCCCATTGTAGCTGAACCCTCCTCTCGACACCATTCCTTCAACCATGAGTTGAAGCTCCTCATGTGGAGAACTCTATCCCACCCCCACCCCAGTTGTAGACAGGCAGCACGTCAGCAAAAGCCATTGAGTGCACTACCTGTCTAAGACCCCTCCCCAACTCCCCAAAATCTCATTGCCCCATTGCAGTGCCATTCCTAGCCAGGTCATTATTCCCTAGGTGGACAATGACATCCAGCTACCCCTCTTGCCCTACTGCCCTAGCGATCCTTAGGAACCTCTTTCCATCCCTCCAAGCCAAGGTGCCAGGTTGGCATCTCACCTCCCTCCTTCTCTCCCTTACTGTTCCCAAATCTACCCCCTAATGACTGAGTCCCATACCAGAAAATGCTTTCTCTTCTGCTGAAGTTCTCTGCCTCCCACCTTGGGGCCTCCCATTCAAAGGACCACTGCATCCTCCCTGACCACTACCATGGATGCCTCCTGCCAGCAGTCCCATCCTGTCAGAGTGTTGAATGAGTGTCATAGTGGCACAGGCTAAGAAATATGTCCACAATCCACCAACCCTACCCTCTCAAAAGCCCACCACAGTCCATCCAGCCCTCCTCCTAGGCATCTTCAGGGGCAATGGTGGTAAACTCAGTGACCCTGGGTGAAGGAAGAGGTCTCCTGCATCCCAGTCAACTCAGCCCTGAGTCCGGGGACCTCTTCCCTCAGCCCAGAGAGATGCGCACACAGTCTCCAGAAGGTCCCTCTGAAAACTGCTGCTCCACAATCACTGCACTGCACCCCTCCCAACATTCCCATACCTTCACTCACAACGTCTATTGAAATTTACTTTGTACCCTTATCCTAGCTAGGGTGTTTCAAATTTTCCCTTTTGTTGTTTTACTTAACCCCTTTGTATCGTGACCCTAGATAGGGTGAATTCTAGTGTTTAGTTTTTCTCTTTTTGCTCTTTTCCTTTCTGTACCCCTACCCTAGATGGGTGTTAACTCCTTTACCACACCACAGGTGATTCTAATTTTCCCCTTTTAACATACCTTTACCCCTTTGTACCCTTACCCTAGATATGATGTATCCTCCTTTCCCACACAGTAGGTACTTACTGTTGTTATGAACTGTTTCTCCCCTCCCCTTACCCCCTGACCTTCTTCTGTACTCAGCTAGCAACAAGTAAACAGGTCCTGTACCCTACTTTGGTGAACTGGCAGTGTTCCTTGGGTGCCTGCTGTCACCTTCGGATGCCTGCCAATGCCTAAGACACCAATCCTGTCCCACTCCTGCTCTGTTCCACTCACTCTGGAAAAAGAACATGATGGAACACGCTGGGTGGAAGAGTTTTAATACCTGCTTCAGAGCCCTCCTAGTGCCCAAAATGGCAGAGCTTTGTAGGTTTCCCAGCAACACCCTTTAATGAAAAACAGGTTAAAATTCAAAGTAGCTTAAGAGCCTAGCAAGCATTACGATTTTGCTCCCTGGTGGCTGTAGTGTTGGTACTGACCCTCACTGACTTGAGCAACTTGTAAAACAAAAAATGGACTTTTAAATCTGTTTAGGAGCACTCCTACTGCTCCCCAATTGGTCTGCTTCAGTTGGTTCCCAGCCAAAATGGCTGAGCCTCGTGTAAGTTTCCCCAGCAACATCCTGTAACAAAAAGCTGATTAAAATCTTTCAAAATAGTTTTGCTTCCTGATGGCTGCAGTGCTAGTGCTTACCCTCACTTACCCATTCACAGGGAACCTCCCATAATTAGGGATATTTTATGCTCACCAGAAGTTCCCTTATAATCTAACTTATTTGTATTATCCTTGACTAGGTCGGAACTTCACCAGGGTACCCAGAGACCCACTTGATTCTAACAGAAATGTCAGACACCAAAGTTTTTTAGCACACATTTTTCACAGAGATTTAAACTATAAATGTTTATTTTTGAGTTCCAGAGATCACAATTCATTGGACTATGTTTTCAGACAAATCCCTCCAATTTCAGAGCTTAATTTTTTATTTATTTAGTTTTTGCTGACCAGGAAAGGAGGCCTTGAAAATACTGCCTATTTTCAGACTTGTGCTGGAGGAAGTGAGGATACAGTTGGGAGACAACTGAAACTGAGCCTGATTAAGCTACTGGTGGTATTTTTAGTGAGTGGGGGAAATTTGGCCAGGACACCTAGGAAATTCCTCTACTCTTTTTTCAAGAAAAGCCTTGGAATCTTTAATGTTCACCTGAACACGCACCAGAACAGGCAGAAGGGACATCGGTTTAATGTCTTAACCAAAATACAGCATCTTAGCAGTGCAGCACTTCCCTCATGCTACAGTATGAGTACTGGGATTTTAACCCAAGTTTCCAGTGTGGGGCTAGAACCCACAACCTTCTGATCTTCTGATCTTCTGCCCTCGGAGGCCAGTGTGCAATCTGCTGAGCCACTGACACCGATTTTATAGATGTTCTACTCCTTTTTCGGAGCTTTACCCATGTCCCACTCCTCTTTCAGAGCTTTATATATTTCTCCAGGGTCTCATATTCAAGTCTTGACCCAATCTCTAGGCTGCCTCAGTCTCATTGATATTTACACTGAGCCTCCTGCTGAAACTCATGACAATCCTGTTTTCAAACAATTCCCATTCCATCACAGTAACATTGCTGTCGTGTTTGTTCACATGCTTGTACCACAAAACATTGAAACTTATATGCCAGCAGAAAAGGCCCATGCAGCCCATCAGGTCTGTCAGCGATACCTATGTAATGTTGATTTTGTAAGGAATCTAGTGACCCAGCATTCCTTGATTCTTCCCTCCCCTTTTGTCTCTGTCTTCACCACCACCCCCACATGCTTATCCCACCCACGCTTGAATCCACCCCACCCCCAACTGATTTTGCATAGACTATCTCCCTTGGCAGTATATTCTGTCAGTCCCCACCCTTTCTGGGAAGAAATATTTTCTAGCGTCCCTCATAAATCCCCCCCCCAGCCAGTTATATTGAGTTCCCCCTGGTACTGGTATTTGCACTCAGTGTAAACAGCTCTCCGTTGTCTATTGTGTTAAACCCATGGCGGTATATGTAAGTCTCTATCATGCCCCCCTCGCTATTCTTGCCTCCATCATGTACATAGGGCCAGCCTTAGTGTATGTGGTGCCCATACCTCTCAACCTCCTGCCTCACAAATCAGGAACAAGGCTTTAAAAAATCAGGGACAAAAGACCAAAATCAGGGACACATCTTCAAAATTGGCGATATCCTCTCAGGAAGCTGGTAGACTAAGTGGCTTAGTGTAAAATGCATTTTCTAAGGAAGAACAAGTCTGTAGCTTTAATATTTTACATTTTTTTGTGCTTACAACTCCCATTGTTTGCTCAAGGAAACACATATTTTTAGGAGGGAGAGCGTAACATTTTAAGGCAAAATCAGGGGCATCCCTGGAAATCAGGGACAGTTGAGAGGTATGGTGGTGCCCCAGTCGAACTTGCAAATGGCACCCCGTCCTGGCAGGCACGTTACCTGGATTTTTTCAGGGGGGAATCTTTAGGTGAGTGGAAAGATGTGTTGTGCATGTAATGTGCAAAAAGTATTTGTAAAAAGCTGGAGTCGGCCCCCAGACGTTCTGGGGTTTTAGGTGCTTTCTTGGTGCATTTAAGGTGTACATTGAAGAAAAAACAAAGTTCTGTTATCTTTCAAGGGTTTCTTATACGCTAAAGTAGGTGGGGGAGGTACTTTACAATAAAAATATTTGATTATGAAAAAATGTCACAAACTCAAACACTGTAAAACCCGCACCTCAACAACACATGCTTTTCCTTTGACAAAACAATTCAGTCACAAAACACTACATTCTTCAATCCCAACTAGATTCATCGGGCAAGTTAGTGCTCGTTAACGTTTACTGAAATGCAACTTGCCTGCAAGAGCTTGCATTTTGTTTTGGGCCAAGTTTGCTGCAGGTTATAAACTTTCTGACAGCAATTACACCAGGAAAAAAACTTATGTTTTTCCTTCCCCCTTTCTACCAGTCAAGTACTGATACAGCACCTCCCAATTGGGTCTTGCCACAATATACAGGCGGCTTTAATTTATTTTACATAACAGTACTACATGATCATCTCATATTGTACAGCGTTTCCACCATGGTAGAACTGGGGCTGAGGGTCCACTGTCCAGGAAGTTCAGGAATGAGAAGCAAAATGTCAGGAAATTGCAGTTTTTGGTTTTAGCTCAGCTGACTGACTGCATCAGTTCAGGTTCATCATTCAGTCTGTCACCGACCTTGTTAGACAAAATGGTCCTTCTTTCCTCGCCAAATTGTTACTCTGCTAGTCTGGCTGCCCCTCAGGAACAACATGATTGCTACCAGTCCAGGACCACATACACTCGGTGGACCCCGTGGAATACTCTGACTCCAACAATAGGCAGCTGCTTTTTTTCTCTGGCCTGTGCCTAGGATGAAAATCTCCTCTGGGATGCCGGGGGGGAAGGGTGTGGACCGCCAGCCTCCTCCACACAGCCAAATCCAGCCTGTTCCTGCTGCCTGAGCTTGCTGTGGCTGCCTAGTTGGCTGGCTGCTCCTCCCTCTATCTGCAGTCACTGGCCCTCAGGCCCTATTCAAGACTGATAGTGGGTACTTTACTCCCACCACTCCAGTCCCTGCTCTGGAGGGGTATCTCTCAACTGTTCCGACCGATTCCCAGGCCACTCAGTGCACAGCCCCGCCACAATGGTGATGAGAAACCACTTCTCAACTGCAAACTCACCATGGTCTGATGCTGTTTAGCTGCCCTGCATGCTAACCCCCCCAGACCTTGTCCTCTCCCTGATCCTATCTGGACTTGGCAAGTCCTGGCTGCTGCTAGCTCCCATGCCTCCCGTGTCACAGCGAGCCAGTTCTGCTGCCTTAAGCAGCACAGCGCCCCTGCGCCCTCCTCCCTAGTAGCTCCCCTACCCTATATATTGACCTCCAGTCCTCTTTGGAGGTTGTCTCTTTTCCTTTGCAAGTTTAAAAACAAACTCAGCTGTCCCTCGCTGCTCACTAACACAGCCACTCAAGGCTGTCTGCACGTCCCACCAGAACTTATTGTGCCAAGTGCCAGCCACGTCCAGTCTGCACCACTCTGCACATGAACTCCAGCCCTCTGGCACCAAACATAAAACAGACAGCAGCAAAGATCCAATAGAAACAGGAGTGGCTCTTTTATAGGTAAGTCAGGCAGGCACGCAGTGATGGATCTGACGGACAAGTCTTCACACCTCCCCCCAAATGACACCAGATTTTGTCCATCCAGGTCACTAGCAAAAAAAAAAAATTTTTAAATGGAACTTTGTTTGATGGTGACAGTGCCCCCACCCACACTGAATTGCGCCTTAGGTGGTCGCCTAATTCACCTATCCTTAAGACCAGCTATGCATGTACATGTTGAGATTCTATAACTTCTCTGTGTAAGTCTAATTCAGCTGGCCCTGGATCATTTGGGTAGCCATCCTCTGCACCACTTCCATCCTGTTACTATCTTTCTTCAAGTGCTGGTTCCAGAACTGTACACAGTACTCCCGGCGAGGACAAACCAGAGACCTATATAGTGGTAGAAGCACTTCACTACTCTGGCTGCTTATTCCCCTTCCTATATGTAAGCCCCCCTTACAGGAGGGACTTCTTGCTCCCATTTAGGAACCCCTTTTCCCCCTCCTACTCCCCCCCTCTGAGCTAGGGAATTTATTAGTGCTTTGGGGGTCGATACCTGCTGGACGCCTCAAGGTGGCAGCAGAGGGCAGGTTTAGGGATGTATATAAGGCTGGAGACAGGAAGTCTGGGGCCTTTATAGCCTGGGTTTTAGGCCTGGGGCTGGACGGGGGCCTGGAAGAACAGGGAAGGCAGGCAGGCAAGAAGGGAGCTCGGAGGTCTTGGTGGGCCAGTGGGGGTACACCCCCCCCAAAGTGGCAGATAGGGATGGCCGTTGTAGCAATGTGGCACTGAGGAGTAGGGGAGGAAGCTCCATGGGGAGGGTGGTCAGCCAGTATGCCTGCGTCATTGGGATAGGGATGGTGTAGATGGTGTGGTATGACAGGATAGGCAGGAGCCCATATCGATCCCATAATGGTGGTTACTCGGGCCACCAGGGCAATGGGGCCAGTGGCAGGAACCCCACAGGAAGAAGGTCAGTGACAGTGGTCCTTCTCTGCACCTGGCGTGGCAGGGCGGCCAGAGCATAGAAGGGGCCAGGTGCCTTTCACCCAATTTGTAGGGCCTGCATGGAGGGGCAGGTCCTGGGGCACTTGCATTAAAGGGCCAGGTGGGTCGTAGATCTTAGGACAGGCCTTGGAGGGTACCTCTGGTCGGGGTTTAATGCAAGCCCAGGATGTGTGGACAGGGATGTGGGGCAAAGAGCTGGGTACCACTTCCCAAAATTGCTATCTGAGAGCTTTGAGAGAAGTGAGCTGCTTAGAGGGCCTGGGTGGTGGCAGGGCCTGGGTCCCTCCTGTGGCAGGGTAGTCTGAGTGAGGTAACTCGAGCACTGGAGCAGGGCCGGATTTTGGAGCTGCTGCACCAGGAAAGAGAAAGAGAGTTGAGCTGTGCATGTGGGATTGGTGCCATGAGTTTTGGAGCACCAGGCAGGTTCAGGTGCAATGTGAAGCCAAGGGGGTTGGGTTACAGGGCCTAGGTCAGAGAAAAAAGTCCTGGCACCCCTATTAGATTTGGGCCAAGATCCAGGGGCCAGGTGGCGGAAGCAACCAGCTTTCCCACACTGGAGATGTGGCAGCCGGCCAGTGCCATACCAGTTGAGGAAGGTCATGAGTGGGTAACCCAGAAAAAGAGAGAGAGAGAGAGTTTGGCTTACTAGTATCTGGGAGACAGGAGCCTGTGGGTTTCTTCTAGTTAATAATTTCAGAAGGTAGTGCTCTCAGACGAATAAGATGGACTGCACACAGCACTTAGCAACCATCGTTGAATTTATTAGCCACCACTTTGTGGGAGCCCCTAGCGCCTCAGCAGAGTGCCTTCAAGGGGGCATGATACAAAACCATACAAACTCCATTTAAATACAAACACAAGTGTGACATCACATAGTGATTATCCTATCATGATAATGCTTTACAAATCATGACATTATATTAAATGCAATTGGGGCAGGGAGGGGAATACAAAAAGAAGAACCTCCTCAAATTCTAAAACAGTCAAGGAGACTAAGAGATATCAAAGCTGAGCAAACCATGCTTTTGTCCACTCAGAAATAAAGGACTGAAAATGAAACTTCATTATTATCAAGGGGTTCTCCTAGGAAACTAGGGATACACCATACTTTTTCATCAGAACCTTACTGCAAGTGAATCAGTACATAATTACAGCTTATTCCAGCATGTAGCTTAATATTCTCATATTCAAGAATTAATAAATCATTCTTGACACATATACATCGAAACAATTTTGTAATAGTTCACTGTAATTTGTTGTAAATAACTTACAGTTTTGGAAGAAGAGATAGAGACAAAGGAATTATAGTGGAACCCAACTGTGCCGGAAGAATACAAGAGAGCCAACTGTGCCGAAAAGATTTCAAATAAACAACCTATAAAAAATGGTAGAAGTTAGTTCAGTTTGGAAACACACACATATATATACATATACCAACATATAACGACATAATTTAAAGTCACAGATTTATATCCAACACTTTGAGGGGTCAAGTAGAAAATAGCATCATTCCATTCACATTTATAAATTCAGATTCTTAAAAATGGTTTAAGGTCCCATCTCTCATTCAGACCTAATGGAACAACTGTGTCTGCTTTGAAAATCCATGCACTTTCTTTTTGTAATAATGTATTGGGCCTATCACCACCTCTAGGACTTCCTTCACATGCTGCAATCCCATGAACTTGAATTGCAACACTTTATTGTTATGTGTTGTAGTAAAATGTCTTCTTATAGGAGTGTCCATTTTTTGATTAATAATGGACCTTACGTGCTCCTGAATGCGTTCTTTAAGGGGTCTAATTGTCTTACCTATATAATATAGGTTGCATGTACATCATAATATGTATACCACAAAGGAAGCGGTACAAGTAACAAACTCTCTAACATGTATTTCAAGACCATTGGGCAAAGGTAAGTGGTTACCTGTATTCATATATTTGCATACGTTGTAATTCCCACATTTGTGGTTTCCTATAGGTCGTAACTACATCCTTTTTGGTTCAATTGCCTGATAAAAATGGCTATTAACTAACTTGTCTTGAAGATTTGCTGTTCTTCTGAAAGTTATTCTAGGTGTCTCATGAATTGAACTGTTTAATTCAGAATCACTTTTTTTAATATATCCCAGCTGTTCCATACAATATTTCCTACTGCTCCTGCAACAGCGTTAAATTCTAGAGAACATGTAATTGGTCCCCTTTCATTGTCATTTTTATTGTTCGATTTTCTTAGATAATCCCCTTTTTTCTTGCCTCTTATTTTCATAAGTGCTTTGTTCAATACTGCATCCTGGTAACCTTTTTCTTTAAACCTTTGTATAAGTTCTTCTGCTTGTTGCTCGCTATATACCCCTCTCTATATACCTGACTTCCATGTTCTCACTTCTTTACAAATCTGAATTTATTTATTCTTTTTTGTATGTATATTTTTGCAATATTGTATCCACTGTTGTATTTATTATTACTATGTATTCAAACTTATGCATAAATGTAAATATTGTTTAGTTTGTTTTCCCTACCCCTTCCCCCCAGGATGTATCTGGAACCAAGCTATTATGGCTCAGTATGTCTGTCCTGGTGAAACACTGTAATAATGAAATACATTTGAATAAATGAACAAATGAATAAAATGATTACTGTCTGGTTTCTGGCACTTAGCCAATTTTACACCCACCTTATAATTTTATTCACCACCCCCAGGTCTCCCAGCTTCTTAAGCAGCTATCCTCCATGTGGGACAGTATTGAAGGTTTTACCGAAGTCAAGATACACTATGACTGCTGCCTTCCCTCATCCACCACCTTCATCACTCTATTATAAAGAAGCTGATCAGGTTGTCTTACACAACCACCCAGTGAGCCCAGGTTGTATGACATTCTGAAGTCTGTTCACTTCCAGGATACCCACCAGCCTCTTCTTTATTAGGGTTTCTACCATCTCCAGAATCAAACAGAACTGGTGCACTCCCAATGCTGTTTGAAGGAGACAGCAAATCATTTAAAGCAATTTCATTTTCTTACTTGTGGTCATTGCTTCACAGTTTAAAATGGGTTCTCGGTCTCATCATTTTGCTAAACCATATTTATTATTTATTTAGTTTTTGTTGACCGGGAAGGAGGACTAGACAATTTTTTGCCTATTTTCAGCCTAGTCCTGGGAGAGGGGGATACAGATGGATGCCAACTAAAATTGAACCAGATTTTAAGTTGTTGGTGGTATTTTTGGTGAATGCACTAAGGTGTTTTAAGATGTTGGTGGTATTTTTGGTGAATGCGCTAAGGTGTTTTAAGGTGTTGGTGGTATTTTTGGTGAATGCACTAAGGTGTTTTAAGATGTTGGTGGTATTTTTTGTGAATGCGCTAAGGTGTTTTAAGGTGTTGGTGGTATTTTTGGTGAATGCGTTAAGGTGTTTTAAGGTGTTGGTGGTATTTTTGGTGAATGCACTAAGGTGTTTTAAATTGTTGGTGGTATTTAGCCTGACCACTGATAGCAAGATGACCCCCTCATAGGTCAGGCCCCTACTCTTTCAAATTTAACATGCCCATGCTTTCTCTTTTTTTTATTATTATGTGGAAACCACTCTCAGGCTTCATCTTCTTAAAACTGTGTGTTGGCCTGTAAGAGGCTCAGAGGTGGCCACTTGAGAGCTTGCTAACTATGAAAAGGCAATTTCTCTCCTGATTGTTGAATCAATAAATACTTAGCAAGTCCAGCTCTTGCTAATTCACTGATGGACCTGTGCATCAGTGGGCTTGATATGCACTGGTAGGAGCATGTACTGGGCTGGGCAACTACACAATGCATAATTGGGCCTCGCAAGATAAGAGGAGCTGGGATGCATGACTCCAACAGACCCAATGCAAGTCACATAGGTCCACATATGGGGATGTGCAGCCAAGGCGATGAACCTGGGCTGGACTGCGGGTTTCCAACCTGAAGCCTGACTGACCCCACTGCAGCAGGATGTCATGGGACATGGTGGCCCACATACAGACTACTGTATCCCCCACAGACCACCTTTCATTTACCTTTGTACCACAAACTGCACCCTATAGCAGTTATCCACCCCTACCCTCTGTGGCATGGAGGGTGCTAGGGTCTTTGGCTGCAGGCCACCATTTGGTCATGTGTACTCCATTCAGGGGAGTTTGCACCAGTTATGGCAGCCCTCTGGCTGGCATAATGGAAAACCCCTCCAATATAGTCCCGGCAGAGCAAAATCGGCATTGCGTATGCTGCACTCATCCAGCTCTCTGTAGACATTCTACTCCCCACCCCCTGTGCAGACTGGCTGTGCAGTTGCATGGGAATGTGACATGGCTGAACACAGCCCTGTCCCAGTTGTTATTTAGAAAGTGTTTAAATGCAAGGGTCTGTTCTATTTTCTCCTTTTCTGTCACATCTCTGTCTGGTTGTACAACCAAATTTTCTTGTGAGACCTAGGACTTGATCATCCCGATGGTCTTGCAGTTCTCTGCCTCTCACTATCTCTCTACCTTCACTTATTGTTTTGCACTTTCCTCCCCCTTGCATATCTGCTGGTATAAAGATATATGTGAATCATTTTGTGGAAATGTAATTGATACTGGGATCCCTCTGTTTAAAACTGTATATAGTTATATTGTTGAAATGACTGCAAAGCTATTTGGAACTCAAGGGGTTAACCTGAGACGCAATTTTCAAACCTTTTACAGAAAATATAAATAAGAGGTCAGTTCTGGGTCACAATGTTCTTTTTTGCTGCACCTGCTGAAACTGACAAGAACATTGGAAACTTATAAGAACACTGTATGACAAGCATGCTATGTTCTTAATGAGCTCCTGCACAGACTTATTAAAAGGAGCTGCAATGTTTTGCAAAACAGAGAGACAGAGACAGAGACTGAGATTGGAAATTGAGAAAAAACTCAGAAGGACTCTTTTTCTATGTTTCTACTGCCATTGTAAATAGTTATTCTGAACAATTTTATTTTTTCAATTTTGCTGTTATTAATAATAAAACACTACTTGCAAATGTTGAAACTGCTCCTGGTTTTCCTATGGTTTCTGACCTGTGCCTTGACAACAGATGGTGTCAGTCTAAGTGGGATTTATGCTGCACCTACTCTAAGCCTGGAGTTTTGTGTGTGGGTACTAGACCTGGTACCAGAGAGGCATAGAAGAAAGGCATGGATTCTGCAGCAGCAAGTCCAAGAGTGGTTCCCAGGAGAATGGCTGCCAAACTAGCAGAGATAGAAGTCCAAGCTGAGACTGTGCAGCTAGCACCAGTTGCAGTGACAGAACCTGGAAGCCTGATTGCCTTTTTCAAATGATGGGCTATACAACAAAAGAGATGGAGAAACAGAGAAAAGAAGAAATGCAACATCCTGAATAGCAGAGAAAAGAGGAGTTGCAGTGACAGAAGCAGAAGAGGAGAGAAGAGATGCAGCAACAGGAGCAGCGTTGGAGGGATGCCTTGCAGGCTATCAAAGGCAGAGGATCTGGCACAGATCCAGATGAGCAACAAGACACAGGCAACTTGAAATACATTAAACTTACAAAGTTGTGTCCCTCTGATGATACTGAAACATACCTGACAACTTTTGAAAGGGTTGCCACAGCCTGCCAGTGGCCAAAGCAGCAATGGGCAATAAGACTGGTACCTTACCTGACAGGGAAAGCCCAACTTGCTTGCAGCAATATGGACACTGCACAGTCAGAAAACTATGACCTGGTGAAAATCAAAATTCTGAAAGGTATGACATCTTGGGAGAGATCTACAGGCAGAGATTTCAGTCTCCGAAGTATAACTCAGTTGATAATCCTCAAGAATCCTTCATCTGACTCAGAGAACTCCTGATGAAATGGCTCAAACCAGAGGGCAAAACAGTCCCACAGATCATCGACACATTTGCAATGGAGCGATTCATCAACATCCTGCCTAGAGATGACCAGATTTGGGTAAAAGAACACCAACCAGAAAATGGCAAAAAGGCTGTTTCTTTGGTCGAAGACTACCAAATGGCCAGACAGATGCCACAGCAGTGAGGTAACAGGCAAGACATTCTTTTTCTCATTTAAACTCCAAGTCTGTTAAGAACTCTGGTAAAGGATATTTTTACTACTGTTTATGAATTACCTCAAGACAATCTTCCATTTGTTACCAAGGCTTTTAGGGTGCTAAAAAGGCAAGAATCGGAAGAAGTAAGAGATGCAGAAAAAAAAAGCCACAGTCTTTTTTTTCTTTAGTGTTTGAGTCAGATCAGAACCACATTATTAAGCTGTCCAGAATGAAGAAAACACTTTTGTATAAGGGCTCTAAATTCAGTGTCTTTCTGGATTTTTGTTACCCCACTCAGCAACAATGACGAAAATTCTTGGCATATAGGCAAGAAATATTGGAACTGGGTGCACAATTTTAGCTACTTGCACCTGCAGAGGTCCAAATTCGATATAAGGACAAGACATATTTGTTTTTTGAGCTTGATCAATTGACAGAGTTTTTATGGGGTCAGTATAAGCAGCCTGGAGAGTCGGGAGAATCTGCAGAGGGTCTTGAATCCCCAACCATTTCTGAATTAGAGATGTCAGCTGTTCTGTACACTGTTGAGGGTTTTGAGGGATTAACATAAATATAACATAATAAAATAATATATGTTATAAGTTTTTCTTTCTGAATACTAAGTCGTTGCTTGGATATTTGTGTTCTATAACTTTACTCTGTTAGGGGCTTATGTTATAAAAGGAATAATGGGGAGTTGACATATAAAGGTTATTCGAGGTGTTTAATACCTCCGACTTGCTCACCACACTGTTATTTCAATAGTTTGCTTGTATGAATTAGTATGACTCCCCCCCCCCCGCATTTGAAATGGACTTGATACATCTGTCTCTTTTTATTATGTATTTTTTCCTTTCATGAAATGTATTGGATTGTAATATAAATATATGTAAGAGATATTTTTTTTAAATAATAAAAACATTATATGATAAAAAAAGAACTCTGGTGGGGGTAACAAATCTGTATCCAAAGATTTTATTTCCTATAACTGTAATAAGCCAGGTCATATTGCAAGAAATTGCCATAGTAAGAAGCATGACACTGAAGTAGATTTGTCATTAGCAAATTGGGGCAAGTACTTAACAGTTGTGAAGGTGGGAGATAAGACTGTGAAGGGACTTATAGATTTGGGAAGCAAACCAACCCTAGTACATACTGAAGTGCTAAGAAAACAATGTCCAAAAGGACCAGGTATGGGTGTCATCTGCATCCACGGGGACACTCGATACTATCCCACCAGTCAAGTGACTCTGACTATTAATGGTGTGTCGCACCAAATGAAAGTGGAGGTAGTACTTAAATTACCTGTATCTTTGATTATTGGAAATGACTTTCCAGGATTTACTGAGTTAAGCAAAGAGGAAGTAAATCCTGATGTTTCTGCAGCTGTGGTGACAAGAGCTGAGGCAAAGAAAATCTCAGATGATGGGGACACTTTTCCTTTTGCTGATTTTGATTCAGACTTGTTTGAGCACAGCTCCAAGATCCAGAAGTCCAGGAAAGAAAGACAACACCTGAAGAAACAGTGACAACAAAAGACTGATGGACATAAGGGATTAACATATGAAAATGCTGAAACTAAACTGATCACTGATTGTGATTTTCTTTCAGAACAAGCTAACAATGTTTCTTTCCAGGGTTATTCTAAACAGCTGGGGGTGAAACCAAAACAAGGCGAACCTATGTTTAAAAATGTAATGGGCTATCGAACAGAGTTTGGGTTAAACCTCAGACACAGAACCAGATAGAACAATTGGTTATACCACAAAAGTATAGCTCTGAGTTGTTACAGGTAGTACATGATAGTCCTATGCCTGGTCACTCATGGAGGGATCGCACCCTTGCCAGATTGCTGTACAGATTTTACTGGCCCAGCATTCACGAAGATGTTGCTACCTATTGCAGTTCTTGTGGTGAGTGTCAGAAAGTAGCCCCAGTGACTAAAAAAGACAAGGTGCCCTGGTGCCTAGCCTTGATAGATGTGCCTTTTGAAAATTGCAATGGATGTGGGTTGCCCTTAGAGAAAAGTAAATGGGCAATTGATCCATTTTGGTAGTATGTGACTATGCTACTCGATACCCAGAGGCAGTTCCCATGCATACTGTCACAGCTTGTTTTTCACCATTTTAAATGCTGTATGGTAGACAACCTAGAGGGCCACTAGATGTAATAAAAGAAACATGGGAAGATAACTCCATCAGAAACAATGTATTACATCTTAAAAGTGTGCCCTGAGAAAGAAGTTGGCAAAATATGTTGAAATTGCCTATAGTAATCAGAAAGAGGCCCCAAACCATCAGAAGGTGTATTATCACCATGGGGATAAAAGAAAAAGGTTTTGAGTCAGGTGAAAAGGTCTTGCTACTGCTACCCACTACAGAAAATAAATTGTTAATGAAGTGGCAAGGGCCTTATAAAGTGCTTAGACATACTGGCACAGTTAACTATGAGTCTGAGACCCCTGATAGGAAAAATCCTACTAAGATACACCATGCTAACCTCCTCAAGAAATGGGTTGAAAAAAACACCAAAAGCTGTTTTGCTGTTTTACCAGGAACTGATAAAGAAGATATTGATGTAGCTTATGACAGACTGGAACAAACTGTTACTGCTGATGCTGTAAAGGTGAATGTTTCCTTAACCTCCGAACAAACAGCAGAAATTTGTAACTTGCAAAAGACATTTAACAACACTTTTACCACAGCACCAGGCCAAGCAAAAGGGGTCAAGCACGTAATAGTGACAAGGAATGTTCACCCTATTAAACAAAAGACATACAGATTACCAGAGCGGTTAAAAGCAGATGTGGTTAAGAAAATACAAAAAATGAAAGAATTGGGGATCATAGAGGAGTCAAGAAGTGCTTGGTCATCACCAATGGTGATTGTAAATAAAAAAGAAGTGGGTGTAAGAATCTGCCTTGATTTAAGGAAACTTAATCAAGTGTCAGAATTTGACAGTTATCCTTTGCCTAGAATATCAGTACCCTCAATCTCACCAAGGGTTACTGGCAAATTTCCCTAGCTAAAGAATCTAGAGACAAAACTGCATTTGCCACTCCTATAGGATTATATCAGTTCACCACCATGCTGTTTGGTTTACATGGTGCACCCACTACATTCCAGCAGTACATGGATGTAATTTTATCCCCTCACACTGGTTATTGTGCTGCATTCCTGGATGATGTCATGGTGCATAGTCCAGACTGGAAAAGCCACCTGGAACACCTATGAGCAGTTATCCAATTGATCAAAAAGGTAGGTCTGACAATTAATCCTACCAAGTGTGCATCGGGCATGCAAGAAACCAGATATTTGGGCTATGTTTTGGGAAATTGAGAAGTCAAGCCAGCGGTTTCCAAGATAGAAGTTGTAGCTAGCAGCCCTGTTCCCCAAAACCAAGAAACATGTCAGGTCATTTTTAGGGCTGTCTGGTTATTATCGGAGGTTTGTTCCCAGTTTTGCCGAGTTAGCTACTCCCTTCACTGAACTTACAAAGAAACGGTTCCCAAAAAATGTGAAATGGACCCCAGAGTGTGACAAGGCTTTTCAGGCCATTAAGGCTACATTATGTTAGGTGGTTAGGAGGAGCAAATCAGGTGCCCCATCACTCTCTGCTCTCCAACACATTACCTCCAAAAACCATATAAACACTACAAACAGGTATCTGCCTCTATCTCTGAAATCAAATAAAGAGGCAGAAGACACTGCAGAGCAGGACACTGCAGCACAGAAGCTAGCACAACAATACTCACCCAAATCAGGAACCAAAACTAAACAAGCACAAAGGAAATCCAAAAAACTTCTGATCATAGGAGACTCCATGATTCGGGGAGTTGATACCCATCTCCAGCCAGGGGTGATGGTCAGATGTCTCCCAGGTACATCAGCATGGAGAGACACTGACCGCATTACTAAAATTGTTCACAAAGCAGGAGAAACATTGATGTCCTAGTACACATAGGGACTAATGATCTCGCCAGCCGGTCAGTTGTGGAGACCAGGGAACACCTGACTAGGCTGGGTGACAAACTATCATCTATTTCGTCCGCATCCTCTTCTCTGAGATCCTGCCAGTCTGGGAGAAGGGAGCAGATGGACGGAAGGTCAGAGAAGGGGAGATAGGGAGCTAAACACGTGGCTCAAGGACTGGTGCCAGGAAAAAGGACACAGATTTGTAGGGAACTGGCAACAGTTCTGGGAGCGAAAGTTCTTTAAATTTGATGGACTGCATCTGACTAAAGAGGAGTCAGTGCATTGGGGCAGAAGTTTGACGTCTTTGCAGAATATTTAAACTAGCAAATGGGGAGAGGGTGCAGCACCCATACGTCGAATGGGAAGAACACCCCTCCCCTCAGCTAGTGGTCAAACAGGAATTCAGCGTGTTTGCGTTCATTTGCATCACCAGGTAAGAAAAAGGTTTGTCTCCCATACGATGCACAGGGGTAATGCCAAACTTCACCCAACAACTAACACACCAAAATCTGGCCAATGGAAAATCATGTACACAATGCTCACAGCCTGGGAAATAAGATCCCAGACCTGCAGGCAATAATGTCAGAGGCTAAACTGGACATAGTAGCATTAGTGAGACGTGGTTTACCAGTAACCACACTTGGGAGACTTCAGTACCTGGCTATGTATTGTTCAGAAGAGACCGAGGTGCAAAAGGGGGGGGGTGGCCCTGTATGTTAATGAAAAATCAAAGCTACAGAAATTCAGAATACACATAAGGAGCCAGAAGAACTGTGGGTCACCCTGGAAACAGGAAATGGGACAGCCATAAGAACTGGGGTTGTCTACAGGCCCCCAGACCAGAGGGAGGACATAGACACATTACTGTTAGAAGATATACAAAACATGACAGCTAAAGGGAGGTTCTGATAATGGGAGACTTCAACATGCCAGATACAGATTGGTCAATACCAGCAGGAACATCTGCCAGAACTAGACTCTATAGTGGATTCCTGCAGGGAGGGCCTCAAACAACTGGTACAGCAACCCACAAGAGACAGGGCTATCCTAGATCTAGTACTGACTAACAAAGAAGGATCACAGATTCCAGGTAGAAGGTCACCTGGGGGCCAGTGACCATCACATGGTATGGTTCAATTTGGCTACTACATCTAAATCATCCCATTCCAAAGCAAAAATATGGGACTTCAGAGGAGCTGACTTTGATAAGATGGCCAACAGAGTTAAGCTAGCCCTGGCAAAAGAAACACAGGTGAGGAGGTACAGGCAAAGTGGGCAAGCATTAAGGATACAATACTTGAAGCAACATCCCATTGTGTTAGACAGAAAAGGAAGTGCAAAAGAAGAAGGAAACCACTTTGGTTCTCAAATACAGTAGCAGAAAAGGTCAGAGCCAAAAGGCTGGCCTTCAGAAAATATAAGGGAACACAGCGGGATGAAGATAGGAGGCATACCAAACTGCCCTAAGGGAAGCAGGTAAGGCAGTAAGGCAGGCAAAGTCCCAAACTGAGAAACACTAGCACAAACAGTAAAAGAAGGTGACAAGACTTTCTATAGATACATTAGTGAAAGGAGAAAGTCCAGAGGGGTATTAAGCTTAATGGAGAAAAGGGAGCATGTGAGGAGGAGGACCCTGTAAAGGCATCTATCCTAAATAGATACTTTTGCTCAGTATTTACTGAAGAGAAGGTAGGGCAGGGCCCAAGCTCAGCATCATGGACACAGGGGAGGGAGGTGAGCACTACCCTTCACAAAAGAAGGTCCTACAAGAGCTTCTAAGCTCAGGGTGGATAAGGCAATGGGACCTGATGGCATACATCCCAGGGTACTTAAGGAGCTAAAGGAGGAACTAGCAGAGCCGTTAGCAGAGATTGTTTAGTGAGTCTCTTGAGCACAGGAGAGGTCCCAGAAGACTGGAGAAGGGCTCATGTGATCCCACTCCACAAGAGTGGCAGGGAGGAGGCGGGAACTACAGACCGACAGTCTTACCTCAGTAGTGGGCAAGATTATGGAGGCACTCCTTAAGGAAAGGATAGTGCAACACCTGGAATCCATAAGGGGCACAGGATCCAAGACAGCATGGGTTTAAAAGGAAGGTCCTGTCAAACTAATCTCATAGATTTCTTTGACTGGGTAACAGAGTGGTGGACCAGGGGGAGCAGTTGATGTCGCCACCTTGACTTCAGCAAAGCTTTTGACACTGTTCCACATAGAAGATTGATAAATAAGCTAGGTAGGCTGGGGTGGGTCAGAAGTTGGTCAACTGGGTGGCAAACTGGTTGACTGGCAGAAAACAGAGAGTGGTGGTAAATGGTATACAGTCAGAAGAGATGCAAGTCACAAGTGGGGTACCTCAGGATCAGTCCTGGGGCCAGTCCTATTCAACATCTTCATTAGTGACCCGCAGAGATGGACTAGAGGTAAGGCTTGTCTGTTTGCAGATGACACCAAGATCTGCAACAGAGTAGATGATCCAGATGGGGTGGGAGAATGAGAAGAGATCTGGATAAACTAGCAGAATGGTCAGAAGAGTGGCAACTGGGATTTAATGCAAAGAAGTGCAAAATCATGCACATAGGGAAGAGAAACCTGAAGCCACTTATAGGCTGGGAGGAGTTGCTAGCAGTCACAAAGGAAGAAAGAGACTTGGGCATCATCATCACTGATGACCTAAAATCATCCAAGCAGACCTCTAAAGCAGTAGGTAAGGCTAGGGGTGTTAGGGTGTATTAGTAGGGGTATCACAAGTCGTAAGAGGGAGGTAATAATCCTCTGTACAAGACATTGGTTAGGCCCCATCTGGAGTACTGCGTGCAGTATTGGAGGCCACACCTTCACAAGGACATTAACCAAATTGAGGCAGTCCAGAGAAGGGCAACCAAAATGGTGCAGGGACTGCATCAGAAGACATATGAGGACAGATTAACGGAGCTCAATATGTATACCCTTGAGCAAAGGAGGGAGAGAGGTGATATGATCGAGACATTTAAACACCTTAAGGGCATAAACAAGGTGAAAGAGTCTAACATGTTTAAATATAAGAAAAATAGCAGGACAAGAGGACACAGCATGAGATTAGAGGAGGCCGATTATGGGGAATGTGAGGAAATTCTTTTTCACAGAAAGGGTGGTAGATGCATGGAATGGCTACCACAAGAAGTGGTGGCTATGAATACAGTGCAGGGCTTCAAACAGGCATGGGATAGGCATAAGGGAGCAATACAAATGACTATGAATAGATAGGTCACTGACAGAGCAAAGGCCGATGGCACATTTATAAGGTAGAAAAAGAAATGGGCAGACTGGATGGGCCTTGCGGTCCTTATCTGCCGTCAACTTCTATGTTTCTATGTTTCTATGTTCAGCCCCTGTTTTAAGATGCCCAGACTTTCAGAAACAATTTCTGTTACAGACTGATGCATCAGAGGTAGGTCTAAGTGCAGTCTTGAGTCAGCATATAGATGGGGAAGAACATCCTATTCTGTACATAAGTAGGAAGTTGCACGACAAAGTGAAAAGGTACTCCACCATTGAAAAGGAATGCCTTGCAGCAAAGTGGGCCATGGAGTCCCTTAAGTTTTATTTACTAGTAGCTGACTTTTTACTTCTAACGGACACAGTCCTCACTGTTGGCTTAACCAAATGAAGGATAATAATTCCAGACTCACACAGTGGTACCTGGCACTGAAGCCATTTAAATTTAAAGTGATGCACAAATCTGGGAACGAGAATATCAATGCTGCTTTTCCATGTAGATATGGATCAGGAATTGAGAATTCTGAAGGCTGAAAAAACAAATGTGTAGGTTTAAACTTCACTATTTGCTGTACTGTTGTTATGGAAAAAAGGATACTGCATATGCACAGAACTGTAAAGGTTATGTCTGTGTAAGATAAGAATTACTAAAAAGTTTTTGGAAACCTGTTTTTGTAAAACAGGTTCCCACATGGGGGGGTATGTGACATAGTTGAATACGGCCCTGTCCCAGCTGTTATACAGAAAGTGTTAAACACAAGGGTCTGTTCTATTCTCTCCTTTTCTGTCTCATCTCTGTCTGGTTGTGCAACCAAAGTTTCTCATGAGACCTAGGACTTGATCACCCTGACGGTCTTGCAATTCTCTGCCTCTCGCTATCTCTCTACCTTCATTTGTTGTTCTGTATTTTCTTCCCCCTTGCATATCTGTTGGTATGAAAATATATGTGAATCATTTTGTAGAAATGTAATTGATACTTGGATCTCTTTGTTTAAAACTGTATATAGTTATACTGTTGAAATGATTGCAAAGCTAAAACTGTATATAGTTATACTGTTGAAATGATTGCAAAGCTATTTGGAATGCAAAGGGTTAACCTGAGGCCAGCCCAGTGGCACTGAAGGTTGAGGCACTGGACGCCACACCTCGCACCACGCTGGTGACCTGGGTGCTACATCCCACTCTGCCGTTGTTTCTCTTTTTCACTTTTTTGATTCCATTTTGTGATATGCAAAAGCCATAGGCACAACCACCATGGGGAATGAAGGGGGCCAGTCCTCTCAACTTTTTAGGCCCAGCAAAATGGCCAATGACATCGGCATCATTGTGAAAGGCTTGGTTGAGCCACAACCCCCCCAGCTTTTTAGCTGTGGTTGCATCCATGTGCAAGACTATGTTGTATCTTTAATACTAGGTGAAGAAGCCAGGGCTTAGGTGATCTGCAACACAGCTACTTGCCAACCCTCCTCTGTCCCTAGCATGAGCTAATCCAGCACAGCTAGTACCCCACACATAGCCATGTGTATACCTAACAGAAGCACTTCCTTGCCCACATGGGTCATCTCCAGCAAGGGGCAGAGTAGTGGAAGCCATCCTTAGGGACCCATCTCCTAGGGTCACCCCAGTACCTGGAGACAGATGTTCTTCTTGTCTGATAGCCTTTCCTCTTGCCAGAGACTTCCCTGTTATCTTTGGGTGCTGAATGTCTACATGGGCACTACTTTAAGTTCATCCCCCACCACCACCAGAGTTTCCCTCAATGTGTTGCAGGGAACCCATCACATGCCAACCAGACATTTATCTGTATCCCTTGAGGGGAAACCCTCCTGAGGTTCCCTCACCTTCTCTGTGGCCCCACTACATACTGGTTTTCCTAAAGGACTAAGGGAGGAAATCATATGATTCAAGCCTCCGTTGGAATCCTGCTATCTAGGCGGCTCTCCAGTTCCTGCTCCCTCCTTGTCTCTCTCTGCTACCTGGAAGTTTCTCTTAGAATTTCTGAGACTGTTCTAGAGTGATAAACTTGTTATTCCTAAACTCCACCCACAAAGCTACACCCTGAGACCTGGCAACAGAGTGGCAATCTCAGGCTGGACACACAAGATGAGCAACCTCTTCCTCCTAGGCATCTAATCATAAACAAGAGTTTTTTGCCTTGTAACCTACCTTCTGCTATTGCACTGGTATTTTTAGGGCTGGTCCACATAGCAGACCAGTTCCTACTGGAACAAAGTCAGAAAGAGTGTTGGTGCTATCCCATTGAGATGCACTGGGGACTGGGATACACAATTTTATGGCTGTCAGTGAGTGGGGTGTGCCTTACTATTGCTCCTTTTAGCTGTCTGTAACACTTTGCTACCTTTCTGTTGGCTGTGAGGAGGAAAGTGCATGAGAACCTGCTGAGAAAGTGGCAGCTCTGTCATGCACATGCAGCTGACCTAGGTGATATCACAGACAAAGTCCTCTTGCAGCTGACATAGGTGATATCACAGAAAAAGTCCTCCTATTGTTTATCCCAACCCCACCACTGAGATGATGATAATGAATGAGCTCAGAGAGGAAGTACAATTAACTCTCAGTCTGCACACTTTGTGAATGAAAAGCTAACCTTTTTTCTGGAAAAAAAAATTAAATCGCATCTATAAAACTTGAGAGTTTTCTTCCTCCTAAGTTGTCACAATGCAAAAGGACAACGAATCACATAGCTGTGGCACCATCTGATGCTTGTAGGAACTAGGAAGTATCTCTTTCAGTCTCCCTGTAAGGAAAAACAGCTGTTTTCAGTCAATTCAAGTAACCTGGCCAGGGTCTAGGAAAACGGGGGCAAGCTGCAAAACAATACTTAGCCAGTGTGATTTTCATACACACTGCATACCAAAGAGTTTTACAAGGCACAGGAGTTTTATATTGGTAATGCGGGAAATGTAGAATACAATTCCCGATTCACAACTGTTCCAACAGAGAAGAAAATAGGAATTCGAAGATCTATATATCAACAGAAGATACTTGATCAAGAAGCACATTGATTGTAAAAGTGATCATGTGGTCTACATACTTCATTGTCCCTGTGACAAACTATGTATTGGGAAGACTGTGAGGGAATTACGTAAAAGAGTAAGCATGCATAAAAGTGACATTCGCTTGAAAGATGAAAACTCATCTATGGCAAAACATTACAATGTCGTGGGACACTCGGCTACCTCACTCTGCTTCTGGTGTCTGGAGCAAGCTCCCATGCCACAGAGCGGAGAGGCTCATTGGGACGAAGCCACTCAGAAAACATGAAGTTTTCTGGATATTTACTTTAAATTGTCTAGACCCAGTTGTGGGACTTAATGAAGAATGTGAATGGGATTTGTACTACTAAGGACCCAACAGACTGTTTCTCATCTCACCCATGGAACATTATATCAAATAATCATGAACACTGGTTGTCTATTACAAAAGGGCATCTGTTGTCCAGAAGAAAATTCATTAATGTTGGTATTTAGCATTGGAACATATGACCCAATATGGTTCCTGTAGCTTTCAGATGTTTTCTACTATCATAGGATTAAATATGTTTATTGTAATATTAAGAAGTTTTGAAATAATGTCACATATGGTGGTTAAGAACCCCCCTCCCATCTTGGGGCCAAGTCACCCCATACCCCCACATTCTCTTTTCTTTTGTGTTTTAAATTATTCATCATATTTTGAAGCAAGATCTGTTAAAATCATTAATATCAACTTTACACAAGTTTAGAAATTCAAAGAACTAAATACATTTTTAACAGAAAAGTATACTGAGACTTAGTATCCCAGGGTGAGGGGCGAACCACTGCAGTTTTTGGACCCTGGCTCAGGTTCTCCATGTGTACAGCTTTCCAACTGAGCCACCAGGGAACACACTGAACTACCTGTCTGGCAGTCCTCAGCACCACTGGAGTGCAGAGTCAGTGTGATGTCACGCATGACGTCGGAAGCTCCCCCCACCTCCAGCGGGATTTAAACCACGAATTGCTACTAGCAACCTTTCCCTAGATCTGTGTAGGCATTGCTGCAGTGCAGGAAAGAATTCTGTAAGTAGCATTTTTCAATTTAGAAAGTGAGTGTAAAGTGAGGAATTTAAACACGGAACTGAATAAAAGCTATGTCTTACAGACCAGAACAGTTACAGCAAAGGTTCTGAGAGAAACGAGGGGACGCCAGATAAAAAAACATAAGCAAAACTTTGAAAGCCTTTTTGCAAGGTACTTTACTTGTTTGAACAAGTGCAATGTATACAGATAGGTTTTACATTTGATGCAGGGCATCTTTTAAATAAAGCTGTTTTGCATTAAAAGGTTGAATGAGGGAGAGGACAAATTGATTTAAGGGAGCAACTGATAATGAAAGAGTTAAGGGTGAGCATGCCATAAACTGTTTTAAAAGTAATAATACAACTGTGAAAATGGATTAAAGGAGACACTAAGAATATGTTCTTTCTACATAAAAGATAGATACAAGGATTAACTGAATATAAAAGGATATATGTTATGGCATGAGGAAGTGGCTGAGCCACGAAACTGTTGTCCCTATTACTACATGTGTTGAATAAAAAGAAAAACTCTTTTTCAAGAAGAAACGGTTTCAGTAGAGTTCATCCTGATCGCTTTATGCAACTTGTCTGAATTGGTGCCAACAGGATGACCCAAACTTATTTGAGTTAAAAACTAATAGGGCAGCCTGACATGATTGTACCGTGTCTAAAGCCCTCCCTGTAGCCACTGTATGCAAAGATCTGTAAAACTGACATTAAATGTGGTCCTCCTATAACTACAATTATAACAATGAGACTGAGGAGACAGTAAGGCCTGCTACAAAATAAAGATAGCAACATTAAAAAAAAACAAGACCAGCCTTGGTGGTACTAGCCAGAATTTGTTTATTTTTAGTTCTTGTTGACTGGGATAGGATGGCTATGCAATGCTGCTCATATTCAGCCTTGTCCGGGGAAGGGAGGAGTACATACAGATGCAAACTGACATATTGAATCAGGTTGTGCTGCAGGTGATATTTTTAATGAATGGTGAAAAATTAGCTGGGAAACTGGGAAAATTCCCTTCCTCTTTTCCAAAAGTGCCACGGGATCTTTAATGTCCACCTGAATAACCTACAGAACAGGCAAACAGGGACTTGGTTTAATGTCTTATCCAAAAGACACCACCTCAGGAGCATAGCACCCCCTCATGCTGTTCTACAGTGCACTGGTGCAGGTACCTATGGGTAAGGGGGTGCAGTGGCCCTCCCACTTTTGCCCATGAACATTCAAAGTGCCCCTTTAATGCATTCAAGGTCAGGAGGGAAGCAGTCATGGCCTGTTTTGTAATCACTACAGCCCCCTCCACACACACACTCTTCCCCATGTTCTGGCACCCATGCTATAGCGTCAGTATTAGGATTTACCCCAAGTTCTTGGTGTAGGGCTATGGTATGATATACACTGATACCACAACCCTACATTTCTAAACTCACCGTCTGTTGCTATAGTGTGGTACTACAGATACTGTATGGTATTGTGACTTCAGTGAATGCCCAAGCAGTGGAAGAAAGTGAGTTACAAGGAAGAAAACTGTGATGTAAACACATATGTTGTAAGTGCTTAACATTGATAGGAAAGGAAATACAAAAAAATACAGGATTGGTAATCAAATATGTGTTTAACATAATTATTTTAAAGGGAAAATAAATAAATTTACAGTGTAGCCAGCCACAATGCAACATAGTAACTTGGAGTAAGTGGCATGTCACTAAATACTGCATGAAAAAAGGGTGTAATTACCATTGCAGTACACTGTTCACTGCAGTGTGCTGCAGATTTTGTGATGTATTGCAGCATTACTGTGTTGCACCCAGGCTGTTGTCATTATAAGTGTCCTCCCCCCTCTGATCCCTAACCAATCGTTAGCATTTTTAGGCCAAAAAGAAATATTTATTATAAGCTCTGTGTCCCTTTTGGTTTTTTGCATTTAAAATGTGCTCACAGACTTCCAGGGAAAATGCAGCCCTCTCCCCAATCTAACAGGCAACTGTGTGCTCCCCTGGCTTGCTCTGTAGTAATGTGCCCTGTGCCCCGCCAACTCAGTCACTGGTCTGAAAGCCACATTAGCATAGAGTGATGGAGGGAAATGCATACCTGCCTGTCAAATGGAGATAGGCACCCTTTCATTTTACATAAAATCTGTCTGCAGAATAAGGCCTTTGGCCCATCGTGTCTGCCCATTCCTACCTACAGTTTAATCTGAGATAATTAGGGGTTCATCACTCTTCCATTCCACCTTCCAGTTCTGGTGTGTTCTTTACCATAACCTTGTATCTGTCCCACATTCATCTGAATCCCCTTGCTGATTTCACATAGAGCACCCCTCCTCTTGCATCTTATTTCACCTCTCCACCACATTTTCTGTGAAATAGTACTTCCTGGCATCTCTCTTAAATTTGTGTCCCTCCCCGCAGCCCTATGGAGTTGTTCCTAGTGTTTGTGTTCAAACTGAGTCTGAACAATTCCCCCTGGTCCACTTTATTTGCCCCACAGAAGTATTTGTATGTTTCAATCATGTTCCCTCTCTCCCTTCTCTTCTCAAGTGTGTGCATGTTCAGACCTGCCAGCCTCTCTTTGTATGTACTTTCCTGCTGTCCCTGGCTCATCTCAGTTAACCTCCTCCTTCTAGTATGAGAGTCTATCTTCAAAACAATTGCCTCAGCCTCACAGCTGAAAGCTGATTCCCTAGACAAAGTGTAGATTACAGGTATTGCACAGTAGAAGTCATTTTGTGGGTGGCTTAAATAGTGTTGTCATAGATACTGAAAATGTAAGTGCATTTTTTTTTCTGTTCAACTGTAGACCTGACAACAAACCTAAACAAATCACCAGTAAGATGTTTAAGTGTGATGGTGCCCTTTTGTGGGCTGCTCACGGCTGTACTTTCAGAACGTTTGATGTGGTTTTCATTTTCTTTGTTGTGAACTTTGTTGCAGTGAATGTCATCATCAGGCCACAATCTAAGCAGCTGTGAGCTTATCATGTTTATTGCATTACCATAAAAGGATAATTTTACAGGTGTGGCACACATCAGCAATGTGAATATGGCTGGCCTCATTTTTAAATGAGGCCATGCCATCAGCAGGCAGACATGAATTTCAGAGGATTTCCATGAACCTTGGAACAATTGCTAACCCTTTGCACAGAACTAAAGTTTGGCTCCTTTGATTTTCAATTCCAAAATGACAATTTTAATGTATAATTAAGATACTGGTGACAGTCATAGAAACATATTATGAATATATGGCTTGATCTGGGCATAAAGTTACGAGTAACCCTGCTAATATTGGGCCCTATGCATGAACTAAAATGTTGCCTATGTGCCGTGTATCCGAGGTGTGTTGGCAACCTTACGTGTGAATGCCATGCAGTGGGGGTTGAGCAGACCCCCGGCAGGATTCACCAAGGGTGCACGAGGCATTTACACACCCGCCTCCCTAGCCCCACGGGCAACTCCATGCTGGGGTCATGTCGGCGGCATGCCTGCACTGTGCGGCATTTACTAAGCTACATAGTGCCAGGCACAGGGGACACCAGTTATGCCAGCCAGGACCGAGGCATAACCCGGTGAGTGCCCCTGTGTTCTTCATCTGCCAGGTGTGGTGGCACCGAGCTACGGACCTCTGTGCTGTCCCAGCCCACTAGGCTGCTGGAGAAGGCTGGGATAGCAGATTGGGTGAATGCCCAGCAAGAGTCAAAATGTTGCCACCTTACATGGCTTGGCCATGAGCTGTGTGTCCACTGCATGGGAGCATAGGATCCACTGTGGGATCCAGGGTGGGCATCCGATTGGATGCCCATCCTGGTCCGTGGCTTCTCCTCCGACTGCCCTGCATGACCCTGTGCTCTGAGGGGGCAGGGCCGTAGACAGGCACCCCGTGGGTACATGCAGTCATGCATACCGCACACTCTGTGCCTGTCTGGGCCACGTAAGTATGTAGGTGGGGTATGCGCCATAGGCGCACACCTTCCATCCCAATAGTGCATGGGGCCAATGTTGCTTGGATTTATTTTTCTGCATCATGCTTGCAACTACTTAAAGGAATACTACAGTCAGAATTTGTAAAAACATATGAGGCCTGATTTTTTGAATGCTTCTAGATCAACGCAAGGACTTGCATCAAAAGGGTCTGACACAAGGGGCAACTTATATCAGAAATGATGGCAATCGCAATTTTCTAATGCAGTCTTTTCAAACCCCTGACCCAAGTCCCTTTTGACAAATGCTGCAAGTTAGACCAGCTCCACCCGGTCTAACCTTGTGCCATTTGGGGAACCATTTTACGGTGCTTGTGCCAAAGATTTGGCCCAAGCTGCCATAAAGTGTGGAAATTGTCGCAACTGCACCAAATGTTCTAAAATTGGGCTGTGTTGCATCAAAGGAGTTTGGCACAGTTGCATCAAACTTTGGGGTTGATGCTTGGCTTGACGTAAGCTGTGTGTCAATCTTTGAAAATAGGGCCCAATGTTGCACAGAGTATTTTGAGTTGAGTGTGTAGTCCTGGAGTTTCCTACCTTTTGACTGCTATTAGGATTTTTTCTAAAGTAGCCGGCTAGTTTTATGGCAATTTTATGGCCCCTTGGGATCTCCATCTTAGTGTGGTTTATTGCTCTTCTTCTTCTTACAATGCCTGCTGTCCCACATGACAGAGAATCATCTGGGACCATGGATTCAGCAAGCACTGGTTTAAATCCAATTTTACAACAGCAGAGCTGTGATGTTAAAGAGCAGCTGACTCGTTTGGGAAAACTTTATAAAACATTATATTTACACAATTCAGCTTGTATTTTAATATAACGTTACACAAATTTCTCCTCTTTGCTAGTTATTACTGAAGAAATTTGCACAAAAACAAGATCTTTATCCCACAGAGTTTGTCAGCCTCTATAGCTCATTCCCTACTTGAAATTACAATGCCCTGTTGTGACATCACAGTCTGTTGCCATGGGAATAACTGTAATATCACAAGCCGAGTATTAGGACATCAGATTGGGAAGAAGCATTAGGAGCTGATGAACCCTCAAGGAACAACTCTCCTGTTTTCATGCATATAACTGCAGGAATACAAAAGAGGGATAAGAAATACAGAACTAATGAGAAATATCAGCTGCTTTGTGTCTAAATATTATGGTTTTTCAAAGTTCTTCTCGAGGCGTCACTGGCTCTTTAAGTAATTTTCCTTATCCAGTGAGCAGTACTGGCTACATTTACAGTTTGGCAAATACTTGAGAGCTAACTGGGTAGGTTATTCTGTAAGAAAACAGCCAGAGTCTTTACTAATTATAGCACTGATGATCTGGGGTGATTTGTGTACTTTTTGTGGCTGTGTGTTGTTTGAAGAAATGAAAAATTTGGAAAGCAAAACATTCACTCCTGCTGGCTAGATCTGACACACACAGACATAGAAAACAAAAATACTGAATTAATGGTAGTTAGTGGATGCTAGAACATCAGGCTTCTATCTCTAGTACTTGCTGAATCAGTGGCCCCAGACACATCACTGTCTCATGAGACAGGAGGCATTGTAGAAAAAAGAAGAGCAATATGCCATGCTAAGATGGAGATCCCCAGAAGCATACAGCTACCATATACTGTAACTAGCAAACTAATTTAGAAAAATATCTTTATAGTAAACAAAGGATATGACACACCAGCACTACACACACACAAATCAAAACACTCTGCTCAGCATGTTTTCTTTCTTTCTTTATTTATTTATTTACTTTTTGCAGATTATGACTGCAGTAGTCCTTTAAGTTTGCTGCACTGGCTATTTTAACTTATAATTGTATGCTCTGTAGTGATTACATTTACATAAGTACAAGATCCGGACAGGAGTACACCAAGCCCAGAAATGCAGATACACACACTAAATGTTGAGTTCTCCAATGCACCTGCTGTAGACACAGGTTTAAACTCACTTGATTTTTATTGTAATTGCTGCACTCTTGAGTATAAATTAGCTATATTAAATCCTTAAATTTCATGAACCTTCAAAAATGCACTTAATTTGAAGAAGCACTGGTTTATAGCAGATGTAAGAATAGAAGACTTTGGTTATACTATTGACTTTTGCACTTAATGGCCAGAAAGCATACAATGGGAGATGACGTATTGCACAGATTGATCTGTTGCTGCCCCAGGACCTAGGGCGAAAAAGACAGCTCATTAATCCTATAGCAGTCTGGCTCCCTTGGAAGTAATTGAGGTTGAAAATCCTAAGTATATGACAAGTCATTAATCCCCCACCCCAAAGTATTAGTCTAATTTGTTGAAAGGCATCTTTTATGATGAATATAGAATGGTCAGTGCATTGCCATGGCAACAGAACACTGTACTTTATTTATTTATTTATTTAAGTTTTGGTGACTGGATAGGACCATTAGACAATTACAGTCCCTTTCTCAGGGTCGACCCGGGGACATACATGGTACAGTAAAGCAGAGCAATTATACAAGGAGTCAGTACATTACTGTACCAAATTTGACATACATTGTGCAGTGGATACAATAATGTAGAGCTAGTTATGCACACCATATCTACCCATCTGTAAGTTCTATAAGTTCTATAAGTTCTAGAGCTAGTTATGTACACCATATCTACATATCTATAAGTTCTATGTACATTAAGATTTTAACTATACACAGGCAATAGATGTCACATTTTGAGCATGAAAAGAAAGGAAGAGTAGGGCTGTTGGGGGTGGGGAGGAATGGGAAAGGTGATAGGGGTCAGAAGTCACGCTTAGGAAGGGAGGTTTAGAGCTTCACTGGAAGCAGGAGCAGGAGTGAGAGATCACAAAAAGGCAGATTGGACTTAAATATAGGAAGAGAAGGACAAGACAGGATGTGGGGAGGGAGGCGTTCCAAACAGAGACAGCAGCAAATGAGAATGACCTCCTGGAGAGGGATAAATGTAGATTGGGGGGGACTAGAAGGGGGAGGGAGGAGAAGCGTAGGGTGCGGGGTGCCTGCTGGAGGTGTATCAAATCTGTAAGACAGGGTGGAGTAAAGAGGTGGACAAGTTTGAACACTAAGCACATGGAGAAGTGTTTCAATTTAGCTTCATAAGGCAACCAACCTAGAGAGAAGATGATGTCACAGTGGTGTGATCATGAGTTAGCCCCCAAGGTGAACCTACCAATCCTATGGTAAGCCTGGGAGAGGAGGGAGGGAGAGAAATGAGGTATTAGCAGAGAGTAGCAGAGGGGCACCATATGTTAGGAGGGGAGTAAGAGGCAGGAGACAGAGGTCAGATATGGGCGTATGCGATAGAGCAGACCAAGCTTCTGCTGCATATGTTTAACTATATTGGAGATGTGAATGTTAAAAGAGAGTGATGGGTCCAGGGTGAATCCCAAGTATTTGAAGGATGGAACGGTCTACAAGGTATCTCCCATGACCTATGTTACGTTAAGAGTGAGAGGAGCAGACCTGGAGGTAGAACAGAGGGAGAAGAGCATGCATTTGGTTTTCCTGGTATTGAGAATGAGATGCTTGCAGCTGAACCAGTCCTCAAGGGAGGCGAAGTCATTGGCAAGTTCTCGATTGATTTGGTCATAGTCAGGTGATGACCGATAGATAATTGCATCATCTGCATAGAGATGTACCGTGGCACCACCACAAAATCATGGGAGGTCATTTATGAAGAGTGAGAATAATAATGGTCCCAGGATGGATCCCTGTGGCACACCATGGGTTATCAGCCTAAGTTCTAAAAGGGAGCCGACCCATTTAACTCTTTGGGAGCGGCCAGATAGGTAGCTTTTTGTCCAGTTTAGGGCACTCTTAACCATGGCTGTAACCTGCTCACACACCTGAAACTACTCTCAATCTCAGCCTCTGTGGCTGCAACCATTAGCTCCCTAGCCCATTTCTCAGTTCCGTCACACTGCCTTGAACCTCCCTTCTTCCTGGATGTATCTAATATGATGTTTTTCTGTGATTGTCTCAAATCCCTACTAAACTGATGTGTAACCTGACGTCATGTACTGCTAATAAGAGCCAGAATGTTAACCTAATTCTACCCCTGTAACCTGTTGCTAATGTATATTTGTGTAATTATTGTAACTACTGTAAAGAATGCTATTATGTGTCTTTTTCTGTAACTAATTCTGGGTCGCCCCTGAAAAAGGGACCTCTGGTCTCAGTGGGCTTACCCGGTTACCAAAATCCAAACAAATAAAATAAATAAATAAAACTCTGTAACCCAAGTCTTTCTCTGTATGAAAATATGTATTGTTATCATGGGTCACCCCTGAAAAAGAGACCTTCGGGGCTCAGTGGGCCTACCTGGTCACCAAATTTTAAGTAAATAGATAAATAAATAAATTATCCAGACCTAAGACATGTAGTTGGTGTACTGCCATATAGGAGACCCAGGTCCATGCTCAAAGCTCCAGCCTCACCATGGGTTGGCAGAGGCAGAATTACAACAAGTTAAGGGTGTTGATTTTAAGAAGTGATTGTTAGATCACTCAGCAACTTATCACCATTACTTAGCTAGCTGTGCACTGCAGGGAGACAGCATAGACACAGAAGCTTTGTAATGGGGGGATGGGCAGAAAGGACAGAGAGAAAACAGGAAAAAACGGTGCTGTCAGGAAGTGCCAGGTGAGAAATGGACCCCCGATTGGGCTTAAACTCTTAAATCAATGTATAAGACTTAAATTGAGGGGTCTGTGGTTAAAAGGCCGGGGGGGGTGCAATTGTATGAGAATCTATCATGAAAGGAGGAGAAGTTTCATTTAGCAGATATACTATCAGGAAAAGTCTTCATTTCCTCTTCTGCATATCTATTTGTGTCAACTCAGTGGGAAAAAATCTAACATTCTCACAAAGTTGATCTCAAGAAGAGATGTAAACAGCCACAGACTTCTTTTTTCTTTTTTTTTTTGTAAATTTCTTTTTATTAACAAATACGCACATCATTACAAAATAAAACTGCCCCGTACAAGATAAACAAATACACTTGGCGTAAGGGAATTAATCAAGATTTCAGACAAACATCAGGTCCTTCCCTCTCTCCTACTCAGCACGGGGCACAGATGACCCAAGTATTGTATAAACGTCTAATGATAGCTCAACATATATCAGGCAATATGTGTGTGTGTGTTAAAAGTCACTCTTGAATAAAAGATACTTTTTTCTTTCAGTATCTTATGTTCCTTTCAATCGGTCTGCTCAACGGCACCCTCTCAGCCCTGTCACTGACCTTCTCATAGACTTACCAGTTAGCCAGCACTTACCATGTGGTGAGTGGCCAGCTGCATTGGTCATGCAAAAGTCTGCGGGGGATGCCAGCATGGTGCAGCCCCTCATTTCTCCGTTGTTGTTTTCTCATGTGTGATGGCAGACATGCTGTGGGATGTAATACACACCGGAGCATCCTGCAGCAGCCCTTTCCCCTGGCATATACCTCAGATTTACTACCACTTGGTTTCCAGTAGGTGGCAGCCCTACAGTAGTAGTTGTGCCCCCCCTCCCAGCCAAGGAAGGAGAGCAACCCATGGAATGCTTAAGCAATAAACCATGACAGGGTGTGGGTTATGCTGGGATTTACCCATACCAGAAGTGGGTAAATCCCAGCATAACAGACACCCTGGAGTGGTTTATTGCGATTATACAATGCCCCTCTTCACTTTTTGTAACACAAAAATATATATTAAAGAAAATATTTTTAGGAGGTTAAATATTTTTTTTAATTTATTGTTGAGCTAGAGAAAATAGTTCCTGTTACTGGGCAGAGTAATGCCCCCAAACTGAGACAGTGATGTTTATACAGACAGAGAGTTAAAACAGAGTAGGAAATAATGTAATCTGCAGCAAAATACAGGAACAACTCCCATGCAGTTACAGAGAAAATGCCAACTCAGTATGGGAGCACTGCAGCAACATGTGTGGCAGCCGAAATGAGCGACCTGACAGTGAACAGCGGTGCTCCTGGAGCTGGACTGAGAGCTGAGCTTTTTTATTTTATTTTTTTATGATTTACAGTTTTGGTAAGGGGCTGGGAAATTCGAGAGCACCAGAATGTTAGGGATCGGGGAGGTAGCGGCACCACAAGGGGGTCGGGAGGGATTCGCTATTACAGGAGCAGCACTGATCTGACCACAGCAGAAGCTGGAGGGAGCAATGGTCAGAGAAGCTATCAGGTTACGATCTTGTGGGAATGGAGGATGGAATCGATGTGGTCAGGTGCAAGTAGAGCCGCTCCCAAAGATGACAGTGCCAACAATTCAGAACTATAGTCACAGCACTCATCTCCATTCTCTCAATAAGGGAGTCCACACCATTCCGAATAAACTGAGTTTCCCATTATTATTTTCAGCAGAAAAAAAACAGTTCCACAGCACATACAGAGAACGGTGGTGGGTGCCGTGACTTTAGTTCTGGACAGAGTCAATGTGTTCACAAGAGAGGTGAGGCGGGTGGTTTTAATTCTGACACCTGGTATTTGTCCTCAGGACATTTATTTATTTATTTATTTATTTTTGATTTTCTGTTTTCTTAACTGACTTGAAAATTGGGGAGCATGGCTGTTTTGTTCTGGGACCGGGGAGCTACGGCAGTGCAAGTGACTGTTACAAGTGCCAGCACGGACCATAACCGAAGCTAGAGGGAGCAACTGTCGGAGGACCAGGCAGATAACGTCCTCATTGGGATCGGGGGATGAAGTCAGAATTTTAAAAGAATGTGAGGCAAGTGGTTTTATGGTTGATTGTCACAATTTTTTTCCTATTGTTTCGGGAGGCCAGTGTAGTTGTTCAGAAACTTTCCGTTGTGGTTCTCCATTGTGGTTTACCAAAAATCAAAATGGCAGCTTGGACTGATTTATTTTCTGTAGTTATTGAAATGTGGCTGACTGGCATCTTTTCCCATGGATTATGTCAGGATTTATCATGGGTAAAAGGTGCTGGTCAGCCAATCAGATTAAAGAACTCTTGGACCCCATTGTATAATCAATCCTTTTCTTTGGCCAGCACCAAAGATCCACGCTTGTTCCTAAACATGGGTCGCCAATGTTGTGAGTGGTAGCATTAACACTGCACTGATGGGCCAGCTCAAGAATAAAATAAACTTAAACATTTATATTACAAGAGTGTAGACTGCAAGAAAAGCAGAATTATAGGAATTGCAGAGGTGGAATATTAGCTCTATTCCATTTATTTACCTATCGCCATGGCAGCAAATAAAGTGTCTTAAATAAACAAAACCCAAATTACATAGAAACATAAACTTTGAAGGCAGATAAGGACCACTTGGCCCACCTAGTCTGCCCATTTTCTTACCTATTGAATAAGCTGCAGGTCCTAGTTAACCAACAGCCTGTTTCTTCCTACCCCCCACCAGAATTGTCTTGTGTCTGCCCCATGCATTCATGAATTCCCCCACTGTTTTTGACCCCACAACCTCCTCAGGAAGGTTATTCCATTCATTCATCACCCTCTCTGTGAAAAAATACTTCCTCACATTGTCTCTGAGCCACCACCCCCCATCTTCAAATTGTGTCCCCTTGTTCTTGCGCATCTCTTTTTCTGAAAGATGCTACCCTTTTGGAATTTGTTGATTCTCTTGAGGTACTTGAAAGTTTTTGTCATGTCCTCCCTCCCCCTCCTTTCCTCAAGGGTATACATATTAAGCTCCTTTAGTCTCTCTTCAAATGACTTCTGTTGCAGACCCTGCACCATTTTAGTTGCCCTCCTCTGGACTGCTTCTATCCTGTCTATGTCCTTGCGGAGATGGGGTCGCCAGAACTGCACGCAGTACCTCAGATGGGGTCTCACCAACTGTCTGTACAGAGGGATAACAACTTCTTGTTTTCTACTGGTGATGCCTCTCCCTATACATCCCAGTATCCCCCCAGCCATCCTTACTGCCTTCTCACATTGCTTGCTTACCTTTAGGTAATATGATATGACTACCCCCAGGTCTCTTTCTATTTGTGTTGTTGTTAATACCTCCCCCCATTGTGTACTCTTCCCCTGGGAATTTGTTTCCCAGGTGCATTACTTTGCACTTCTTTGCATTGAATCTAAGTTGCCATTCTTTTGACCATTTCTCCAACCTTGCCAAGTCCCTTCTCATCCTTTCCACCCCCCCTTGTGTATCAACCCTGTTGCAGATCTTTATGTTGTCTGCAAAGAGGCATACTTTTCCTTCCAGTCCCTCCACAATGTCACCTATAAAGACATTAAAAAGGATGCAAATAGAAAGAAAAGCCGACCTCTATTACAGTGGTACTTGGCCCATAATTACTTTCCCCCTACACTACAGAGAGGCAGGTCCTAAAGTATTAAACTGTATCACAGGTTTTTGTTTTATTTATTTATTTTATATTTTTTGGTCATGAAAGGCACATTGAGCCAAAGCTAATTTCCTGGCGTGGCATCCTAGGAGAATAAGAAGGTTAATTGACTTCCTCAGGGTCACACAGTATGCAAGTGGTTGTGGGAATCATATCCTGGTCTGCTGGATGCACCAAGCTCATTCACACCTCACTGCTCTAACTTCTAGGCTATGACATCAGCCCAGCAGGTCAATAGGTTTCTGTTGACATATTATGTAATCTACTTAAACTATCAGATTTTGTGATAGGATACTACATCTGCAGAATTATTGGCTTGATATATGTTTCACAGTGCTAGCATACACTGTAATTAAAAAAAAAAACATTTTCATCTTTTGTTGCAAAAGCTGAAAATAGCCAAACTGATTAATTACAAATAATTACTCTATGTAACCCTTGGGCCCTCAAGAGGTTCTTCCTCTATTAGTGAGGGGACACGCCCAGGCACCTAGTTTCGGGGAATGGTTGAGGACATGATAGTGTGATACCAATAAACACATACTGAGAATCAAGAAATGCTGTCCCATCCAAAATGCAACTTTCTTTTTTGTCATTTCTTTTTCAGACTCACTGAGCCCAGTGGGCTCGTACCCCATATTCTGCCCTGTGGTCCCCCGCTGACCCACAGCCATACCTGCATTCCAGTACACCAGAGTAACCCATCTGATAGGCCTCTCCTGAGGAAGGTGGAACTATGCTAATCCAGGTGCAGGGTCCACAGTTGATGGGAGAAGGCCAAGGAGAGACCATCTTCATGCTGCATGGATCTGGGGGTTTCTTCTTTGGTTTCTCTCAGTGGTGTGGATTTGAAATGATGCAATAGGCAGCATCAGGCACGTTCCCATGGCTGATGTGCTAACGTCTGTCATGCCACCAGTCCCACAGTTGCTACAGGCTCTCAGCACACTGACCTCCAGCCATCCCTAGGGACCAGTCTCTTGCGAAAGCACCATACCCTCATACCCTGGAGAAAGAGAGCTGTCCAACAGATGCTTCATTCTCCCCCCCCCCACAAGCTGACCCTCCACCCTGGGCTCATTCACAAATCCCAGTCATAAGCACCACAAGCAGTAGTGCCACCACTGTGCCAGCAGGCCAGCTTCCAAAGTGCAACTTGATGGCAAACTTTATTCCAGGAACAGGAAGATTAATAGAAGTCTTTTGTTGGCATCAGTCACAACTAATTCGTTATAAGCCCCCTGGCCCCTTATTCATCTCCTTCCCGTTCATGGCTTATAGACCTTGTGAAGTGGAAACTCCACTCACTTCCACACATATCCTCTCTTTGAAAGCAAAACTGCCCTGCATGACACCATGTACAATGACACACCTTCACCAGCCCAGAAGCTGAAGTGAAGCTACAGTACCTGGTGCCTCACTGGATTGGCTTCAACATGAAGGATTTCTTGAGACTCTAGGGCCCTCTTATCTGTGTCCCAAGGCAGCAGACCTTCTTGGAATTCCTGCACCCTCTGACCTTCCTGACATGGAAACCTTTGCAGGACTGCCCTGCACCTAAAGATCCCAGCTCTAAAACCTTGAGAAGATTACTTGATCCCCTCAACATAGGGAACACAAATTCCTCCCTTCTTTCACCACTGTTGTGACACCTGGGGCCCCTCAGGACCACACTAGGTGCTGCATCACCTCACACAACTCACCCCTTACCTCACTCTGTGCATACTGCACTGACCTCTGAAGCGGACATTCAAACAAGCAGCGTCTAGGATCTCAGGCACTATGGACTTCATGTAGAAAGCCTCCACCACTTCATTTGGCTCTCTTCTTATTCTCTACCTCCTGACCAAAATTCTGGCTCTCAGCCACTCAGATTCAATTTCCGTGAGAGGATCCTTCTTCAGTCTGCTCCTGTCTCCTTTATAGACTAAAATCTCCCTTTTCTCCTCAAAATAGCACCCTCACCCTTTGTACACAGGCCTCTAATGGAGCCAGCAAGCTCGTTGCGAGAAATACTAACCCCATTAGTAAAGGCTGTGATTAATCCACCTTTAACACCCCACCTAGTTTATAGCTAGATAGACAGACAGACAGACAGAATATGTTAGTAAATGTTTACAAGCAAATAACTGTATTATAGGAGTGAAAAAGTAATGACTGAGCCACAAGCACAAAGGGCAAGTGGCATTAGTATCCCATTACGCTAATGAGATACAATGTTGTTTGTGTTATTCCAAACCTTTACTATTGTTTGTCTTGTGTAATTTAAGTGGGTAGTCTGAATTGGCTGAATTATAGCTTGTTTGGGGTTAAATAGTTTTCAGCAGTGAAAGACTAAATGAGCTTCAATTGCTTTATTAACTGGGTGCCTGGATCTGTGTGAGGGTGCTGTGTAGGCGTAGATGAGTGTGCCTCTCACAGAGAACGTAGTTTGTTCAGAATGGCTTCAGTCACTGAGGAGTCTGCTTTTAGCAGAGTTTGAGGGTAGGACTTTTCTCTTTTCTCCTTTTTTCTCTCCTGGTTTGTTGTTCAAAAACTGCAGTTGTTTAGGTATGGAGAGGACTGAACTTTGTGTTTGTGCTGCATTTGTGTGTATTCTGTCTTGGATTTCATTGACTTGAGTGTGAAATCTGAATGCCTTTAAAATGCAATGATTTGCATTCTAAAATCTTGATTTCTTATAATTTGGATGTTCCCACTGAGCTACAAATTGTTTTTGCTGTCGTGGTTCTGGTTTGGATCCATTTTGTCAGCTCTGTGTACAACAGAGAGTGGGGAAGTCAAGTGAGATGTGAAAGATTACACAGTATTCTGTTTTCACCGGGTTTGTCTATAACTGTGTGTTTTTAGCTTTGTTGGATTATAAAATAAAATACTGATAATGTAACCCCTAGGTGGCACTATCCCAAGGGCTACTACCCCTGCTTGCTCCGCTAGTAGCAGGTTAAGGGGCATGGGTACTGAAACTGGTGCCTCCAGCCGGAGGACAGGGTTGTTAGTAGCAAGGCTAACCTGGGTACAGCCCTCCGGGACACTGTAACCCCACCCCTTCCCCTCTAGTGGCCTAGACAGTAAGCAACAAACAATTTCACAGTAGCCCCTATTCAGCATACAAATACACACACTGTTTGCACTTACCATCAGGGCTGGTTCCACCAGCTTGACCTTGGAGACCCCCTGTAAAACAAGGTTAGGCACAGCAAATAACAACAGTACAGTGCTTCTGGTACAAACTGGAACCACAGTCAGATTAAATGCAAAAAGAGTTAGATCTGATTTATTCAGGGGGAATTGAACAAGGGAGGCACATAATCAGGTTGATTGATTCTAAAACTGATCTAGTAGGGCAATTATGCATGCACTTTTAGTCCCTGCACAGTTACATGCTCTGGGTACCCAGTTGGAAGTAAGGTGGGCTAGCCTGGAACATTGCCCGGGGTAGGCCGGCGTCTCAGCTGGTTGGGGCACTGTGATGAAAAGAAAAGGCATGCACAACCCCACACAACTTGTAATCTGGAGCCAGGAGGCTCAGTTCGTGATGATTAGACAAAAGAATTAAATCAGATGACATACTTAGATTGAGCTATTGTTGCAGGGAGCTACCCTGGTGTTTACTCACACTACCCAGTACAGGACACAGGATGGACGAAATGGAGACTGCAGGTTGATGACTGGTTTGCCAGGAGAAGCAAGGCCCACTCAAATCACTGAGGTATCATTCCTGTCTGAGGTGTTGAGCAGGGGGCTGATCCCCAGGCGAGTCTCTCACCGATGATGGTTTCTGTGCCAGAAGTAGCTGGCTGGGCCAGTGTGGCAAGGCCCAGGCCAGATAGAACAGTTCGGATTTGAGTCCGGTAGTGCTGGATGCAGCTTCCAGCTAGTGTGGCACATTTATACAGTGTGGAACCAAATTGCGACCCCCTAACAACAAACAGCACATTTATAGTAAAGCATTCACCATACCACAATGCGAGTAGCAGTCCGGACACAATATCAGTGTCTCTGAGTAAAACCGGGAATTCAGTGGTAAATGGATGTCCTGACAGACCGATCGCATTCAGCAAATCTTCGGTCTTCTTCAGGTTTAAATCTGTCCACTCTTCAGTGGCTTTAACACTCAAATTCGGATACAGTCTGACAAATTCATACTCCCTCTTGAGGGACAGCAGGCAGACAGGCCTAACTCAGCCTTTCTACTAATCTCCCACGCAAACTCTGCAGAAGCAGCTGCTTGAATCACTCGAGCTGTTCACTCTCCAAACTCTACTTCCAGACTGACTCACTGCAGCAAGCAGCTTGGGAATTTCCCCTCAGTCCAAAAGGTGGTTGTTAGATCCATCAGTCTGTCAAAGCAAGGGATCCCCCTCCTGGTGCATTTAGGCACCAAAGTCTCAAACCTACAATTCCTACAGAAATTCACTCCCACAAGACCCCTGGGGACAGACTCCATTTTAGGGTTCCCAAAGGTACTGATTGGCCCATTCTGGCAGTCCAGGACCAAGATGGTGGTGATAAACAGAACTGTCCATGCTGCAAAGAAGGCAGGTTAAACAAACTACAATATCATTACTATTCTAATAGATAATCAGCAAATAAGTACAGCTTCTAACAGAGCTCCCTCTGCGTAAATAGCAATGGCAGAACGGAGCAATTATCTGGCAGACTGGGCAGGACTCAAACATAGAAACACTCAGCCCCATCCCAGATTAAATAAACACCTTGTTATAGGCAGCTTTTAAAGAGACAGAGCATAGAGGCATTAAGGCACTCTCATATAATATTTTAAAAACGCTAAGACACAGGATACCAGCCTGGCAGTGGGCATTTAGGCAAGCCCAAGTAAGACTTTTGGGAACCCCCATTTGTAGGGGGGGTTACATCAATATATAGAATAATGCATGGGGAAGTAGGCATAATGAGGATTTTATTCATACCCTAGGTATGTGATGCCCCATAAACCTCAAGGGCAAAGCCTAAGTGGTTTATGTGGGCATCACATACTGAGGGTGTCAATAAAATCTGAGTTGTCAGACTTCCCCATGTTTTATTTTTTATATTTACTGTCTTAAGGCAGGTGAAGAAGAAATAATGAGACACAGAGAAATCTGGAACTGTAACATTTATTAACCATTAAAATAATGAGTAATTTAATGTGAGGATCTGTTTTCCTTTAACGTGTGTAAAACTTTTTTGAACAATTAGAACTAAAATATTTTGAGGAATTCATAACATTTTTAAAATGTTCTAGGTGTTTATGTTAGCCCCGTCTCCCCCACCCCGCTTTTCTCCAGTAAACTGTAATGAGCACAAGAGAGTGGAGCTGTAAAGAAAAACATTTCTTAGCCAGCACAAAGTAGTTGAGAGAAAAATGTATCAGAGGCAATGGTAAGTTGTTGATGGAACGAAAGTCTATGTGCTGTAGGGCTTCTTCTGTCTGTTTCTGTGGCAGCTGTTGTCATCGAGTTGCATCACATGGTTTCCTAAGGAAGTGAGAGAAAAGTAAAAGTGTTACTGCTGTGGTACGGTCTGTTTTTATTGCAGTAGTAGTTTGTGGTTAGTTCTACTTTCCATTTCATTTGGTGGTGCAAAATGTGAAAGGCTGCCATTTTTTATTAATTTGTTTTGTGATATTTCTGCGAGAGAACTGTACTTGATGTTTCCTTGTGTGAAGTACCAAGAAGGCTGTGCTTCACACTGGTGGTTTCATTGAGGGAGCGCAAGGGAATGGCCAATGCGAGGACAGACTGCTGGACAAGTGCGCGAGTGCATTGCAATCCATTTTCAGAAAGCTAGTTAATGTAACTCCATTATTCACACATGTGAATAACAGAGTTTTTGAAGTTGTGCCAGTGGTTGATAATAGGCACTAACCAGTAAATATGTGTTTTTTATCAATGTATAGTTTTGAAGCTGAGGCAGACAGGTTTCCAAGGTTTTTTATTGATGATGTCACAATGGATTGTATTAGGTCAGTGTTACTGTTTCAGATTAGGTTAGTGTCTGAGCTTCATGATGTGAGGATTGATTTATTAGGTTTATGTTATGCATTTTTTCTGATGACTTTTTCAATTGAGAGAGTGACCTACCCATATGGTTTGTAAAGGACATGCAGTGGCTTGACTTGGAACATACCTTTTATCTTCTTGAGTAGGGGCAAGGTAATAACTCTAACTCAGGCCGTACTCGAAAATAGGCATTTATTTGTCTAGTGTACCTACCCAGTTACCAAAAACCAAATAAATAAATAAAGTCATGAGTTGCAGAGCCATGAATGAGTTATATAAAAACTGTCAACTCACAAGTGTTGATAAGTGGCATGTTCCGATCCAGTCCATTGTTTGTCTGATGTATACAATGCATTTTAAATGGTAAAACTTTACTTCTTGTTATGAAGATTTTATTGTTTCTGTTCTGTTTTGAGTGCAACAGAGACTTTGGTGTGTCATCAAGCATTGTTCAAGCTTCTCTCCCATTGGTTAAGCTATCCTTTGTAACCTTTCTGAAGTGGAGATAAAAGGCTACAATGAAGACAGATCATTTATCTTCATTTAGAATGCTTTAGTGGCTAAAGTAAATCACATCTTTAAAGGAGTACTGTACTACAGTCAAAATTTGCAAAAAAACATATGTTGTGCAGAGTGTTTTGATTTTTGTGCTTAGTCTTGGTGTGTCCTTCCCTTTGTTTGTGTAACCCCTACACCCCTGCCTTTTTGCAAATGACAGGTGGCATGCTGTTGAAGCTGACAGCAGTACCTGGTGGGGACTGGGTTCGGGGAGGATTAGGTTACTCGGCACAGGGGAGCCTAGGTTTGGCTACTCTGCACAGGGGCACCCAAGGAAATCCGAACACAGGAAGCAATAACTGTAATGTCCAATACCAGGAACGGGATTCTAAAGCATGGCTTTTATTCACATCCAGACTGAATAAACAAAGCATAGACGGACCGCCACGGGGCTACATTCCTGGTACTGCAGGTTAAGAGAAACAGAACATTTCCTCAACACTTCAGCCCTCAGGCTCTCAACCCACCAGGCACACAGCCCAGACTTGCTCACTGCTTTGGGTACACAGCCCGACTTGTACACTATTTGGGGATTTCCCTGGCTTGGCTCCCCTGCCGGCCACTCGAACACCTTCCATTTGACATGGACACATTTTTTGGTGGCTCCCTAAACCACCTGAGAGCCTTCAACTCCATAAGGGAAATTTCCTTTTAAATCCCTCGTCTGGGTACTTTCCTCAGCACTGACCAAGTGCCTGAGGGAAAGTGAAAAGGCCACAAAGCAAATCTGTAGAGGTGAATTTGGTTACTACTTATGGGGGGTCTCCCACCTCTAGCTTCCACAATTCATACCCGGCCATTTCTCTGGACATTAAACATCTCTTTCTGAAAAGCTTGGCAGTGTAGATTTAAGGGTAAATGCACAGCACATTTCCTCTACATGTCTTGGCTTTCTCCTTGTGCTGGACTTGAACATACTTTTACTTGGCTTAGCCTATTCCGCTAGGCCTCCCACTAATTAAGCAGTCCAATCCCCACTTTACAACAGTTCAGGTGAAACATAGGCCCTATGTAAGAGCAGACTCACCCTTTGGTTGCAGGTGTCCCATGGGCGATTCTTGACAGCTTCTGGTGCCGCAGCACAACTTGAAAAATAAGGCAGCTTCTTCCCTAGCCAGAACAAGGAGGGTTGCCCCTGGAATAACAGGCAAACCTTCTCACCCCCATCCCCTCAGGGATGGGGCACAGAGACCAGTAACAGCAGTCTCCACCACTTCATGAACAGCTTACTGTGTTCCTCTTTTGGCAGAAACACACACCTCTCCCTAACAGTAGCTCTATATCAGAGCTTTAGGCTCCAAGAGCCTGTGCATAGACTGCTGTGCTCCTCTCTTCAAGACTGCTCACACACAACTACCTTCAAAAACTCCCAACATTCTAACCTAACTCCCAACTGAAGATTCCAATGTGGCTCATGCAGCTGCGAAAGTTCTATGGTGTTGTCATCCCTCAGTCTCAGCTGAGACTGAGAACAGAGTGAGACAGTGTGAAATCCATTTAACTGGAGTTTCACAAGCTGCCTTCCCTGCCTACCACTAGGTCTTACTGGGATTCTAGTAACCCCGGATAACAGGGGGGTTACATTTGCTATTAGGAGGTTTTTTTTTCTTAGTTTGCCTAGTAGTTTTATGGCATCTGGGGATCTCCATATTACCTTGGTGTATTGCTCTTCTTTTTCCTACAACATCTCCTGTCCCACATGACAGTGATGTGCCCAGGACCACAGATTCAGCAAGTACTGTTTTACAGTTAATTTTATAGCAGTACAGCTGTAGGTTTAGGTCACTTACTTTGCCCATTGGGCTATGAAATCTACATTTACAGCTTAGCAATCACATGAGGTCTAATTGAGTAGGCATTCTGTAAAAAACAGCTAGAGTATTCACTAATTATAGCACTGATGACCTAGGGTGATTTGCATACTTTTTACGGCTCAGCGTAGTTTGATGAAATTATAAGTGTTAAAAGCAAAACATTTAATCCTGCTGGCTAGACCAAATCAAAAATATAGAACACAAAAATACTGAATTAGTGTTATCTAGTTGAGGCCAGAACATCAGGCCCCTATCTTCAGATTACTGCTGCAGTACTTTTCCTCACTGAATCAGTGGTCCCCAAAGCATCACTATCATTTGAGACAGGGGGCATTGTAGGACAAAGAAGAGCAATAAATCATGCTAATATGGTGATCCCAGAAGGAAAAGACACACCAGGACTGAACACACAAATCAAAACACTCTGCATAACATATGTTTTTTGTAAATTTTGACTGTACTACTCCATTAAGGTTTGACTCTCACCTACAGAGTCTTATGGTGGTATGATAGCACCACTATTATTAAAGTTCAGAAGGCATTTCTACAGTATATTAAACCTCAATGTACGTACTGTAAAGGGAACATAAACAATGCTGTTTACATTTTTTAATATTACTAAATTTGGGCCTATGTGAACTTATTTTAAAACAACCCCAGAGTATTGTTTTGTGCGTTTGTTTTGAAACAGTCCTATTTTTTCCTTATTTAGGGCCCTGTATTAATGCAGTCTGTTCTCTGTTCCGTATTCATTTTTTAATTACTTAGCAGTTCTGGAACACAGTGACATCAAGTTGAGTTAAAGACCACAGTGAAGCAAAACACAACAGCCCAGTGAAACTCTCTGTGCTCACTGTGTGCTCAGGTATGGAGAATCACTGGCATGGTTAGGCATTCTTGAGTGAGCAGACACAAGAGGTCAAAACCAGATGTTAAACCTAACAGTGTTTCAAAGACTGCTTATTGACGATGATGGGCTTAAATGGAAATTTTTTTTGTCTCTTTGCGATGGTGTGGAATTTGAAATGTTTCATTTCTGAAATATGAGGTCTTGGCTTTCATTTCTGCTTGTAGGATGGAGTATCTGAAAATGCTGAGAATTTTTTTATGCAAATCTGTATTTCGGTTAAGGTAGGAAATAAAAACAAATGTATATGTTTGATGTCATAAATGGTTAATATATTGATGATATTACAATTCCTTAATTAGTGTGGGTAATTAGGAGGGTGTCACTGAGTAGTGCTAATACATGAGTGTGGTTTATTGATTTTTATCAGGTTGGTATTATTGATTGATAATATGATAATTTATTAATTAGTAGTGATAAGTGATAAATATGCTGGATTTATGAGGTAGTAAATTTGTAGCAGTTCTATATGGGATATGCAGTAGGCTGACTTATAATATGCAATGTATCTTCAAGTGTGAGGGGGGCAGGACCATAACTCACAAGTAGCAGAGCCATGAGTAAGTTATGAAAGTCCTAACCACTCACAAGTGAAGATATATTGCTTATCTTAAGTCAAGCTATTGTATATTCAATATATACAACAGCAGTTTACAAGTTATAGCTTTTAAATCTGCAGTTTGTTTGAATACTTTACTATTTTCTTTGAGTTTAACAGCAAGCTTCAGTGCTGTATTAAGCATTGTGATGTCATCAGCATTGTTTAAGCCCAAACAGCAATAGGTGACTGCAATACAAAATTGGACCGCTGCCAGGGTAAAAAGAACCAGTACTTACAGAGCAAGAAGCTCCAGCAGCTCAGTCCTCCATCCACAGCATCACAGGATCAATGGAAGAATTCAGTCTGATGCATGGAATCCAGCAAAAGATTTCTTTATTTAATCTAACATACCAACTAAGTAGATAATGCAAACAGAAATAAAAGACACCCTCCCTCAGTAGAAGGCCAAACATTTTTGTGGCCATCAAGGCCTTGAGAAAGCACGAGGTTTGGGCGAAAATATTTGGCCTTCTACTGAGGGAGGGTGCCTTTTATTTCTGTTTGCATTAACTACTTGGTTGGTATGATAGATTAAAATAAAGATATCCTTTTGCTGGATTCCATGCATCGATCTGAATTACTCCATCGATCCTGTCATACTGTGGATGGAGGACTGAGCTGCAGGAGCTTCTCACTCCGTAAGTATCAGCACTGCTTGAGCTCCTCTCTGATTGGTTCAATATTCCACTGTGATGACAGTAACCTTAAAAATATCCTTTGAGGCCCAGCCCAGTGACATGGAGGGCTGAGGCATCACGTCTTACCTTCTGCCACAACAGCGACCCATGTTCAGTGGCGAACATGTGTTGCTGAGGGCCAGCCAGGGAGGAAGAGGACTGAGCATCCAGAGGACAGCTCTCCTCTCACAGGGAGGGTATGTTGGCAGCCCCACCAACTGACTGCCCACAGGTGGAGGCCTGAGGGAAGAATGGGTCAGGGACGTCACTGAAGGGAGGTGCTGTGGGACTCCACAGCATGTGCATGTATCCACATGAATGCACTGACATGTATGCCCCAGGAATGGGAGGGAGAGGAAAAAAATGGGAATTAGGGAGGCTATCAGACAATGTGAAGACCCAACCACACTCCCAACCTACAGCTACCCTGGCATTTGGATGTGTGTCAATGGGGGGGGACAGCCCTCCTCTCCCTGGCCCACCATGGCGGAAATCCATGGAGGACTCACCGGGGCTGTGCCAGGATCATGAGAGAGAAGTGGTTCGAGGTGCATGGAGCCCTGTCAAGGAAAGAGTCAAAATCCACCTCCCAGCAGATCCACGGGGAGAAGAAAAAAAAAATCCTGTGTGATAACAGCAACAACTATATATATTTATACATGCAGTGTGTGTGTATATGTGTGTGTGTGTGTGTGTGTGTGTGTGTGTATATATTATATATATATATATGTGTGTGTATACATACATATATATATATAATAATGTGTGTGTAGTGTGTATGGTGTATATATATATATATATATATATATATATATATTAATGTGTGTGTGTGTGTGTGTGTATATATATATATATATATACACATACATACAGTGTGTGTGTGTGTATATATATATATATATATATACACATACATACAGTGTGTGTGTGTGTGTGTGTACTCTCTTTATGCTCCCCTGATGACTGGTACCCATCCAACGGTTCCCCCAGCCCCATCACCCCGGCTTCCACTGAAGCTCACCTCTTGCAGCTTCAGAGATGTCCAGCTGGCTGGGTGTGAAGACTGCAGTGGACTGGTGCCCCCCTACCAGTCGGCAATGTTTTCCATGTTTCTCTTCCCCGGTGCAAGGTTGGGTATGCAATGACACCAATGGCAGTGCCGTGCATGCTCCCGTACGTGGCATGCCGGGCATTTGGCCTGCCTCTGCCCCTCATGTTTGGCAGTGTCAGTGTGCCAACCCCCAGCTTCCACTAGGGGCCAGGCTAGTACCAACTGTTGGTCTCCTCCCTCCCCGGGAGAGGAGAGCAGTCCTCCGGATGCTTGATCCTCTCCCTTCCTGGCCAGCCCCCAGTAACCCATTCACACCACAAACATGGGTTGCTGGCATGGCAGGAGGTAAGGCATTGATGCTTTGGCCCTCCACACCACTGGGCCAGCCCCACAACAATATATTTTTGATTTGTTGCCGTTATTGATATCACTAGCCAAGATATCTTATCTCATCTGTTTACCCCCACTCCTGGTGTGTGTGTGTGTGTGTGTGTGTGTGTGTGTGTCTCTGTCTTCATTGCAAAAAACTATATTAATGCAGACATTAGTGTTGAAAAATACAAAGCAGGCAATATAAAGAAATGAAAAACCTTAGGGTATGGAGTCTCGGGAGTGTTGGTGACTTATTGGTGGGGTGTTCATTGGGGTTCCTTTCTTTCTGTGATAGTGGAAGTTGGGCCCTGAGCCAAGTGAAGAGTCTGTCTGCCTGTGGAAATGCATCCATGTGGCTATGAATACAAAGAATTAGTAAGGCTGTCTGGGGAATGCAGAAGCACAGGACCCTCTGGGCCCTGCACTTTCCTGCAGCTACAGATGCAGAGGCACAGGGCTTTTTAGGCAATATGCCCAGAGAAGAGTTCTCTTCACTATATGGTTAGCTGTTGTCCATGTGGCCAATACAGCACTGTCCCTCCCAAGGCTGAGAGTGGTGCCTCATGGCCCTGTACCAAAGAAAGACTTCACCTGACTGCGGTGCAGCTACAGATGCAGATGCACAGGTCCCCAAGAGAAGAATCCATTGGGCATTATGTGGGGCTGTCTGGGGGGCTGCAGAAGCACAAGACCCTCTGAGTCCTGTGCTTCCATGTGAATACAGATGCAGGCAAGCAGGGCCATCTGGGCCCTGCACCAAGGGAAGCATCTATCTTCCATGCAGTTATGGATGCAGATGTGCAGGAGTGCTTTGTGCCAAGAGAAGAATCCTCTCTTCAGCAACAGTATTTTCACTTTCATATGTTTTCCTACTACATCACCAGAGCGAGTCTCACAAAAGTAAATCTCACAAAAGTGAAAACATTCATTAGCGAATATGTTTGAAAGAGAAAAATTTGGTAGTGAGAAATATGAAAGTGAAAATAATGTTACTGAAAAATACATTAGTGGAATAAAAACAAGTAACCATACAGTGAAGAGGATTCTTCACTTGGCACAGGACCCAGAGGGCTCTATGCATCTGTATCCATAGCTGCACAGAAGCACAGAATGTAGATGGACTCCTCCCTTGGTGCAGGGCCCAGATGGCCCTGCTCGTTGCATCTGTAGTCACGTGGAAAGGGTCCGACATATCAGCAGCCCCACAGACAGCTTCACAGATTCTTGTCTTGGGGGCCCTGTGCATCTGCATCTGTAGCTGCACTGCAGCCAGACAGACTCGACCCTTGGTGCAGGGCCCCAAGAGCCATGCTTGTCTCCATCTGTAGTCACATGCAAGCACAGGGCCCACAGACAGCCAAGGTACATGCTTTAGCAAGTTTGAAGTCTCAAAACTGTAGTTCTCCAGTACCTTTTTTTTTCACTTTCATATTTTCCACTACTGGATTTTTCACTTTTGTATGTTTCATTACCATATCACAAAAGTGATTAGTAAGCAAGTAGTAAGTAAGGGCAGCCCGTGACATGCACGACTGCAATTGAGCGAACCGCAAAACAGCGACTCAATCGCGGTGCATGTCATGGGGGCTACCGACAAGGTAGGGTAACTGGATGGGGGTGGGTTAGGGCGTATAGTGACAGGGTGTCGCTACGTGTACATGTGCATGTGGGGTGGGAACAAGCACACTCAGTGAGGGGCTGGAGGGTTTTTGCGGGGTGGTGCTGTAGTGGGCTGCTGAGCTGGCCCTGTGGCTTCGTGGGTGGGTGGGTTCACAGCTTGGGTAGACAGGGTGCTGGGTTTGGGTCTCAGCACAGGTACGTTTTTGTTGTGCCTGACCTGAATTTTTTTTTTTTTTTAACGTTTTGCACCCCCCCCGACATGCATCCTCCTGGAATTGAGACTCCTTAAGTAGGGAGGTGTGGGGGCACAGCCCCCCGCATGAAACGTTATAATTGTAAGTCCCCAGCACCATTTTGCTGTGCGCCGGAGAGTCACATCGCCAAAATTTATTTTCAGCAATGTGACTTCGCCGTAACGGCGATCACCTTTTGGCGGTCACCTTTATGACATAGAACCATAAGTAAGTAAGTTGCTTTATTTTTATACAGTATAAAACTACTAGGATCAGAAGGCCCTATTTAGAAAGTTGTCCTGTTTACAAAGCATCAGTTACAGTGCAGAAGAATAACTCTAAACACATGACAAAAGATACCAGACAACAAATTTAACACAGTATCAGACATAAAAAAGGCAATTACAGGAAAGACAGCATATATTCCAGCTTCTAAAGCAATATATGTTCAGGTCAGAGGCTGGAGCACTGCTGGTGGAAGTCTTGCCTGGAGGTGGATAGACTGGCCCTGCGCGCACACTATTGTGAGTATCAAGGGGCAATCACTCGTAAGGAGGCAGAAGTTCTGCCCAGAGGGACTGCTGCTGGGAAGAATCGACCAACTGTGCTCTTTCGGACTATGGACAGGCTCCTAAATCTAGCCTGTCTTCAGCTGAAAAATACTTTTTATGATGCCTTGTGCGAAGAGTTTGCTCAATTCTTCTCAGACAGGGTGTCCACCTTGAAGCAGAGCGTGCCACCAGTGAGCCTTATGGAGGCCTACAGTGATCATCTGCATTGTCTGTAGAGCGGTCCACATTGTTGGGGGAGTTTAAACCAGTGGAGGTGTCGGAGGTCATTGAGGAAGCTTCTGGGGTTGAATTACACATATTTTTGAACTGCACCCTGTGCTGACGCATTTCTTGATGAGATGTGTCGACACTGTTCACCTTGATTGTCTGGTGTTCTTTAACGGAGGGGAATTTTCCAGAGGCCTTGAAGGAGGCGCTGGTTCATCCCCTCCTGAAAAAAACATCATTAGACCCTGACATCAAGGCGAATTACCGTCCGATCTCCAACCTCCCATTTCTGAGAAAAGTTGCTGAGAAGGTTGTGGCGCAACAACTTGAGGAGCACCTCATGGCCTTTGATCTCTATGAGCCATTCCAGTCTGGTTTCCATGCGAGGCATAGTACAGAAACTGCATTGCTTCAGGTGCATAATGACCTCCTCAGAGCTCGAGATCGGGGGAGGGGACAATTCTAATGTTTCTCGATCTTTCCTCAGCCTTTGACATGGTAGACCACTGTGTGTTGCTTGACAGCCTGAGGGAATTTTGTGGGCTCACCAGCTCTGCCATCTGCTGGTTTGAGTCATACCTCACAAACAAGAGGCAATGAGTAGTGATGGGGAATTTCTCCTCCTCCAGTCTCCTGTCATGTGGAGTACCTCAGGGTTCAGTCTTGTCACCAGTGTTGTTTTCCATGTACGTGCTGCCCCTGGGTGAGCTCATTAGGAAGTACGGCTTGGGTTTTTTAATTGCTATGCCGATGATACCCAGCTGTATCTTTTCTTTGCCCCAGGAACTTCTAGTGCAGTGGAAGTACTAAACATCTACCTCACAGAGATAAATGACTGGTTGTCCTCCAGCTGGTTGCGATTGAACCCCGACAAGATAGAGGTACTGATGGTGGAGTCGAACAGAAGATGAACAGGTTACCCTCTGGCACCGAAACCAGCTTATTCCTGGGATCTGTGCCATTGAGGACTTCCTCTAGGGTACAAAACCTTGGCGTGACGTTTGACAGCGGATTGTCATTTGATTTTCAGGTGTCATCCGTTGTCCGGACAAACTTTTACCATCTTAGGAATATCGCCAGGGTCAAGCCCCTAGTTCCATCTATGGACCTCTCCACCTTGGTATATGCCTTTGTGACATCTGGACTTGATTACTGCAATGTGTGCTACCTCAGGGTCTCTGGGGGGTAACCTCCACCGGCTGTAGCTAGTGCAGAACATGGCCTCTAGGCTGCTAACTGGGCAGCCAAAATGTTGTCATAACACCTTGGTTTTGTGTGATCTGCACTGGCTACCAGTAAGGTGAAGGATTCTCTTTAAGGTGGGCTTGCTCACCTTTAAGGCCCTACATGGGCAGGGTCCTGGTTACCTGTCAGAGCTTCTTACACCTGCCATCCTTGTCCGCTCCCTCCAGTCCTCCTCTAGGAGCCTCCTGACGATTCCTAGGACAAGGCTTAAAACCGCCAGTGACAGAGCATTTAGTGTTGTCGGCCCCATCCTGTGGAATTCACTTCCTCCATCAATTCAGCAGGTCCCTTTGGTTGAGGTCTTCAAGGCCCACCTCAAGGCCTTCCTGTTTAATCAGGCCTTCCCTGACCTTAGGTATTAGTCCTCCCTGGGTACCCTGCTTTCTGTTTTGAGTTTCAGCTTTTATAGAGATATTTATTAATTATATTTATTTATGCAGATATTTTATTGTTTTTATATTGATTTGTATAATTGTATTGATAGTATGTTTTCATTGTTTGGCACCCAGAGCCTCTGGGATTGGGCGCCAGAAAAATACAATTTACCTTGCCTTGCCTTCTAGAGGTCAAGCTTCAGGAAAATAATTCACAAAGGAAGATTGTTCAAAAACAGTCACAAGAATCTATGTCACGAAAGTCAAAACATTCTTAAATGAAAACAGTCAGAAGTGATTCTTGAGTGACAAAAGTGATTTTTGTTCCTTGAATTTCATTAATGCAAACATCCAGCTATCCTTTCAAAGTTCAGCTTTTTTTAAAACCGAGCATGCTCAGAAAACAGGCCAGTTTTTAACTGATATTTTAAAAACTGTATAGTTCTGAAATATCAGACTTGTGAAAGCAGGCACCTTAGGCCAGACTTTATCAAACCTGTAAGTTTCAGGATTAAGAAAAAATTAGCTACGGGACAGCAAAAACTAAAAGTCATTTTGGGTGAGTTTTAGTGTTTTTGCATCTATGCATTTTTGCCACCACCCCCCACCCCCCTTCCAAGTCACATAAAATTGTCAGGGTCTGGAGACTCTGGCCCAGACTCCATGCCTACCAAATTTGGGGCAAATTAGTTGAATTGGGCAGAGCTGTAAAGGCACAAACTGGGGTTTAACATTACACGCGTATCAACCCTAATATACAGGTGCTACTGTGCCTGTATAGTATATACGGTGTGTGTGTGTGTGTGTGTGTGTGAATATATATATATATATATATATATATATATAGTAAAAAACAAAACAAAGGCAGCGTCAGCATGTGGTCTAAAAGCAAAACAAAATGGTTATATTAAATGCACGCTGAAAATAGAAAATAGAGTTAAAAATCTACCTTTCGACCTTAGGTCTTCTTCAGGAAATATCTAAAAGAGAAAATAAAACAAGTTAGTTACTTCATTATCCTTTTATATATATATATATATATATATATACACAGTATCTCATCTGTATTTCACAATGCATCAGTGAGTTGCACCTACATATTCCTTTCTCTCCCCCTCCCCATTAAGTCCCTCTTTGTTCCTTACCCATCCTACCTAGTCTCTTCCATCATCTACTCTCATTAGTTTTTCCTTTTTCTCTACCAGCTCCTTTCTCCTTAGGTTCTCTGACTCCTAGCACTTCTCTTTTCTCTGCCCCCTATCAATTTGCCTTCATTTTACCTCTCTCTCATTTCTTTCTTCTTACTTGTCTCCCCTTTCTCACACACTTCTTTCTTGTCTAATGCTTCTTCTGCCTTCTTATTCTTTCTAATCCTCACCCTCCCCTCTTGCTTCCCTCTCCCTCTTCCCCTTACTTCCCCTTGTCCGCCTCTCCTCCTTCTCTTCCTCCTCACACCCCTCCTTCTTCTGTCATATCACCAGTAGCCTCCTCCACTTCCTCTCTATTAATCTCTCCCCCCACCCCCGCTAGAGAAAGTTCCATTCTCATTGGTACTTCATTATCCTTCTGCTTCTGGAAGACGTTGAGTCAAACCCTGCCTGCCCCCCGCCCTTTTCCAAAATCCCATCTCTCATTTCCCCTAAGGGTCTGAGTGTTTTCCATCCAAACACTCTAAACATAATCCCAAAAGTTTTGTCAGCTTAGACTATGGGTCTTGCAATATCAGTCCTGGATTTCAGCAAGGATAAGTAATGTGCATGTCACTATTTTTGGTTATGTGGTCTACAAACAAGATCACTGGAAACATGATTGATAGCAGTTTGTCTGTTTATGTCAGTCTCATGCTGAACTGTGATGTCATACATTGATCTTAAACTCCTTCTTCACATGAACTCCTCCTCTGCCAGCTTTCTGTCCCCTCTCCCCTCCTGGTATTCATTGGCAATACCTATTACCTCCCTGGTGCCAAGCAGGGGTCTCTTCTTCACTTCCTCTCCTCTCTAACTATTTATCTAATGGTGAGCTCCTTGGTAACCTAAACATCAATTGTCTCTTGCCTGCTTTAAAAAATAATTCCAATCCCTCAGCCTCACTCAGCTTATTTCAGAGCCTACCTGTCTTAACCCCCATGCTTCTAACTATTCCCTCATTGACATGGCCTTTTCCTGCAACCCTCATTATATTTTGATGGCACTCTCCTTGATGCACTTCATGGCAACAGAATGAACTATTGCATACAGAAAATTTGCATCCAAAAAGAACCCCCACCCCACCCCAAAGCACATCTGGTACAGGTCTCTTGACCTGACCTCCCTCCCTTGCTTCTACCAAGCTCTTAAAACACACACCAACTCTTTCAAAAACTGGGACATCATCTAAGACTGACTTAAGGTATATTGACCCTTAATGTCTACTCTTACGAACTTATGAAAATACAAACATACGAAATTGCTGGCAGAAAAAGGCCTGCAGGTCTATCAAGTCTGCCCGATTGTGCAGCTCTTAGTTTCATATCACTACAGCTGCCCCACCCAAACCCCTCCTTTCCTCCTCTTTCCTGGTCCTTTCCCCTTTTGTGTTTTTTGTCTGTACTAACCCTGCCCTTGACTCTATCCCAACCCTGCTTAAAGCTATCCACTGTCCTTTGAGTGATTAACACCTCTGGCAGTGTGTTCCAACCTGCCACCACTCTCTCTGTGAAGTAGTGCCTCCTCATTTCCCTCCTAAATCTTGCTCCTTCCAACTTCAGACTGTGCCCCAGTGACCCTTCCCCCCCTTTAAATGGAACACTCCTCCCTCCCTGACTTTGTTTATGCCTTTCAAGTACTTCAAGGTCTCTATCATGTCCCCTCTTACCCTTCTGTCTTCCAGCGAGTACATGTTGAGCTCCTTCAACCTTTCCTCATACAGCAACTCCCCTAGTCCCATGATCATTTTTGTGGCCCTACATTGCACCCCCTCAGGTAATCTCACATGCTTTTTGAGGTATGGGCACCAGTACTGTACACAGTACTCCAAGTGTGGCCTCACCAGTGATCTATACAATGGCAGGATGATCTCCTCCTTTTGAGAGGCGATCCCTCTGTCAATGCACCCCAGCATTCTATTTTCCCTTGCTGCCACCCTCCTACATTATGCTGATACCTTGATGTCCCCTGTGATTATTACTCCCTTTCCTCCTCTGAAGCCATTAATGTAATGAAGCCCAATCTTTTTCCCTCACCCCCCCAACTCCTTGCTGAGCCAGCTAGGGTTTTTTGACTTGGACTGCTTACTCTGAGCTTTGGCACACATGATTGTGGCCTCATTTATCCCCATCCTAATCATTGCCCACTTCTGTTCAGCATCCATCCCTGGGTTAATTTCAGCTAAATACCCCTCTAGAATGCTGCCCATTCTGGCAAAATCTAGCTTCCTGAAATCCAACACTCTTGTCCTGGTCTTAGCCGACTCCATCCCTGTGTTGAGGAGGAGGAACCACACTGAGCGGTGGTCTCTTCCTTCTAGAGGGTCCTGTACTACCACATTCTGGGCTTCGTCCCAATTTGTTTGCACCAAGTCCAGCATGTTCCCCTCCCTAGTAGGATCCATCACCCCTTGCACTAGGTAACTGTCTTGGATAGCCTCCAGCAGCACCAGGTGTGTACTGTAATTACTGTCTGCCAGTCAAACCCAGGTAGGTTGAAGTCTCCCACTATAACTGTATTCCCTTTGCCACTGACCTTCCTGATTTGCTCCCCCAGCTCCCTATCCACCTCCTCGCTCTGTTAGGTTGGCCTGTACACCACCCCCATCCTGAGCTTCTTACCTTTAGGGCTTTGGAGCAATACCCATATGGCTTCTGGCCTCCCCTCATCCCCTTCCGCCCTGGTACACAGTATCCCATCTCTGACATAAATAGCCACCCATCTCCCCCTCCCCCCCCCGGTCCTGCGGAACACCTTGTATCACTTGATCATGAGATCGAACATGGTATTGGGTGGTCCAGGTTTCTGAGATGGTGACAATGTCTACCTCCCCCTCCACCATCATTGCCTGGCTCTCTGCCATCTTGTTTGCTAAGTTCCTTGCATTCAAAGATACTACAGTTCACCTTGTGTTCTGCCCTTCCTCTTCCCATCTCTCCCTCTTCCACTTTTGTCTTGCTAACGTCCCCTCATTCTCATCCTCCCTCTCTGGGGGGAGTGAGGCCTTCCGGTGTCCCCTTGAAGGTGCCTCCTCCCTGCTATCCAATTCAGCCCCTCCCCCTTCTCAATTTAAATCTATGTTGTTTTTAATGTACTTCTCCAGCCCCTGTGTGAATGCCCTTGTACCCTCAATGTTGAGATGCAGCCTATCCTTGGCATAAAGCCCCTTATTGTTCCATGTGTCACCCCACCCCCTACTACCCCGTACCCCATTTCTGCACACCAACCCATCAGCCACCCATTAAACTACTGTATTCTTAGCTTTCTTGCTGTGCTTGCCCTATGTACTGGGAGTACCTCGGAGAATGTCACTGAGCTTCCCACCTGATTTCAGATACCCCCCACTTCCTTGAACCTCTCCTGCACTTCTTCCACTGTACTGCCCTCTAGGTCATTTATTCCTAGGTGCACAATGATATGAGGCTTCCCTCCCACCTTCTCCACATATTTTTCAATGCACTGCCCTGCTCTTCCTACTGTCATACCTGGCATACACTCCACCCAGGTTTGGCTCTTCCTTGCTCCCTTACCTCCCCATCTTACTCCCCTGAGCATAGAATCCCTTAATACAAGTACTCGCGCCCTCATCTCTTGCACATTCCCCATGGTTTGCCCTCCCGTGAGCCCCTTTTCTTCAGCGTCCTCTGTTTTCATACCCTGCCCTTTCCCTCTCCTTTCTCCTCCAATTGTGCCTCCACCTGTTCTCCTCCTCCTCCATCCTTTCTGTGCTCGCTCACTTCCCCAATCACTCCCCCTCCACTACTTTTACATCCTCCCACTGCCCCCTGCATTGTGCCTCCTCCCCCCCCAACATGTTCTGGCCTTCCTCACCCTTTGTTTAGTGTATTTGTGCCAACTTGACCTATTTCCCTGCCCCTCCCCGCTTTTACACCACTGTCTTCCCTTCCTCCTTGTACCCTATATTCCCTCCTTTTCTTCTGGTCACCTGACTCTTGTTCTATGGTGTCTTCCCCAACTTTCTGCTCTGTTTCCTCAACCAGTACTGCGTATCTGTTTGTTGTCTCCAACCTCCTGCCCCTGCCCTCCCCCGAAATCCCTTCCTACCACTGCTTACTCTGAACCTCTTTCCTACTTCCTCTCTGTCTACCCGTGTTCCCTACCACCTGGCAACACCCCCTTTTGGTGCTGCTGGGACCCTGTGGACTTGGCCCCACCTGGCCAAGTGCCCCCTTGCAGCCTGTGGCAGCCTGGTCTATCTTGCAATGGAACCCTCCCTGCCCCTCTGCCCCATCTCCTCCTCAACCCCTCGTACCTGTCCTCTCCCCTCAGTTCCTGTCTCAAGCTCTCTATATCCAACATAAGTTGTCTGAACATCCTGCACACTGGACAACCCCCCCCCACCTTCCACCAGGTTCCCAGAAACAGTGCTGCCCCTCACCCATTGCAGCTCACAACCCTCCCAGCCTCCCTCTTCCCCCAACCCCAGTCATGCCTACCTCTCCACTCCTCCCCCCATTCTCCCACCTGCCTCCTTGGCCTGGCCTCCACATTCCCTGTGTCTTAGTCTCCAAATATTCCCCAGCTCTTTACAATTGTATCTGTATTTCTATAAGGGCTGTAATCCTGCAGCACTGCCCCAAAACTATTACTGTCTCTCCTTCTGTAGGGACTTACAGATTCTCTCTCCTCATCTTGTATGTGCCCTTTGGAATTGGTTACTGGCTACACCCTTCGTAATTCTGACTATATATCAGCTAGGCTACTGCTTGTGCTGCCCAACTGTTCCTGCCTCTTTAAGTAGGTGTGGCTTGGCCGTCCACTATAAAGGCAATGCACCAGGGGGTGGTTGGGGAAAGGGTGTGGGTGGGGGGCAGCTCCTTTGGCACACTGTGTCTACAAAAACAATCGGGTAAAAAAAGACATACTTCCATAAACTACTGGGCAAAAACACAGCTCTAGTTCAACATACCAGCAACCAGTTTCTCCTACTCCTGCTCACACAAAATGGAGATACCAACTGAAAGTTTGTTAGGCACACACTTGAATTTCAACCCTCACTAATCTCCTATTGAAATGTGATACCTGCAGTTAAGGTACAAACCTCAGCCAATTTCAAACACTCACCCACCTTCCAGCAAATAGTTTTTCCTACTGCTCACACAAAATGGAGACACCAACTGAAGGTTTGTTAGGCACACACTTGAATTTCAACCCCCACTAATCCCATGTTGAAATGTGATACCTGCAGTTAAGGTACAAACCTCAGCCAATTTAAAGCACTCAGCCACCTTCCAGCAAGCAGTTTCTCCTACTCCTGCTCACATAAAATGGAGACACCAACTGAAGTTCTGTTAGGCCACCTACTCAGACTGTAGGTGCTTTTGACTGCTGCATAACCTAGAGGATCCACAAGTGGTTATCGCCACAAGTGATCCCTGAGTTGCATGTATTAAACAGGGGACCTTCAATGGAGGCATGGTAACTGTACCATCCCCATGGAGAACAGGTCCTGTAAACTGAAGGCTTCATAGAATAAAATGGTAGTTGTAGCAACCCTTCCTTAAGGGGATTAGTGCCTAGAAACAGAAGGTCCTCAATGAATACATGGTAATTGTAGCCCACACACACAGACATACCATGGAGCAGGGCTTACACACTAGAGGCCATTAACATAGAAACATAGACTTTGGTGGCAGATAAGGACTGCTTGGCCCACCTAGTCTGCCCATTTCCCTACCTAGAGGATAAGCTGCAGATCCTATTTAACCAACTGACTAATTCTTCCTACCCCCTACAAAAATTGCCTTATGTCTGCCTTATGCATTCTTGAATTCTCCCACAGTTTTAGACCCCACAACCTCCTCAGGAAGGCTGTTTTATGCATCCACCACCCTATCTATGAAAAAATACTTCCTCACATTGCCCCTGAGCCATCCCCCCCTCTATCTTCAAATTGTTTCCACTTGTTCTTACACATCTCTTTTTCAGAAAGATGCTACCCTCTTGGACTTTGTTGATTCCATTGAGGTACTTAAACATTTCTATCATGTCCCCCCATCCCTCCTTTCCTCAAGGGTATACATATTAAGTTCCTTTAGCCTCTCCTCGTATGGCTTCTCTTGAGACCCTGCACCAGTTTAGTTGCCCTCCTCTGAACTGCCTCCATCCTGTCTATGTTCTTGCGGAGATGGGGTCTCCAGAACTGGATGCAGTACTCCAGATGGGGTTTCACCAACGTCTGTACAGGGGGATAACAACTTCCTGTTTTCTGCTGGTGATGCCTCTCCCTATACATCCCAGTATCCCCCCAGCCCTCCCTACTGCCTTCTCACATTGCTTGCCAACCTTAAGGTCATCTAATATGATTACCCCCAGGTCCCTTTCCATTTTTGTTGTTATTACTACCTCCCCCCCATTGTGTAATCTTCCTCTGGGTTTTTGTTTCCCAGGTGCATTACTTTGCACTTCTTTGCATTGAATCCAAGCTGCCATACTTCTGACCATTCCTCCAACCTTGCCAAGTCCCTTCTCATCCTTTCCACGCCTCCTTGTATATCAACACTGTTGCAGAGCTTTGTGTCATCTGCAAAGAGGCATACTTTTCTTCCAGTCTCTCTGCAATGTCACTTATAAAGACATTAAAAAGGACTGGACCCAGTATTGAACCCTGCGGTACCCCACTAGTTACCCCTCTTTCTTCAGAGTGGACTCCATTTACAATTACCTTCTGTGTCCTGTTGTTCAGCCAGTGTTTTACCCAGGCTACCACCCTGGGACCCACTCCCAGGCTGGTTAATTTGACTACTAATCTTTTGTGTAGGACTGTGTGAAATGCCTTGCTAAAGTCTAGGTAGGCCATGTCCACAGCCCCTCCCTGGTCTACTACTTTGGTCACCCAGTCAAAGAAATCAATTAGATTCATCTGACATGACCTTCCCGCTGTGAACCCATGCTGCCTTGGGTCTTGTGCCCCACTGGCCTCTAGGTACTCAACAATTCTTTCCTTCAGAAGTGATTCCATCACTTTCTCTACCACAGAGGTCTAATTGACAGGTCTGTAGTTTCCTGCCTCTGTCTTGGTCCCACTTTTGTGAAGAGGAATCACGTCAGCCTTCTTCCAGTCCTCAGGTACAACACCATTCTCCTATGACTTGTTAAAAAGGGTAGTCAGTGGTGTCACTAGTTCTCTGCTTAATTCTTTTAGAATTCTGGGGTGAATTCCATCTGGCCCCATTGCTTTGTTCACCTTCAGTTTTAGGAGTTCTTTCAGAACCCTTTCTTCTGTGAAAGGACTGGGATCAACTTCCCCCCTCTCCAGAGTGCTTCTGTTAATTGGATTAGGCACCTCCCCCACTTCTTCTTTTGTGAATACTGAACAGAAGCACTCATTCAGTATTCCTGCTTTTTCACTGTCACTCTCTGCCCACCCACCAATAAGGGATACATGTTAACTGTATGCCTCCAAAACACACACACATACGCACACACAAACACACATATACACACACACACACACACACACACACACCATATAGGTGTGCCTAGACACTAGAGGCCCTTAAGGAATACATGATATATGTCGTTCCCCATCCCAAACAGCATGGTCACCAAGGGATATATAGTATTTAGAGACTCCTTAACAGGGCCTATTAATATTAAAACTGAAGATCATTTAAGGTGGTATGTTAGTTGGAGGCCCCTTACTGGAACCTATATTCACTATGAAAAGCGAGGATTCCCATGACTATAGTTTTCCTTGCCAAATTAAGAATTCTGCATCAAGGGGAGATCTACCTTTTCACAGATCCTGAGGATGCCAGAAGTTGGACTAAAAAGGTTCAGAAACCATGTAGAGAACACACAGATTCTGAGGATGAAGCAGGGGACCCTACGACTTAATAAAACTTGCTGGAACTCTTTCAGCAGTAGCGAAAGCATCAAGGGCTAGAAGGAGGGTTAATACTCTCCGTTCTCTGACACTTTATTTTTTTTCTTACTTGCTATGTGCACATAATACCTGAGCCTTTTATTGTGGTGTTGTTTGCTATTTTTTCAATATGTACTGTAAGCATTTCTACCAGTTACCTTTCCTATTCATTTCCTATTACCTTGGGGCAGTTGATATTTGATTCGGTAAGGATCTAAGTAACCTCACTTGCTGTTTTATTTATTTATTTATTGAGGTCTTGGATTAACACCTTTGAGCAGAAAACTCTTTCACAGGTTCCACATCAAGTATGACACAAACAAGAATACAGATATGTTCCACAGATTCAGATACAGCAAGAAACAATTGAAAACTGTCTCCAGGCATACATTCTAACAATAGTTACACAATCTAAACACGTACAGGGTGCAGAGTCAAAATAAAGGCAAACATTTCACTAGGTAACGGTAACATAACATGAGGAGGCTTGTTTAAAAAGGAGAATTGTACAACTAACAACATAGGCAGATAATTGGATTGTGCCTGAGTCAAAGAAAGAAGGATGGTTTCATACCAGTAGAGAGGGATGGGGGAAGGAGAAGGCAAGCAGAGGTGGGGGGTAGGATGGGGCTAGATAGGAGGGAAAGGAAAGAATAGCTATGTAGTCAAAGTGGAATAAAGGAAGAGGAAGGTGGGGGAAAAGGAGAGATGGAGGAGAGTAGGGAGGAAGAGGTGGTGTAGGTAGTGGGTTGATGATGAAGATGTAATTAAGGTGGTATGGAGGAAAGAGGTATGGAAGAATGGAGGGTCAAAAAAGGGAAGAGGAGGTGAGGGAGGGAATTAGGAGGGGAAATAAATTATTTAGGCAGGGGTAGAAAGCCCATGAAAGTGCTAACTTGACCAAGGGCCCAAGAAATGGACATGAAGTGTAATATTTTACTAATCAATAGAGATCATAGAGATTGCAAATGGTAGGTGCAAGGTAAAGGTAAATTAGTAGTAGCAGTCACAAGTTGCCATTGAGATTAGATGCTGACGGAGTTATGACTTAGTTATGGTCATGACAAGGCCTTAAAGGATGTATGTGAACTGTAGAGACAGCTGAGACCACACAGTACATTATGGACTATAGATGCTGGACTATCATGACACCAACATCCTTAACTGTTTGAGAACAGAGCATTAGCATGCTATGTGGGATAACTTTTTAATGTAATTGTCATGTGTCTTTGGCTGGTCACCTACAGCATAGTGAGATTATTTCTACTGTGTAAATTATAGTCTTTCCCCCTCATGAGGTTTATAATTGCATTGGAGGCTACTGACCCCAGTTATCCTATGATGCTATGCACCAAATCCCTTGATGTTCCATGTAAGGAAGATACTTTCTATGTATGGCTTTTACTATAAAAGAATAAACATAAAGTTAAAAAAATCGTAGAATCCATCTTTGGACCTGGAAATTCTGGCTTATTACAGACCTGTCTCAAACCTTCCCTTTCTAGAGAAGGTAATTGAGGAGGCAATTGCATCAGTTGGAGACACACCTGGTACATCACGATATCTACAAACTGTTCCAGTTGGGGTTCAGATCTTGACACAGCACTGAGACTGCCCTGGTGAATGTGACAAATGATTTCTTCCTGACCAGAGACTGCAGGGGAATACTCAATGGCCATTTTCTCAATGTCTCATCAGTATTTAACACCAGAGGTCATTGGGTTCTGGCTGATCACATGAGAAAGTACAGGGGACTCAGCTGGACAATGTTGAGCTGGTTTTAGCCCTTTCTGGTTGGTAGGGGACAGCATGTAACATGGGAGGCTATTGTTCTTTTGGTGTTACACAAGGCTTGATTTTGTCTCTGGTGTTGTTTGCAGTGTAAATGCTGCCCTTGGAGGAGATAGTGGTAAAAATGAGGTTTTCACTACTATGCAGATGATAACTCTGTTGTACCTCTCTTTTGCACTGGATCAGGCGAACTCATTGACTATGATAAACTGACGTTTGTCTGAGCTGAGTGACTGGATGACTGTCAGCTGGCAGACCCTTAGTCCGAGTAAGACAGAACTGCTGTTCATAGAACCAGGATCCCAGAAAAAAGCAATGAAGAGGAATGACATCAGCATGCTTGCTTTGGGATGCAACTTCCTCAGAGCTGTGGACATAGCTACAAACCTTGTGAGTCATAGTGGACAACAAGCTGTCACTTGAAGCGCAGGTGACAGCATTGACTACTTTTGAATTTTTCCATCTCAGAAATATTATCTGGCTGAAGTCCAGTATTCAGTATGAGGACCTCGTGACTGTAATGCATTTTACATTTTACATTTTGTGACATCCCGACTCAGCTACTGCAACACTCCTTATCTGGGGCATCGTGAAGGTTTGGTGTATCGTCTACAGCTGGTGCAAAATGTAACAACCAGTCAGATACTGGGTACAAACTGCTGCCTTACTCAAAAATTTCAGAATGTCCTCATAAATATTCACCAAGTAAAGTCGTAGGATCCTTATGGCATGCATACAGTATGGCAGGGTAAACAATGATCAACTCTTAGGTAGTCCGATATTGATGTTTTTTTATTAATGTCCTCAATGTTCTCAGCTGGGCATATGGAGCACGGGGGGCCTGCAATTTCATGTCACCTAGTTAACTTGCACACAAGAGCTCTGAAATCAGGAAAATGTATGAAGCAGGCATAGCAGGCTTACATTCTAGTTATGGCTAATATATCCAGGTGACCATTAACGGAACAGAGAATTACAAAAGGTGTGACCATGGCAATGAGTAACACTACTGTATTCTGATTAAGTGGTGTTTGAACCATGAAACATCAACTTTATTGCTCAGTGGGTGTTAATAAAATATCAATATTGGACAACATAGCAGTTAATCTTTCTTTGCTTTGTCATGATATTGGGTACAAGCACTTTTCATCATATCACACCTTTGTTGCATGATCTGCATTGACTTCCAGTTAGACAGCATATTGCCTTCAAGTTTGGGTCCCGGCTACATTAAGGACATCATGTGCTCCTATACCCTTTGTCACCCTCCCTACACCCCTCCCCTGCAGAGAATCTCTTGTTGGTCCCTCTGGCCCACCTAAAGTTCTAAGGTGACAGGGCCTTTGCCGTGGCATCTCCGTGGTTGTGGAACTCCCTACCTCTTGATCTGTCGAATATCTGCTTACTGTAGGCCTTTAAAAAGGCCTCAAAGATGTATTTATTCTCCCTGGTTTTTAAAGGGACACTGTCAAGCCTCTTAGTCCTCAAATTATCCATGGTTTTAAAAAACACATTTTATGATTTGTAGCATTCTGTAGACAGGGGGCTGGTCCCATGGCACAGAGGAATAAGGTGCTGGACGCCATGCCTCATGCCATGCTGGTGATCTGGGTTTGGGAACGAGCCCTGGTCATCATAGGTCGGCTAGGGGAGGGAGAGGATGTGAGTAGTTGCCGGCTGGCAGCCCTCCGCCTCGAGAGGGAGAACTAGGTCTCCTTGGAGCTTGGCTGCCCCCTGGTGGATGCTGGAGTGGCTTCATTGCTCACAAAGAGTGCCAGTGCTAAGCCGAGGGAGGGCAGAAGAAGCTGGTACTGGAGCTACAGTGCACATGTGTGCCTCCACGTGTATGCATCACCGCTTCCGGGGCCTTGGGGTAGGACCGTACACAAGGGGCGAAACAGAGGAAACTTCAAGGGCCACCATGGATGAAGCCTCCGGGCCAGCTCTGGGAGTTCCACTGGGGCACGCATGGCACCATAAGACCCCAAAAGACTCGAGTCTGGTAGGGTGGCAGATGAGCTGGAGGCCTGCTGAAGGAGGATAAATAGAACTGATATAAAAAAAAAAATTCTGTAGACATTGCTGATATCGCTGGTTATTTGATTCTGTTTCCTTTTTTCCAACCATACTGGTGTTACCACACAAAAACATGTTTGTTTACATTCCTTGATCAGCTTTCACTACATCTTCCCTGGACTTGGAGACACCCTCACACAAGCTAGTCATCTGTGTTGCAGTGAGAGAAGAGAAGACTCTTGCATCATGAGTGACTGCACTGTTCGGGGGCGTTCTTAATGTTCAGGAAGTATACAATAAGTGTTGCTCAAAGATTTGAAACAAAATAGGGTTGGGTATAACTGCACCATTACCATGCAATTCAGTTATACTAAGAAATGATGCAGATAAAACAACCACCAAAATCAATGAATTTTAGAGAAGGCAAGCAATCATAAAATGTGGGTTTTTAACCAGAAATAATGTGATGCACAAAGGGTTGACAATATCCCTTTAATGAATTTGGATAATTGTCCTGTTGAAATCAGTTAATTATATGTTTTTTTTAACTGATGTTCATTTGTTTAAATTTGTTTTATGGTTTTATGTACAGCATCCAGAGCCCCTGGAATGAGAAGCTTTATAAATAAAATTGTACTTGTTCTCTTGCTTGCCCCAAGGGTTAGTTATTTTTCTGACAAGGGGTATACTAGAAACCAGGAAACACTTGGAACCCTATTAACATGCCACTTTCAATACATCTTTTTTTTTTTCAAGGTTGTATGCTCTCATGCATCTCAGGCGGCTGCTTCAGCCCTGTCCTAGATTTCGCAACCCATCTCCTACCCACCAGTACCACCGAGCCCCATTCCCCCATGGATTGCCCCCCATGGTGGGGCCAGGAAGAGGAGGACGGTACTCCCCCCACCCAGTAGTCCTGTATCCAGATTGGGGGTCCAGTGATCCAGTGGCAGAGTGGGGCAGGGGCAATCTGGCTGGGCTTTATGTAGATAGAGACTGCCATTTTTCCTTTAATTTCCTCGCCTGCCATGGCAGGCCGTAGGTGTGTGCAGGCGTGCATGTGCTACATAACCACAGCATTTTCTCCTGCACTGCTCTAGGCTGTGGCACTGCCATCCAGCCTCCACCAGGTGGCAGTCAAGGTGTGATACAGTGTGTCCCCCCACCCCCGAGAGAGGAGAGCAATCCTCTCCCTCCCACCAACCCCTGGCAACCCATGCTTGTTCCCGAACATGGGTCTCCGGCGTAGCAGGCGGTAAGGCATTTAATGCCTCCGCTCTTCATGCCACAGGACCAGCTTTCAGTATATCTTCTGAGGTTTTGGGCACACATTTTTGCATCCTATCAGATCTTAGTGCCAGACTTTGTCTGAGTTTTGAATATGGTCCCTCAATGTTATTATTTCGGTACTTTATGTTAGTAATGCATTGTCAGGTACATTTCTGATATGAAAAGATGCTGGTTTTGCCCATCCCAAAACAACCACTGAAGTAAGTTTAATTGTAGTCAGAGTACAAAGCACCTTAACTGAGGTCAGCGGCATTTTAAGCTGTTGTTTTTCATACCCAGAGAGTTGATTTAAAGTATTGTTAATGTAGCTAAAGTTTAGGTTATGTGAACAAAGGGCCCTTTCAACAATGTATTTGCATTTTCTATATCAACTGACTGTGCAGCAATTGTGTAATTTGGGCGTGCTCATTGTTTTCTTTTTTTTTTAAATGAGCAACGTACAAAAATTCACACTGGCAAGTTATTCTTAATGGGGAAAAAGTAAGATTATTGACATACTAGGACACCCTACATGAGTAACAATAAACAAATGCAGTTCTTAAATGAATATAGAATCTGTTCTAAATTGGGCATTTTGACAGTGTCAGTGAAAGGTAAAAGAAAAGAATACATTAAATGGCTAGACTGGCTCATACCTGCTGATGCTTGTGCTATTTATTTATTTATATAGTTGTTAAATGGGTAAAACCCAAGGGTATGCATGCCCTGTTATCATGGATGTCCCACGCACAAAATACAAATACAAAATACATACAACAAGGTCAAAACTACAGTCAGCTAAAACAGCTGCAGCATCAAATGCATAATAAATGTATAATAACATAGGTAATAAATCCCATATATACAGATAAACGACTAAAAATACAGCAAATTTTATTTATTTATATGCTTTTGGTGACTGAGTACATGAACTAGGCAAAGACCTATTTTTCAGGCACGACCCAGGAGAGTACAGATTATAAAAACCACAATCGAACAATAGCAAGAAGTAATATACAACTATCCATGCAGGGATAAGCAGCAGAACAAAGCAAAGATTGTAGTATCCACGCAGGGATATGCAACTGTACAGAGCAGAGTAGTAGGATACTACCATAGAAAACACAGGTAAAAGACAAATTCAAGACAGATTTCTATTGTTAATGGGAAGAAAAAGAGTTTGGTTTTATATGGCATCTTTCAGACAAACTGTATCCCAAAGCACTTTACTGTCAAGAAGGTGATAACATGTAGGTGACACTACACTATGCTGCACACTAGAGTTTACATGTAGCTGATACTCATAAAAAAAAAATGTTCAGAATTCATGGAAAATGCCTGCTTAGGGTCAACACTATGTAAATAGTGGTTGTGTGACTCAACCCTGGGTATCCCGGTTTACAGCTCTGTGCTCTAACCACCAGGACAAGCTGCCTCCCATGGGAACAAAGTACTGTTTACCAAGCCTGTGCATTTATTAGCTTCTCCATAATGCCACATCTGTGCTTTTGAATTCTCTCTCCCGTGGGAACAAAATGATAGTTACAGTACTGCACTCAGTTTATGAATCTTAATATGCCAAGTACGAAGAAGAGTCATTGCAGTCTGCCAGCAGCAGACTAGATGAGGCACAGGGTCTTGGTACTGTTGCAGAACCGACCGACGCTGCTGGTGTGGCAGCCATAATAGGCACTAGCAAGACACTGCATTGGGGAACCTCGCAGCTGCATCATAACCTTGTTGCTACCAGTGGGTGTTGGTATAAAGTGACAGTTCAGAGGCACAAGAGAGGGGGAGGGGAAAGAGTTCAGGAGATAAAATGACATAAGAGGAAAATTGTGTATAATCTTCCTTGATGTACTATAATGTGATCAATGCTCTGAACGAGCATAAACTAGTAAGGCATTTAAATTGTAGCACAGCCCAGTCACTGCATGTTTAGCTTTAGGAATGCTATATGCAAATGTTTCACAGTTAAAGTGCTTCGCTGTTACCAGCAAAATGTTTTTAACAGATGCTGGCATCTAAATCCACATTCCACTGGCAATAAAGATGTATCAGAACTTCACTTGTGCTCAACCATGAATCATAAGATAAGAGACTTTCTTGTTGTTTCTTCAGAGTGATTTGTGTAACCTCATCATTCCTATTTATCTAAGTCATGTATTAGTAATATATATATATATATATATATATATATATATATATATGTATGTATATGTATGTGTGTGTATATATATATATATCTTCTTCCAGGAGCAGTTGACAACTGAATAGATCTTATACCTACTTTCTTCTTTGTGATATTGACATTTAAACATCTTCATGTTGCACTGGGATCAGTATCTTAATATATAGAATAATGCATGGAAGTGTGGTTTATAGAGTTTATGCACCACCGAGGTGTGTGATGCCCCATATGGGCATCACACTGAGAAGGTATAAAATCCCAAGCTACACTTTCTATGTTTTATTTTTTATATTTACTGGTTTTTGGTGTTTTTATTTGGCTTAAATTGTCTTTTTTTTTGTCAATGTGTGAGGGTAACTATTACCACCGACAAGCTTGTCTCATGCTGAGTGACCAATTGTGTAGTGCTTGTGAACATCCAGTGCGAGGACAGCTTGTTCGGCATTTTTTCTGGTGATGCTGTGGTACTGTTCTGCCCATGGTTTACGGAGCTCCATAAACCACATATGTGGTATATGGAGCTGTTGGGCACTTACTGGCAGCAGTTTATAACCACCAACCAGTAAATATTAAATGAATCCCAACTAGGGTGGAACCCCAAGAAAAGGACATCTGTGTTTTGCTTATCATCAGTTCGAAAGCACTATTATTTTCATGAGCTGGTGATCCAATTGACACAAATGTTGTGATACACTAGTTTATAGCCTACTGGTTAAAGCCTGAAACTGTGAGCCTGAAGCTCCAGTAGACCTGGAATTAAATCCCACAGCTTCCACTTCCATACTGCGTGACCCTGAGCAAGTCACTGAACCTCACTGTGCTCCTGGGACAACCCGGGAAATAAGTTCGGGCACCCTGTGCCTGTTCCAGTCAAAAAATTCTAAACGAAAATAATTTTGTTTTAGAAGAAATCCATATGCCCGAGTAACATCTCAGCAGAAGGGTGCTTAGGTGTGTTGATTCTACTGCAGACAGAGTTTTGTAAAAGGGGGGGCAAGATGGTTGTAACAACTGCAACTCTCTGATTGGATGAACTAGGTTGTCTAGCATTAATGTTGAAAGAAGCTGGCCACTGGCAAATTAAATACTGCTTTAATTCAGGACCCATGAATTTAGTTCAGCTTCAGTAATTTGACCAAGCCAATTTAGTTCCCAATGCAGTAACTGGCATAGGGTTAAGTATACTATATATAGGGGAGTACAAAGATTAGAGGTCAGCAATGAATATGTATAACTCTGGTTGTCTTCTGGTAGATGATGCTGGTATGCCACTGCTGAGGATATGGTGTTTTGGTAGTGTGACTGAGTCTGCAACCACTAAGACTACAGTGGGCCAGCCAACTGAGCTGCAGTAACAAATAATTATTGCTGGTCCTGAGCCTAATACTCCCTTTAGTCTCTGCTTTAACTCAATACCAATAACTACAGTATATTCAACCTGGCCCCATACCCCATACCCTCCTCACTGAAAAAGAATGCATCAAGAAATTTAGGACATTATATTGCCCTTCAACAGGATATGAGGAAGGAAAAGGAGCAGTGCAAACAAATGAGGCAGTACAAATAATAGCAGTGGTAATAGGACTAGTTTTACTGAATCCCACTACCACCCTTCATCTTGTATTTTTGCACAATGTACAAGCCTGACTCCCCAGTTGCCTACCAGAAGCAGTGTAGACACCAAGTCCTTTTTAAGTTACTGGGTGTCACGAGCCCCTGGCCCCCTAACCTCGGGCAGCCCAGCAGGACCTCCTGTTTGCTGAGAGGATCCCCCCTGTTCAGGAACTTGTGAGCAGGAGTAAGGGTTTCAGGAAGACTTACCACCAAACCTTCCTTTTCCCAGTGGGAGGGTGGATTCTGTAGTTTCAAGTTCCCTTGACTCTGCACTACTTGTAATATTTGAATCCCACTGGCCACGTCTTGCCTAAGTAGTTTTTATGCGGTAGCTGAGTGGATTTCTATCTTTTTAAGCACACAGTCTTTTCAAAACCCTTCTGTTTAAATGTTAAATCACACAACCAGACCCCAGGCAGAGTTAATAAGAAAAATCATAAAAGTTTACTTAAAATAAAAGCAATACAGAAAAGTCTACAGTTTGGAAGAACTTTGAAATGCAGACAATAACAAAAGTAAAACTGGACAGTTCACAGAAAAACACTAGATACTGTATTCTAAACTATACCTTGTTTTGATGTTAAAGTTCAGACAATATTTCAAATGTCCTGGTAGAGATGACAGTTCATTAGGCAACAGAATTTGTAACAAGTCCTTGATCCAAGTCTCTGGATGTCCTTTTTAAAAGTCTCCAAGTGCTGTCTTTGTTGAAAAGTCTTGATTTCCAAAATTCTACTTAAAATCAGAATTTTCTGTTCAGTATGTGGCAAGTCAAACTTTCCACACACTCAGAGCTATTTTTTAACTATTTCCCAGGCCTACACATACTGTATACTTCTGGCTACAAGTATATGCTAGTCGGAAACAGGCAATATACCTTCCAACTTAAAAGTTATTCTTCTGCTCTGAATTCCAAATGTGTCTGATTGCATACATGGTCATTTTGTTGGACACACCTACCTTTTTCCCTCTGGGGTGGTGTTAAATGGTTCCAAGACAAAACAGATATTAGGGTGCAATCAGTTACCTTTACCAGTAGGTGTCACTGTGTTTCCATGTCAATCCCAGTGACATCTGGTGCATGCATTTGGCTTAACCTCTGACCCCTAGGTCATTACAATACCCCTTCCCTATCAAGGAAAGCCATAGTGGGAATTTTATGCCTTCCTTTGGTCATATACTTGTCTTCCCTTATCTTGAAATATAACAGGTCCACACTAGCCTTTATAGAAATATCAGTTATTTTGTAGTTACCTGTTAAGGGGACAGTGTCTTAATTCTAAAGTACATTACATCATATACAATATGAACCCACATAAATGGATATCGGCCTATCATGCGACACTGGGTACCCAGCAATTGAATTGGTGTAGGCCTGTTGACAGTCATGTTGCAAGTTATCTTACAAGCAAAGAAATGACAAATCCAACCAAAATGCACAGTTTGTACTCCCACACTGGATGGCCTATTTGTAATCCTGAAAAGCCCTGATCAGTGCCTAAGGAAAACAGTCTGGCAAATAAAATTCTTGAATGTAAACTAACTAGGCAAGTCTAAGGCAAGGCCCTGTTTAGTTATTCATGGCCCCTTAACTAGGCAATGTTGTCCTTATTGGATGTACTGGCTTTTGACTGTAGTCTTTGAATCAACTCACATTGTCCTCCACAGTTTGGGTCAGCTCCAGCCCTGCATGACTCAGTGGTTTCTCCAACTGTCTGTCTCTCTGTGACTCTGGAGGATCAACACAGCTCTGGATCATGCCATCATTCAGTCACTTGATCATGCATGTAGTGCTTACTGAGGAGCGCCACCCCTCCCGACCAGTGCTACTTCAAGGCAACCCCCACAACACCATTGGACAGTCACCAGGCTGTAGTTGCTAATGATGAGGTTCCCTCTGTCTGACTGTGGTAGTCCCTCAGACCAGAGACCCTTATGTCTGATGTGGCACAGAGTCCCTCAGAACACACAGTAAGGCAGATTACCCTCATGCACTATCTCTCTCCAGCTACCGGAAAGCTTCTTTTAGAGCCTCTCTCTCTCTCTCTCTCTCTCTCTCTTTCTTTCTTTCTTTCTTTCTTTCTTTCTTTCTTTCTTTCTTTCTCTTACTATTCAGCACTCTCCTCCTTCAGAGGAAAGCACAAGTCTCCCTCAAATGCGTCTGCACAAGTTGGTGTGAACAATGCAGACAGTAGATCTGGTTCCTCACTCAGCCACATGCAGATTAAAATGAAGCTGCAAAGTCTCACTCATTCCTCATAAGATTCCAGCCATCCAACTGACCAGTATCTTGTCAGTCACTGGAGGTTGTACTGTTTGGCTTCACTCAACAAATTACTGAGTGTTCAACCCATGGGCAAAATACAGTCCTCCAGGGATCTGTACACAGGGGACAGATTACATTTGAGCAGGGAGGAGAAGGGGGTGCTAAAACAGAGGTTAGAAGAAAACATAGAAACAAAGGTTAATTTAAACTAGGCAGGGGGGTTGCGAGAGGGTTGTTGAAGGGAAGCCTCTCCAGTGAGGGGAGACAAACAAGCTTACCCCCCCCTCCATACAAACTGTGTTGGAAGCAGGGAGGGATTGAAGGGCTAGGCTAAGAAGGGTGGGAAGCTGGGTAAGAAGTGTAAAAGAACATCTTGGAGGGTTGTCTCTTTGAATGCAAGGAGTCTGGGGAATGAAACCGCAGAACTACAGGCTCTGTTGGCAGAGGGGATGGTGGACATAGCTGCTATCACAAAAACATGGGCCAGTCAATACCAGGACTGGGACCTGATGATCCCAGGGTATAGGATTTACAAGAAGGATAGGGGCAAAGGGAAAGGAGATGGGGTAGTGATACATGTAAGGGAAGGGATAAAGTGTGCAAGAGAAGAGGGGGAGGAGGGTAGGACAAAGGCCATGTGGATTCAATTCTGAGACATGAGGAATATGATTCTCAGGATTGGGGTGGTATATAGGCCACCGACTCAAGGTAAAGACCTGAACAGGGAGTTGGCAGAGCAAATTAGGAAGGTGTGTGGCCAAGGTAACACAGTGATCATGGGGGACTTCACTCTACCAGGAGTGGATTGGGGTACCCCAGCCACCTCGAGTCTAAGGGAGCAAATACTCCTGGATGCTTTCCAGGACTGCTTCCTGGCACAGATGGTCACTGAGCTGACTAGATTGGGGAATACACTGGATCTAGTTCTGGCCTATGGGGAGGCTGTAAGGGAGGTGGGGGTGGAGGACCCGCTGGCTGGCAGTGATCACCACTCAATGTGGTTCACACTTAATATGAGCAGAGAAGCAGTGGGTATGGGGACCAGGGTGGAGGACTTCAGACAGTCTGACTTTGGTAGGATGGGTGAAGTCTTAAGGGGGCATCTGGAAGGAATACAGCCATACTGGGATGTGAATCAGAAATGGGAAAAAATCAAATTGGGGATGATGAAGGCTTCTGTCACATGTACCAGATTGCAGAGTAAAAAGGAAAGGGCTAAAAACACAAGCTGTTTAAGTAGAGGGCTCTTAGAAATGGTGAGGGCTAAAAAAGCAGCGTTCATGAAATACAAGAAATCCAGAAAGGGGAAGGCTAGGAGGCATATGTGAAGAGGTCCAAGGAAGTTACCAGGGGAGTCAGAGCAGCTAAGCCCTCCAAGGAATTGAGGCTGATGCAAGGCATCAGGAATGGGGAAAAGGACTTCTTCAGATACATATGGGAGAGAAGGAGCTGCAAGGACCAGATAGTGAGGATCAGGAAGGACAGGGGGTGGGCAGAGAAAGGGGTGGATCAAGCAGAAACACTGAATGAGTACTTCCGTTCTGTATTCATGAGGGAGAAAGGAGGTCAGCTACCGCAAGGGGTGGGTGGGGGAAGAGGGGGTAACTGATGGGGTGATCACTGAGGGTAGGGTATTAGAGTGGTTAAGGGCTCTGAGGGTGGATAAGGCACCAGGACCAGACAGCATACACCCCAGTGTGTTGAAGGATAGGGCCAAGATCCTGTCTGGACTGCTGGTAGAACTAGTCAATACCTCCCTGGACAAGGGTACATACTGCATGACTGGAGGATGGCCCATGTGGTACCCATCCATAAAAGTGGACCAAGGGATGAGCTGGGTAATTACAGGCCGGTAAGCTTAACTTCCATCGTGGAGAAGCTGATAGAGACAATACTTAAGAAAAGGCTGGTGACCTTTATGGAAGACAATGGGCTCCACGAAAGTCACCAGCATGAGTTTGTCTCCGGAAAATCCTGCCAGATGAACTAAGTTTAGTATTACGACTGGGTCACGTGGGAACTGGACAAGGGTCATGCAGTGGATGTCATATACTTGGACTTCAGTAAGGCCTTTGATTCGGTGCCACGTGTGAGGTTGGGAGGGAAGTTGAGATATGTGGGGGTGGGGACTTAGATGGTTAAATGGATTGAGAATTGGCAGCAGGGGAGACAGTAGAGGGTAGTATTGGTGGGGGGACTTTCATCTCCAAGGGTTGTGACAAGCGGGGTGCCACAGGGATCGGTACTGGGGCCAGTGCTGTTTGGAATATTCATAGCAAAAATCTCGTATTGCATCAGGAATAAGATCAGTCTATTCACTGACGATACCAAATTGGAGGTGGTAGTGGACAATATAGCAGGTTGGCAGGGGCTACAGGATGACCTGATCAAACTGGTAGAGTGGTCAGAAGCGTAGCAGTTGGGGTTTAATGTGAAAAAGCGCAAAGTCCTGCACTTTGGAGCAAAGAACCCAGGGAGGGGTTACCAGCTGGGATGGGTACAACTAGGTTTCACCAAGAAGGAGAAGGATTTAGGGGTGGTTGTAACGGGGAAGATGAACAATACAGAGTAGTGTAGAAGGGCGACAGTGAAAGCCAACAGGATGCTGGGTTGTATTGCAAGAGGGATCTCCTCCAGGAGCAGGGAGGTGATCCTGCCTCTCTAAAGGACACTGGTCAGGCCACACCTGGAACACTGTGTGCAATTCTGGTGCCCATATCTGGAAGAAAGATGTGAAATTACTGGAAAGGGGTACAATGCAGAGCAACAAGGATGATTTAGAGATTGGAGGACAGACCATATGAGGAGAGGCTGAGAGAGTTGAGCATGTACTTCTTGGAAGAGAGAAGGACCGGGGGGATATGATTGAGACCTTTAAGTATGTTTTCATTTATTTATTTAGTTTTTGTTGACCGGGTAAGTGCACTATATAATCCTGCCTATTTTCAGGCACGAACCGGGGGAGGGGGATACAGATAAATGCCAACTGACCTTGAACCAGATTAAGCTGTTGGTGGTATTTTTAGTGAATGAGGGAAATTTGGCCAGGGCACTGGGGAAATTCCCCTACTTCCTGCTTCCTGTGAGCAGGGGGGACCCATTTTCTGGTGGGACCAAGATGGCAGAGAAGGAGACTGGAAGAGTGAGGTTGGTGGACGAAGAATCAGTGGAGCTGCTTGGAATGGATATTGCAACTGAAGTATCTGTCTCTGTAGATGTGGCGGCTGGGGAGCACCCGAGGGGGTGGCCAGCTTATCGCCTGCGATACCATTTCTAATATAGAGTCGGGAGACATACTTGATTTACACCAAAAAAAACAGTGTTTAGAAGAGGAATTGGTTCGAATTAAACAGCAGATGGATGATTCGCTAGCACAGCGAGATGCGACCGTAAAAGCGTTCAGCAGTTTCTCCTATCGGACAACTCTTTGGGTCCTTTGAAGGTGTTGGCGACTGTAGAGCATGGTAATCCACTTCCAGACCAGGAAGAAAGGCCCCCACAACACGACTGGAGCGAGGGTGATGACTCCGGCTGGTTGCCGGAAAAAGTGCTCCTCTCAGCCAGATGGATGTCCCCTGCACAAGGAGTCTGGCAGCCAGACCCGGGTTGTTTACCGGTAGGATCAACAAATCCGTTGCCTTCCTCTCCTATGATGGATTCAGGAGGGACATTTGCTGTTTCAGGTACTGTTGCCTCTGGGGTTTCGGAAAAACAACAGGGGGTTGGGGTAACTTTGGATTCTTCACAATCTGATCAGAGGACTGTTTCACCAGGGGAACCGGAGGTGTCTGTTGCGGCCCCCAACTTATGCAAGCCACTTCCATAAAACTATCGATTTGGTGAAACGTAGAAATGCAGTAAGGTTGCGATATGTGGGACAAAAGGTCAACACCTGATCGTTTTCATGTGGGAAAGTCTGCTTAAACAGTCCATGGGTTTTCCCTTCAGAGGTTTATGCCTTAATCCAGTCTCAGGAGAAAGTACTTTTGATGTTAGTTTTCGTACTCCAGCTTTGCTGGAGAAATTCTGGTGTAGATTTTCAAATTTAAAAACTAACCCTTTATGGGTAGATTTTCTGGTGATACCCTTGACTAAACAACCTTTTAGGGTAATTACTATTCTTTTCCTCAATGAGGGAGTTAATAAAACTGATGTGGTATACTGGTTAGAAAATAGATGTACTATTCAAGGAAATCCTTCCCCAATTTTGGATGATGAAGATTTTTGGACTGGGGGTTGGAAGTTTAGGATTAAATTACACCAAACGGAACAGGATGTTATTCATTTGCCTAATTGTTTTTTCATATGTCGGGATAAGGGGTTTCTGTTTTATCCTGGGCAGCCTAGGATGTGCTTTAAATGTGGATCCACAAGACACATTAGTACTACATGTGAGGTATTGAAATGTACGTATTGTGGGGAATTAGGCCATGTTAGTGCACATTGTTTTCAAGACCCTAAATGTAACCTTTGTGAGGAGGTGGGTCATGTGTTTACTGATTGTCCTTGGGCAGCCAGGAACACAGAAAATGCTGATTTGGGAGTTCAGGATTATTATATTAAAGAGGCTATTACCCCCACTTTGTTTCCTGGGCCTCAACCTCCTGGTAAAAGACATATGCTGCAGATACCCGAATGTGGACCTCCCCCCCCCCCCATTTTGGCTGTTGAAACAGAGGGTGTTTTAGCACAGTCCACTGCACAGGAAAAGTTGGGGGGACCATTATTTCGTCAGATCCTTTACCTAGTTCTCAAGATTTTGTTGTGGTTCATCCAAAGAGGGGGAAGGGTGTTAGGCCAAAGGGTTTGAAAACATCTGAACCTTTGGAAGAGACGAATACTTATGAGGTATTGCAAGATGTTTCTTCAGGAGACAGAGCATACTGAAGTGGCAGGAAGTCTGCTCTTGGGAGGGGATTTATTGGATCCAGGTGGACCGCGGGTTGGTACCTCAGGGCCTAAAACTAGTGGTAGGATTACCCGGGCCTCTAGCAAAATAAAATGAGGTGTCTTCTTTTTCACTTTTTTGACTTATGATTGATCTTCGTTATCAGTTTCACATCGCATCTTTAAATGTAAATAGTATCCAGTCCAATTTAAAAGACTGGCTACATATGGGCTTTTTTCACAATCTGATTTAGATTGTATATTTTTTTCAAGACGTCCGTCTGCATTCTCCAGGTCTTTTGGAGGCGGCCTCTGTGGGTTGGTTGTGGGGGGATAGCTACTGGTCACAGGGGTCTGAACAGTGTTCAGGGGTAGGAATTTGTTTTTTTCCTCCTGTAAAAATAATTAGGCATTTAGAAATTTTGGAAGGGAGGGTTCTCATGTTAGATATTGTTTGGAAAAATTTACCTATGAGGTTAATAAACATATATGCACCCCAATTAAAATATGAAAGGGTAAGGCTTTTTTGCACCATACAACCTTTTTTGTTTACTAGTATACCGGTTGTTTTTGGAAGGGATTTTAATTGCTCTTTCCCTCAGAGTGGAAGTAATATATTTGGGAAAAAACAATATTGTGATGTCTCTTGTTTGTTGAAACTCATTTATGAAGTAGGTCTCATTGATGTGTTTGGGTCTGGTAATATAGGAGCTTCCCACACATATGTTTGTGGCCCTCACACATCGCGGATTGATTATTTCTTTATTTCTTCCGGTTTTAGCATTCGTAATGCCGTAGTTAGTGATGTAGCAACTTCTGATCATCGTATGTTAGATTTGATAGTAGATCTACCTGAACAAAGGCGGGGTCCAGGGTTCTGGAAGTTAAATGTTTCCTTGTTAGATTTACCCATGGTACAGGTAGAGTTTCAATATATCATGAAAGCTAGGAAATCTGTGTTTTTCCTTTATGAGGATAAAAATCAGTGGTGGGAAGATTCGAAACATGATTTTAGTTCTTATTTCCAGTCAGTGGGGAGGCTTAATGGTTCTCTTAAAAAACACACTTTGTGGCAACTTAGAGCACAGCTTCGGATTTTGGTGGCCCAATACTATGAAGAGGGTAACGATGATTTGGGTGCTATTAAGATTCCTTAAAATAAATTATCAGTTTTCCAAAAAAAACTGATGCAGAGGATGATCACACAGCAACGGTACCGGGTTTTTGGAAAAAAGTCTGATACCGTTCCTTTTGACACCCTGGCTCAGGTTCGGGAACAGAGAATTATGGAGGCCTTGCAGCTCCCTAATGGTATGAAGGTCACAGACAACCCAGCTATATTGAATGAAATTGGGAGGTATTTTTCCAAAATTTTTACAAGTACTGATTTGTCAAAGGCTGCAGTATCAGACTGGTTGAAGGGATGTGACCTCCCTCATATTTCTGAGGAGTGTGGTCGAAATTTAGTTTCTCCTATTACTGCTGCAGAACTTAAGCAAGTTATTTGGACCCTTTCTAAAGGAACATCCCCAGGGTCTGATGGCCTATCACATGCCATTTATAAAGTAATATAGGAAGTACTAGGGGATGAACTGGTGGTAGTGTTAAATGATGCTCTTAGTACAGGAGTTTTACCACCCAGTATGTATGAAGGAGTTTTAGTTCTCTTTTTTCAAGGATGGGAATAAAGAAGATTTAAAAAATTGGAGACCAATCACTTTGTTAAATACCGATAGTAAAATCTTGATGAAGTATAGGAATAGATTGGTGAATACGTTAAATGATATAATTCACCCCACACAGTTTAGTGGGGTACCCTCACGTAAGATAGAGGATGCCATGATTCTTATTAGAGAAATTCTGCATAAAGGCACTACTCAGGAATTATTAGGACATTTAGTTAGTATGGACCAATCTAAAGCTTTTGATAGGGTTGAATATATCTATATGTGGGCAGTTTTTTCTAAATATGGGTTCCCAGATAAGTTTATTTTATGGTTGCAAATATGCTATAAACACATTTGTTTATTTCCTAGTATGAATGGATGGATAGGAGGTAAGATTTTAGTCAATAGAGGGGTGAGGCAGGGTTGTCCTCTAAGTCCTCTCCTTTATTTGTTGTCTCTGGACCCATTATTATACAGATTGAATAAACAGTACGATATAATGGGTTTCTCCGTGAGTAGTATAGATTTACAGATTAAAACTATTACTTATGCAGATGATTTGTGTTTAATATTGGCAGACAAATCATCAGCCTTTTTGGCTCAAGATGAGTTGAGAGTGTTTTCAGAAGTAACTGGTTCTTTAATCAACTACCAGAAATGTAGTATTTTATCATTGGTTGTGAGGGTACAGTATGGAGTTCAATATGGCATTTTCCAGTATTGACCTCTTATATTCGAATTTTGGGTATCTTTTTGGTAGTCCTGATCCCCAGTTTTATAATTGGGAAGAGAAAATTTGTACTGCACAAGGTTTGGTAACAAAATGGAATTCTTGGCATATGTCTAAACGTAAAAGGATATATATGATAAAATCACATCTGTTACCATTGTTTCAATTTTTGTCGGCAGTATTTCCTATCCCAAAAATACTGGAAACTTCAGTGTACAGTGTGTTTTTCCAATGTCTTTGGGGGAGTCGCCTAAACCCTATTAAAAGAGGGATTACCTATTTACCTATCACCCAGGGAGGCTTGGGAATGATTAATCCAATAATTTTTTTCATGTTACCTTTCTTTTTCACAATATTGTCCCATTGGCTCATAATGAGGTTAGATTATGGTGCCCCTGGGTTATGGATGAGTTTGGATCCCTATTAACACAGTAGGCCTCTTCAGGCTCCCTTTCTAAACAGGTGAACATTTTATTTTTAGCTAATTGTTGGAAGGATGTGGTGGGTAAACTCAAACTCTGGGAATTGCCTTATCGCTATCTGACTACTGGCATTCAGAAAATGGTATATGACTGGCTGTTGCTAACCTGGTTCCATGAGGAACCCTGGTTTATGATACTTCCCTCAGCTAATGTACAAATTATGACAAGTTTTCTTCGTTGTCCAAGAATTCCAACATTTATGTGGGATTTTATATGGCTTTGCACCCACCAAAAATTGGGGGTAAAAGGGAACATGAAGCATATGGGTGCAGTGGAACGAATGTGTCCTAGAATTGATACGTGTAGTAGGGTGGTTGAGACTATGCAGCATTTGTTTATAGATTGTCCCTATGTGGTTGGATTTTGGACTTCTTTTCATAAATATTGGATCTCTGGGCCTTTTCAGAGGGAGGATCCGGATGCGGGTTAGGAACATTTTACCAGCTGCATGGGTCCAGTTTGACTCTGGGATGTTATTGTTATTTATGGGACATGTTAAGTTTCAATTATGGCAAGCCCATCTGCATTAACTTTAAGACAGCAGGTATTGTCTAGTGCTTATGTGTTTTGATGGTTCAGAAAGAGATTTTTAGATGGAGAGACTATGAGCACAATACAGCCTCCTGATCTTTATAAATTATGGTGGAGACATATGTCTTGCCTGGATACTGGGTGAACATGATACTTTCTTTGTACCTGATAGTTAATTATTTTCTTTCTATAATTTTTTTAAATAATAATAGGATATTGGTCTTTTTTTGTATATAATACTGTTTTCATTTCTGTTTCATAACAATTTATATAATTTTGTCCGATCTCCATTCTGTAGTTTTATGGTGTGCACTTGTTTCCAGTTAGTATTTCTGTATTAGACAGCCATTTCTGATGTATGACTGTACTACTTATTTATTTTGTTATGATTTGTAATTTTTTTCTTCCTTTTTGCAAGGTACTACTGTTTTTTTGTATTACTTTGCTTTTGTTCCTTGAAAAACATTTTTTTCCCCTACTCTTTTAGTGGGGGGGTTTCAGCTTTTCCGTTTTAGGATTTTATAAATGAAAATTTGTATTGTATGCTTGATGACATGCTTATTTTTTGTTTATTTTAAGTTTGTCTTATGATTTTGTGTGCAGTAACACTATTAAGTATGTATTTTATTTCCTTATTTTGTGGATAAAATTTCCTCACTTTTTGTGGGGAGTTTCCTTTGTCGTGGGATTAGATTTGAGTTTCACTTCTGTATTAGACAAACCCTTTCGATATGTATGATTGTAGTGCTTATTTGCTTTTGTTATGATTTGTACTTTTCCTTTGTGTGAGGCAACACTGTTTTGTATTGATTTGTTTTGTTATTCAAATAAAAAATTTCCCTACTCATTTCGATAAGTGCTATGGGATCTTTAACATCCACCTGAACTACCACCAATCCAGGCAGATGGGACCTTGGTTTAATGTCTCATCCAAAAGACGGCACCTCAGAAGTGCAGCACCCCTCTCATGCTGCACTACAGTGTCAGTACTGGGATATTTAACCCAAGTGCCAGATGTGGGAACTGAACCCACAGCCCTCTGATCTCCTGGCCTCAGAGGTGAGTGTGCTACTTACTGAGCTACTGACACTGTAAAGGGGATGAACAAGGCAGGCACTGAAGGGATACTCAGGCTGAAGAACATGAGAGGGCATGACTTTATATTGGAGGGGGGGGAAGATTTAGGATAGAAATGAGGAGACACTTTTTCATGGAGAGGGTCGTGGCAGAATGGAATGCTCTACCAGAAGGGGTGGTAGCCTGTAATACAGTGGGTAGTTTCAAAAGGGGATGGGACAAGGTGAGAGAGGGTAATTGGGAAGGGGAGGGGGACAGGGCAGCTGCAAGGTGATGGTGCTAGTTGCACACTCGAGCAGACTTGATAGACCAGGTGGCCTATTTCTGCTGGAAAATTCATATGTTCATAGGAATCTATGAGCCTTTCTGACTGTTATGCTATCCTCTGATCTGGTTGCCTGGTCTTCCAAAAGTTAGAGGCAGCTAAGATAGTGGCCTTTGTAGTTTTGTGGGCATTGGCCCCATTTAGTTAAAGGGCTCCTTCCCCTTAAACATTATTTCTGCATATCCTCCTTGTGTGTTGCATGGTTGTACTAATGCCCTGTTTGGACATGGGTCCTGTTGCACTTCAGAAGGCTGCTATTGGGGAGCTCCAACTTCTTCTGTGTGAGCACACCTCATGTCAGTGACAGCGGCTCCACAGTTTTGTGTGGCAGTGGAGCAACTTACATAAATGGCAATAAGCCCTGAGGAAACAAAAGCACTTCTCTTCATTCCACTGTTGTATTTCAAATCCTCAAGGTCAGTAGGACCAACAAAAGTGGCAGGCTGATGACTGGGGCACTGTGGAGCTAAAAAGTAAACTCTATTACTGTCATTCACTGTTCACGTCACTGACTGTCTAGCTCACATACAGAAAAAAATTATAAAATCTTATTTATTTATTTGATTCATTCGGATAGCACCTTTGAGCTAACAGCTCATTTACAAAGGTTCCACATCAGGCAATGTTCACAAGTATCATATTTACAGGTATCAGGAGAGTACAATACAAGACTATTGACAGCAGGGTAAAGTTACATGACTATTTACAGGAACAAAAACCTCAACTAGGTAAACAAGTTTTAGATGAATCTAATATAATCTCTCCCCCCAAAGAATGGGCTTACCTGGCTCTAATGATCCCCACCTCACACTGCCACCTGTTTGTTGCTCTCTGGTCCCCTAGGGACTGTTGCAAGGGGACTAGGAGTAATGAAGAGGAGCTTCTTCTGGATTTATTCAGTGCCTCCTGTACCAGCACAAAAGTGACTCCTGTTACACATGAAAGGCAGTCACCTGTTTCCAATAAGGAGCACAATTGGCACTCACAATGGATCAGGGATTCCCCAAGTGATAGCCCCAACTGACAGGACCCATGGCGTGACCATGCAAGGACAACAGGGGCATAGTATAATTGAGTGCAGGAGCCCTGTTAAGTATGAACTTTGGAAACATTGGCCCACTGCAGAAAGGTTATTGCCATCTTAGTGCACTCTGACTACTACCAGCACAATAACGGGGGCCGGGGGTGCACCTCAGCTAATCAGCCTGCAGACCTGGGCAAGGAGCCACAAGGAGCCCTGGGATACTGGAGGACTTTGTTAATTCAGGTGCCTTTACAGTGGCCAATTGCTCAGTAAAAACAGACCTTCAGCCTGGCTCCAGAGTGATCGACAGCTACATGGACCAACTAGAGCTGGCACTCCCCAGAGATCTGCAGGGGTTGTGCCAGGACTGAGTCAGTGGGTGTATGTCTGCAGTGGGAAGCAGAGCTGTGTGCAGCTGCTAAAGGGGAGAGACCACGTGTCTACCAGAGAGAGTGCATGAAAGAGGGAATGAAGAAGTAGTAGCAGTATTAGTTGTAATTTTATTTATGCAGTGCCTACTCCCACTGGCTCTGGACACTTTACAAAGACAGGTACAGTTTGTTGCAGAAAAGAAAAATAAACACACAAATGCATAGGCACAACACTAAATACATAAACAACAATAAATGGCAATTGCTGAACTCAGTAAGCTAAACAATTTTCATCATATTTTGGGGTAGGCCTGGTGACACAGATAACATTTCAATATAATTTAAAAGAGGACTATGGAGGGACTTCTCTCAGGTCCTATTGAGAAAAGTGTTCCAGAGAGTTGGGGCTACTGCTGCAATGCCTGATCCCCAGATTGCTTCAATCTGACACTCAGGTCCCCAAGACACCCTGAGTCCACAGACCAGAGTGGGTGATCTGGCCAGTAGGGAGTCAGGAGCTCAGACAGGTAACCCATGCTCATATCATTCAGAGTTTTATATGTGTGCAAGCCTATCTTAAAGGTGATGCACCACAGAACAGGCTGCAGTGAAGATCACAGAGCACCAGTGTGATATAGTCACAACGAGAAGTTCTGACAACCAGTCAGGCCACTGCATTCTGCACCATCTGTATGCAGCACATAAAACCCACTGATAGCCCAAAATAAAGAACACTGCAATAATCCAGCCATAGTGCCTTGAAGGCAATACTAGGGTCTTTAAGTCATCCATTTCCATGTAAGGCTTAATCTGGGAGATGTTTCTATGATGGAAAAAGCCACTGCAAACCATTGTCACCACCTGATATTCAAACATTTGGGCTAGCGGTGTAGACTAGAGGATAGAGTAATGAGTGGGAATGAGCTTGGTAGGGCCAGCAGACCTGGGTTTGATTCTTACAACTTCCACTTGCATATTGTTTGACCTTGAGCAGGTCACTTTACTGCTCACAGGACGCTCCTGAAAACAGACACTTGTGCTTAGTGGGCCTTACCCGGTTACCAAAGAATAAAAAAACAAAGAACAAAGACCATGGTCTACAATTACTCCCATATTTGTCACCTTCTCAGTAACAGTAAGCAGTGAGCCATTGAGTGTTACTCAGATGTATCCTCTGCCCATATTGTGGGGCCCTACTATGATCTGCACCAATCACTAGCTCCTCTATCTTATCTGGGTTCAGACTCAACCAGATAGAGGCCATCTAATCCTAAATCTCATCCAAACATAAATGTGGCAAAAGAGACAGCATCCACAGTTACAGGAACAAAGGGCAGATACAACTAAGTATCATCTGCATAGCAGTGAAAACTCAAGTTATATCACCTAATCTCCTTACTCATGGGTATCATATACACTGCAAACAACATAAGGGACAGGACTGAGCCTTGCAGGACACCACATCCCAGGGATGCTGGTTTTGAGATAAATTTGCCCCCAATAACCTGCTGCACCCAGTGAGTCCCCCATAGTCCCTCAGGCAATCCAGCAACAACTCATTGTCCACAGTATCAAAAGCTGAAGAAAGATGGAGGAGAACAATAATTTATCTCTCCCCTTAATCCCTCGCCAAGAGGAGGTCATTCTGTACCCAATGCTGTCTCAGTGCCATGCCATGGGCAGAAACCAACTGGAGGGGCTCACAGATGCTGAAGGCCTCAAAGAGTGCATTAAGCTGTGACACCAACACCTTCTCAATAACATTTGCTAAGAATGGAAGGTAAGGACAGGTATGTAATTTGCCAGGACCACAGGGTCAAGAGTTGATTTCTTGATGAGTGGTCTCACCAGCTCCCTCCTTAGGGCACTAGAAAGGACACCCCCTCCAAGGAACACCAGACAATTCTAGAAAATGCAGGACTTAGTGACATGTGATAGCCTGCCAACAGCCACATATACACTTGGTCCACATCACAACAGGTGGGACAGAGCCCTACAATCATCCCGAGAATCTCCTTTATGATTACTACCTGTAACTTCCTCAGGGAAGCAAAGTGCTCACAGTTGATTGATGCTGAAGACTATGGAGTCATAATAGCCACCTGTGGAGATCCCTGACCTGATAAAGGACACTGTCAGAGAAGAAGGTACAAAATGTTTCTGTGACTAATGCTCCTTCAGACTGAAGACAGGTAGGATCTAAAATTGTGTTGATGGTGTGGAAGAGTTGTGCTGGATGGTTATTCTCTGCTACAGTCATTCATGACAGGAACTCTGCCTTTTTTAGGATGATTGCTCTGTGGTACTCATTATAATAAGTACAAACAGCCAGTCTGCCCTTGAAAGTCCCTAGGCTCCTCCAGGAATGCTCCAGTCTTTGCCTCTTAGCATTTAATCAATTGAGCTCACCATGAAACCATAGGAAGCCCCAGTGAGAGACACAGGGGTGTACACAATGGGGTGCAATAGTATCCAGGACTGCCTCTAGAGCCAGGTTATGGCCTCTGACAGCTACCTTGATACCACCTGCACATGCTGCATCCATGCCTGTGAGGTCTAGTACCATCAAGAGCTATTCTAGCTGTACATACTTAAAAAGGCTCTAATGAGCTATCACCATGGGAGGGGATGACCTTTGGAGGATCCTGAACTTAAACTGCATGGTGTGATGATCCAACCAAAAGATCAGATCAACCCCAACATCAAAGAAATAGACCCCCAAGGAAAAAAACAGACCCAAGGTGTGGCCATGCAGATTGGTTCTGATGGTAACTTCCTGTTACAGATCCAGCAGATTCATCTGCTGAAGGAGTGATCTCGTTGCTGACCCAGGCACTGAAGTCCTCTAGCACCTAACAGCTGGTGGTCTCCAACACCCTATCAGGGATGAAGCTTGGGAACTCCTGCAGAAACTCCCCCTACATCTCAGAGGCTGTAAAATGAGGAGAATTCTGCATCCAGCATCAGTCCTACCCAGGCAGTGATGGATTCAAAAGACCTGGCTTCCCCTACTGGGTGAACAATGAGGTTAAGAAGTTAGTCACCCTTCCCCCTCTGGTCCTATCTTGGGCAGTGCACAATAGTATATCCAACAAGGATAGCAACCTCCATCACCAGGTCAGAGTAGTCACCAAACCGGTTTCCATGATGCACAGAACGTAAGCCTAGGAACCCAAAATAAAATTGGTTGTAATAGCTGTCATGTTTCTGAGTGACTTGGCATTACATAAAATTTCCTGAAGGGGAAGGGCAGATAGCCCATCAGCTAACTGCCCTGCTTGTGTAACAGGAACCCTTGGGATCAAAACCAAACACATCTAGCAGCTTTCTCCTGGTTTTGTTTCCTGGTGCTCATCCACCTTATCAATCCCTCTCTGCACCCTACCGCTGGACTGTAACCATTTGCCATGCCCATCCATTAATGAATACCCACCTCCCTGCAGCAATGCAAGCTGCCACAGGAAGAGGGGAATCAGCAAATGGATGGAGTCGTGTAGCTGATTTGGTGAGTAGGTGACAACAGATCTTCCAACCCTTCACATGACCTATTCCCCAAATAAGGGGCATCATTATAACCCCCAAATCTCCTCCAAAGCAATAACCACCCTGTCTCCACAAGACCCCAAAAAGCTCCTGAACCTAAATATTCCCATCCCAAACCCTAAAACAACACACCTACAATTACACTATATATTCAAATCTACTACAATTAATAAACTAACTCAACCACTCTACCCAAACGTACTAACCTAAAATAATAAAGAACGTATAGCAAGAAAAGGTGTGAATTATTTAGATAGTCAAGTTAAGGTGTTATATTCAAGATAAAGTGACAAATGCAGTGAGTTTAGTTCCACAGAGGGTCCTGGCCCTTTCTTGATGGCCTCAATCATACAGATACAAAGCTGAATTTGCTTTCACCAAACCAGGCATTTGACTAAGGCAGGGACAAGTAGCACATTTCTTTAAGTAGAAGTACAAGATACTAGCAGCCACTAACAGGCTTCCACTTGCATACACTTTGAAGACTACAGAGAAAAGGTCACCAGTTCCAAAAAGATATTCTGCACTCCCAGAAGAAAAACAAAACATGCAACACAGAGAAATAGATGCTGAGACTTTATTGTTTAAGGCAGCAAAGCAGGGAATAGTTTGTGGTACCTTTTACAGACTCAGCATCCCACAAAATAAATGTCTTAATGCAGCAAACAGAAGATAATTAGTGCCAGAAAATATAACAGCCTAGGAATGTGGCTCAACAGCCCCGGCGCTTCACTCAAAATTGAGCTTCATCGGGGGTGGGCTAGGAAGGCACATTATTGTTTAAATCCCCTGATTTTGCGACATAATACAAATACTGGGATTGGAGCCTTAGAGGCACAGAGTACAACACAATTCAAAACACCATCATTGAATTGTGATCAACACAAAAACACAGTCCAATGTTTCTAAGAGAGGTTCTTCAACTTAAGCTACCACACTAAAAAAATTACTTTATAAACAAATAGAAAATGTGTTCTTTACTCAATTGGTGTGGTAAAAAGAATATTACAAGGAGCCCAAGAAATAATTCATTTGACCCAAAATGGGAATATATATGTGCTTCAACTTTTTAAATAAAAAGGTAGAAGTTAGTGTTGCTCAGATAGTGTTTTAGTGGATCTTACCACCCTCCATCAGATAGTGCTGGTATCCTACCTATGATATGGGTGCCTCTGCCACTGCAAGCAGCCTGCGGGTCCCCTCTGTTCGCCAGCCGCCTCCTCACTGTACTACCCACTGATCACCAGACCGAAGCTTCATCCTTGACATGGGTGCCTCTGCTGCTGCAAGCAACCCAGTGGGTCCCCTCTGTCTGCCGGCTGCCTCTTCGCTGTACTGCCCGCTGATCACCAGACTGAAGGTACACTGCTGAAACTTCTGGCGTCTCCACGCCAACTGGATGGAACCATCGGCTCTGCCTGCTGATTGGCTGCTCCACTTTTTAAATTCTTTGCTACTCCTACTCCTTTTGGACTTTAAGCTAATTTTATTTACTGATTCTAGTACTGGTTAAGTTTCTCCAAATTGTCCTGTGAATGCTAACTGAAATGTGAATCTAAGCCTGTTTACAGCAATTTTGCACTTCAAGGGTTGTTTGAAGTGCAGGATCCTTTAGAGTGGAGGTGTTTTAGGTTTTAAAGTATTACACTTCTCTGTGTAGAGCAGGTTTCATTTGTGTCACAGTTGTAAGCTATGCCCTGCAAATAATCCCATTTTTGTTTCACTTTCTCTGCTTCCTGCTTGAATTTTTCTTCATTCTTCTATTTAGACCAGGTTTCATTGTGTTACAGCCCTAAGCTATGCCTTGCAACTAATACCATTTCTGTCTCCCTTTCTCCCTCGGCCATATCCCTCCAGTTGGAATTTCCTCCTGCTGTGAGGTGTCTCTCAGCCAATGCCACTATTCCTTTCTTAACGCTCCCCCACTCACTCGTCTTTGTTCTCATTGTCCATATACTGGTGCCACAGTCCCAGTTTGTTAATTTTCTGATGGGAGGTGAATAACTCCTCCACCCTTGTGCTGTAAACACTCCCTCTCTTACAGTTATATAACCTCTTGCTTTTTCTGATTTCTCCCCTTAGCTTTACCCTTGACATGGGTGCCTCTGCTGCTGCAAGCAGCCCAGCGGATCCCCTCTGTCTGCCAGCTGCCTCTTCGCTGTACTGCCCACCGATCACCAGACTGCAGGTAACCTGCTGAAACTTCTGGCATCTCCATGCCAACTGGCTGGAACCAATGGCTCTGCCTGCTGATTGGCTGCTCCACTTTTTAAATTCTTTGCTACTCCTACTTCTTTTGGACTTTAAGCTAATTTTATTTACTGATTCTAGTACTGGTTAAGTTTCTCCAAATTGTCCTGTGATTGCTAACTGAAATGTGAATCTAAGCCTGTTTACAGCAATTTTGCACTTTAAGGGTTGTTTGAAGTGCAGGATCATTTAGAGTGGAGGTGTTTTAGGTTTTAAAGTATTACACTTCTCTGTGTAGAGCAGGTTTCATTTGTGTCATAGCTGTAAGCTATGCCCTGCAAATAATCCCACTTTTGTTCCATTTTCTCTGCTTCCTGCTTGAATTTTTCCTGCTTGAATTTGCTTGAATTTCACCTCCCCCACCCTCAGCCATTATTAAATACTCTCCCTCCCCCCTTGGCACCACCCCTAGGCAATCTTCATCCTCCCCTCTCACTAATATTACGACTCCCCTTAAAGGTACAGAATGCGGTTATAGGGCCTAACACTTGTTGGTGTTAATCTTAACTCTTTTAAGTTAGAAGACACCACACTGAACTCTAAACCAGCCTAATTTCTCCCCATTCTAAAGGTGTCCCCACGTCTACTCACTTTCTTCTCTCGGAAGACACCACACTGAACTCTAAATAAGCTTAATTTTCTTACCAACTGAAGGAATCAGTGTATCTCACTGACCTGCAGACACAGCTATATTAATTCATTCATTATGTCACTCTTATGCGTATCTATCTCTCTCCTGGTCACTGTCACTAGCTAGCCCATCCACTTGTCACCTGAACTGCCCTGTCCTGTTTCTAACCCTGGTTCTGTCCCTCCCCTACCTCTGTCTATCACCACCCATCTCTGGTACCACCCCACTGCAACCTCCACTTACCTCCCCCATCCACTCTTCCCCCACTCTCTCCACCCACAGGTCCCCACCCCACCCCCCGCCTGCTCACATGCCATGGTCGTCGCCAATCCCTGATTCCCCCAGGACCCCCCTCTACCTTGCCATTCCTGGCCTCCACAGTATCCCAATATCCTGCTCCATACCCTCCAAACCCACCTACCACCCCCCAAGGAATCACAGTCATCCCCACCTAGCCCTGCTCAGGGTAATCACTCTCCTCCTCCTCTTATTGTCAGGTAACATCCACCCCAACTCTGGACCATGCTCCACCAGTCTGTCCCTTGCTCTACCATCAGGAGGTCTTCAAATAGACTCCATGAATATTTGTAGCTTCCTGAAGAAATACACAGCCCTTCAATGCTGGGTCCAACAGCACCAACTTGACATCCTAGCTCTGGTGGAAACCTGGCTCTCGAAGTCCACCCCTGACTCCTTTGTTACCCTTCCTGGGTATGCTCTATTTAGGGAGGATAGAGTTGGTAAATAGGGAGGGGGTTGTGCCATATATATGAGAGACTCCTTGCTGGGTCATGCCCTACCCCTCCCACTGGATCATGGTGACCAAGTTATTGCCCTCAAAACCACCCCTGACCCCACCAGGGCCCCCTCTACATCACAGCTGCCTACATTCCCCCATGACACCAGGCTGCTGCCATCCTCTCCCTATCAGAATACCTATCTAATCTCCCCCACAAATCGGAGCTGATCCTGCTGGGAGATCTCAACACTAACTGGCTTGCCAATTCTGCCAATCATGCCAAGAACACTTTCGAAGCCCTGGAACTAACCCAGCTGGTAACACAATCCACCAATCACAGTCCCTCAAATGGAACTCGGACATTGCTGAACATCGTCCGCTCAAACCACCCCCACAAAATTGCTGACATTCAAGTCCTCCCAAACTCACTAAGTGACCACTGTCCAAGCAGCCTCTCCTGGTCCTGTCGAATCCCAAAACCCATGCCAAAGATGGAATTCCACCAACGTCTCTGTCCTGGATACCTTAACAAATTCAGGCAGCATCTTGTCCTCTGGGACTGGTCACCCATAAACTCTTCCCACAGTACTGATGATGCACTTGACTTCTTCTCTCGCTCCTTTACCAAGGCCTGCGACATGTTTGCCCCCTCAACAAGACACTCATCAAAAAAACGTAATGCCCCCTGGATCACCCCTTCCCTCCTCAAACAGCTGAAACACAGAGATAATCTGTGGCATAAAGCCATCTCCTCTGGTAAACGGGCAGATCGACAGGCCTTCGATGCCGAGTGCAACAAATGGACTTGGACCAGTCGCAAGGCCAAGGCTCACTACTATAGATCAACGCTAGCCTCCTCCGGGGGGTCTGCCCATAATTTTTGGGACAACATCAAAGAACTAAATGGGAAGTCCCGTGCCCCCCCCACCATCTCTAATAAACATCAACGGCATTCTCTCCACAGACCCCCAATGTATCACTGACTGCCTCAACACTGCTTTCACCGACCTCAGCTTGGTTCTCCCCAGCAATTTTTTTGACTCAGTTGCCCCCTCCCCACCTCCCACCATCCCTCAATCTCCTTTTCACCATCCTACCATCTCACTGAAAGAAGCCCAGCCCATCCTTGTTAAAGCCCTGAACGCCACCAGCCCTAGCAATGATCTGCTTGACCTACGGCTCCTCCGACTGGCCTTTGACGTAATGCTCCCACCACTCGCTGCACTGCTCAATTGCTTCCTATGCCTTGGCCAATTTCACCAGGCCTGGAAAACAGCAGTCATCACTCCCATCCATAAAAGCAGTGACAGCTCCTCCCCAAGCAACTATTGACCTATTTCTATTGTCCCCCTATCTCAAAAGCCCTAGAAAAAATAGTGACAAACCAACTTACTGACTGTCTTGCCACCCACAACATACTCTGCCAGGAGCAACATGGCTTCAGGTAGAGCCATAGTACTACCACCACTCTCCTTGAGTTCTCTACCTTCCTATACTCTGCCCTGGACAAAGGTCACCTTGTGGGCACCGTTTTCATTGACCTGTCAAAGACCTTTGACATGGTCTACCACTCACTACTGCTGGACACCCTTCTACAATCTGGTCTCTCCCAAGGATCCATTGACTGGTTCACTAGCTGTTTAACTGCCAGATTCCAATGCATCAATCTTAACAACACTCTCTCCAGCTCCCGCCCGGTCTGCTCTGGGGTCCCTCAGGGCTTCATCCTTGGCCCTCTTCTTTTCAGCCTTTATCTTAACTCCATCCCCAGCTCCTGGCCCAGAAAAATCCTTCACTATGCCGATGATGATGCAGTCCTCTTTGCCTCTGACCCAAGCTCCACTGCCCTCCTATCTTCCCATCTGACACTCCTTCAATCAGATCGAGTGCTGGTTCATGGATAGAAAACTGGTCATCAACCTAAAAAAAAAAAAAATCAATGCTCTTTGCCCACCACCAAAACAAACATAAAGACTACCCCTTCAGGTCTCCTCCAGCTCTCTCCATCTCCTAGAACAAGTATCCTCCTATAAATACCTGGGCATTCACTTTGACTCTGCCCTCACGTTCTACCACAACATCAGTACCCTCACAAAAGCCACCAATTCATGAATTGGTCTCCTCTATCAGCACAAGGACTGCCTTCCACCTAAAGTGGTCAGATTAGCCATCACCTTGTCGGTCCTCGCTTTAGTTGACTATGGCCTGCTCATCTATAGCGCAGCTGACAATACTGCCCTCAGCAAAATTAAATTGTCCATAAACAAGGCCTGTAGGCTCTTGACCTGTGCTGAACATCGTACCCATCCCTGCGCACTTTAGTCCCTCACAAATGTGCTTAATTTTGAAGAGAGGCTCAAATACCAGTCCTGCCTCATGGCCAAAAATATATTCCTTGGTCTCACCCCTCCCGGTGTCACTGCCACTCTTCTCTCAGCTGTCCCCTCAGTCAATACCAGCAGTGCCACCAAATCCTCTCTCATAGTCCCTAAGGTCAGAACCTCCCTAGCCAAAAGGACATTTGGCTACAAGTGCCCAACCTGATTCAGCTCTCAACCCACTTCAGTAACTAGTCTGCCCAAGCTAGGACTATTTGAAGAGGCCCTCAGGAATCATACACTCTCTACTTGCTCTTGTGTGTGTGCCTCCTGGTGAACCCAAGTCCACTGGGCCCCTCCTCCATCACGACTCCGAGTCTATGACAATGGCTTCCTAGCCATCTTAATCAGCCCTCAGCCTCAAAATTGGTCAACTGGCAAGTTTAATAAGTGTTCTTAGCTACCTCAATGTATTGGCCTGTAACCCCACCTGTATACAATTTGTAACAGTTCTTAAAATCCTGCTGTGTTCCTACTACATTTGTACCCTGTTCCCCTGTATTTGTTATGTCTATAAGGAATGCTTATATTTAATTGACTGTACTTCTCTGTAACTCTGACGTGGAACCTTCGTAAATGACTCCCTGACTCAGAGGGTTGTAATTCCAATAACTACAATAAATAAAATAAATAAAAATCCTACCAGAAATCCTACCAAAGATGGATGTCCGATCCAGTGTCAGATAGCTATGTATCCTAGGTCAGATCCAGTGATCCAAGGTCAGATAGTTAGGATCTGACCTGGAGCTGTTGGTCAGATCCATGGATCTGTTGTTAGGATCCACTGCATCCCCAAAGTTTGTAGGATCCATGCAATGGATGCTACAGGGTCAGATCCATGGTCGGATAGCACTGCTATCCTACCACAGCAACTATCTGGCCAAATGGGAGGTATCTGTTGGTATCCTAGTTTCTAGGATACTATCTGAGCAACACTAATAAAAGTCCAGGACAAACCAGGTGATTACCCTGCCTTGCATTTCCATCACAAAATAGCTTTCCAAGGGGATCCACAGAATCAGCATCACTGAGTGAGAAGCAGCAACGAGATTGAAAGTTGTCTCATTCTGTACCTATTAGTGAGGATACAAAAACAAATTCAGTATAAAGTAATTCTATGATTATTAGTCTTCATTTCTACATTTATTGATGCCAACTGAGTTCAATACAAATAACACATAATAAGTCAATGAATATAAATCAAGAATTCAGGGAGAGACATGAAAATATAATATATACAAACTGAGAATTATCCCTAAATTACCACAGTTTACGTTATTTGTCTTGGCACTATTATTTTCTGTTCACTGCATTAAGAGACTTATTTTGTGGGGCACTGAGTCTGTAATACAGGAGCCTCGAGCTATTTGTCTTATCAGTCTCATCAGCTATTTCTCTCTGTTGCATATTTGGCGTTCCTTCTGGAAGTGCAGAATGCCTTATTGGAACTGTTTGCTGTATCAGGGCTAGTCGTTCTCCAGTTCTGCACCTGCCTTGCACTACTTGAATCATAATGTACCCCCCCCCCAAGAGAAAAGGTCAACCTGATCATTCAAATATAGGCAAAACTTTAGAAGCACACCAATCTTAGTCCACTCTCCCACTACAGACTCCAACTCCATCAGTCTCAGGGCCACTAACCTCCTCTTTGTATAGTAGTTGGGAAAGCATTTCATGGACTAGGCCACCTAGATGGAAATTACAACTACCCCTTATGGGTTAAAGAGCATTGTGACTTGAGCTACAGCATAGAATTGCTCTTTATTTCTTTCTTTTAGTTCACCACTGACAGTCACCCATGTGCATTGTAATCGGGGCTCCACAATTTCCACAGCAGGGTATCCAGTGAAGCACTGGGACTCCCTAGTAGTTATTAATAATTATTCAAACTGGTACCAGTGGGAAGAGGGTAGCACCTCCAGAACAGATAGGCAAAAAGTGACAGTACCATGCATACATGGTTTGGGGGCAAACCATCTTAATTTGGGTGGAGACTGAAAGGGCACTGAAATTGCATCCCCAGGGTAACCTTACTGTCTGGCTGCACCTGAAAGGAAAACAGAAGAGCAGTCCTGTTTTGTGTTAGGCTGTGCCTGGACAGGCACCGAAGAACCAGCCACTAATGTACCATACTATCTCACTGTCTAACCCCTTTTTTCCCCTTTAGGGCCTCACAATGACCCTGAACAAAGCGCTTGTTTTTTTGTTTACATTTAATGTTTGAGCCCGTCTCATTTATAGAGGATTAAGATACATGATTTGTGGGGAACTGTTGTTGCACTGATTCGGTTCATGGGTGGGGTGGCCCAGTGGGGAGGAGGGAAGTATGGCATCCTAGCAGGTTGCACCATACCTACACCAAGCCCACTTAAACCTTTCTCTGGGTGGAAGCACTACACAATTAAATTAAATCTTGGCTACTACAAACCCTCCAATCAGGAGATTGTTGACTGAAGCCCCAAAACCTTTATTTGAGCACACAAGGCAAGGGTAGAAAGCATGTCATCCACAATGACCTGGTTTCACAAAATCCTCTTAAGAGGTCATTTTATTATATAACACTAGGCAGTCACTCCAAGTTTTACTTTTAGTAGTCAAAAGTTAGTGATTTTTCAGACTGACTATATACTGTGTATGAGAGTCTCTGAATGGTAAACAGCTTCAAAACAACAAATTGCAGGTCATTTTGAATTATGATATTTAAAAATATCTAAGACTTAGTATAACTCCATTATTAGTGGTTGCTAGGTGTGGCAGAAGGTCTAGTGTTCAGGGCACTGGCTTTGGATCCAAGAGATTACAGATTCAAACCCCACTAAAGTCAGATAAAATACTCACGATATAACCCATAAGCAAGTCACTTACCCTCCCAGATATCAAGTTCACAGAGTTGCAGAAATTGATAGATGCTTGACCCCCACAGAAAAGGAGATGCTGCATCTCAACAGGGCTATCCTGGGTAAATAAATGATAAAATAAAAATGCAATCAACACATTTGCACAAGGCAACTTTACTCTTATGAGCGGTAGCCAGTTAAGATCAAAACAGTGGCCAGATCCTTAGCTTCTACCAAGCTGGGCCAAATTTCTTTCTTCAGCTAAAAAATCATCAGTGTTTGACTCTTTACACCACTGGAAATATCAAGCTGGTATTATTTATTTACTCGATATTTATACAGAGCACTCCTTTGATCACATCTGCTCATTTACAAAGAGGCCCTGTTTTCATGCTGGAGCACAGAAGTGAAGCATCTTGGGGGAATTTGGCCAGGGCATTTTGCCAGGTCTATTTTTAGTTTTATTGGAAAAACAACCAAGGGCACTGCTTCATAAATGATGTTTCAAACGTGTTTTCACCACACTAGAGTAGAAATTTGTGAAGGTTCTCCTACAGCTTCAGGAACGTCGTTCTGTAAGTCGAACTTAGTTAAAGCAGCAGCACAGTGAAATAGGGCTAAACATTTGACCATAGCTTGTTTCACTATCAAAGATTTCAGGCTTCTTCCAGTTTTATGTAGTGGTAAAAGTTTTCTGGTTCCACCAAACTGTGAGAATTTTATAAATGTTTTTTTTTTTTTTTCCTGAATCAAAAAAAATGACTGCAACACTTGGCTTAGCAACAGCATTTCAAATAAGGCAAGAGTTAGCATTGCGAAAATAAAAATAAAACTCATTCTGCAGAGCATAGTAGGTACCTAACAATGTACACTTGACAGCTATGTTAATATTTTTAATGAACTGTAGCTCAAGCTAGCATTTTGGAAAACATCTTTTGTCGCGCTGCTGTTTTAAGAAATTCTGCAGTTCCGCAAATTACTTTTTATGTAGTGGGATCTAGAAAGCATCGAGTGTGGAGCTAGATTCTAAATATATTCGTATCTCTTGTTCCCGCTACTCATTTACTTTAAGTTTTCAAATTTACGGATTGTAACTTTGTGCAATTAGAAAAACATTTAGTACCACTTGTAATATTTAATCAGTGGGATACTAATATTTTTAATAGTAACAGTCAGGGTCTATAGTACATTCTTTGCAACCTCAATTTGTAAGTCCTGCAAGCAGCAGTAAAATTTCAAGTTTCCAAATGGTTACCCGCATCCATTCATAATTAGACTTAGGTGCTCTCACACTCTGTAAGTGCTGGAAACCCCAGCTACAGGGAACCCCTTTCAGAGTTAGTTCAAATCACCCGTCTTTGAAACTTATATATATATATATATATATATATTCACTCAGTGGGCACAAAATACCATATGAATACTCACTGAGGTACTGCACCACCCCTCAGAGTTGAGCCCCCCTCAAGGACTAACACTGCTGGGATACCCAAAGGATAAGGTATCACTTTAGAACAGCATTTGAAATTCCCATTTCAACAGGCACCTGCTAATATCTATGACTTATTGGCCAACCTAGTGGTGTACAAGTGATGCAGCGCTCTGCCACCTGGGAGATCGTGGCTTGTATGCTGACCCTAGACTCACACGCTAGAGCAGAACAGACAAAGTGCTATTGCTGGTCTGGAACAATAGGATCATTTAAGGAAACAATTTGAATTTTAGGGGGATTTCAGCCCCTATGCCCCCACCCTTGGAGCTGTCCCTGGCTGGGGGTTAGGTGCATGACGCAGATGGAGTGTTCGGCTCCTAGGAGTGAGAGAGTAGGCCACTCAGCAGTTATGTCTCCCTAAGCGGTCACAAGAGAGCTGCATTGGTGTCACTGTGGAGGCATTGTCATGCACCCTGCTGCCTGAGCAAGCGAGACACCATGACGGCCCCAGACAATGGGGTGGGAGGCAAAATAAAACAAACATTGTCTAATGCTAATCTTGTTTGCATTTGCTGTGTAGTTGTTGGGCATAGATAGCATAGCAGTTAAGTGTAAGAGATTAAAAATATGAGTTTTAATAGTGAAATTGTCATGATTAGGAAATGAAGAGTTTGACACACAAAGTTGTTGTTTTCTTAGTTTGTGAACCTGAATTTTCAGCTAGTATTTTTATTACCCCAGCATATGGACATGAAAGGTGTCATTGATCAAATTCTACCCAAAATGGAATTTTGCACGAAGATCATGAAAACAGGTGTAACCAGCCTCTCTTGCTTCCAGCTCAATGCAGGTTGCTAGAGAACCCTGAGCCTGGCTCTGAGAGATGCTCTCCAATGGGCCTCAGACTTGTAGACAGGCTGTCTGGGGTTTGTGCCCTGAGTTCCCAGACTCAGCCAGAAGCGGGAAGCTCAGACATGAATATTCACGGCCCTGCCTTTCCCCCTTTACACTATAAGAGGGGTTAGCTAGCTGAGAGCTAAGAGAGAGGAGGGGGAGAGTCAGAGAGAAAGTGAGAGAGAGTCCAGCCTCTCTGACTGCGACAAAGCTGAGGGGGCCTAAAGGCTCAGTGATGGTGGCAGGGTCCTTGGGTCCTGGCGGCACTGGTCCCCTCTGGTGCAGGTCTCCAGAGGCTCGGGATCTGGTCAGAGTCTAGGAACAAAGGGAAAGCCCCAGATAGCAACTCAGAGGAGGAGGACCCAATAAAAGTCCTGCCCAAGGAAAGGAAGATCGCGACCTGAAAGACACCCATGAGTAGTGACGGGCCATGGTCACTGGGATCCTGGCAGATCCACACCCATGAAGCAGAATTCAAGAAGAGAGCAAATATGTAAGTGAACCTTCTCTGGGTTGCACTGTAGGAGAATAGGAAAAGTTAACCGAAAGTAATAAGTAACTCACTTGGAAATAAAATGATAAATGGTCATCAGGAGAAGATCTGGATAAGAGTTTGGGTTGGAAAGTCCCCAGGTTGGGGCCAGACATGGGGAGCCTACAGGAACTGGATGAATAGAGCTATCAGTAATGCCAGAAGAAGGCATACATGGCCAGGCCAACTATTACAGCTTAGGAGTAGAGCGTAATGCCGATTGTACTAATTCGCTAGATGCCAATTGCTGGCACAGTAGCCATGCACCGGCAGAGCTGTCCCCAGGGTAGTGCTCTCCCTGCCTGGAGGTTGCCACCATGCACTGGTCATATGGATGAAACCCACAGAAGACACTGAACATGGGAGACAAGGAAGCTTTAGAAAGCAGTCAGTATATGCCCAGTCATAGTGATGAGCTATTGCAGCAGTACAGCTCTACCGTGAAGTATGTGCTTGGACAGTAATGGCAACTGAACATAAAGAATTCAGAAGAACTGTAGCACTCACTCAAAGTCTAAATCAGCATGTCATATTTTATTGGCAGAAACTCCAGCTCTTTGAGGCACTCTGCCTCTTACTCAGGGAACTGAACAAGCCAGTGGAAATCAGTATGGTCAGTGATCGAACTGAGCGTGGCGAGGCTAATGCCCTTTGCAGCAGTGTCAGACCAGTGCAGCTAAATAAACATGCATCCTGCTTTATCCCAGCTCCCACTGTGGGCAGTTATCTGAGTGGGGATGGTAAATGTGCCACTGGTCCCCATCCACCCTGACCAGTGACGGTACTGGCAGCAGTAGGTGAGAGGTACCGATTTCATGGCATAAGGTGATTGCTCCTCGGCATGAGAGATGCCACCTCACTAACAAAGAAACACAGACGTTGGCAGCAGATAAGGACTGCTAGGTCCATCTAGTCTGCCCGTATGCCCTACCTGTATCAGCAGCTGCTGACCCTACTTGGTCTTCAACTTTAGCTTCTCCTTCCCTCCTCAAGGGTTCCCTCATGCCTATCCCATACATGTTTGAATCATGCCACTATGCTTTCTCCTAGTACTCCTGGGGCAGGCTATTCCATGCATCCTCCACCCTTTCTGTGAAAAAGAACTTCCTCACATTATCCATTATCCTGCCCTCCCCCTCCAATCTCATATTGTGCTCCCTTATTCTTGTACCTCTCCTGTACCAAAAGACGTCTTCCACTTGCACTTTGTTTATGCTCTTAAGATACTTGAAGGTTTCTATCTTATCTCCTCATTCCCTCCTCTCTTCCAGTGTATACATATTGAGGTCTTTTAATCTCTCCTCATAAGTCTTCTTTTGCAAGCCCTGCACCATCTTAGTCACTTTTCTGTGAACTGCCTTCACCCTGTCTATGTCCTCACAAAGATGTGGCTTCAAGAAATGCACACAGCACTCCAGATAAGGCCTCACCAGTCTTTTGTATAGTGGTTTCACCACCTCCCTCCTTCTGCTGGTGATACTCCTTCCCAAGCACCCCAGCATGCCACTGGCCCTTCCCATAGCCGTTGTACTTTGCTTGGCCACCTTTAGGTCATCTGAGGTGATAAGTCCCAAATCTCTTTCCTCCCTGGTGACTGTCATCAACTCTCCCTCCCCCCCATCCTGTAGCTCTTCGCAGGGTTTCTGTACCCCAGATGCATGGTTTTGCACTTCCTCGCATTGAACTTCAGTTGCCGCATTTCATACCATTTTTCCAACTTTCCTAGGTCCCTCTTCATTTTTTCCACCCCATGTGAAATGTCTACCCTGTTGCAGATCTTGGTGTCAGCTGCAAACAAGCAAACCTTCCCTTCCAGCCCTTCCATAATGTCACTAATAAAGATATTAAAACAGACTGGCCGCATGACTGATCCTTGAGGTACGCAACTGGTCACCCCTCTTTCCTTGGATTGGATCCCATTTACCACCACCCGCTGCTTCCTGTCCCCCAACCAGTTTACAACCCAGTTCACCACCTTGTGGCCCATGCCCAGGCTTCCCAATTTATTTACCAGTCTTTTATGTGGAACGGTGTCGAAGGCCTTGCTGAAATTGAGGTAGGTGACATCTATCATTCCCCCGATCCACCTCCTTCATCACCTAGTCAAAAAATATATCAGATTTGTTCGACATGACCTTCTTGCTGTGAATCCATGCTGTCTTGGATCCCATGCTCCATTGGATTCCAGGTGTTCCAGAATCCTTTCCTTAAGCAGTGCCTCCATAATCTTACCCACTACTGAGGTGAGGCTGACCGGCCTATAGTTTCATGCCTCCTCTGTGCTTCCATTTTTCTGAAGAGGGACTACATGTGCCCTCCTCCAGTCCTCTGGAACCACTCCTGTGTTGAGCAACTCACTGAACATGACTGCCAGTGATGATGCTAGCTCCATCCATAGTTCCTTTAGTATCTTGGGATATACGCCATCTGGTCCCATTGCCCTGCCTACCCTCAGTTTTGTAAGCTCCTCTAGGACTCTTTCTTCTGTAAATGGACTGGTATTCACCTCCCCACCCCTGTGTATCTGCTGCCTAGCTATGGTCCCTGCCCCGCCCATTCTTCAGTGAAAACTGAGCAGAAGCATTTATTCAGCACTGACGTCTTTTCCAGGTTTCCCACCACACACTCCCCTTCCTCCCCCCCTCTGAGCCTTACAATCCCACCTCTGGCCTTCCCCTTCTCTCACTGATGTACCTATAGAATGTCTTGTCCCCTTTCTTCACAGTTTGTGCTAATCTTTCCTCTCTTTGTGCTCTTAACAGCTTTCCCTTCTTCCCTCAGACAATTTAGGTACACCACCCTATCTTCTTCCTTCTGTGTCTCCTTGTATTTTCTAAAACCCTTCCTTTTGGCTCTTACTTTCTCTGCTACAACTTTAGAGAACTATAGCGGTTTGTTCCTTCTCTTGCCTTTGTCTTTCAGCCTAATGCACTGGTTTGTCACCTCCACTATGGCTCCTTTTAGGTGTATCTACTGCTCCTCAACCCCACATTTTGCATCATTCCTTGCCAGGGTTTCTTTGATACCTAGCCCCATCCTACCAAAGTCCACCCTCCTGAAATCTGTCTCTATGCAGGAAGTTGCAGAATGCTTCCTGGTCCTGTGCCTATAAAAGGAGAATGACCCCAGGCTGGGTGAGGTGGGGGAGGGTGGGCAGGTTTCTCTGGTGTTTCCCTGCTACGGAAAAAAAACAATCAGTCACGCTGCTCACATTCTCCTTTTCACCCTTGTTGTGTCCTCCACTCCTAGTGCCCCTCGGTTCTCTGGAGAGACGCTGTGACCTGCGAGATAAATCGGCAAAAAGCAACAAGAGACTACAAAATATTCTGCTAACTACAGCAGTCCCCTTTCCTGGCTACTAAGAATTACAGAACTTTAAAAAAACCAAAAACACTGATCCCAAGCACTTCTGCTTATTCACTCACACAAACCCTTTAAGTTTGAAATTAAATAAAATAAATTACCTGTGCTGTGTAGCTCTTCTCAGCTCTTCTTAAACCCTATCCCTAGACACAGGGCAGTGCCCTGCCCTTACCTAGGTTTCAGATAGGGATTTGAAAATGGCACCCTCCATGTACCTGAAGTGGGGTAAATAAAAAAAGACTGTTGAAAATGTGAGATCAGAACAAAAAAAAGGCAGCAAAGTTACGAGTAAACGTTGAAAAATGCCACTGTTGTTTTTTGAGATTTTGACCACAAATTTTCAACACAGATCTTTTATTACACCCCACCTTATGAACACAATAGGTGTCTTTTACAAAATCCTGCACAAAACATCACTTAGTGGCATGAGCCTGAACAGAACTTTGAGTGGGATTTGAAAAATGACACCTGTCATGTTCATGAGGTGAGGAAAAAAGGCTATGTTGAAAATTTGGGTCAAAATCTCAAAAAATAGGAACATTTTGAGTAAACATTGAAAATGGTCAATGTGTCTTAATAATATTGTTTTTTTTTGAAATGTTGATCCCAAATTTTCTACATAGTATTTTAATAACTCTACGTTATGATCAAGAAAGAAATACTCTTTCAAATCTGGTCCAAAAGGTGATTTCGCAGAAGGACTGCCAAACATGTTTCAGAGGGGATTTAAAGAATGATAGCTTTTTTGTTCATGAGGTGTGTAAAAAAGACTATGTTGCCTTTGTGTGGCTTGACTGTGACCCTGTACCCATGTTAAACTACACTACGTGGTGGTCACTGGATCCCAGGTGCCCTTCCACCCAGACATCTGTGATTCTGTCTCCATTGGTCAGTACTAGGTCCAGAAATGCCCTGTCCCTGGTGGGTTCTAGCACTAGCTGCCTGAGACCTGCCCCCTGCAGGGAGTCCAAGACGTCTTGGTTCCTGGCTGAGGCTGCCAACGGGATGGTCCAATCCACATCTAGCATGTTAAAATCACCTTGCAGCAGTACCTCCCCTTTTATTGCCATCTTGTGTATTTCTTCCACTAGCAACCTGTTCACCTCTTCCCCCGAGCTGGAGGCCTGTAGATCACCCCTGTCAAATTGCTGTGCCATTTCCATGCTCAAGGGTGACCCAAAGTGCCTCAGCCTCCCCCTGTTTGCCCTGTACTGCAGTTGCCTTTATACCTTCCCTGATGTACACCCCCTCCTTTTTTTGTACCCTCCCTATCCCTCCTGAATAGTGCATAACCTGGTACACTCACCTCCCAATCACGGTTTAAAGTATATCATGTCTCGGTTATTGCCACTATGTCCGATTCAGCCTCTGCCATCAAGACCACCAGGTCTGGGATTCTTTTCCCAGGCTGCAGGCATTTGTGCACATGGCCTTCCACACTTTACTGCCTGTCCACCTTCTATTCCTGCTTTTGCCTTCTGGTTTCTTCCCTCCAATCTCGGTTTCCTTCTTTTGCTGCCTCCCTTCCTCCTCCATACCACTTGTAACTGGTTCAGGTGTACGTGTCAACAACTTAACATCCTGATCTTCCTTGCTGCCTGCTCTAATATAGGGAGGTAGGCTGCTTGAGTCTACCTGCTCCCATCCACCCCCCCCTTGGCTAGTTTAAATACTTACCAAGGAAGCATTTAAACCATTCATTGAGGACCACCATCCCCTTCATGGATGATGAAGGCTATCATCCTTGTACAGCCCCTCATCATTCCAGGTGGTTCCCCTGCCCCAGTGAAGCCAAAACCCTTTTCCCTGCACCAGTCCTTCAACCAAGTGTTGAAGCTTCTAATGTGGAAATTCCTAGCCTCCCCCCTGCCATGGACTGGCAGCACCTCTGAGAATGTCAAACAGCTTGCTACTTCCCCAAGGCACCTTCCTAACTTCCAGAAGTTCTCCTGTAAATGCTGTATGCCTGCCTCTTCCCTGGCTAGGTCATTTGTCCCCAGGTGGACAATAATCTCCAGCCCCCCTCCTTGCTACCACTTTAGTGATTCTATGGATCCACTCCCCCTTCCACCATACTGTGCCTCCTGGAAGGAACTTAACCTCCCTCTCTGGCCTGCTACCTGTGCCCAAATCCATTCCCCAGACAACTGAGTTCCCAACCACAAGTTGCTTCCTCTTCCTCTGAGGTCCTCTTCCTCCCACCCCTGGATCTCACTCCTGGAGAACCCATTCATCCTTTCTGGTTGCCACTTCGGGTTTCCTTATGGGACTCTCCCACTCCTCCAGGACAGCATAGGAGTTTTTAAGTTGGACCGGATGAGGGATGTGCCTCTGACCCACCTCTCTCAACTTCCCTAAGCCCACCATAGTCCATTCAGCCCGCTGCCCGGGCAACCATTGTAGCAGTGACTGGGGCCATGGTGGACTCTGGGTGGGGTTGAAGGTTCCCTATACTCCTGCCAGCTCAGCCCAGAGCCTGGCAACCTCCACCCTCAGCCCAGAGAGGTGCCAGCAGATGGGGCAGTAACACAGCATCCAGAATGTCCTCCTGAAAACTGCCGCCCTGCATCCACTGCACTGCACCACTCCCATCATCTTCCACCATCTTCCTCTCCCTGAGTAGTTGTGCCTAGTCTTGACCCTCCTGCCCTTCTATCTGTTTTTCTCTGAGTGGCTATGCACTTATTTACTGACTTGGTTAGCCTAGCTGTTAGTCTCTCTTCCCCTGTAGCTGCTATGTAAATTTGTTCTCCCCTTGCAGTCTTTACTGCAATACCCTTTTTTTGTTTGTTTTTCTCTCTCTCTCTCTCTCTCTTCTCCCTTCCTATCTCTATGCAGGAAGTTGCAGAATGCTTTCTGGTCCTGTGCCTATAAAAGGAGAATGACCCCGGGCTGGGTGAGGTGAGGGACGGTGGACAGGTTTCTCTGGTGTTTCCCTGCTATGGAAAAAAAACAATCAGTCACATTGCTCCCATTCTCCTTTTCACCCTTGTTGTGTCCTCCACTCCTAGTGCCCCTCAGTTCTCTGGAGAGACGCTGTGACCTGAGAGAGAAATCAGCACAAAGCAACAAAAGACTGAAAAATATTCTGCTAACTACAACAGTCCCCTTTCCTGGCTACTAAGAATTACAGAACTTTAAAAAAACCAAAAACACTGATCCAAAGCACTTCTGCTTATTCACTCACACAAACCCTTTAAATTTGAAATTAAATAAAATAAATCACCTGTGCTGTGCAGCTCTTCTCAGCTATTCTTAAACCCTATCCCCAGACACAGGGCAGTGCCCTGCCCTTACCTAGGTTTCAGATAGGGATTTGAAAATGGTACCTGCCATGCACCTGAAGTGGGGTCAAAAAAAGTCTGTTGAAAATGTGAGATTTGAACAAAAAAAACAGCAAAGTTATGAGTAAACGTTGAAAAATGTCACTGTTGTTTTTTGAGATTTTGACCACAAATTTTCAACACAGATCTTTTATTACACCCCACCTTATGAACACAATAAGTGTCTTTTACAAAATCCTGCACAAAACATCACTTAGTGGCATGAGCCTGAACAGAACTTTGAACGGGATTTGAAAAATGACACCTGTCATGTTCATGAGGTGGGAGGAAAAAAGGCTATATTGAAAATTTGGGGTCAAAATCTCAAAAAATAGGAACATTTTGAGTAAACATTGAAAATGGTCACTGTGTCTTAATAACATTGTTTTTTTGAGATGTTGATCCCAAATTTCTACATAGTCTTTTAATAACTCTACGTTATGATCAAGAAAGGAATACTTTTTCATATCTGGTCCAAAAGGTGATTTTGCAGAGGGACTGCAAAACATGTTTCAGAGGGGATTTGAAAAATGATAGCTTTTTTGTTCATGAGGTGTGTAAAAAAGACTATGTTGAAAATGCGGGGCCAAAAATGTTAAAAAATGACAGACGCAAAGTTATGAGTAAAAGTTCAAGACTCAGTAAAAAGACATTACCTTGACTTAGAGTATCTTGTTTTTAGTCAGTTCATGGTTGGGCTTGGTAGCATAAGGATGTTTACCGACTGCAGACAGGATTACTTTGTTGGCCCCTTTAAAGGTACAGTAAGTGATGGAGTGGATGAAGGGAGCTGAGAAGGGGTTGGGGTAGGTGTTGGGGTCAGAGTTGAACACATTGCTGAACATCTTTCTTTTTTTAGGTGAAGAATAAAAAGGAACAATGATGAATGGGCTCTTGCTTTTAGGAAGCTGGCACTGGGGATTGGGCATGCAAGTGTTGGTTTATTCAGACATGTGAACATGAAAAACAAAATGGTCTACATAAAAAAATAATTAAGAAAATCTGGGACTTGTTTTACAATTTATTTATGCAGGATAGTGTAGCTGATTGTTGAGGGGACTAGGCTGATAAACTCCAGATGGGGGGGGGGTCATATCCAAGATTTATGTTCTTTACACAGTAACCCCACTCAGAGAAAAGTTTAAGAGGGACTGTAGTAAGTATAGCGTAAACACCTGGGGTGCAGTACATCCCCCACAGGACCACCCTACCATGAACCAATGCAGTGCAGTAACAGTTAATCCAATGAGCATGCAACTTATACTCTGTAAATATTAACTTTGATGGTAATTGCAACAAACAAAACAGGGGTTTTATTTAGGTTGCCTCAATCCCTAAAACTAAAATGGGTAAGGCAATGAAGTAGTCAGACTAGACCCCAGCTGTGGCCCAGCCTAAGCATGCAGGGGTTTCTCTTCAGTCAACCTGCTAGGTGCAGCCAAGCAATACTAATCCAGGGTCATGCTCCTATAGCCTTCCAGGCTCAGTTCAAATAATAGTGGCCAACCCTCAAACCACACTCACACAGCACACTGGCTTTCACCTTGCCTACCTATGCTGAGGGCCCTACACTCTCCCCACTGGTACCAGTGTATATCCCTTCAATTACCATTAGGGAGCTCCCTGTACTTCATTGGGTACCTAGCCATGAAAACTATGTAGGCTCAATTACCTTATATATAGTTAGCCAGTGATGATGCACTTAAACAAATGAAACCACTGTTTAGCTGCAACTGAAAATCCAAACCAAAAGACTCTTAGAAACTTAAAAAAGGGTATTTGTAAATCCAGGATGGATGGCCTTGTCCGTGATGAAATCTTTTCCCAACACTGCTGCTGTTGCATGGAAAGCCATGAGTTTACTATTGGATTACCAAAAACAGTGGAAAGAAACATAGAATGGATCTCCCTTGATGTACAGGGGTGATGGCACAGTTTGCAGTGAGTCCCCCTTTGGCTGGTTTCACTCTCTCTCCTTTGTCTCTTGGATCTTTTGTGATAAGGGTGAGTCCCTTATCTCGTAGAACACAAACCGCGAACCAAAGAGCACCCAACATCAAAAGGGCAACCAAAACAACATCAACCACCACAAACCACGACAGTCGCTCAATTTTTCACCTGAAGCAATAAAAAATTATTTTTTATGCAGGGGGGCAAGCCACCTGCACTCCTCAGCTAAATGATTACCAACTCTGGGTGGGGTGGACTTTGAAAGAATTGAAATATTGGATTAAAATAAAAAATTCATCCCACAACAGGACCTGAACCCTGGTCACTCAGTTCCATAGGCAGTGGCTCTAGCCACTATGCCAAATGGCAAATACCTTCCTATATCCTGGTGTAGCAAGTGTAGCTCACTGCAATACTTGCTATATAGGATATCTCAATGTTTTGTACCAGTAGTTGCAAGTACGAGTGGTGTTACTGAGTTGCTCATATTGAGCCGCTCAATAATACTCACTCATATCACTGTACACTGTCTCCTGCACAGACTTTCATGTCAGCTTTTAACTGGCTGTCTCATTCTGGCTCTAGTTTGGCCTCTCCTCATCTTAACATTCAGCAGATAATCATATCATATCAGTGAGGAAGTGACTAGGGAGATGCAGAGGGACCTACAAAGGCTAGAGATGTGAGCTAAGGTTTGGCAGTTAAAATTCAGTACCATAAAGTATAACGTGAAGCACATAGGGAGCTAGAACCCCAGGACAAAGTACTGAATGGGAGGGGTTAAGCTGAGCACTAGTTCTGATAAAAGAGACCTAGGAGTGACTCCCTTAAACAATCTAGCCAATGTAACAAGGCCTACAGTAAGGCAAACAGGATGCTGGGGTGCATTGAGCGGGTAACTGACAGCAGAAGAAAGGAGGTATTGCTACCTCTTTATAGATCACTGATGAGGCTGCACCTGGCATACTGTACCCAGTTCTGCAGTTATCACCTGAGGAAAGATAATCTGATGAGGATCAGCTTAAGGCACTGAACATGTACTCACTGGAGGCCAGATGGGAGAGGGGAGGTATGATAGAGACCTTCGAGTTCCTGAATGGAATGAATAAGGTGAACTGCAAGGAACTTTCTAGCAGGAATAGCAGCTCAAGAACATGGGGCCTGAGTGAAAACTGGCAGGTAGAGGTTCAGGAAGGATGTGAGAAAGTTTTACAGAGACGGTGGTTGAGTCATGGAACAGCTTGCCAGCTAATGTGGTGGGTGCCAAAACCATTAATGACTTCAAGCACAGCTGGCACAGAGTGAAGGGCTTAGCAGTTACTCAGGGCAGTAGCAGTAAAATGAGGAGTCAGGGGGTAGATAGTGTGGGCTAAAACCCTTTATAGACAAGAGGTCTCCGGTTATGATTGGGTTTTATGAGCAGTCCGGATGGACCAATGATCTTTTTCTGCTGCTATTATCTATGTTTTCATATGTTCACACAGGTTTAGATAAGACTGTGAAAACTCCATTCTATCCACCCCACCCAGCATGTCCTGCAGTCCAGTCCCATAGGGTGTTGAAAACCTGTACTGGGCAGTGTCAATGGCTGGATGCCTTCCTCATACTAGCTAGTGTCCTAGTTCAGCATAAGCAGGTATGCAGCATTGCTTAAGTCTCTCAGTAAAGCTGTATCCTTCAGCTTTTTCTTTCTTGCAGGGCTAACAAACAATTACCTTCTTTTCTGCAGCAGAATATACTAACATACTAACATACTAAAATGCCAGCAGAATAGGCCTAACGATCTTTCGTGTCTGCTCGTTTGGTCAGTCCCCACCCTGGGTGCTGACCTTGCTGCCCCCTCGCCTTCTCTGGCTTCTCTCTTCCCAGTTCCGGATATTCTTGCTGCATTGGATTTTGCTTCCAGAACCCTTCCCCTGTACCTATCCCACCCCCTCTTGAACCCCTCCACTGTCTCTGCCTCCACCAGCCCCCTAGGCAGCGCATTCCATGGCTCCACCACCCTCTCAGTGAAGTAGCACCTCCTCCTTTCACCCCTGAATCCTCCCTCCAGCTTCCACCCATGACCTCTAGTGGCCCCCTCCTCCTTCCTTCGAAGCACCCTGACTGTTACTCCCCTATTTACCCTCTTCATGTACCTGAAGACCTCTATCATGTCCCCCCGGTCCCTTCTCTCTTCCAATGTGTACATATTTAGCTCTTCGAGCCTCTCCTCATAGGTCCTGTCCCCCAAGTCCCAAATCATTTTGGTTGTCCTCCTCTGGACCCTCTCCAGGAGTTTAATGTCCCTCTTTAAATGTGGCCTCCAAAACTGCATACAGTGCTCAAGGTGCGGCCTCACCAAGCAGTTATACAGAGGGAGTATCACTTCCCTCCTTCTGGAGGTGATCCCCTTAGCGATGCATCCCAGCATCCTGTTGGCCTTGGCTGCTGCCCTCCCACAAGTCTCAGAGTTGTTCATCTTGACATCCACCACCACCCCCAGGTCCCTCTCAGCCATCGAGACTTGTAGCATTCCCCCCCCCAGGGTGTACACTTGGCCCGGGTTTCTGGCCCCCAGGTGTGGTACCTTGCATTTCCCTGCATTGAACCTCAGCTTCCACTTTCTAGACCATCTTTCCAGACCCTCCAGGTCCCTCCCGTAGGGCCACCCTCCCCTCCTCCCCATCCACCACTGCCCCAGTTTTGAGTCATCCGCAAAGAGACTCATCTCACTCCTGATTCCTGTCCTTATGTCAGAGATGTAGGCATTGAACAGGAGGGGCCCAAGGACCGATCCCTGTGGGACTCCACTAATGACCCTCCTTGGTGATGAGAGACTATCCTGCCAACTATGACCCTCTGGGTCCGGGTCCTGGAGCCAATTGCTCATCCATCTGATCATCTGGTTCCCCACCCCATTTCTCCCAGCTTATCCAACAGGCCCATGTGAGGAACCGAGTCAAATGCCTTGCTGAAGTCTAGAAAGAGGACGTCCACTGGTCTACCCAGGTCCAAGGCACTCATCACCCAGTCATAGAACTCCACAAGGTTTGTCTGACATGATTTCCCCAGGACGAATCCATGCTGTCTATCATCCAGTCACCCTGACTTTTCCAGGTCCCCCCCTAGCCTCTCCTTGACAATGCCCTCCATCACCTTGCCCACCACTGATGTCAAGCTGACAGGCCTGTAGTTCCCTGCCACCTCCCTTGATCCTCCCTTGTGGATAGGCACTATATGCACCACCTTCCAGTCCTGGGACACCCACCCTGTCCTCCGAGAGATGGTGAAAAGCTCCGCCAGGGGTTTCGCCAGGACATCCGCAAGTTCCTTCAGCACTCTGGGATGTAATTTATCCGGCCCTGGTGCTTTCTCTGTCTTAAGGGACCTGAGGGCTTCCCTCACTCTCTCTGCTGTGATTTCCACTTCCAGTACCTCTTCTCCCTGCTTAGCCCTCCCCCCTCCTGCCAGTGATGCCTCCCCCTCTCCCCAGACCCGCCGATCAGTAAGAGTCCCCCCTTCTCAGTATCTCTGTCTCCTCCCATGTATGATGCAGCACCCCCATTTTCCTTGGTGAAAACTGAGGTGAAGTACTCATTTAGTACCTCAGCCTGCTCTCCCGGGTCTTGTGCCCATCTCTCCCCTGATTTAATCCTGTTAATCTACCCCTTTACCCTTCATTTTTCCCCAATGTATCTAAACAACCCCTTGTTCCCTCTCCTAATTTCCCTGGCCAGGTTCTGCTCCTTCCTTGCCTTAGCCGCCCTCACCACCCTAGTGGCCCTTCTAGCCATCAGCTCATACTCCCCTTGATCCCTTTCACTCCTTGAGCACTTGAATTGCTTATAGGCTGCCTTCTTTCCCTGCACCACCTCCTGGACCGCCCTGGTCCACCAGCAGGGTTTTCGGCCCTACCGCATTTTCGTCTTACTGTTGCACAGGTGCTGGTAGCATCCTGCACCCCTCTCCTGATGATTTCCCACCTACTATCAGCGTCCATGTCTGACCCAATCACATCCAAATGCTCCTTAAGGATCCTTCCCATTTCCTTAAAATCCGTCCCCCTGAAGTCAGTTACCTCCGTCTTTGTGCAGCCTTCTAGCCTTGCTAGGTCCAGGCAGAACCAGACCGTGGCATGGTCACTCCCCACTAATGGGTCCCTTATCTCCAGGCCCCCAATCTGGTCACTGTCTGCCAGGACCACATCCAGTACCCGTGCCTCCCTGGTCGGTTCCCCCACCTGCTGAGTTAGGAAAGCGTCTTGAAAGACATCCAACAAACTCTGTTCCCTGGTCACAGAGGATGTCATAGTCTCCCAGTCTGTTCCTGGCATGTTTAAGTCCCCCAACACCACCACTGTTCCTCTGCCCAGTCTGCAGTGTCTCCCAAGATCTGCCACCAGACTCTCCTCCAGCTCCTCCGCCAGGGCAGGGGGTCTATACACCACTCCTATTTTTACTCTCTTGCTCCCCCCCCTGTTATCAAGGTGACCCAAATCACCTCCACGGTTCCCTCCACCTCCTCTACTCCCCCATGCCAATGCAGTTTTTGACTATCATTGTTACCCCTCCTCCCCTTCCCTCCCCCCTGTCCTTCCTGAACATAGTGTAACCCTCCAGGTTCAGGTCCCAGTCGTGTCCTGCAGTGGCCCAGGTCTCAGTGACCTCTGCCACATCCACTGCTCCCTCAGTTAGCATCGCCTGGAGTTCAGGCATTTTATTGCCCAAGCTCCTGGCATTTAGCAGGACTACCTTCCACCCTTTCCCTATACTTCCATTTCCCCTTCTCGTGTTCCCATGGGGATTCTGTTTTCCCCTGGTCTGCACTTTACCAGTTGGCCTTTTTCCGCAATCCTCCAACTCCCCAGGGGGGTGGAGACAGAGTCATTCCTTTATCAGCACCCCCTTGGCAGCCTTTTCTCCCATCCCTCCCCCCTTCACAAGTTTAAACCCCACTTTTCACCAATGAACCCCTCTATTTTCAACTTAAGGATTCCCCTCCCCTCCAAATTGAGATGGAGTCTATCTCTAGCATACAGCTCCTTATCCTCCCAGGTCTCCCCCCAATCCCCCATCACCCCATACCCTCTGGCCTCACACCACTCCCTGAGCCACTGGTTTATCTCCCTAATCTTCCTTTTGTGTTCCCCACTAGCCCTTGGCACCAGCAGGATTTCTGAGAAGGAGACTGTGCATCCTATGTCATGACAGACCCTGGCAAGCTCCCTGAATCTTGTCTGTATCTCTAGCATGCTAGTTCCCTCAATGTCATTTGTACCCAGGTGGACCAGTATGTCCGGGGAACCCCCACAATCCTTTGCCAGCTGATATACCTCGTGCTTAGCCCTGTGCACCGTTAGTCCAGGGAAGCATTTTGTTCTAACTGGCCAGGCTTCTCCCTCCCTATCCCATTTGATACACCTTATCATAGAATCCCCCAACAGGAGCACTCTGACTGCTCCTTTTCCTCCATTTCCTCCATGTCCTCATCCTTCTAACGGACCTCCATCCAGCCGGGCTCCTTGTTCCTCCTCCTATCTGGGTGCCACATGCCACCCCCTCCTTATTTACCCTGGCCACCCCCTTCCCTCCAATCCTATGCCTCTCCTCCTCCTGAGTATCCTTCTGTACCTTATCTACTTCTCATTTTTCACTCTGCCTCTTCAGACAGACATGCTGCTTCTCTCTCTGCAGCAGCATAGGCACTAGTCTGCTTCTCACTGCTGTCATGCAAAATCTCACCAGTAGACTGCTCCCTTCAGGATCTTACACAGGCCTACTTGGGCTAGGACATAGCTCCTGCTGTTCCCTAGGAATTGTCGGCTCCTGAATGGTCCATACAGTTGTCAACCACTCTGAGACCAGGCTGGAGGTTCATCACGCAGCAGATAATTGGCCTTTAATTCATGCCAGAAGCATCTCCGCCCTTCTGTATCATAGGAGCTCTTTGTGTCTCCCCTTCTAGGCTCTGCATCCTGATTGGTTGCTGGTGCAACCCCTGACCCCTGTTCCCTTGCTGATGGGATCAGGGAGCAAAGGGATGGCACTGCCCTCTACTGCTGAAGGGCACTTGCCCAAATGTCTTGATTTGCAGGGTTCCTGACCTTAACTTTTACTTGTGCCCCCTCCTGTGTCCTGCACAGTTGCTCCTTGCTGTCCAGTGTTGTCCGGGTGGTAACCATGGGAATCCCCCTCCATTCATGAGTGCCGATAAATGTTCAAATATAGGCAGCAATCAGCTGCCTTTGACATGCCACATGAAGCTGTTTTTATGTTGGTGAGGTGGTTTCAAAGATTTATGGCTTCCTCTTAATCTCCTGGTCAGGTCCACATGCTGCAGAAGTTTAACTGGGGAGACTGGTGTGAGCAACAAAATAGGTGACTAGTAGGACAGGCAGCTCCATGGAACCCTGACGGTAACCTCCACACTTGGGGGGGAGGTTACACATGCTAAATGCTACATGCCCCTAAATGGGGGGGGGGTGACTACAAGGAATGAGTGGAGAGGTTGCAGGGAGACATGATTATGGTCTTTAATACATTATGGTGGAAATATCTATATATAATTTGTGGATATTCCAGCAAGGCGTAAAGACAGGTAACAGCCTGAAGACAGATGCAAGAGTGTTTAGGCTTGCTGTTTAGGAAAAACATTTTTATCAACAGAGAAGTGAGACTGCGGAACAGATTACCAGAGACTGCAGGAAGACAAGATTATGGTCTTCAAAAACTACATGGCATGATGTGAATCTGTATGTGATTTGTGGACAGTCCTGGAAGGAGTAACAAGGGTTAACAGCTGCTTGAAGATCGACACAGGAGTGTTTAGGCCTGATGTGAGGAAAAACATTTTTAACAATAGAGTGGTAGGATTATGGAACAATTTACCTAGAAAGGTGAAGCTCCTAAATGTGCATATGAAGAGGTGGGTTATTGGATATGGCTGCTAGACTAGTGGGAAATTGGGCCCAGTGGCTTCTTCCTCCTTACAATTCTAATATTGCAGTTTGTTGCACTATATTTAGCTAACGAAAACCAGGCACTCTTCAGTTCTGTTACAACCATGGTTGTAGAAACCACTTTGTACCGTTAAAACACAGAGAAGCCATGCTCGGTGGGTTGCAAATTCTTCCTGTTGCCTGCAAAGTAATTTGTGAGTGCCCAGGCAGAGGAGTAGGGATCACAATACTCTGTGACCCTTGTTACTTGGGCCACAGGCTGTGACAGGTTTGTTGAGGGAGCCTGTTTTCAACCATGTGACCGTGAAGGGGGCTAGAGGGCTGGAGGAAGGCAATACACAGGGAGAGGGAGCAAGGCATACTGGACACCAGGGATGCCATAGGGAAGAGGGGGAGTGCACTGGGAACTAGGTATGAGTACACTGTAACCTGAGCGATTGCATTTATTACTTGGGATTGTTTGTGGGTGCTATCCCTGAAAGTATCAGCTAACATTCGAATCAGCAATTTGCATTGTCCAGCACTTACCAGGAACACTCCCCAAAATACATATATTGTAAAACAACTGGTTGTAAGTATCCCATATGTGTAGCAGCACAATCAAGCAGCTGCAGAGCACCACTTTTGAGCTGTTTCCAGCAACAACCTGAATTTGATTTTGATGCTCATTTAACAAGATCAGACTAGAGATGGTTTTCTAAATAAAATATATATTGCACATTAATCTATAATTACCTGTTATTTTCAGCAGAGGTCTATTACACCATTTCAGAGTACTGACAGAAACAGATAATGTTCCAGTGAATACCCAGAAAGCCACATTTCAACCAACAAGAGTTAATTAACATGCCATATTGTTGCATGCTGGATCTTCTGTTTGTGGGTCAGTCTGTGTTTTTAAAAACAGGTAGAGGCCATCATTCCAAAAGTACAGTCAGAACTAGTTAATCCATACATTGGTATTATGGAAACCTGATTATCTGAACAGAGAATCTCTGAAACAGATGTTTCACCATGTTACTTGCCTGTTTAATACGGAAACCTCTGTTTCTGAATCCAAATCTTGTGTTCAGAGAACTGAGACCATTATCCCCATATATTCTGACATGGATAATCCAGTGCAGGTGTTAATAAATGGATTAATGGAAGTCTTCTTAATCCATTTCAATCCCCTCTGGCATCTTAAAGGAGATACAAAATTATTTTTAGATAGTTAACTGCCCTTCTATTTTTCTTTTTATGCCAGTTATGTATTCTTATATGTTTTGACCATTTATTGATAATACATAGTCTAGCTTTGGGGTACCATCTGATCTATATAGAATTGCAGTCTTCTCACCAGCTGCAACTCTTTCTTTTCATACTTTTCAGACATTCCATGACATAGGTGACACCATTCCATGTTATTTATTTGACTGGACTGGAATGGTGTTACTAATGTCATAGAATGTTCAGGCAGTATGAAAAGAGAGAACAATAACTGTTTAGGGTTAAGAGATTCAGAGTAGCTACAGAGGAAAAAATTAGATGATTGATTTAACAAAAACAGTCAAAACATATCAGAATATTGGGACACCAGAGGAAAATGGGAGGTCACCTAGAGGCGTAAAAAATGTTTCTCATCAATGTTCCCTCCTACCAAAAAACTGTACATGCAAAGGAGGCAGGGACCTATACGCAAAAATAAAGGATTGTTTTAAACTAATTTAAGCATTAACTAAGCATTAATAAATGATTATGAAATGAAAATGAAATGTTTTAACAGTTCAGCAGTGTATTTCCAAGTGTTCCACTAATGTAAACAAAAAAACATCCTCTCATCATTGTTTGGTTACTACATTCATTTTTGTTATGTAACAAATTGGGCAAAACAAATGTTTACAGATTAATCAGGTCTAACTGAGCATACAGGTGTGTCCACAATGTGCGGATCTGGCAGTGCTGCACTGTAGTATCTGCTAACCCCTTGGGTAAGTCCACAGCATTTGTTGTGAGCAACATTTTAACCAAATACATTCTACATGGATGGGGTGCTACCTCCTGCACAAAATCATTACTTCCTTTAATAAATTTCCTAGACCTACCCATGATTTCCCGTTGGCTGTTTTCTGCGATGACAGAATATATGTCAACAATGTAGCTATTTGCCACACATCCATCTATGCCAAAGCTATACGTGCTGGATATAATATGAACGGTTTATGTGCATGCTGTACCTACAGTATGAAAGGGCATTTTAATACACAGATGTTTTCGATTAGCCATTGTCCAGACTCTGTATTCATTGCATTCCATTTGCATAGCTGTTATTATTCAACTGAAACCTCCCTTGTAACATCACTTCATAGAAACTGACTGCACTTTTCTTTGGCTGACACTCTCAGCCAGCAGTAAATGTGAGATTTTTTTTTTTTTTTTTTTTACAAATGTGTGTTCTGAGTCTGATTGCGTAGACTTGCAGTGGGTGGGAACACACAGAAGAACAGCTTGGAGGCTGCACTGATTCATGCCTGTTTACCTCAACATGACCTTATCAATAGCTGTTTGCTACATTCTTGCCCATGTTTGGCATGGCCAGCATCATTTGTGTAGAGATCTATGATAATTGCTTCTAGGAATTCAGTGGTGCAGCCGTTTGGTTTCTGAATCTGTTAGTCTATGGAGAAGGTTCTACATTGCACAGCACAATAAATTATGTTTTAGTGGTTTGCCTTTTGTGTTTTGTTCCAGAAACAAAGAGTTTAGTATTTTAATGGGAAACAAGAGAACAGCAGAATATAGAAAGGGGGACATATAAATGAAGCTACTGACTGATAAAGAAGAAGAAAAGTTCTTTAGTACTCTGTGTTGCCAGGCTGCGTATCTCTTGTCAAACACTTGCACAGAGCTTGGCACGTGGATCTGTACAAGACAAAATTTCTCCTGATCATGACAAAAGAAAACAAAGCTTTAAGCTCTGCCTTTTCCAGTGGGTACGGCAGCTATATGAAAAATAAGCAATGTGATGTTTCGTTTTTAAGCATTTGGCAAATACTGAGCACAACAAGCTGTCTGGCAAACAGCATGCAGGTAGACAGCTTTTAGCTGTGTTACACTAGTGGGATGGGAATGGAGGAGCAGACTGGGTTTGAATGCCCTAACCTCTTTCCTGTGCATTGTATGAGGAAAGTGGGCTGATTTCCTGAATGAAGCTCAGTCCTGTGGTGGGAAAAGAATGAGCATATATGGTACAGTAATGGTGTTTTCACCAATCTGATTTTCTGCAGCACATATTTGCATTCAATTCATCGATATTATTTTTGTATGACAGTAGAAGAGCAAACAGAATTCCCAGGGGAAATAATACAAGAGTGGCAGAGCACATTTATAATACCTAATAATACCTAAATGTTAATAACGATTTATAATTTTTCATGCTCTCCATAGATTAACACTGGGACTTTTTTTTTGTAAAAAGGATAACAAATAACCCCTACTGCCCACAATTCTGTGCTAGAGACTATTGCTTCAGATTTCAAATCCTGATGAAGAGGTCTGTGTTCTAAGGCAATTATTTTGATGTATTGACCTTATCCAATCTTCGTTGTTCTGCATACATATCAATGGGTTCAGCTGCCTTCCACCCCTCCCTACAGAACTGAGGGAAATGATCCAATGTCATTGTCTCCTCTAGGCCCATGCTAATTCTTATTCTTGTGACTGGAGCTGAGTTTGCACTGAACATCAGTCATATGCAGCACAACACCACTAACAGTCTCATGTGGGCTCAGCTGGGGATGTCAAACATTAGTTCAATAAATACTAAAATATTAAAAGGATGTTAACATGACAGAAGGTGTAGAAACATACATTCTCACTAATATACAGATGCAATCCTGTTCTTGAAAATGTACAGTATTATAGGTTACTGGTATGCAGCTATGATACAGTATTTAATAAATGGGCTCATATCAGTAGATCTAGGTTTGTAAACATGTGATACTAATATTGCCTCTGAACTGCCTATGGCCAGGAAATGTACTCCTAGTCCTCTTACTGTAAACGATAATTATCATAGCAATACTATACCTTCAAATAACAACCTACCAACGCAGCCTTCACAAAGTGGACCTAGAGCTGTTGGTCACACTGAAATTCTACAACATAAGTTAAGAAATTTGCATGCATTTACATAACCTGGCAACCTGTCAAAAAAGAGAGTTATTGAATGCCTTCACTGATTTTTCCTTAACTGCCAGCACACCTGTGAATCTATGTTTGCTAAAGATAAATTTTCCTGCTTATGTCTACTTTCATTTTTAGATGAGTGTTTAGAAGTTGCCACTGTGATTTGCATTTCTTTATCATTATACAACAAAATCTCTAATTAAGTGAAAGGGCTAGCTTTGCTGCTAAACGTTTAAAGCTAGCTGTTCACTGTTCCTCGAAGTTTCAAAGTAGGGGGTAGCATGCTGCTCATCCGTTCTTACAAGGCAGGTAAACATAACTGTATTAACAACTGCAGAAAGCAGACCATTTTATTGTGTTAACAACTACTTAAACAGTGCAGCACAGACAAAGCTGATTTTATTGATCAGGGAGATGGTTTCCAGGTACAGTAAACCAAGTCTGTGTATTCATTAGAGCTTTCAGTGGCCGCAAAAGGAGGTTTGGCAAACTGTTATTTCTACTCAAATAAAGGCTGAATAATTATTTAAGCCCAATAAAAGAAGAGGAACTAGGTTACTGATGAGGCTCATAGCTAAGAAGGAAAACCCAATAATCACACACACACACGCACACGCACAGACACACACACCACACACACAAGCTCACCACTGTGCCAGAGGTGTTGAAACACTTGGAAAAAAGGGAAAGTTTGAAGGAGAACACATAGTCAAGGCTCTGCATCCTGTCACAGAACAGTAAAGCATTTTTATTGAAGTAAATATTAGTTGTACAATAACAGTGATTAAATTCATACATTTTTAACACTCACTCCTAAGTAATATCATATTTCTTATACATCAGTTCAATTAATTCCCCTAACAAACATTCTCAATTACTCACTCTGCACTGGTATCTTTCCCAGTTAATGGAAAAGTGCCATCATTAAACTCCTCCACAAATCTGTCTCTAGAACCTATGGGGGGTATTTTCCAAGGGGCGGGAATAACACGCGAGAGGCATGTAACCAACCTGCGGAGTCCCACACCCACAGACCATTGTGCAGTGGCCATATTCACATCCACCAGCCACCTCATGGCTCCCTTCTGTGGTCCTGCTCCACTGGTGCACCAGTGTGCAGGGGCCCTTCTGCAGACACAGGCAGGCAGCCAATGGGATGCCCGGACCTGGTCTGCCACTGGATCACTTGCCCTGTGGGGTGCCACAGCATTCATACAGCCATTGTGCAGCATCAGAGGGATGGGTGGCTGGTCAGCTGCCCCCAGCCCTCCATGAGGAACCTGAGGGCAGGGGTGGCATATTAGGGGGGTCTACCCATGCTCCTACTGCACCCCCTTTGATGGTAGCAGCATTCTGGTGGGGCATGTGCCAGCTATGTCTGGGGCATTTTGATGTGGCCTGCACCCCCCTCTTGCCTGGCATTCCATGCTTTCAAAAATAGCATAGAGCATGGGCACACCCCCTGCACCACCCCCCCCCGGATCACCCTCATGTGGGGATCACTTGCAGGCAGGGGGATCCGGCGCTCATCAGCTCCATGCCTCCATGGAGCATCGGGTGCAAAGGGTGCAGCAGATGCAGACTGTCTACACGCCCCAGATATACACTGTGTAGCCACTCTGCACCTTAGAGAATAGCCCCTATCATGAGTAATTTCAGACCAATCTCCCTGCTTGCCCCCCTTTTCCTAAATCCTAGAAAAAATTCTTACTTGACCAAACCGTTGAATTCCTAGATAATTATAACTTAGTCTCAGAGTCACAGCATGACTTCATGTCAGGCCACAATACAGAAACCGCCCTTGTTAAGCTCACCAACTTCATTGGCAAGGCCAACGATAAAGGTCTCTACAGAAGCCCTGTCTTTGTGGAGCTCACCAAGGCCTTCGATCTTATCAGCCACCGCATACTCCTCAAAACTCTGTCCCAACTCAGCTTCTCCAGTGAAGTTCTCAATTGGTTTCAAAACTACCTTAGTGACAGATTGCACACTACCATGATTGAAGGTCAGTACTCACGTGTCCATCACATTGAATACAGCATCCCTCAAGGCTCCATTCTGGGCCCTCTGCTGTCTCTTTCACCATAAATCACCTTTCCTCTATATGCTTTCACACCGATTTAATCCTATATGCTGACAATACAACTCTGTTCTGTAAGGATAGGTGCCCCACAACTCTCCTCAACAAACTCCAACAAGACTTCACCAAACTCCACTCATGGTCTGGTCCTCAACACCCAAAAAATGAAATCCCTGGTTTTCTCTAGCCCCAGAAAAAATGTCAACTTTGACTTCACACTCAGGGATAATGACAGCAACTGCACTGAGAGAGTTACAGAATTCAAGTACCTTGGCATCTACCCAGACTGTCCCCTTTCCTACAAATACCACATCTCCCAACTTGTCAAGAAAATTCACCAAAGACTTGGAAAGCTATACAGGATTATTCAATTTCTCGCACCAGAAACTTGAGCTCTTGTAGAAAATAGTTTCCTGCTCCCACTCCTTGACTACGGCCCCCTTATCTACTCCTCCATCCCCTTCCCTCAAGACTCTCAGTAAGCTGAGAACCTCCTACCACAGCATCATCAAATTAGTCACTGGTCTCCCCAGAAGGTCCGATCACTGCCATCTCTACCTGGCTGCTAATTGGCTATCTTTCAATGACAGAGTTAACCTCAAAATCCTGACCTTCTTCTATAAAGGTCTCCATGGCCTACTCCCCAAGAGCATCACTTCCTGCTTCCAAAGGCCAGCCATTGTTCACACCACCAGATCCATTGCCCACCACTCTTTCCTGGTCCCTTTCTTCAACACCTCCCAGGGGCTCCACTCCCTCTCCTCCAGGGGTACAGACTCTTTAACAGCCTCCCTAACTCCTTGTACAGTGTCCATCCCTCAGAACCTGCAAAAATAACATCAAAGGTTACCTCCTTGAGAAATATGCCTGTTCCTGCACTTAACACTGTCCTCCCTTTACCCTTTCCTTCCCCCTTGATTAGTCACCGATATTTCCTTTTAATTATTTATAATTCCCTGTACATATCTACTGTACATAGGCCTCCATGTATAAATTCTCCTCTACTGTAATAGCACTTATGTTATGCTATGTAGTGTGTAGACTGGACACTTGTGAAAATGGGCAATTATGCTCACATGCCCTCCAGTATAAACAATAAAAATGAAATTAAAACATGAAATTCTCAGTTACTTTTACATATTTATAGATGAGGGGTGTAAGGGGGGCCTAAATACAACAAAGAACAAAGGTAGGAAAAAGTACAAATTAGGGAAAAGTGTTAAAAGCGTAGAAGGGGTGGCAGTAATGCATCTATTTCTTTCCATTCCGTACCAGTGATTTCTTCCATTTGTAAACCACCCCCACCGGCCCCCCTTTTTTAACTAGCAGGGCTGCTCCTCTCACCACATGGCTCCAAAGAGAGGGATGGGGGTTGCAACTACAGTTCAGTTTACTAGTACATTTTCTTCTGAGCCTGCCATACACAGACAGGCAAACCAAGTGTGGCTACTACCTGGCGCTCACCTAGTGGGACCATTTACCATGATCATCAACCTAGGTCCCTGGGAGAAAACATTTGCTCACAATTATGCTAGGTTTGCACTTCTGGTCAGGGGTACCCAAGTAAATCCAGACACAGTGGAAGCAATAACAGTACTGTCCAAACCAGGTTGGGATTCTACAGTGTGGCTTTTATTCACATATGCAGAGAATGATCACAAAGTGAAGATGAACCCCCACAGGGCTACTCCTACTGGTAATGCAGATTATTGAGTTGCAGACATTCCTAAATCCCATTTAGCATAGGTATACTGAACACACACAGCGAACCCTCAGGTTCTGACTTGAACAGTGAACACTCTGGTTCTGAATTACACAGCAAACTCTCTGGTTCTGAAATGGAGATTGGCACACACGGCCAGAACTGGTACATTTCCTCTTGACTAGACACACACGGCCAGTACTAGGAGACTTTCCCATATTTCATGAGGAATTACTGGTGGCACCCTCAACCACCAAAGAGCACAAACAGGCTCACAGAAAATCCAACCCACGTCTGGGTAAACTATTTTCTTCAGGCACTGGCCAAATGCACTGAGAGAAAACACAGGTGCCCAAACAGAACCCGGAGAGGTAAACTGGTTACTGAGATGGGGGGTCTCCACCTTTTGTTTCAAATTTATACTCAGCCATTCATCTGGTTAATAACACCTCACAGAAAACTTGTAGATGTTATCTTGAAATGTTTTCACACTTAACATACTACATTACACACCTCTGAGGTGTCAGAAAGTTAAAAGTTCTGTAATTGGCACTGTCTCTTCACTACACCCCCACTTTAGCAGACACTTTTAAACAGAAAACAGTCTAGGTGACAGGATCCTTTTAACAGAGAAAATTCACCACAAGGAATGCAGGTGCCCCAGGGCTTTTCCAAACAAAAGTCACAGGTACTCACAAAGCAGTTGAATCTCAGGCAGCTTCAACACAGTCCAGACTGGACCAGGTGATTGCCCCTGAATCCTGAAATCCACCCCATCCCTCCAGGGATAGACCACTGTGAAAACCACTTGGACTGATTTCCACCACTTCACCGCTAGGCTGTACTGGCTCACACTAGGGTGAGAAACAAACAAAAACACTACTGGTAGTCTCTGACAGAGCTGAATAGAGGAGTTGCACTACCAGCAACCTCCTCCACTGACTCCAACTGCAGACTCTCTCACTCTAACTGAACATTCTAAAACTAACTCCCCTGCAGCTAGCTCAAGTGTGGCTTATGCTGCTGAGAGAGTTCCATGATTACAACATCCTCCAGTTCAGCTGAGACTGAAACCAGAGAATGACATTGTGAAATCCATTTACCTGGCATTTCAGAAGCTGCCTCTCCCTGCCTGTCACTGATTCTAATGGGATTCTAGTAACTTCTGGGAACAAGTGGGTTACACATTTTTTTGATGTTAGTCCATGATTCTTCAAACATCATTGTCTCCTTCATAGTGAGCCACCATTTATACAGGGGTGTAGCCAGAAATTTCCATTTTGTACATACTCTCTCCAACAGTTGCCCCCTGTATTAAAAAAAGTAAACATCCTTTCCAACTACTGCCACCATTTCAAAACATATCAGATTATCAGATGACTCATCCAATCTCTAAAACTAACTCAAATATGCCAGATTATTATGATAATAGTAACAAAAAGGCATATGGTTTAGGACAGGAGCTCAAAAAACTGTACACAAACGTGTACAGTGAGTATGACTGCCTACACCCTTGTTATCAAACAAGGGGAGGTTTCGAGCATTTCATTTTTCAAGGACCATGCTCTTAGTGGCCATTGTACCCAGATTGATAATTTCCAGGTTCTTGTCTAGGTTTATGTGTTTATTCATTGATTGATTCAAATCAAATCAAACTTTATTTAACCAGGTAAAATCACCCTTGAGCAAGCTCATTTACAAGATGGTCCTGGACAATTAGGACATATACAGCTACTGAGAACTAACAGAGTTGCAGAATACATACATGGCACAAATAATCCAGTTACAATACAATAAGAGGATTCGGGGTTGAGGAATACATACAATGTACAACTATCTGTGAATAACTGTATAACTGGGTATACAAGGCTTCAACAGTGGAGGGGCTTTAAAAAACAGCTACCGCATCGTTACAAGAAACTGAGAGAAAACAGGAAGGGTGAGTGAGGGTACAACACAAAGAAGGCCCCATGGGTGGAGGAGAAAATAAAAGGGGAGTAGGTAAAAGTGTGATTACGAGTATGGACAGAACAAGTGGGGGGAGAGGTGGACAGTTTAACAGAAGGTAGACATGAACAAGGCAAAGTGCTGATTGATAGATTTCAAAAGTTTCACCAGGAAAGATGTACTGAGCTGAAGACAGCTCATTCCAAATGCATCCTGGGGGGAGGTGGTAAAGGACAGCAATCTGAACATACAAGGCAACAATTACATAGTTACAAGGTAACTTTATATAAGCATCATATAAAACAGAAAGAAAAACATTTATACAAAATAAGGCCAAAGCAAGTACTCAGCGAATATCAGGAAGCAGCGATCATGGTACAAAGTGCAAATTATACAATAAAAAAGGTAAATTAGTGAGAGTCAAAGGAATATAGACTAGAGTTGAAGGGTAGCATGGGAGAGAAAGTGAAGCTAGGTAAAATTAGTGAAAGTCAAAGAAATACAGATTAGAGTTGAAGGGTAGCAGGGGTTAGAAGGTGAAGCTAGGGCAGGCAGCTCTGAAACTGGAGGAGAATGAGAGTAGTGGGTGAAGGTAGAGCTAGGGCAGGCAGCACTGACATTGGAGGAGAATGACAGTAATGCATGGTAACAAGTAGAAGTAGAGGATGAGAGTAAGATATAGAATCGGGTGCAACTGCAGGAGTACAGAGTGAGGTTGTGGAGCAGAGAAGATAGAGAGCATTGAGAGGTGGCAGAACATATAGAAAGGGAGACGGAATTCCATAGTTTGGGGAGGTGGAAGGCAAAGGCATTCTGGCCAGCTGAAGATTTACTGGAAGGGATAGCAAGGTAGCGATAGCCAGAGTTATGAAAGGAGTAAGTGGAAGGGGGAGGGGAGGACAGGAGAGAGGTAAGGTATGGGGAGAGAACCAAGATAGTATTTGGAGATAAAGGAGGCACAATGCGTGAGGCATCTGTCCTCAAGGGTTGAGGGGGGAGAGAGTGGGAAAAACAGAGTGAGCAATGGTGTGTTCAGAGTGGACAGGCCAGGGCAAAGCAACAGAAGGAGTGAAAGAGGGAATCCAGTCTGGCTAGGGTGGTCTTAGGAGCAGCACTGTAGACAACGTCGCCAAAGTCAAAGATGGAAAGGATCATCTTCTGGACAACTGCACATCAAGCAGGAAGAGGAATGCAATCTATTCCTGTACAGTGCTCCTAGTTTGGGGTAAAGTTTGTTGTTTATGGCATCCACATGCCCAGAAAAGTCAAGGTGCTGATCAAGCAAGACCCCGAGGTACTTACATGTAGTAACATCATCAATGGTGGCCCCTTCTAAGGTGTGGAATGTGGGGAGGACAGTAAGCCTAGCGAGCTTCTGCCTAATGCCAAAACTCATTGAAACAATTTTCTTGGTGTTGAGGGAAAACTGATTCAAACAGAACCAGTGTGGAATGCTATTGAAGTCCAGCTGAAGCCTGGCTGTGAAGTCAGAAGGGGAGGACCCAGAGGCAAACAGAACAGTGTCATCCACGTACATGTGGATGGATGCAGAGGAGCAGGCAGTCGGGAGGTCATTCATGAAGACCAAAAAGAGTATTTGGCCAAAGACAGAGCCTTGTGGGACTCCAGAGTTGATAGAAGGTGGAGGAGAAATGGGATCACCAATTCATACATACTGAGACCTATCCATGAGATAGGAGTGGAACCAATAAGTAGAGGAGTCAGAGAGGCCTGCTGCCTTGAGCTTGGCTAGGAAAAGGGAGTGAGATACAGTGTCGAAGGCTTTGACCAAGTCAACAAAAATGGAGGCAGTGATAAGGCCCTGAGCCACGCCTGAGAGAATGGAATCAGTGGTGTGGAAGTTGCAGAAGCCGGACTAGAAAGGGGTGAAAAAGGAGAAAGAGTCAAGGAAGGAGGAGAGCGGGGACAGAACAAAGTGCTCTTGCATTTTGGCTAGAATAGGGAGCAGGGAGATAGGGCGGTAGCTTCCAGGTGATGAGAAGTCATCACCCTAGGGAAGGGGTATGATGGTAGCATGTTTCCAGGAGTCAGGAATGGAGGCAAGGGAGAAAGAGAGGTTAAAAAGGGAGGTAAGAGGTAGAGCAATGGCAGGAGCAGAGAGATGAATTAGTCTGGGGTCAAGCCCATCAGGGCTCCAGCTCTTAAGGGAGTTAAGGGCCAAGAGATCCTTGAGGGAGAAAGTAGGAGTGATAGAAGAGAAGGAGAAGGAGGAAGAGAGAGGAAGGGTGGAAGGATGGGGAGAGATGATGGGAGAGAGGTAGGGGGTTGGAGGAGAGAAGGAAGGAGGCACAGGAGGTAAAGAATGACTTGAACTCAGAAGCAAGTGAGAGGGGGTCAGACATGGGGATGTCGCCCACCTTGAGGACCAAGGGGGAGAACTGGGTAGGGGAGAGAAGAGGACGTGGATGGCCTTCCAGAACTTGGAGGGGTGGTTAAGGTTGTTTTGGAAGGTGGAGGCAAAGTACTCAGCCTTAGCAGGTCTAGTGGCTCTGGTGCAGGCATTGCAGAGTGCTTCATACCTAGTTATGTCAGCAGGGGAGCCGGAGGAGTTGTGAGTCTTCCATGCAAGGTTTTGTGCATGTAGGCAGGACAGTAGTTCAGCTGAGATCCAAGGGAGATGGGAACCACAGACTCTGGTTTGCCTGAGGGGGGGGCATGCTGATTCCAGATGGACATGAGTTTAGTATTAAAATATTGGAGGGTAGAATTAAAGTTGTTGGCAGACCAAATGGGTGACCAGTCGGCACCTACCAAATCAGCATGTTGGGAGGACAGGTCCAACGACTGCAAAGACCGGATCAGGAGAAGTTTTGGGGGGGCCTTGGAACATTGAACTTTGTGCACACCGTAGACCATGTGGTGGTCACTGAGGGTGTTAGGGAGGATACTGGCCACAGAGATATGATGGGAGTGTAGGGTGAGTACCCAGTCCAATAGGGACTGATTGGAGGATTTATAATTGAGACAGGTTGGGTCAGAGATCATGTGGGTAAGTTGAAGGAATTTAATATTCTAACAGAATTTAGATTGAGAGTGAGAGAGTCAATTTATATTAAAGTCCCCAAGAATGAACAATTCCCCAGACATGGCATGAGTGGAGATATTGGTAAGGAGTTCAGTGACAGATTAGGGGAAGAGACCATGGCAGTAATAAACAGCCACAAAAATAGGGACTCAGAAAGGGAGAGAGAGAGAGAGAGAGTGAGGGGGAGAAATTCATAAGCAGAGGGAGACGTGATTGAGAGAACAGAAGTAAACTGGATAGTACAGGAGAGGCAGATTGCAATGCCACCACCCCTCCTGCTGCGATCCTGTTGGGTGAGAGCATACCCAGGGATGGCAGCAGCAGTATCTAGGATCTTGGGGAATAGCCAAGATTCAGATATAATTAGCACATCAGGCTGGAGATTAACCATGAGAGGTTGCAGCTGGTCAATCTTAGGGAGGAGGCTACGGACATTAATGTGAGCCACTCTCGACCCTTTGGGGAGACAAGTGGTAGGTGATTGGGTAGGGACGGGATTGGGTTCAATATCCCAAGCCACTAACAGCAGCAGCAAGAGAAGGAGCTTAACATAGAGAAGTATTTACTTGGCAAGAGGGGTGGGGTGTGGTGGAGATGAGAGGGAAAGGTGCTGGAGGAAAACAAAGATCTGATAGTTTCAAGGTGAAGGTAAGAGGAAGCGAGGAGGGAGCAACCAGGAAGCCAGGGAGAGCGGGAGGAGGGGGGTGGGAGAGGGTAACAGGAGAGTGAGAAAGAGGGTGTAGGACAAGGAAAAATAGGAGGAGGGAGGGGGGCTACTGTAAACATGAGGGAAAGGAGAATAAAGGTTATTATGAATATATTAGAGAGACAGATGACTACTAGATGAGAGGGAAAAATAATTCAAGCTGTCCAGTTATAAGAGGAGTAGTGAGGAGATTGAATTGTATAGAGGAGTTGGAGAGAGGGTTGAGGAAGAAAAGTCCATGGAGAAAGGGAGGAGAGAGGAATAGGCAGGAGAAAAGCAAGTGACTAGGCAGGCAGGAGTGGAGCGGAGTGGAGTGGAAGCAGTTCAATGAATAGACAGATAAGGGGATGCAATATGAGGAATTTGAGTAATAGCCAAGAAGAAGGGAAAAGAGAATAGTTGTGAACAGCATGGATAAGCAGTACAGTGGGAGGAGGAGTAGCGGGAGAGGGAGAGGGAGTAATGCAATTTATTCTTGTAGGGTGAGATGGAGAAGAAGGCAAGCAGGGGAATCGGGGAGGGGGGAGACAGAACTGGGACAGTAGTGCAGGAGGGTTGCAAAAGTATAACAAGTAAACACTGACCTAATATGCAGGAATTACTCAAAACATCAGGTAGTAATTATAGCTTGACAGTACAATGCAATTAGTACAGTTTAACACAGGCGAAGTCGAATAGCAGGATTATACACAGTTTACACAGAGACTGAGTCAAAAGCAGGATTATTGATGACAGGAGAATGTAAATAGGCAAACTAAGAAGTAACTGCAATGCTAAAATGAAAGTGAGCATAAGTGTGAATTAGACTCAGGCTAGGCAGTTACAGTAAGACGCTAAAGAGCTATATGTAGGAGTAGAGCAAACGATAGCAGTAGCACATTACAGGAAGGCACTAATGACCTGTTTGTAGGGGTACACATATTCAAGGTAGTTACGATGTGGATGCAGTAAGCATAGTCACAGGTCACTAATGAACTATATGCAGAAGTAGGAAGCAGTAGGCAGAGTTAAAAGCAAGGCACTAAAGAGCTGTATGCAGGGGTAGACCAGTTAATAGTGATAACGGGAAAGAATAAATATATGGAGGTAGTATGCACAGTACGCCAAGGCATCAGTGTGCAACAGATACAAAAACGGCTCTAAATGAACTGTTTGCATGTATAGACCAGTTAAATAGCGATAACGACTATGGACACAGTATGCACACATTAAGTAGACTACGCAGAAGGCTAAAACAATATTGAACAGTAGAACACTACAGACTGGTAAGCAGACCGTACCATACACAGCATAAATATATAAGAGGCAGATACCTGACCAGCAGATCAAGTATACAGCTATAAGCAGACAGTTAGGCATAGCCTGTTAAGATTAATGTAATATAATTAGGACACACTTATGAACACTCACGGGATGGGGCCATAGGCAGTCTCCTGGCATCCTGGTGTCTCCCATCTAGTGACTCCCCTCAAGGACTCCCACTCCTGCTGTGCTATTCATGCTGGGACCACTCATGCGGGACCACTAGGAGCAACAATCTGAAATAGTCTGCAGTCCCTTCCCCTTACAAGCACTCCGAGCGCTGATTGGGAAAAACGATAAGTCCACACAAAGAAAGTTTATTTAAAACACAACTCCTGTGCTGCGCTGGTGGAGTTTTGCTACTGAGTTTAAGTCCTGGGGAGCCCTTAGGCAACCAGGTTCTAGACCCCCTCCTCTGCTGGCGATTTTGACTGCGTGGCACTGGAAGACCCCTGCAGTTGGCTGGCATCCAGGAAAAGCAGCCCTGCAGTCCCTCCTCCTTACAAGCGCTCCTAGCCCTGATTGGGAAAAACGATAAGTCCACACAAAGAAAGTTTACTTAAAATGCAGCTCCTGTGCTGCACTGGTGGAGTTTAAAAGTTCAGTGTTATTAAATGAAAATAAATCTGGTCACCAAGGGGGTTTTATCTCTAAAATATTTAATAAATGCTCATGCATTGCTTCCCACCACAGAACAGTTCCCTACCAATATCATACATTGCCAAATAGATTGTCAAGACCTCCGCAACCGCATCAGCATCTATCGTTCAGTGTTTTGCTAATTTTACTTAGTTTATGTTGACTGGGAAAGGAAGGCTTGACAGTTGTCTATTTTCAGCCTCGTCCTTGGGGGAGGGGGGATACAGATGTACAGAATACATACAGCATTTTATATTAAGGTGTTATATAGCTCTATCCATTATTTCTCTTTGAATAAATTTGTTTTTCTGCTGCAGTATTAATTCCATTTGCTCAAATACAAATGATTCCACTGTCTTTGATTCACAGAATATTTTTTCTCCTTCTTACATCTTTGTTAATGTTTTTTTTTTTTTATACTTTCTTTTTATCCTGCCTTGCTGCCCTCTCACCCTACTCCTTCGGACTTGGTCATTCACCTTGTGGATCCTAGCCATGGTATCTGCCCCTAGAGTGCCCAGCCAACTCCTACCTTCACTCGTTCTCCACCTTCCGAGTGCCTGTACATTGGAGTCTTGCCCGTGGGTAGGAGATCCTGGGGGGACCAGTCGTCATCCAGGACTGAGAGGGAGTTTTTCTGTTTTTCTCCCCTTGTTGTTCCTCTACCCCTGAGGACATCAGCATGCAGGACTGATGTCCAGACAGATGGCATGCTGACGCATGCTGTTGTCAAGTGCCCCAGACATCCTCCCCTCCCCGGCTCCGTAGAGCTGCCTGTGCCCCGGTGCCTGTGCTTGCACTGGCCCTGGAGCATCAGGTGCTCAAAGCACCCCAGGATCCCACCCCTGGAGGAGGAGAGCATCCGTTGGGATGCTCTATCCTCCTCCTCCTCCTCCCCTCTGACCTCTGGCATCCCGAGTCCATTCCCGAACCCGGGTCACCGGTGTGGTGCGAGGTGTGGCATCCAGCGCCTCAACTCTCAGCGCCACTGGGCCAGCTTTGTTAATGTTTTTGATGCATCAGAGTATGATAGGATCAAATAAGTATAGTGTCTGGATGTTATGCCGACCGGAGGTCAACACTATGACCATGAAGACCAGCACAGCGACAGATTTCACCTGAAATCATGGGTCTCTGTGTTGGTCCCTGCAGACCAGCAGTCGCCTCTGGTTGCACCCTTCCTGAGACAACTCCGACTCGGGGTTGTATATCTACAGATCAGCCGAGTGTGGGGCTCTGCCTCACATGGGGGTTCAGGAGGCACTGCCCCTCAAAGAAAACACACTGGCATCCCCGACAGAACAATGCCAACACTCAGCATTGTGTCTTTTGCTGTCGGGGATGTCGGCATCAGCGCTGATGCAGCGCATAGTTAAACATTGTCTGGATAGTAGCTTTTTAAATTATTTTTATTGTATATTCTGCTTTCTTATCGTACAATTCTATCCTTTTATCAACATATTTTGAGTTTTAGAATCCAGACTTTTACCATGCCTATAAACCTTTTCGTTGACATAGAATATACTAATATATAAATTTCTTAATCATTATTAAACAAATAAATATTCATTGAACAATTGTCAACTGTAGGTTTGGCCATAACTGATTAAGAAAATGACCTGTTGGGGATATTCTTTTGTTTCATCTGGATGCCATCATCTTCATACTATCATGTAATATCAATTGGACAATATAATTAAATATAGTCTGTGCAACATATAAGAAGAAAATCTTTTTCTGCAGTAGTGCTCTATATTATAAATATCAAAATAAATGCCTATTATATTTG